>OX291448.1:0-600000 GCA_946403475.1 Torulaspora quercuum
ACCACGACCTTACACCACGACCTTACACCACGACCTTACACCACGACCTTACACCACGACCTTACACCACGACCTTACACCACGACCTTACACCACGACCTTACACCACGACCTTACACCACGACCTTACACCACGACCTTACACCACGACCTTACACCACGACCTTACACCACGACCTTACACCACGACCTTACACCACGACCTTACACCACGACCTTACACCACGACCTTACACCACGACCTTACACCACGACCTAGACCTTACACCTAGACCTTACACCTAGACCTTATACCTATAGATAGACTTACACAATGTTTATGCTTTGCGTCATGTTTTTCTTGTGCGTCTTGTCCGGTTGTCGCTTCTGATCATCTTTGTAATTAGTACTTGATAGTATGAGCTCATTAGGTACGGCAATGACTTCAGTATCTACTCTTCAACATCAACTCATCCAAATAATTGTTCCTCAACTCATATTCGACGAATCTTTACTCTCATCATCAAATGCGGCACTTACCTCAGATCATTTTCACTCTAGATCAACTCATACACTTAAGCTCATCCTCAACTCGTACCTGACGATTATTTACAGTTACTCATTAAGTACGGCACTTACCTCTACTCATTGTCCAGTGTTAAAGTCAACTCATCCACCTCTCGTCCTCAACTCATGCCTGAGGATTATTTACTGTGACTCATTCAGTACGTCACCAAACCTCAGCTCATTCAACCATTCTTGATGGTCGTTAGCTTGCCGCTTCTAATGCTTAATCCTTATCTTCTACATTTGTTGTTATAAATTTCCTTTTGTAATCACCAGCTTAATCTTAGCCCACGACGATTAATCACTGTAACCTCATGAGTACGGCACTTACCTCAGCTCTTTTATGGCCTCTTTATTGTCAAGCTCGTCCAGTTAAATGGTCCTGAACTCATACCCGACGACTGTTTAAAGAAAGCTCATTATATACGGCACTAACCTCAGCTCATGCCACCACTCTTGATATCAGATACAAAGTTTTTCTCTTTTATCTATATTTATCTATATCTATCTCTATTAATATCTCTTATTTAATTTAGCTTCAGATTATTCTGTGATTATGAATGATTTTCACCTTTTGCTTGTTGTAGCTCGTATTGCATTTAACCTAAAATAACCACCATCTGAACTTAACGTATATTCTTCCACCCGTTTATTTTTCTTCACAATAAAGAAATCTTCTAACAAATGATTGCTTATCCTCCTCAAGTTGATTATTTATTTGTTCAATTAACATGTCAATGTTCAAAACGGAAATCTAATCTCTTGTTTCCGATGTCTGACGTCGTCAAAATGTAGTCAGCTTTCTCTTCTTCCGTCATCGCACTCCAAATCTTCTCCCGTCTCTTATTAACAAACACATAATGCGCTTTTACGTACAGCAAAAGGGGAATGAGTGCAAAGCTTATCCAAAATAGCTGCATGTTACCACGGTGGTAAAAGGGCTTGTCATCCGCTCTGTACATTTGACTTGAAATGATACTTCCCAGTTGGAAAAACATAATAAAGAGGGCAGATGAAACGGCACGGCTTTGATTAGAGTTAAAATTGCACGAAACCCATGAAATACAGATAGCATTGATATAGGGATGGCCCAGGAACAGAATGGTAACGATATAAGTGGGCCAAACCTTTTTCATGGAGCCTGGCCAGTAGGTAGTGAAGCCCATCAAAATGGTGGAGTAGATGGGTGCTATTAATGAGATAAGGTTTCTCTCCTGAAATCTTTCTGTTAACCAAGTGATGCCCAGCATTGTAATAATATGAAGCACGTGGTATGGGATCGTCAAAAGTTGAACATTAAAAGTGGAGAACCCAAGCTGTTTCAAGTCAAGGGTCAGATAGGTCCCGACGGAACCGTATGGGATGAAAGCTAATAATACTGCTACGTATATTGGGCACAAATTAAAATATTTCAATGCTTGCCATAGCTTTTTGATTGAGAAAGCTGGCCGATTGTTCATGTCCCTTTTCCCTTACCAATTTCTTTATTCAGAATTAGATTTCATTTTAGAATATGCACTGGTGTTTAGAGGTATATTGAGTATCAGTGGGCACGAGGCGCAAACTGATTGCCTAAAGTGAGCCAACAAACAAATATTGTCTAGCTTTATTTATTTACCTACAGAACTGCAACCTGATGATCACCTCATGTGAGTTTTTTGCTCAGCACAGTCTTGGCTTTGTTTATCTATTTTGCACAAAGTTGTACTTGTATTGAGTCAGCGCATTGTATATTCTCAATGGCTTTCCTCTGTTAGGCAGTCAAGTACCCGATTGCATGAATTTCAGCGTTTCGAGATATATCTTTGTTACTTCATGTGGGCTTAAGCGAGACGTTTTAGAGAACCAAAACACTGCGTTAATAATAAATAAATTTCCAATTTCAACAAAGCCGATAGAGTTGTGTATTTATTTTAATAACCTGCAAGATGACTCCGAAAACGTCACTCCCAAGCAAATTTCAAAGTTCTCTAAGGATTTTGTGAAGCACTGTCGAATAAGAAAGGGGGAGAAAAGCATTGCAACTGGGAACATTCGAAACTTAATGCAAACTAAGATTAACCCTAAAGTCGCTAGCTACCTATTCTCGAGAAATGAGCAAGGTCCTGGATCAAATGGAAGTATTGGAAACTTTTGGTTACATAGACTTAGCCTTCTAGCATAGTTTGAGCCACTTTGTATGAAGAATCACTTTGGGGAGCATACTCCTAAATTTAATCTGGTATCGCTTCTCCACATGGCCGCTTAGGTTGATATGAAACAATAAATAGAGATAATTATAGTTTTAAAAAAATAAAGCAACGTTAAAACTAATAAATGGGTCTTACGCCACTCACAAACGTTTCATTTTTTTTAGACTAATACTCAACTTCGGTGTGCTATTTCTGGGTATCAGTATCTGCTTTCAACTTTCCACTTAGTCTAGATCCTTTCACAGAGCTGTAGAAGGCACACATAATATTCCTTTCCACAGGAGTACTTTAAGCATTATAAAATCATCGCGGTCATTTATTATCATCTTTTCCGCTATTTTATCAACTTCAAACCGTTTTAGAGGAACAGGTTCGAAGCTTTCGTGGACTACAGGGTACATCGAGTTACAAGCGAAATGTGCGGTTTGACTAGAAAAAGAATATTTAAAAATTTTGAATGATATGTACTTAAAAAAACATCTGACTCATTTCATAAAGGATAGATAAAATTCTCGTTTTCAAGATCAGTCA
Source organism: Torulaspora quercuum (assembly GCA_946403475.1). Taxonomy (NCBI): domain Eukaryota; kingdom Fungi; phylum Ascomycota; class Saccharomycetes; order Saccharomycetales; family Saccharomycetaceae; genus Torulaspora; species Torulaspora quercuum. The sequence goes on from OX291448.1 coordinate 3,270, forward strand.
AGTCCAGCATTGCTATATTGGTTTCGGAGAAATGTCCGTGATCTTCTATGAGAGCAGGGCTTTTTGCTGTTTTGGAGAGTCTTTCATTGTTTCTTCTTCTCAAAATGTACCAAATAACAACAGAAATTATAGGGGCAACGAAAAAGGATAGAACAATCTGGACTATCCACGCAGGAATATACCTTGGCCCATCTTTCTCCTGCCATAATTGAGGAGAAATGATATTGGATATTCCGTACCAAAACATGATGAGCGCATTTCTAGTAATCCTTTTAGTATAACCTGCACAACTGGTTATATTCCAGCTAATCATCAGTGCCCAAGCAATACCAGGCAATGGAGAAGCTAGGCACAGCATTGCGAGCATAGCAAGTTTCTTATTCCAGTCAATAGTAACCAAAACAATGGAAGATACCAAGGATGGGATGTTCCAAAATATAATGGACCATGCAGTAAAACCTTTATTATACAGCTGAAATATGGTTGATAGCAAAGCACAAATAGAAGCAAAACCACCTGCTGCTACCGAAACCAAAGTGGAATCTAGGTTTGTAATATCTCCCATTCCTTCGAACAGTAAATTTTGTTGATAAGCCAGGTTGTTGCAGAGTTGTTGGGTGAGAAAGAAAAAAGAAAAAAGCCAAGTAATGGGATCTTTCAAAGCTTCAATAATTTGATATTTTTTGATTACTTTTTGTTCGATTGATGACTGGCTTGCATTTTGGACTCTTCTGATCACCCACACTTTTTCTTCTGTACTCAAAAACTTTGCGTCGGAGGTGTTGTTTGGATATAACCAAAATATGAGAATGGTCAGCAGAAAAGTGCACCCCCCAAGAATAATCATAAAAAGTTTCCAGGTTGCGACATGTGAATGGTTATGAAGAATACCGAAAGCAATGAACCCCACTGGAATTGTAACACCCATAGCCGAAATACACCATAGAGGACTATAAGAGTTTTTTTCGTCAGGAGTTAGAAACTGACACATCGTCATATTCAAAGCTGGAACAGCTACTGCCTCAACAAACCCTAGAAAAAATCGCAAAGCAAGAATACCTTGAGAATTAAAAGCCACGCAATGCAAAAAGATGATAACCGTCCATGAAGCAGTCAAAATAGTCATAACCTTGCGCAAAGGAAATTTCTGCACAAATACTAGGTTTCCTTGACCAATAATGAAACCGACATAAAACAAAGTGTTGGCATCGTTATAAGTATTCTGAGTAAGTCCTGTATCTTCAAACAGTCCAAAAATAGCATCATATGATAATGTTGCTTTGTCGGAATAAAGTGCCAAATTAATCAACAAGGTAAATCCCACCACTATGAACGCCACTTTTTTTCTTAGTCTACGTTCTTGATCAGGTGTTATGGGAGGTACTTCAGAATCATGCTCTTCCATGAACTTGAGGACGGCGTCCGCATCTTTAGAACTTACGACTTTGCAGCCTTCATACTCTTTGTTTGTGCTATCAGTTTCATTTAAGTCTTCTCTGGATACTTTCTTTACCTTCTCTTCAATTTTCACAACACTTTTATCACTATCTATAACCTCAAGATCCTCAGCTTCGGGTGAAGTTGAACCCTCTGTTTGTATATTATAGCTCATTTCTTTGTAGTCGGCGGATACTCTTGAAACTATGATACATATATAGATATATATATATATATCTATATCCCAAGAGTCTTGGCCGATTATCCTTATGTAAAGAGCTGTATTTGGAAAGGAAGGGAATATTTACTGACTCTAGAAACCTACTTGATTTTTAATGATGTTTAAGTACATTTTGAGTTGGTGATATAAAAGTAGAGGCGACTGGGTATTGCCAATGAAACCTTCACACGACTGAGTGATCCTCCAATCATCATTGAAGAAATTAGACAAAGATGAAGTCATAAGTTTAAGTGGAACCCGCAGGGTGTCTAATTTATTTACATGAATACCGAGATAGACAATAAAAGACATTCCATTAGATCTTATTCAAGAACAAAGGCTAGTCAAGAACAAAGGCTAGTCGAGAACAAAGGCTAGTAAAGTAGTCTAACGTTTTTTTTTTCTAGTTTTAGTCCGCCCTTGAATGCCCTGCAGCAGAAATGTTCTGACTTCGCGCCACACTGCCAAGTGCTGGCTCAGACAACTTTCTGAAAAAATTACTACCTCCATTCAATATTTGCAAAAAATTCCGAGTAAATTTGAGCAGCCACATAAATGCCAAGACCAATCTTCTGTGCATATGTAAAATTCGTTCGCCTTTCAAACGACGGTGAGAGCTCTCGATACTCCTTTACAGCAGTGAAGAGTGGTTCCCTTGCAAGAAAAATAAACAAGTCGCCTTTCCGGGTTCCTGAGCCGGCAGTGATTTTGAGTAAGATGTCTAAACTTGTAAAGCCGATAACACTCCCACACATATGTAAAGACAACGGGGCCGAGTTTGCCGACCCTCGGTTTACCAGCTCGGAATCGTCAAAAACTTCATAGACCTGCACTCTACATCGATGTATTTTTTGACATAGTCGAAAACATATTGCTTATCAAAAAATTAAACCACACTATTTCAATGGATTTCAGGTGTCCATCCTTTTCAAGCTGTGGTATTTTGCAAACGGACTGTGTCTCTGAGTAAAACGTAACTTGCAGTACATGGGAAATCGCTAATACCCAATTGCACCATCCCAAGCACTTTTTTGCCTTTATCATCCTTTTCGTGACTGTCTTTGTCTACTATTATATCAGTATCTTAGTTCTCTAGATGTGGTGCCATATTTTTTTTTGTGTTTGTGTTTGTGTTGGTGGACAGGACTATTGCTTGGACACGGGAAGGTACCATAAGCGAGCCCTATACACCAGCAGAAGGGATATATACAACGATATTCCTAACTGAATACGCTATTTATACTAAAATATGATGTCCTCTCAATCATTAATTAATTTCCTTTGTTAGTCTCTGGGCTATCAAACGGAGATTTTGCCGTAATCTAATAATGCCCATTTCTTGATTGCCAAGGGACTGCATTTTTCCGTCAATAGTGCAGCAAAAAATATTCAAGACTGCCATCAAGTTATGACCCGCTATGAAATTCCAATTTATTGGGTAATCAAGAAGCCAAAGAATTAGATCCTTCATGTTTTGGGGTGTTGCATTCCTTCTGGTTATCAATTTATTTTAAACGACCTCTCTTAAGGGTTTCTACTCAGGTGTCCAACCGTGATACATACTCCTCAATATTTCTGGAGGCAGATTTGCTGCCATTGGATTGCTCTTGCTTTTGCCATTGCTTATTATTTGATGAAATTCTATGTGTAATTTTTTGCTGCAAACGCTCATTTCGCGGAATTTTTTATCGAGTTTCGCTGATCTGCTCTAACTTTAATAATCTTTGTAGTATTTCTTTGACCATTCAAACGGACTGACATCAACAGATACTCTGCACAAGTTTCATAATAACAATCGCTAAACGAATTGAACATACATTCCAAAAACCATTATCGTGCTACTGAAATCCCGTCCATATATTAATTGTATTATACCTCATATTGAACCGGAATATATTACGGACAACCTAGATTCAGAGGGCTAATCTGAATCAATTTGCAATCGGTTCAATCTGTGCCTTGAGCCTGCCAAAAAAGCGGTTAACCACACGAAACCTGAGTTTTGCACTTACGGAGGTTGGGATCTTTCTAATCTCATACTAGCTCAATTTAAAACTTTTGAAATCCTCTCAGCCGTGCTATAAGAGACAACTTTTGTTCAACTACGTCTCCTTTCTTACCTAATTTTGACATAGTCAGGACTAAAAACTTATAACAAGTGCATGGCCGACTGCCGTGGTAAAAAAGAAGATTATCAATTGATCCCACATTATTACAATCCCATCCAAACTTTATATAAGGTGCCCATGTTCGAGAGCAATCACGTATTCTCTCTGATCAAACCAGCTCAGATCACACGACCAATAATAGATTTTATATTAGCTTGCTTAAGATAACCTAAGAAACTAACACATGGAATATCGGTATTACTAGTAATGGTTCACTATCTCATACAATTTCTTGGCAGCCTGCTCCTTTTTCAAACATCCTGAACGTCTCTATTAGATCGATAAAATAACTTTTATCGACTTTGTAAAATAATATGATGCCCTAGAAGACCCTGTTAAAACAACAAAGGGATTCGTATTTGTATGAGGTGTTAATCAATGTATTGGTGGAACGTTCCACACATCCTATAATAAAACAAAAAAACAAAAAGCTTCGTGCAATAGCGACTGAAGCCTACACGAAGCTTGGTAAAACAGTAATTTAGTCCATCGTGAGCTGGATAAGTTTTCATCAACGGTTACTGAACACAAAGCTGGCATAGAAGTATCAATGCTATGGGAAAAGCAAGAAAGATACCAACAGGTTTCAAAGAAAAATGTGAATGCAGTCACTTGCCGTAAATGTAGAACTGAATCACGTATTTTATTTCTCTTTTGATACATGCCGTGTATCATCTTGTTGATTTTAAATCTCTTTCTCGATCATTAGTACACCGAGAGGAGGGTGGTTTCATGTTATAAATTGTTTCTCGTGTTTTACTACCCTCAACATTAGTATAATAATATAACTTTATACTTACAAGTTTTGCCGAAAATTAGTAAACTTAATTATCAATATTAACTAGTAAAATAGAAAACTGTGACTTGATGGTATAAAACTAAGTATTCACACAGATAAAGTAGTCTATAACAATTACATATTTAATCGAGGGCACGACGCAATAATCATATCTAGTGTTTGTTTTTCTATTGTTAAATATTTTGTTATAATAAAACATAGTATATCGTCAAATAAATAGAAAGAATAGTCTAGGCAGCATACAAATGAAATCTTTGTATTGTTACCTTTGAATACTGAACTCATTTACCCTCCCACCATACAAGACTGCATTTTCAGTGAAGGAGATGCCTTGGTATGATGCGTTCAGTTTGATTTCATGCCTGCTTCTGGTGTTTGGATTGAACGCATTGCTTTAGCTATGCTTTCATACCACAAACTCTGGTAACTATATCTTCATTCTTACAAATATTGCTCCTTCCCCCTATTCTCAAAGACTACTTCTTCTGGCTTCACAATCCTAGTTTTGAAATACAACTTGTACACCACTACCATCAAAAAGTTAACAAGAATCCCGATATAACTTGTGATAAATGTCTTGTATTTGAACTCAATGATAAAGGCACTATAACCATTGAAAACAGTGATTATAATAACAAAAAACAGAGCGACATACGCAGCATAAGGTTGGCACCACATACGGAACGGTATCTCATCCATGCCTATGTTCTGTTTTTTTATTGCCCGGTCATAGCTTATGTAGGCAATTAAAATGTAAAACCAGTTCAAAATACCAAACACGGAAACAGTACTGGTTATATATCCAAAGGTAGTAGCGGCTGATTTTTTGGCATTCATATAGGCTAAAAAGCCCAGCAGTGAACCAACGATGCACCCAGCAACCGGTACCTTATGCTTATTGAGGCGTAAGAAAATTTTTGGTGCAGCCCCATCTTTGGCAAGCCCATAAAGTTGCCTCGAGCATATGTATATATCTGTATTAGCAGAGCTAGTGATGAACACCAGTAAAAAAGCATTGACAAAACTAGGTAATACCTTGATACCGCTAGCCTTAATTGCAATAACAAACGGAGAAGCATTTGCATCAGTGCTGTGGGCATGAATCAGGTCAGGGTTTTTTGGTGAAACTGCTAGTCCTAAAACAAAGACTCCAAATATGTAAAAGACGCAAATTCGTAGTATGACATTAAATGAAGCTTTAGGGATTGTTTTGCGAGGGTTTGCGGTTTCTCCGTAGATTATACCTATCATTTCAGAGCCCATAAATCCAAATATAGATTGAATAACACAGGCCCACCACCCCAGAAACTTGCCTGTATTTCCCTTAACCAAGTACGGTAGAAATCCATTCTCGCGCCAATAGCGAAAGCCTATTGTAGTATTATCAGGTCCACCACCACAAGTGATGACGATACATACGATGAATATTATCACTAGTACCAGTAGTTTAGCGACAGTCATCCAAACTTCGAGTTCCCCAAAAAAACGAACAGCCAAAAAATTCACCGCGAATACACTTACGTAGAGCACAGTAACCCACACTGCTACGTTAATATCGGGCCTCCAATATCCAATGACTAATCCGAAAGCCGTCAAATTAGCACTTAAAACTATGGCGTACTTGAAAAAATAGTTCCAGCCGGCAGCAAATCCGAAAGCAGGATCAACATATTTTGTTAAGTACCCACTAAATCCCTTGTTCATAGGTTCAAAAGCCGCCATTTCACTAAGCGAAAATATGACAACCGCCAACAGAGATCCCGTGAACATGTAAGCCAAGAAAATACTGATTGGACCTCCTCTTGCCAAGGCTGATCCACTTCCGATAATGAGCCCTGTTCCAACGGCACTTCCTAGGGTCAAAAGGGATACAACTCTTGGCTTCAGCTCTCGCGACAGATTTTCTTCATCAAAAGGGCTGCTCTCATCACTGCTTGAAATATTTTCGTTACAAGTAGGCTCTTCTACTATAACTGTGTTTTTTTTCTTGAACATGGCACAAATGATTATGGACTTCTAGGCTGGCTGTTCCTCCACCATTTATTGGAGAGTCCTGAGAAACACGATCATACCATCGATTATATAGAGCTTCCAAGCACTTCTTCATTCCATTCTCACCCTCATTACTTTAAGAGTCAGAAAGCCTCTTCATTATTGAAAGAACAGGTCTTTAATTCTAACAGTGTAAAAGTTTCATTTCCCCAGCGACAAACAAAGACAAAGGAAGCTCCGAGCCTCAGGTTTGGACTTGGCACACGCATCTTTATGCAAGGCTCGAAAAGGTATCCAGAAAAGAAAAGCCAGACCCTACACGGCACTGATTAACTTTATTAGCCGTGTTTTTAGGAGTAACGCAAATTTTAATAGAACTCAACGTACATTAAAGCCGAGTCAGAAGTATATACGATTTGGTTGCCTGCGTGTCTTTGTTTTCAAGAAGCTTTTCGGCAATTGGGTTGATATGTTGACCGAAAAAAGGCCGACTAATGTGATTGTCAGAGGTCGAAGACACAGGATATCATTGATGGGTTCAACACAACTTAAAGTTATATCAGATATGAATCAGTTATTAAAAAATACTTCAAAGTCTTATGTCACGAAAGCAGTCCCCAAATACAAAAGGCTCAATTTGTCATGCGCCAACAAAGTCAAATACAGATATATACAGTAAAAAAGCATTGCTGACTTCAGGGGCAAAAATTGACTCTTGGCCAAACCTCTGGGACTCTTAAACTGCAGACAAAGGTTTGATCTCTAGTTTAGATGTTCAGTCTTGAAGATAAGGAGTTTTCTTACATATTTGATCTAGGTAGTTGACTAAGAAAAAGTAGCACTAGCCATCTAAAGCTTTAAGATACAATTCTTCGAAGATCCTCCATTCGAAGTAACTCGCAGACGGATGACATTGGGTGCCTGTCTCTTGTTCAGCCTCTTCCCCTCCGTATGCTTGCAAAATCTGTTGCTCAGTCCCTGCAATGTCCGATTTCTTTAGTAATTCCCCATCGTCAGCAACCGCTTCCGCTTGAACGTTCTCTAAAGCCCAATTCTTCACTTTGAAAGTCGTCTCAAAGCCTGTTTTTTTGCTTTCACCCAAATAAACTTTTCTGTTTTGGCTATCATGCGTATAGAACCTCCAAGTCCTGGTATTAGTATCACCATTCCAGGAGACATAGATCAATGTGTCATTCTTTTCTGTGATATGGCCGACAACAGCAATGTCCTCATTTGGAATACCAGTCCAGTTGTATTTGAAAGCCCTGTAATTCTCAACTTTGTCACCCAGAAAGTCGGAGTCGAAATAAGCGTGAAAGATAGGCTTACCATCCGACGTAAATTCTGTGACGGCGCCCGATGAGCCCCAGTTGACAATGACATGACCATCTGGTAGCACTTGTGTAGAACCTTGAGACTTCGATAGCAGGTCATCAGGTGGAAGGTAATTCTGTACCAGTTTTGCTTCCCACGTTTGAGTGTTCACCTCTATTATCTTACCCGACGATGTTTCTGAATACTTGACAGTTTTACCCTCTTTATTCTCAGTGCCGTGAGCAGAATTATCATAAAATGAAATCCTTTGTACAGGGCCTTCAGAGTCTAAGTACCTTGCATGATGCTGAAATGAGAATGTGAAGTCAGAGGTAAAAGATGAGTTTGTTTTCCCTGGAAGACCTCCTAGCTTCCAGATGACCTCACCGGTAACACCATCAACCTTGTATAAAGCCGCCGCATCTCTAGCAGACAATAAATAATTACCCTCAGCATCCTTGTCGACAGAGTTAATGTGAAAATAATCCCAAGCATCACTAGAGTTGAAACCTGCACCGGCTTGACCCTCGTTGACGGGCAAAATGGATTCAAATGGGGAAACCCAGTCTAGAGAAGACCATTCGAATAATACTTCACCAGTTTCAATATCGATCTCTTGAAAGATGGCGTTGACAATCCATTGCTGATCTTTAGATCCTCCATAGGGGGCCAAATCTTTGACAACAGGTTGATAAATTTGAACCAGACCACTCTTTCCGTTTATAATGTGAAATTCATGTTTGTCAATAATCTTATGCTTACCAGCTCGCAATTCCTTAACTGTTTCATAGTTTTCATCCAAGAAGGTGATATGCCCATGACCATGACCATAGTCAGCGTTGTGAGCACCTTCAAAAGAAAACAAGTAGTCCTTGTCGTTGAACCTCCCGTACTGGAAGTTAGTAGCCCAACTTCCGAAAAATCCAAATCCTGACCAAATAAGATCTCCTCTATCAGTGAAGATGTAAGGAGCCGCCTGTCTGGGACCGTGCTTGTTGTCTTCGTAACCAGAAAATGGTGCAGCAAACAAATAACCTGGCGAGTTCTCTTCTCCGGCTGGAATAGTGATATTCAAGCGAGGAACAGAAAGATCTGGTCTTGATTTGAATTGCCAATCCGCAGAAGCCATGGTGACCAAGGCTGCTGCAGCGAATAAAGATTGTCCTATTTGCATGGTGAATAGTTTATTATCTCCTACTGTGCTGTTATACCAAGATGCCACAAGATTACGTTCTACTCTGGGTTTCACCGTTCTTTATATGCCTGTTACCTCTATCTCAGTTGGCGCCCCCAAATATGCTACACTAGTTTGGAACCGCGTGTCCAGGCACACATACTCGCAAATTAAACAATACTTGAGCACTCATATTCTATTACATAGTAAACCAGCTGCAACATGCACCAACTCACTCTCAGTCATTTGGAGACACGGGTGCCTGTTTTGACTGTTTAACGACGTCTTCATCATATTCAAAGAACAAAATCCTCATGAAGTCCGGTGGCGATGAAAAAGTGTTTAACTCAGCCGAACCGAAGCGCGGAGGTGTAACGAGCCGACCCGAAGTAAGCCCTTTAATCTGCAATGAGCGTAAACTTCAATGCTAAACTTCTTCCAAGGCTGCCTGTGAAACAATTTTCTTTTCTTTAATCGCAAGAGGGCTGATTGATGATTTCACTTTAAAGAACAATTATGCTACGAGAAGTCATTAAGAAGTCGCTTTGGGCGAGGGGGCTTGGTGCAATACAAGGAATAGTTGGCGATCAAGCCACAGCGGATCGCAGTTTTAATTCGGAGGTGAGAACTAACAATCGTAATACATAGTCACCGGATGAGCTACGTTAGGGATGAAGGATCGAAGATGAACCGAAGGCTGATTAGCTCCAGAGCTAAGAATTGGATATAAAACTGACGAATTATCGGCAGTTGTCTCCACATCACATCAAACATCTTCAAAATAACAAGAAATATAAGAGACATGGAGCCCATAAAGGAGCCTATCGCAGAGATTGCTGAAAAAAACCAAACGTCGTCTTCAGTATTAGAACTGTCGTTCGACGCAGAAAAATCCCAAGATAATCCCTTCAGCAATCCACAGGTAGCTGAACTTTGGAGGAAAGTTTATGAAGACTCTGGATATGAGGCTTATGATAAATTTGATCCACAGTTCACATGGACCGTTCAGGAAGAAAAGAGGCTCGTTAGGAAGATAGATTTAAAAATATTCGTGTGGGTTTTCATTATGTTTTGCTCATTGGACTTAATTAGAAGAAATATCACCAGAGCCGTTTCTGATAACTTCATAAAAGACCTCAATATGGGTACAAATGACTATAATCTTGGTCAGACGGTCTATCTTTTCTCGTTTTTGGCCGCTGAACTGCCAGGTAATCTGCTTTCTAAACGTTTCGGCCCTGAGAGGGTTATTCCGTTTGAGATTGTTTTATGGAGCATTGTCTGTATTACACAGGCTGGCTTAAAAACTCGTAGCCAGTTTATTGGTATCAGATGCTTATTGGGGGTGCTACAAGGAGGTTTCATCCCGGACAATATACTTTACCTATCATACTACTACACGGGCAAGGAACTAACTCTGAGATTAGGTATCTTTTGGACGGCAATTCCATTATTTCAAATTTTAGGTTCTCTTTTAGCCTCGGGTCTCATAGAGATGCGTGGCATTCATGGCCTTACCGGATGGCAATACTTATTTATCATTGAGGGGTTCATATCACTTGCCATCGGCGTAGCTTCCTTTTATTTCATGCGCAGAGGCCCAACACAAACTGGGGAGGCAGCCTTTCATAAAGGTGCTTCATTCTTCACTGAACGCGAGGAGAAGATATTAGCCAATAGAATCCTAAGAGATGATCCCGCCAAAGGCGATATGAATAACAGACAACCAGTAGGTCTGAAAGAAATTTTATATACGTTGACTGAATATGATCTATGGCCGTTGTTCATTCAAGGCATCATGGCATTTATTCCGTTTCAGCCCGTGACGTCATATATGTCTCTAATACTGAAGAACATGGGTTACTCCACATTTTTATCAAATGTACTCGCTATTCCCGGTCAGGCTTTATTCCTGATTAACTTACCGATTGTTGTTTTAGTCTCTCACAAATTGAACGAAAGGGCTCTTTGTGTTGGATTAGCCAATTGGTTTATATTGCCCTTCATTATCGCTCTGGTAGCTTTGCCTGAGGACTCGAATAACTGGGTCAAATATGTGCTTCTAACTGGAATTTTGGGTTTGCCTTACACGCATGCTATATTGGCGGGGTGGGTTTCTCAAATTTCTAACTCTGTGAGATCGCGTGCGGTTGGAACAGCTCTCTACAATATGACATATCAGATAGGCAGCATTATCGCAGCTAATATTTATCGGGATTCCGACAAACCTTATTATGTCAAAGGTAACAAGATTATTTTAGGAATAACTTGTTTCAACATAGCCTTTACATTTTTTACCAAGTTTTATTACATCTCGAGAAATAGGTATAAAAAGAGAAAGTGGGATTCTCTTTCTGAAGAGGAGAAAGAGTCGTACATGTTAACCACCAGCGATAAGGGGATGAAGCGCTTGAATTTTAGATTTGCCCACTAGTTTCAAAAGAATCACTTTTCAGCTGATGTCTATTAATTTACTGTTAATCTATTATAGCTCTACTATTAGCTGATTATTATATTAATAAGAATAGATAAAAAGTGACCAAATAGATATCTAATTATTTTAAGAGAAAATGAAGATGAACTAATACTCTCAAAGCTTTAAAGCCTTCTTTTGTGTCGTGAAGTACTGTGCGAACAGAAAAAATTTCGACGCTGTCGTCACATCTATCAAGTAAGGCAAGTTACGAGTATGAAAAGTTTGCTCTACGCCGAGAAATAAGCCTGTGCATTTTTATTGCTCATTACTGAACGTAAAACCATAGAATAATAAAAACTCTAGTCTGATGAACCTCCCGAAGCCAAAATACAAAATCAGAATTAGCAAACAACTGTACGCTGATCCATTTTTGTATCCCCATTCTATAGATGCATAAAGTTCGCATAGTTTCAAATGTCCCATCTGGACTTGTTAAAATGATTATCAGTTTCGAAGTACATGTTATGATAGTGGCGATAGTTCATGATTATAACTTGAATACCCAAAAAGGAAATATGACTAATCGGTGTGCCGTGGTTACTTGGTTCACTAGGCAATAGAGGGCCAATATCCGTAGGAGTACGATAGAGCCAATTTTGCGACTCACATCAACATTGGCGCTTTCCATCCACGATATCTCAAATAATTACTCGCAATGTTTATCCATAAAACGTCCAGTTATTTTCAATGCATGTGGACTGATTTAATTTAGTTCGGAGCTTCAAATGAATAACTCAGAAAGAAGTAATTGTCCAGATAATTCATATATGTATCTCATTGTGTGCAATAGTTTCTAGGAGTTCCAATAGCAGTACTTATTCCACTGCGCGCATTCAGTGAGTACTATACGTTCATCAACCCCTGCACATGGCGAAGGCGCAGGATACACTGTCATAAATATTGTCCTGAGTGCATCGCAAGTAAATCATACTTAGCTTTCTTCTACACCAATGAATAAAATGGAGCCATGCTCCAGTCATCACAAGGCTTTTCTCAGCCCCTTTTTTTAGGCTTTACCGTAAAGGCATACAACACCAGCCCGTGTCATGCATTAATTTTGAGGGCTATGTTGCGTGCGAACTCTTTTGTAGTGTTTCAACTGTTGAATTAAAACCGACGGAACGAGCATCGCAAGTATGCCATTTCAGAGCTGGTAATTTGGTCGGGATGACATATTATAATTTGAATCACTTACAATTAGCATGTCCAAGATATCAGGCTCCAAAAATGGGTAATTGAAATTTTAGCACCATCTTTAAGTTACATTAGCCGCTACTCAAGAGGGCGGCTCTAAAGTGTTTTCGCTATTTAGAACATCGTACCACCCTTGGAGATAATAATTTAAATCTGCATTTTCAAGAAACTCGAGATCTGCCAAGTTTCCAGCAACTGGCCTATAATGGACCACTTCATTCTCCGAGGCCCCTGTGTCAGAAGTCTGGCTATCCGAATTATCTTGAGAATCTGAACATATCTTACCATTGAGAAGAGATATGATGGATACGGCTTCTTCAGCACCTAAGATGTTCTTTAAAAGCTTAGTTTTCTTCAACTGATCAGAATCGCGATTAACGTAGTCATTGTCCTCGACAATTTCATTTTGACCGTAGTCCCTCAGCGCCAATCTCAAACTTTGTTTTTTGATCGAGTCATTAAGTTTAAGCTCATCGAGGTACTTGGGCATTGTTTGCATTTGTAAAGCCCAGTTGAGCCAAAGCTTGCAAAGGGACCAAACTTTCGCCCACTTTTGCAAAAACCTAATGTTTTCGCAAGACAACTTTCTGAATTCTTCCTTCAGAAAATCTAAGCTGTATATAGGAAAAACCGGCGAGCTTGCAACCGGAAGAAATTGCTCTAGAACTTTCCTTGGAAAAGTATCGAAGTATAGACATGTGCCCGCGTTTGTGAAGACCTCAAAACCAGTAAAAGGTGCAACTACCATCAAGTTCGCTGTAGAAAGCGTGTCGAATAACACAGTAGAGGACCTAACTGCAGCGAACAGTTTCTCTGTAGAATTTTGCCACCACCCATTTGGCAATTGGTCAGGTCTACAATAGAAATTTTCCCTATTAATAAAAATTCTTGATATGAATAATAAGGAATGCAAATACCCAAAAAGACCGGCCGTATTACCCGCCATGTGAGCATTCATGTTTGCCATATTAAACTTCAGATGTGGTGGTAGACTCTCTTCTATCATGTCGAGTCTTTTGGAAAATTTGAAACTCTCAGAGGACTCCAACCAAGGTTTGAAATTCTCTTCTCTCGAACCCACTTCTCCGACCCACTTTCCTATCGAAGCCCATAACTCAAAAGACAGTATAGTGAAAGCATATGATGAGCATTTCGAGAGCTCTTTTTTGGGGTCATTAGGGTGTAGTCTGAGGTCGGTGTTTAACGATTCCACTTTGCGCAAAAGCTCCTTATAGCTTGGCATTACATCGGGATCGCCAAACGTAAAGCTTTGCTCGGAGCAAGGAACAGGGATATTGATGTCCTCAATTTTTACTGCTGGAGAACGGTTCCTTCCGCTCGATATACATCTATCCATCATGTAAACTGACCACAGAGTTCTTCTTTTTGATTCAAGTATAATAAATTCCCATTTTTCCTTATCCTTTCCACTATAAAATGGTCCTGCAAACTTTGCTACTGGTTCATCACTGTCTTTGTAGCATATGCCATTCGGTGATCCCATTCCAAGCATAAGTGCCATTCTTGCAGCAAGCCCAATATATGAAAAGCTTCTTCCGGCATTAATTTCTCCCCACTCATGACTACTAAGCATGGTAAATGCTTGTACGCGCTGTATGGTTGGGCTATCAAAGACGTCCTTAAGTCTATTACGTGCATGCCACGCAAAATACTTGGAAGCTTTAGAGGGAGATTTATCCCTTTGATGGGTCGAATCTACCCCTGCTAGGCCTGGCTTAAAAAACTGTGGTTGAACTGATTCGTCAAAACTTCCATATCTATCAACGAGCTCTGGATGAAGTCTGGCACAAAGAGCTAAAATTGCTAAAAGTACGACTGGATCTGGTGCACATAGAGAAGATGCATACCGAGGTGGCTCCTCTTCAAAATTCCCACCGTAATTATCCATATACTTCTCAGGATCAAAGTCCTTAGATCTAATGAATGCCTGAAAGGAGGGCTTGTGGATGAAAGGAAATATACCCTGATACTGGTTCTTGAAAAAAATCTCCATGACCTCGATGATCATCTGTCTGCTAGGCATAATTACCTTTATATAACCTCCTTTATCGTACCCCGGCTGCTGAGAAGGTACCAAAGTCCTACAAAGCTCATTTGCGCTTTGATTATGCTTCTTTATAAGGGTTAATTTGGAACCACCTATACTGCTTTGCTGCAAACTAGAGCCACTAAAAACTCTCTGTTTTTCATTGTTTGCATCAGTTGCAGTATACGAGGCAATTCTCTCAAAACTCTTAATCTTTGCGATAGATTTTTTCCTCAGCTGGGATAACTTTGGGGAATAGTTGCAAAAAATGCCCTGTCTGGTGCACCTCTCACACTTTTTCTCGATATCATTGTCATTCAAGCATCTTATTTTACTCAAGCGACAAGTGTCGCATGCCAGAATACTCCTCCTTCGTTTTCTGTCATCACTACTGGCGAACATTTCAATACTTACTCATTTTCATTCAATCAATTCCTTAAATCATCGTTCCTTGGGCCCGGTTATCATCGATAGTTCTTGAAAATGGTCAATAAGTACTTGGTTTTCACCTTCTAAGTCTTCCGCCCTATTGTGGCTTCCCTTCAAAGACACAACCTCTGGAAAAATATATTTCATCTATGATACCGAGGATGAGCAATGCATAAATAAAAGCGACAGAACATTTCTTGCCTGGAAGTAAGCACCTTATTCGATCACAAATTTCCCTCGGCAAGATTCTTGAGGTTGAGTAGGCTACGTAAATCGGATTCGTGAAGCGTTTGTGCCATCATTGGACAGTTTACAAGCATATAGCCAAAGCCAAAGTCCATCAGTGAAAGGGTACTCTGGCATGAATAATAAACTTTTGTTCCCTATAACACCAAACAGTTCATAGATTTTCGGCAAATCGAAGACCGCACTGGATAACTCGCGGCTTTTGAAATATCTGTGTATATGTTACAAGCAGTGATTACCACGTAGGGCGGGCTATTTTTACATTATTCTATAACCAATCAAATTTGTTCTCAACCTTACCTGGAAAACAGCAAGCGAATATCCTTAATGTTTGATTCTAGTAAATCTTGAACCTCCAGATTGGAAGCATCTTCAATGGCACTAATTTACTAGGGTGAATTTGGCATTAGCGGCTAGTATATTATCCCTATCAAACAGGACATGTAAATCACCCTCTTGTGATTGTCGACGCAACGTCCTCTTGCTTAAGCAATTATGCAGCTCCTCACTCATATTGTTGTCCCGCTTGGATTCAAATTCGGCGAGATATGACTTGAAAAATTTTCGAACCAACTATAAGAAGACGGATCGACAGAGATAAAGAACTGTCTGCTCCGACAAATAAGTTTGATTTAATATTGGCCGAACATGACTGCATCCCTGAAAACAGAATTTGCGAACTTCAAGTACGAGAATCCATTCATGAATGCCTCTGGTGTTCATTGTATGAACATCAGGGAGCTAGATGAATTAGATAGCTCCAACGCCGGAAGTTTTATCACTAAGAGCGCAACAACTTCTCAAAGAGCAGGTAATCCAGAGCCTCGCTATCATTCAGTACCACTAGGAAGTATCAACTCTATGGGTTTACCGAATGAAGGTGTTGACTATTACTTGAATTATGTTCTTAGTCGCCAGAGGGAAAAGCCGGATGCAGCGCCGCCCTTCTTCTCTATTGCGGGCATGAGCGTTGAAGAAAACATCAAGCTGCTAAGAAAGGTACAAGAAAGCGAGTTTAATGGTACTACAGAGCTAAACTTGTCGTGTCCCAATGTTCCTGGTAAACCACAAGTCGCATATGACTTTGCTTTAACGCAAGAGATACTAACTGAAGTCTTCAAATTTTTCAAAAAACCATTGGGTGTAAAATTGCCACCTTTCTTTGATTTTGCTCATTTTGACACAATGGCAGCTATTTTAAATCAATTCCCATTGTCGTATGTTAACTGTATCAATAGTGTTGGAAATGGTTTATATATTGATGTCGAGAAGGAGAGCGTGGTTATAAAACCAAAAGACGGCTTCGGCGGAATTGGGGGAGAATATGTCAAACCAACTGCATTAGCAAATGTGCGGGCGTTTTATACTCGTTTAAACCCATCAATCAAAATCATTGGAACAGGAGGTATCAAAACAGGACAAGACGCATTCGAGCATTTGTTATGCGGCGCTTCTATGCTACAGGTTGGCACTGAATTATATAAAGAGGGCGTTCCCATTTTTGACCGTTTGATACTAGAGCTGAAAGATATTATGAATAAGAAAGGGTATGCCTCAATCGACGATTTTCGTGGAAAGCTCAACAGTTTATAGAAGAACATAAGTAAAGAAGGGCGAAGTAAAGGTTTTGTCCGACTAACATTTAAGAAAATTTGATAGAATACGCGCTAGATGTTTCTAGGAAAAATGATCACACTATCCAGAAACTTTACAATAAAGTTATGTGCTGAAGGGTATCTGGGCCTCGACTCCCGAATAGGAAGTAATGGAAGATTAAAGTTCCCACGTATGTTTTCGGTTTCCAGATTAGGCGAATGATGTCTTGGCGAAGGAAGACAGCATCACCACAAAAGAAACGCGCTAAACGAATCTCATCTCTTTACCAGTTCAGGTTGCTAAACGGAAGTAACATCGAAGAATTCGAGATTCTCAGCTCTTCCACTTTCCCCTGTGCTGCTACTTGAAGGTTATGCCTATATATGGTAAAATGGAAACTTTTCAAACAAAAAAAAGTTGAAGGTCTCCCCTCTGGTTTTGCGACATATAAATATGGCTATCTTCGTTTTATCTACAAACCCTCTTACCAGAAGGAACAATTGACCAAAAAAATTTGATTGCTACAATGTTATCGACATTTGCTACGGCATTGCTCGCCTTTCCTGTTGTACAGGGTCTTTTCATTCCACAACTAAGCGAATTAGAAAAGATCGGCACACAAGAAGACATATTCCCTTATTTAGCTGGTGATGCTCCTTATTTCTCCTATCCAGCTGACTATGGGATTCCAAGTGATGCACCAGATTCTTGTGAGTTTACTCAAGTCCAAGTCATTGCGAGACACGGTGAGAGATACCCTTCGAAAAGCAGAGGCTCAAAGCTTTTGAAGACGTGGCTCAAATTTTCTGCCTACAATGGGACATTCAATGGCTCTCTTTCTTTCTTGAACGATGATTATGAATTTTTCATTGATAATTTGGACAATTTGGAACAGGAAACCACTTTGGAAAACTCGGTGAATCCATTAAACCCATATACCGGTGAAATGGATGCTAAGATACATGCCCGTCAATTTTTAGAGCAGTATGAAGCACTTTTAGAGGACACTCCTGATTTCGCAGTTTTTGCTACAAGTTCGGAAAGAGTACATGACACTGCACAATACTTCATTGATGCTCTAGGCCCAGACTATAATGCTACTCTGGAAATCATAGATGAAGAACCTTCGGCTGGTGCCAACACTATCAGTGCTGGATATTCTTGCCCAGCTTGGGATGAAGACGCCTACAGTAATATCACGGAAGCTTACTCGGATGACTATTTGAAGGGAATTGCATCCAGGTTAAACAAGGAGAATCTGGGTTTGAATTTAACTAAGTCCGATTCCTTTATGTTATTCAGCTGGTGTGCATTTGAATTAAGTGCCCGTGGCTACAGTGACATCTGCGACGTTTTCACTCAAGATGAACTAATCAGATACTCGTATTATGATGATCTGTCAAGTTACTACTCGGACGGACCTGGTTATCCAATGATTAAAGACGTTGGTTCCAATCTGTTCAATGCCACCGTTAAGCTATTGAAGGAAAGTGATAGCTTAGATCAAAAAGTTTGGCTAAGTTTCACTCACGATACCGATATTTTGAATTACTTGACGACCATTGGATTATTTGATGATGGACGTCCACTAAACGCTTCTTCTGTACCATTCCGTAATAACGTTTTCCATAAATCGTGGCAAATTCCTATGGGTGCTAGAGTTTACACTCAGAAGTTCCAATGTTCTAATGAATCATATGTCAGATACGTTGTGAATGACGCTGTCATTCCAATTGAAACCTGCTCAAGTGGGCCAGGTTTCTCATGTCCAGAGGACGACTTCTACGACTTTGCTGATGCTAAAATGGAAAACTTGAACTTCATTGAGGCTTGTAATGTTACATCTGTTAGCAACGTCACAGAATTGACATACTACTGGGATTATAGCACTAAAAATTACAATGCTACCTTGCTAGACCAATGATCAAACTACTTTTGACTTTCAATTAATTTCACGTCCCTTTTTGTTCTTCTTTTTGATACCAATCAAGTGATAGACTTTATATTTCATATGTTTACGTGTATAATAGCTTATCTTGGTCAGGAGCCTCAATTGTGCTCAGACTCACTTGAATACTTTTGATCATTTGCTCAGCTATTGCCCATGGCCAGTCATCATTTAGAAAAATTAGCTAAACGAAAGCGATTAGTCTATAGAACACTGCCAAATGATATCTCTGAAAGGCAGTTCTCAATGTTTACATACCAATCGCTAGTTAATCGTTAAGTCTGCAGATATTTGCCAAATACCTAGCGATGCACAAGAATGCTCGCCAAAATAGATTGAGTGAACAGGGCCAAAAACAAACTTATATATGAAATTGTAAGTTTCCCTCGTTCTACATCATAATTTCTCCATTCAGGAATGAGTGTAGCCAATCTCCAAGAACAAGCCTAAGTTCTTATGACGGTCGATGACAACTACTGGAATAATGGTACACTTGGCGACTATCAAGCTGCAGAAACAGGTGCATCAATCTCACAGAACAAATAATTTAAGATTGTTTCTTCATTTGTTCTCCAATAGTATGTACATTTAATTCGAGCAGCCGCTCTATACCTGCAATGGGTTGGGGTAGAGATAATTCTTGGTTTACAGTATTATATATGATGCTATCATCACACGCTAACACCGTATATCGCCACTGGTAATAAAAATTTACTGCAATTAGAAGAATATGGATGCCTGAAAGGTAGATCAATATATTGGTCGAATGGCTGTATTTAAATCCGGGTTACAAGGGCTTCGCATTTTTAATACACATTTTTGAGTCGCACTATGCATATTGCTGAGGTGATTAACTTCCACGACTGTGAATTCCCAAAGATGTCAGAGACTGATAGTTTTCAAAAGCCCTCTTTCTGCCCGCCAAAGAAGTGTAGCGGACAGAAAACTGGCGGTTTACGTATCAGATCCTCAGGAGATTCAAGCTCACTTTCGAATCCGTCTACGAAATCGTCGAGCAGGAAAAAATCATCTAGGACAAACGGCACAACCAAAAGCAATAAACTAAACGCCAGGGGTATACAGCAACGTGAGGATGAAATAAATCAATGTTTACATACTCTAAGCAACAAAAGCTTCAAACTTTTCAAAAAAGGTCAGTATGTGTCGTCCTACGGACTTAATCTAGACATCCAAACTTTGAGTAAAGCTAAAATTAAATTCAACCTTAACGTACCACACGACTATCCCAGCTCGCCAATCAAGCTACATTGTAAGAGGGTGGACTCCACCGACGATGCCTTGCTCGCCGACAAACTCCAGACGTTAGTGAGAAACTTCAACATTAAAGCGCGTGACATGTTACGGGATGAACCCATCATCACGCAACTGAACTATTTAGTATATAAAGCTGATTTGCTTTCCATGCCAGAGTTCAAGCAGATTGAGAAACGCGAGCAAAGCTTTTATGCCGCCTTTACCTAGGCCTCATGCATCCTATATACCATCTACTCTTTAACGAAGACCGCGGCCGCACCCATACCAGTGCCAATACACATACTCACGACCCCTATTTGATCCCTCTTTAGTTCACGTAGAATGGTGGCAACTTGACGAGCCCCAGTACATCCAAGCGGATGCCCCAAAGCGATAGCACCACCACGAGGATTTACCTTCTCGACCTCGATCTGCAACTTGTGAATACAATATAGCGCTTGGGCGGCGAAAGCTTCGTTAATTTCGAAGACATCGATATCTTCGATGTTCAATCCAACATCTTTTAGGACTCTTGGAATTGCATAAGCAGGTCCTACACCCATGATTTCAGGCGGAACACCAACTGTCTGAAATGCCACGTAACGACCAACAATTGGCAGGTTCAACTTTTCGGCCACCGATCTTCTTGCTAGTAAAACACCGGCCACTCCGTCAGATATTTGTGACGAGTTTCCCGCTGTCGTGGTCCCTTTATCCTTTATGAACGCCGGCCTCAAGCTGCCCAAGCTCTTGGCAGTCACATTTGCACGAGGACCTTCATCTTTTTCAACTTTTTTACCGTCTGGTAGTGTAATTGGCAAGATCTCGTCCTGGAAGTAGCCCTTTGAAGAAGCCTCTTCAGCTTTCTTGTAAGAATTTGCCGCGAACTCGTCTTGCATCTGTCTGGTAATGACAAACTTATGGGCGACGTTTTCATTGGTGAATCCCATAGGAATTAAGCATTTTTTGGCCTTTGGATCTTGCTTCAGTTCGTCCGAGATAGATCCTAATGGATTAACCGTACCATAGTTCTTGGACATAGACTCAACACCGAGTGCAAGCCCAATATCGATCTGACCAACTTTGATCTTGTTGGCTACGTCATTCACTGCAGTCAAACCTGAGGAGCACTGTCTATTGACAGCTACAAAAGGAGTGGTAAACGGAATTCCAGCCGCTAAACATGCTGCTCTATGTTCAGTTGCACCTGCGCCCGTATTCAACACATTTCCGCACGTGATTTCTCCAATAAGCTCCTTGTGATCAGAAATACTAGAGGGTAAACGGTCAAAAAACTCGTTCAGAAACTGTAGTACAAGGTAGTCAGTGTTTAAATCCTTGAAAGATCCTTTAAACCCTTTAGCAATAGCTGATCTGTGAGCACTAACAATCACCACATCGTCAGGTCTTTGTTTCCTTATGTTACTATGATAATCACCGGTGAGATGGTCTTTGATCTCCGCTAGTCTTTCGGTCATGTTAAATTGAAACGTTGCAAAGGTTTTTAATTATGCGTTCTTTATGAATAAGCAGATGTTGCAGTTCAAGCCAGTAAGATAAACGATACGATCATCCTCCTTTTATATTCGCTTCTAGATGATTGCTACTCTACTCCGCTACTTAGATAACCTGAGCGGTTGCTCAGATTCCTTGCGAATCATCATTAGTGATCAGTAAGAGCCGCATTGGCCCCCCAATTTTCTTTCCCCACAGTCGGTGTTAGTTTCAAATAGTCCGCCATAGAAGCGCGTCTCTTCCGTTGTCCGTAATATCACTGGTAATGTCGGACGCTACGGACACGCGCCTTTCGGACAGAGGGCATCGCTTGATGCGTTCACAAGATCATGATCTTGCGTGTCATAGTTGTAAATGGTAATTGGCGTCTAACTGATCGGAGCTTTCCCCAAACAGAAGGGTGCAACAGAAAGTCAAGGTTCGTATTCGATTCGAAAGCTTCAACGTCATTTGCTCTCAGACATGGAATCGATGCGTGTCTTAGAAGGTGAACGTTGGGTGGATCCGTATGACTATAAGAGAAGATCTCGTTCCCTCGAAAATGATCCAGGGAAGAAAGTACGATTGGCTTCTCTGAATGCATACGAAGGTGAGGCGCTGAATAGAAGCAACTCAAGAGCATCGAATTTGGTTAATAGAGGGCTTTCTTTGGTGGGATGCGCGTTGAAGAGCTCTGATCGAACCAGTGATGTTGCGATGTTGAAGGCGAAGAATTACTCTACCGGGGCGATCGAAACATCCGCAAGCTCCTCGGTTGAGTTCGATCCTAATAATCCACCGGATGATAGTTACGTTGATGGATCCTTTGATGAACTCTTGAGGGATGGGAAATTCTTCTGGGGAGACGCTAGAAGGAATCTGCAAGGTATCTCCAGGAGGAGAAAATGGGCTTTGGTTTGCAAGTTCTCAAATGAGTCACTCAATGGCTCGACAAGCGTATCAGATGACTCGATAACAATCGCACTGCAAAATAATCAGTTTTTACAACAGTTAGATCAGTTGTTGGAATGTCCCGATATGCTCTCCAAGACGCTACATAAACTTGAAAGGTGTCTCCGACAAGTTAGTTTCAGTGAGACTTTTTTGTCTCAAAATCATTTTCAAGCACTTTCTCAATGTGCGCCTTCCATAAAACCAGGTGATCAATTCGTTTATCTTCGATGCTTCAAGACCCTGATGAACTATGAACAGGGAAGGTTGGAAATTCTAAACTCTTCCCCACTGATAAGTTCTCTTTGCCTGCTACTAAGTGACGAAGGCACTCATCTGAGTATTAAATTGCTATCTTCGGAGATGCTCTTATTATTAACGTACGTGGACGAGCAGTTTGGGTACGAAAAAGTACTTTGTCATTTAAGACCATGTTTAAGCAGTTGGCTCAAATGTATTGAAAATGTTTTGTTAGATGACGTCTCAAGCAATGAGGATCGTAAGGATAAAGAGAAGCATAGCCCCTTCTATGTAAGGCTGAATGCTGAAAGACTGATGACGACCTTTGTTACCAATTCACTGTTTCTAATCAACTCCATTACGCAAGCGCTACCCAGCCGAGATCAGAAAGTTATACTTATCAAAAACCTAAGAGAAAATAAAATTCACCACTCTTTCCACTTGATGAAAAAACTAGAATCTGATGTGATAGCAGAGCAGGTCAAAATATACACGGAACTGGAGAATAAGCTCACAGAGGATTCCTCATATTCTCTTGGCCTCGCAGATTCTCCCTATGAACCAGTATTGCATCAGTTGGTGAACCAAACGAAGGGAACGTTGATAGAGCACGACTTGAGGCACATATTTGAATCTCTCAGCGAAATTTTGACCTCCAGAACAACCTCAGAATCAATCAAATTATTCAGGTCACTTGGTTCAATATTGGATTACCTCATAGCGAACTTCTACACTGAGGTATCTTCTGAGCCGGCCTCATTGATTCAGCAGTCCATTAACAAGTTTTTAGATAACCTCGAATCTGATGAGGTTGCCAGAAGGGCTATGAATGAAATGACCGAACTTGAGGAAACAATAACGGCGCTTCGAAAACAATTAAGTGAATTCAAGCAGTTCAAGGACCTTAGTAAGGAGAAGTTGGTTAACGAGTTGGAAAATTCCAAAAAGCTTACCAAGACGAAGGATACCGAAATTGTTGAACTTTCAAAAAGGTTGGAACAGACGAATGAATTAAGGAGAAAAGAAAAGAAGAAACTTGACTATGCTTTGTCACGTAAGGACCTGGATGACTCTAAAATAAACCACGCTTCCATTTTTGACAATTTGAAGATTCGAAAGAATCCTCCAGTGAAAAAGCTAAACAGGGCAAGTTCCCTGCTCAAAAGCCAAAGAGTTCACTCTCTTTCCTCATACGTCCAGACCGCTGACTTAGCCACCGGTATTCCTGCTAACAATGCTAATCAGGGAAGCTACAACTATCCTAATGCTTCCGGTCAATTATTGGCAAAATCTAGCGACGAGAAGTTGAGAAAGGGAGAACAAGGTGCAGTATCTGATAGCTATGACCTACATTTAACCGCCTCTTCAAAGTCTCGAGGACAACAAAGTACAGTCCCTGAAACTTTGGAACGTTTAGTTGGTGGTCAGCCTACCTCCAATGTACCGCAGTTGCCTCCTTTGCCTCCTTTATCGAGCGTACTTCCATCCAGCTCTCTTGAACACCAGCCAACTCCTCCCACAGAAACAGTCTCAGTTCCACCACCACCACCACCACCACCGCTTTGGCTACCTAACGAGACCGGAACCAATACAAAGCCACCGCCTCCGCCTCCGCCACCTCCTCTTCCTGAAACGTTCAGCAACTCGCAAGTAAAAGATATTTCTCAACGGCCATCAAATCTTTCATCTGCTCCCCCACCTCCTCCGTTACCTGTGTCTTTCTTGACGTCCCAAACATCCTTTCCAAAGCCTAGGCAGGTTTTGAAGCAAATTCATTGGGATAAGCTTAATGATATCGAGGAAACCTTATGGGAGGATAGAACACAAAAAGATGAAACCCTCAAAGAGCTGAAAAGAGATGGAATCTTCTCACAGGTTGAGAATATCTTCAAGGTCAAAGAAAGAGTAACCAAGCCTGTTGAGAGTTATATGTCTATCGAAAAAAAGAACGCCAAAACTTTCCTACCGCGAGACCTAGCTCAGCAATTTGGAATAAACTTGCATATGTTCTCCAATTATTCAACTGAAGAATTTGTCCTCAAAGTGCTTCAATGTGATAACGAGGTGGTACAGAACTCCACAGCGCTTGAGTTTTTTTCAAGAGAGGATTTGATCAAGATTCCTCCATCTTTAAAGAAGATTTTCGACCCATACAGCACTGACTATTTCAGCAAAGAGAGTCCATCCAAAGATCCTTCTGAACTAGATCGTCCCGATAGAATATTCTTGGAGCTTTGCTATAATCTTAGATTTTACTGGCATGAGCGATCCCTTTGTTTGTTTATTTTAACAACTTATGAGAGAGACTATTATGACCTTGTATACAGATTGCAGAAAATTGATGATGTTATACAGAGACTTAAGCACGCAAGCAAACTCAAAAATTTCCTGTTTATTGTCATGGAAATCGGCAATTATATGAACAAGAGGCATGCTAGCGGAATACGGCTGAGCTCATTGAGTAAACTCGCGTTTGTGAAATCCACCAGCGATAGCAACATGTCTTTTCTTCATTACGTTGAAAATCTGATTAGAGTTAAGTATCCAGACGTTTACGGCTTTACGGATGATCTGAAGAAGGTAGAAGATCTGGGGAAAATGTCTTTGGATCATCTCGAACTCGAGTGCGAGGACTTTTGCTCGAAGATTAATAAAGTCGTCGAGATAATGAAAACAGGCAAACTTTCTGACCCCGCTAAATTACATCCAGATGACCTTGTTGTTTCCAAGATAACGTACAAGATCCATCGCGCAAAGAGCAAAAGTGATCTACTTCATGATCAGTGCAGACTTATAAAAAATGATCTGAGAAAACTGATGAAGTACTTTGGAGAGGATTTTAACGACTCAGATTCTAGAAGTGAGTTCTTCCAGAATTTCACAGAGTTTTCGTTTGCATTCAAAAAATGTGCCAAGGAAAACCTCGAAAGAGCAGAAAACGATCGCATCTACGAACAAAGAAAGACTATGATAGAGCTGCGTCAGAACCCTGCTTCTGGCAGCGAATCGAAATCAGAGGAAGAATGCGATGCCGTAGATGTGTTGCTCGCAAAACTCAGAGGTGTAGAGTCAACAGTGGAACCTCTGCGAAGGCGAAGGAGCACAAAATTTGCAGACACAATGACAAAGGATAATACTTTAAAGAAGAGCAGACCAATTCCCGCTGGCAGTAATGGGATTCTGCTCGAAAGAACACAGGCGATGTTAGATGATATCCAAAAGATCTAATTGATCTTTAATATTTTATATGCTGTATAAATAGATGATGCACTGGCTAGCCCTCTCAAAAGTGTTTCCACTTATGGGAAGTTGGAGAACGTGATCAAAATAAAGGAAGCGAAAACAAAAAAAAAAAAAGGCGAAGAGAAAGGAGATAATATGAGATCTTTCGACTTACTCCATTTTAAAGCTTAGGAGCCACTCAATCGCTTCGACCATCGTTTCGTCGGAAAAACAGTGAGGAAACTCTTAGTTTGCTCAAGATCATTCGCTTATAAATTTTAACCATTAAACAAATTGGAAGAAGCTTAGTCGTACCGTCGTTTTTCGCCAAGACTTATTTTTATCACGCAAAGGAGAACCAGAAAAGATGGGAACTGTTTCCGTGGCGGTTGGTTGCGCTGTGGGTATTCCTATTGGGGTTGGTGTATTAGTGGCATTCTACTTTTGGCTGCGGTTGCAGAGGAGATATAAGAGAGAAGAAGAAGAGGATAAAGAATTGGAGCATGTGATTCATGATGATAATGGTTTTATCAGTTTTGAAAATCTGCATACTTTACAGCAATCTAAAGGTTGGGACGACAAGACAGATGTATTGAACGATACAACTAATGAAAACTCTGAAATTTTCGAAGAGCAAAAGCATCCTGAGCACCATATTGCGGGGTCCGGGTCATCTGATGGGTCTTTAAGCCATGAAGAAAAAACTCCAACAAGTCTATCAAACAACCAGAAGGGAATCAGTCAACAGATTAGGCCCAAAAAAAGGGACAGCAGGCAATATACACCTGCGTACCGTAGAAAATTCAACGCCTTCCAGGCTAAACTATCGAACAACGAAATTAGCAGTACGAATAACAGCTCGAGTGCTTCGTTAAATTCCTCCCAGAGGATAGCCAAAAGACAGGCAAGCATGTACGATCAAATGATTCCGATAGCAACAGATGACGGCGAAGGCGTGTTTGACGAGTCCTCCAGTAAAAAGCGACAGCTGAGTAACGAACATCTTATCAAAAATCTCAATAGTCAGGATTATGGCTCTTACTATCCAAGACGAGCATCTACATCGAGCTTGAATCAACTGAATTCAGCTAATCAATCCTCCTCTTCATTTCACACTCGCGCATCATCGGTTAACTCTTTAATGAGGCCAGGAGCCGGGGTACCACCAGAGAACGTATTTGGGACACCGAAAAGTGAAAAGGTTTTGAATAGTAGTGCCGCTGGAGATGATGACAAGATAGAAAAACATGATGGCGTCTATCTACTAAAAAATAATTATGACATAACGAACACAGGTGAAATAGCAGAAGAGGATCAATACGAAAATGAATTCACTAACTATTCCGAGAATAAGCGAGAGTTCATCGATAGTTTAAGACCGAAGAAATTGTAGTAACTAATATATAAGGGTTTAGGCATCACTTTGATAACTGCTTCAAGGCGTATTCTGATGTTATTGATATTTTATGATAATAGGTAGTTTGCTCATTGGTAGCCTTTGCAAAATTCACGGAATATTATCGACGTGTATATATAGGATGGTTAATAACACTTAACCTGTTGATGTGTCTTTAGGCACAACATGAACAAGGCTCTGAGTATTTTTATTCCTTCTTAATTTATGGTAACTCTATATACATGGCCATTAAAAAAACTAGCTTATAACGTTTTCACCCCTTTTTCCGATAGAAGATCAATTTTTCTATCATCGACAGTCAGGCTCCATTCATGAATTAAAAACTCGTCCAAAGGAGTTTCTCTGTCGGCGACTAACCTAACAGTTCCGCTATTTTTATTGCCTTTAATGTGAAACTTGATATTAACCTTTCCTGCAACCTGATTCAATTGGCCATGAACCCAGGGAATTAGACCATCGAATTCGATATTTTCACCAAGCAGATCTGCGGTCAATGGTGATCTACGCAAGTGATAAATCGTATTGGATACGATTGGAGATTCTGTCTTTTCATAATTGAAGATTAGCGTAAGGGCGGCAGTAATCGCCACAGAAAATCCTAGAAATTGAAGTCTCTGTTTATACTTATCCTTTGTTGGATCAGGCAATTCTCTGTCAATTCTTAGAGGTCTATTCTTATCCTTCAGAACCAGGCTGGGAGCGTTAGCAACACCTTGGCGTAGAGTATAAAAGCGTAAGCTTCTTCCAGTTAGCCCTCCGATAGCTTTTCTCAACATGACTAAGACTTAAGTAAGAGGCAATCACACTGAGTTCGTGGTTAAATGTGGTTGTTTGAACTCCTTCAAATAAACTCTTGAAGACCTGCTGCGAGAAAATCACAACAATTCTAGGTCAGCTGACATTGGTCATTTCGGTTTTGAATGAAGCTCAAAGTTGAACAAAAGCTATCAGACTGATAAAACCGACAATTCATCTATACGACATATAAACAAAATGACATTCGTACGTATTTCTTTGCTTTATTATTTCCACAAGGAAATCTTTAACTAACTGTGAAAGCCGCTCAAATATCATATAGTTTGGAAAAGCAGTTCATATTTCAATCGATCTGGTACTCGTATCGACATGTCTGGCAGGCATTAAAAGAAACACAGGACTTACGCCGAAGCTAGAAACAGTAGAGAATGCAACTATTAAGGAATACACGAGAAAGTATTTGAATCTAGGGGAATCTGTTTACGATTACAGTGTGGCAACTTGCGGCTCTTCTTCATATTTTGTAAGGAAATAACTAAACATACTGCCCCTCATCCCTACTCAAATGGTAGTGCTTACAGTTTATCGTCTGATGAAAGACTTTCTATTTATTAAATAGCGTAAAAACATTGCCTCGCTCTAGCTGGGATTGAACGGTAAAATTGGGTCCTTATCTCCGCCAGTCGATCTTTTCGGTTTTTCATGGACTTTCTCCACTTGAACGCCACCAGCTCTATCATCAAATAAATTGTATAGCATGTCGTAGTCCTCCTCTTCATAGGGATGATGTGTATAGGAGTTCCCATCATCGCTCTGTGGCTTGCCAGCGAGAGATCTCAGACTTTCCCAGAAATCGGGACCTTCTTCTTCATAAAGATATGTTACCGTTGATGCATCCAGTGGTTTACTATCTTTCTTAACCAGCCCGGTCGGTGACGGCTTCATCGAATCATGGCAGCTAGAGTTAGAGGCACTGGCCTCTGATTGAAGACTTTTCCTTCTTTTTTTCTTCTTTTTACCTGAACTAGTTGGACTAGGGTTCAGCAGCTTGTTTAGACCGGCTGCTTTTGTAGAGTCCGATGACTCCAGCTGCGGTCTTACGGTTGAAGAAAGGTAATTGAAGTGCGAGACACGATTTCGGCCGATGTCAGCTAACTCCTCATTTCCTGTGCTATGTGATCCTGTAGAGCTTGTCGTGCCAGGCCTTGTCGGATACCCAATTGGAGAGTGACTTTGATGCGTAACCGGATTGTTTGCGGGATAGAATGCAGAACCACCATTTATTTGTGAAGAGTCAGCCTGGAGTGATGGTTCGAGTCCAAAAACGTTATAGGTGGGTTCGTGGGAGAAAAAGTCGTTGTCTTGCTCTGCATTATGACCAACAGATCCAAATGGCGCCTTATAATCCGGGTTGCTGAAAAAGTCATTGTTGGTGCCGGTATGCCCCAAAGCAACGCTTGATGAAGAGAGGGTATTTGATTGAAAGTCAGAGAGTGGTTGCTGTCCGACACTAGATGCAGATAAGGTGTTAGGTTGAAAGGTTGTCATAGGTTCTTGTCCATTAATGCTGTTTTTCTCCGCTTGGCCACCATAGTGATGATGAATATGTTGATGAATTGAGATTTTTAGAGAATACTTCTTGGCCTGTTCAATAAGTTCCTTCACTAAAGATGAGCTGCTGATAGACCCGCTCGATATAGATAATCCTTGCCCATCCTTTAAAGTGAATTTCCATTCCATCTGGCCAGCGCGTTGCGACGAAGCCCTCCCTAAGTCTCCCGACGTCCCAGCCAAGTGGTCAAAAGATGTGTCTAAAACACGTTGATCCAGAGATGTGCTCGGATGGCTACGAACAGATGACTCCTTGGGGTAAACGTTTGAAAGCAATGGCGAAGTATTCATGGTGTTTGAGACGGGACTTCGTCCTCCACTGGAAAATGCTTTATTGATCAAGGGATTCCTTTCTGGTAGAGGTGACAGGTCTTTGATAGGCACCAAAGTTAGCTTTTCAACTTCCGTCGAAACTATTGCTTCGTGTTCATTATTTTCAACCTGAGGCGAGTTCCCTTTCAGACAATCTTCACGCTGATGCAAAAGTAAATTTTGGCTATCTTTGGCAGTAGTATCAGCGTACTCACCAATTAAGCTTTTGGGCTCAGAAGAGCCTCGGTTGTTCATTCCCGATGAACATGGATCCTTAAGCTCTTGTTTAGATTCCGTCTTAAGCATTATATCTCTCTCATCCCTTGGTTTTTGGTCTGGTTGAACGGAACTTGGTCGCAGCGCGTTGGGTATCTCATCAGATCCTGCATCACATGTCTTATAGTCAAGCTTGGTACTAGCGATGTTATTCTCATCCTCTTCCACTTCCTGTTCACCGACTTCAAGTTCCTCCGAATTGAGTCGCGTATGGTGCAACTTCTTCTTTTCCTTTATTTTGAGTCGCAAAGAGTTCACCAATGCATCTATGTCCTGATTTTCGTTAACGGCTTTGACAATTTCTGGCGGTGCCTGTCTTCGCACTACCGAGGTAATGATCTTCCTCCATCTATTTCTGCACGTGAGACTAGGACGAGATTCAAGCTCGGACGATATCCTTCTCCATTTGGTGCCGTAAGTCTTAACCTTGCTCACCAAGCTCAGATCTTCTTCTAATGTCCATTTTCTTAATCTCCCTTCGCTACTGGGACCCAAAATCTCGATATATCTCTTGGCGCATTGGTCCTCCGTTCGACCCTCAATTTCACCAGCTACATTAAGCCAATGAGGGCCATGCTTGGCATAGGCTTTCAAGAGTAAGTCGTCCTCCTCCGAATCCCATTTACCTCTTTTCAGATTGGGATCCAGTGACGAGGTCCAACGTTTTCTTAACTCTTTGGGTTTCCTGTGGCTGTTCTTAAATTGAGATGCAATTTTATCCCACGATACCCTCTTGCAAGCAACCTCTGACTGTTGAATTGACTTAACGTCATCAATACCGTATGAATAGCCGAGATCAATTAGGGCCAGATTCAACAATGATCGCAATTCATCATCGTCCTCTCTTGACCACGAGTTTCTCCCATTTTTTCTATATGTTTTATAACCCAGTGACTCCGTTACATCCAGTGGGTCAAACTGAAATGAATCCTTGTTTTTTGAGCTCCTAGGCTTCTTCTCCATGGAACTAGAGATATTGGGTTGAAGGCTGAGGAATTAGTAGATCAGCTATGCTAGATGAATACGCCCCGCGAGAATAGCAGAGTGCTGGAGGTATTCAATATATAGACTCCTTGTTAACACGGTATAAAGTATCTGCTGGTCATGCAGCCTAGGATCCCATGCACCTCAATATCGAGTCATTCATGAAGATTGAATATGGTATTCATTTGTTCTCTCATCGCTGAACTTTCCAGGAAAAGCGAAGGTGGACCGTAGATAGTTACTGTCCGACTCAACTTAGCCAACTGTCCGGTGAACCCTTACATATGAATCATCTCGTTTGACTAAATTGAACGATATGATTCCAGACAAAGGGAGTGATGGGTCACTTGAAAGTCCCTAACTGTATAGAATTATATAAATGATGCAGCAACATCTCACCAATGCAGGATGCACGGTAACACAAAGGAAAGGACCCGTCATTGGAGCAGCGTTCGCCTCGTCTTCACCATGCACAGAAGCAATGCAAGTTGCGCGGCTTATCGTCGAATTCTTGCAAAAGCATTAGAGCGTAATGTTGCTTGCTCATTTAGGCCCTGTCAAACATAGCAGCAGCAATTAATTAAGCGATTGATGCATTAGCAGCAGAGTAATACACGTCTGCTTCTCAATATGAACACATCTTGGATGCATATTCCTCTTTAACAACAAGCTGGGACGTGATGGGAGATAACTTAGTCTTACACATAGTATACTCGAAGGATATTAAACGATTGCTGCTACTAAGCATGGTTCGCTTTTTAACATCTAGCGGTTGTGGAAGTTGGGATCTAATGTATTGACACAGCCATTTGTGAAGAGAGCCGATTATCACGCATACTGGATAGTAATTCTTGCTTCCATTGCGAATTGCACCGTAAATGCTTTTACTGTCTAACTTGAACTCCATTCTGCTTATAGCCATAGCATGCAAGAGGTATCTTCATCACTGGACCTATGAGCAGTCAGTTTTCCGCTAGGTCCAATTAGTCCGGCAAGTACAGTTTAGATCACATAATATTATTAGCGGTGGTAGATCTATGAACAGCATTCACAATGTTCTTAAGTACTTTAGCCACTTTCGACCTTTCTTTGGTGGTGAATGAGTCCGTGTTGCCACGCTCTTTGATGAATGCAATAACTTAAGCTGCTCTCCGATTTATTCTATTTTGCCATGTCCCTTTTTACAAGTTCCTACAAAGAATCGAAGTTTGTTACCTCGGAATAGTTACAGTACCATTTCATACATCACCTCCTGGAATTGAAAGTTTATGCTCCTGGCTGAGCAGCTTGTTCCTTCGCTCCTTTATTATGGCAGGTTCTCATGTAGACAGCATCTCCATTCACTAAAAGGGTGACGTTGCGTCCCACATCATTTCTCAACAACTCGTTTCAACGGATAGTAGCTGTGCTTTTGTAGAATGAGCTCTTGTCGATCACTTTGGGCTCTTATGCAGCGTAGAAATCTAAAGGATATGTGTGTGGGTGATTTGCAATTGAGAGCCACAACTCGCAGTCTATCGTTAGACCTATTTCTTGGGCGGCAGGTCGAAACTGTATCCGGACGGGACATTCTAGGTGAATATAAAAACCTATCACCGCCCCAGAAACCCCGACAATGCTTTTGCTTGATCTTCCCCTGAGTTACGGTTTCGTGGTCATGATCATTTTTTTTATAACAGTTAGTTAGTCTCTCTCGACAAGTTGGGAAATAATTGAACTTTCTGTTCGAGTTATACACCTACCTTAAAGATCTAAAACGTTGGTTCAGGTTCACTGCAGATGAAGGTAACAATGTATTCATCTTAACATTATTTTTTGCCATTTAGCCGCCAAGCGATAGGGGTGTTGTGCGTTATAGGTGTGTTTAAACAACTTTTCAGCATCGGTTATGAGGTGCAATGCTAAGAGCAGCCGCAGTTCGAGAAATCATTAGGTCGAGTGGCCTTCAGTTTAATCTCGGCTTGCTCGTAATTGTTTGAAATGTATCCGTCCATCACTCAAGCCAGGTTTGTTCTGGCGCGGTCCTTAACATCTGCCAAGCACGAAGCTTGTTCGGGTACTTTAGGCACTTCAAGTGCTCATTGTTCTGTCCAAAAGAGCAGAAGACCCAAGGCGACTTTAGAATGAAACCAATCCATCAAGTGTTGGACAAGCAAGTCGTGGTACAATCAAATCTCTTCATTGTCAACGATTGATTTAAGCTTCGATGTGGATTAGTCACTCAGTCGCATAAAAACGATGATATGAAGGTTATCAATCTCACTAGTCGTGATAACCGTCCTTAAGGTATACTCACTATTTTCACTTCACATCTTACTTAGCTAAGATGACTTGTTTTATGTGCATCGGGGTAACCGTGCGCTCAGTTCGCATTTTTCCCTCCTAGAGGCTTACTGGCTGGATAAGGCGGATCGAGCATTGATCAACAGTAATACAAAGCAATAAAACTGTTGGGAAGCCCCTATACTCCCTAATTCAAAAAGACTTTTTGCAAAAGTTGGTCCATTGCAGTTCACTGCTCTTAATCTACCAGTAAAAGTACAGTGAGGGGATTTCAGGTAAAGCCTCGGTGGTATCGGAAGTGATAAGGGGAAGAGTGTTAATCGAATCCATATTGATTTGCATTGCGCTGATCGAAGCTATCATTGAATCTCGAGCTCAAAGTCATATATTTTCTGAACAAGCTTTCCAATGTCAACCTCAGAGATCTCATTCACTCCAGAATATTCGAATGAGCTGCTACGATGCATTCAAAATGTATACGAAGAAGACATCAAGCATTGCTACACGCATTTGAAGTTGGAGAAGCTCATAGATTTGCTGGAACATACTGAGTACTTGTTTGAGTCGTATTTGAAGTTTTTACACGAAAATAACAATCAGGACGCTTTAACTGCATTCATAGTGGGATGTTATTATCTCTATCTGATAGTGCCCCAATCCATTCAATTTCAAACCAGGAATAAGTCATACAGTATTTTTAACGAGTTGAAGAAGATGTATCAAAATCAAGCCAATATGACCAACGTCCTCCTCATGGTAAAGGACGAGGTGGATGCAGTGTTAGACAAAAATGCAAGAGATTTGAAGGAAGTTGAGCGTAGTATGAGTAGGAAAAGAGCTTACTCTGTGCCTGACCGCAACATTGAAGAGCGATTGACCTCGTTGAGTTTCAATGATGAACATCCTTTACCGTATTCTGTGCAACAGTTTAACCAAGAGATCGAAAACCATCACTCGGACGTCGAAAGCCTTCATACTGATGAAGATTATTCGCCTGTATGGACTGCTCCCTCCTTGGAGCCTAATGATCAGCTGCGGCTTGCTTTAGATGCAACACCATTGTCACCCTCTATTATGTCGTTAGATAAAATGCAACCTAATAGAGATACGGCTCTCACTTCAAACAAGCTAAATGTAGGGCGTACACGTCATGCCAGTGTCCCAACAAAAACTTCGCCCTACCCGATCGATGACTTAGAGTTCACCAATGGAGATAGTGTTAACTTCTTCAACGAGATAGGTGCTAATAAAAATTTTTGGGACTCTAACGTAGACCGGCAAACTACTCATAGGAAGGACTCTTACCATTCCGTTTATATGTTCGAAGGCGAAGCCGACGAAGACTTATCATCGACACCAGGCGATCTTATACAGGGATTAGAAAGACTCCAGAAACAGAGTATTATAACAGCTCCCGAGCTGTTCACTATTTTGTCGAGTCCCGAGGAACGTGACAAGCTTTTATTGATAGATCTCAGACTGTCTAAAAGGTCTAAAGTTAACCATATCATAGCTCCGAATATGGTAGAAATCGATCCACGACAACTTTGGAACGCGCAGACCAAGACCCCAATATCTAGCTCTGTGCTACTGGATAAATTAATCACCAAGCCAGTGTTTCATCAAAGGGATTCCTTTGATTATATTGTCTATTATACCGATATGAGGACCTACATGAATGTTGATTATGATTACATGTTCACATTATTCTATCTTTTGACTGCCTCCCCTACGGTAGGCCTTAAGTCTCTGCCAACTCATTTGCTTGGGGGATATGAGAAGTGGAAGAAAATGCTAAAGAATTATGCTTCCGAGTATAGTATCAATACGGATGACTACATATATAGGCCTTACGGCGAAATTCGAAAAAGTGGCCCTGAGCCGCCTACCAAAAAGTATCCAGAACCACCCTCATGGAAGCCGCCACCTATACCCATGCGGATTAGAAAGCGACCGCCACCTCCTCCCCCTGTTGGTATACCGCTGCCTACAAGTAGT
The DNA here is from genome assembly GCA_946403475.1 of Torulaspora quercuum. Taxonomy (NCBI): domain Eukaryota; kingdom Fungi; phylum Ascomycota; class Saccharomycetes; order Saccharomycetales; family Saccharomycetaceae; genus Torulaspora; species Torulaspora quercuum. The sequence goes on from OX291448.1 coordinate 39,108, forward strand.
CCACCCGAAACGCCACCTCCCATCCCAGCTAAGATTTTATTAGACACTACATCTCAGCAAATTCCAGAAACACAAGATCCGCAAAATATGCACTCAACAATTACCTCAAAGAGAACAAAGAAGTCGCTTCGATCGAAACAGATGCTGCAGGCACCATCCTACGAGCATCGCCCAAAAGCAGAGCGACACGTCTCGATACCGACAATAGAAAAAAGTTCCAATTCTTATGTCGCTCTTTCTATTACTGGACTAAGAAATTTGGGTAACACATGTTACATTAATAGTATGCTGCAATGCCTATTTGCAACCACCTTATTTCGAGATCTGTTTGTCTCAGCAAAGTATGAAGACTTTTTCAATCAAAATTTTGGGAGTGGACCTCAGCTCTCAAGATCATTTAGCATTTTGTTCCGAAAAATGTATATTAATGGGGGCTGTTCTGTGGTTCCCACCGGCTTCCTGAAGGTCGTGAATCATCTCAGGCCCGATTTGAAGATCCCGGATGACCAGCAAGACACTCAGGAGTTTCTCATGGTGATTTTGGATCGCCTGCATGATGAATTATCCAACCAAACCGTGGTGGCCAGCGAGTACCCTAATTTGCTACTGTATGACCAAGAAACTATGGACGTGAAAAATAATGAGTACAAAAAATGGTTCGAAGATACCGTGTTAGGAAATGGCCTTGCTCCAATTGATCACATATTTCAGGGTCAAATGGAGAATATCTTGGAGTGTCAACGGTGTGGTAACTCCTCCTTTAGCTATTCCACATTTTATGTTTTGTCATTAGCGATACCAAAGCCGTCCTCATCTGCGTTCTCTAGGTCGAAGAGAGTGAAACTTGAAGATTGTATTAACATGTTTACAAGTGAGGAAATCTTATCGGGAGAGAATGCCTGGGACTGTCCTAATTGCGGTTCTGCAATCAGTGGTTCGGGCCCAACGGATAATAAGAAGTCAAAGAAAAAGAAGAAGATGGAGGGTGGGGAGGAGCGTAGAACGAAAAGCAGCTTTTTCCTCCTGCACTCCAAGAAAAGTAGATCCAAATCCCCATTCAGAAAATTGGGTTCTTCGAAGTATTCTACTGAACACTGGAAATCTAAAGAACTCTTTACAAAAAAAACTTTGAATTTTATTGCATTGCCTCCTGTGCTGGTGATCCATCTTTCGAGATTCTATTATGATCTTACGAAGAAAAACAACACCATCATCACTTATCCTTTGATACTCAATATCATTCTGAAAAACAATCAAACTGTAAAATATAGATTGTACGGAGTGGTCAACCACTCGGGTAATCTTATTAGTGGGCATTACACATCGCTGGTGAATAAGGACCCGATGCATAGACTTGATAAGGGTCGACAAAAATGGTTTTATTTCGATGATGAAGTCGTCAAGGAAGAAACGAAGCATGGAAATCTTGACCAGGGCATAACAAAAGTCTCCAGCAGTGATGTTTACGTCTTATTTTACGAGCGCATTAATGAATAGCATTGTTTATTTAGTTCGATTTTACCTACGTTTCATAGAAAATAGCGAAAAACCTTTTATATCTGGAGAGGTTTCAATGTAAACGTTCAATAGTTTGGAACTGCTAAGAATGTATTCTCAAGTATAAATTTACACAGGGTTCTGCAAACAAACATAAGTGGACAATTGCAATCATTCCCAAAAGCCACAATTTTTTGTTCTTCATTAATTTTTTAAAATGTCATTTTTTATACACCAAAGGTCTTGATGTAGTCGATAGAGTTTGCAACTTCTTCTTTTCTTCTTTCGGCATCCCAGCCCAATCTGTCTCCCATGATTTTGACTGTACCTTCAACTGCATTCAAAGCTTGTCTGGCATCTAAGAAAGCAAATCTCGTTCTTCTCATCAGGAAATCGAGTGCTGTTCTTGTGTATTCATAATCGATTGAAAAGATCAATTCACCAATAGTGAAAGGGTAACGGAAAGAATCAAAGTTGACGTTACCATAAACTGTGACGTTTTCTTTGCCACCAAATGCTACCGGTAGTTGATTTTTTTCATCCTCTTTGAACAATTCACAGATCAATGGAGCTCTAGTACCATAGTTTTCGGCCAAATGTTGAGACATTGCACCTGACAAATGATATTTTTGGGCTAGGAGTGCTGCCAAATTTGGATCCCAATTCTCAGCACCCGCCAACTTTAATTTCCTGGTTATGCATGGCTTGACATCAAATTGACCGTTCTTGACAACTTCGTTGATAGTCTCTTCAGCCATCTCTCTATAAGTAGTCCATTTACCACCTGCTATAGTGACTAGACCATTGTCGGTCGTGAAACATAAATGTGACCTCACTAAACCTTGTGTGGACCCACCGGGACCGCCATGATTCTCTCTAGGGTCTAATACTAGAGGTCTAATACCAGCCCATGCACTCAATACATCCTCTCTCTTGACGGGGAACTTTATATAATGTTGCAATTCCTGTAAGATATCTTGAATATCGGCCTCAGTAGCAGTTGGATTTTGTGGAATCTGTTTCATTGGAATATCAGTAGTACCGGCTAACACTTTACCTTGCCATGGTAGGAAAAACATGACTCTACCATCAGAAGTCTTGACATCCAAGAGACCCATTTCCTTGGGACAATAGAAAGAAGGTAAGATAATATGAACACCAGCTGATGGGACAACCATGTGTGGCTTCTGGACGGCAATTTGAGTAGCAATCGTTGAATTTGGATTCTCCTTGGTTGGGTCAGGTTTGCCGTCCAAATTTTTATCCATCTGTAACAGACGATCACTATATGGGCCAGTGGCATTGACAGTGACCTTTGCTTTGACTTTGAACTGTTCGCCAGTCTCACGATTCGTTACCAAAGCGCCTTGAACTTTACCAGTTGTTTCATCCTTGATCAATTGATTGACCTCCATATAGTTCAACACCGTGGCGCCGTTCTCGATTGCAGTGATTGCCAAGGCAGCGTTCATTCTGGAATCATTGAAGGAACCATCGTGGTAAACCAACCCTGCCTTCAGAGTGGAGGAGTCCAACATTGGGGCAATATCGGAAGCCTGCCTCTTTGTCAACAAGTAGGAATTCTTCAAATTTTGGGAACCAGCGAAAAGATCGTACATCTTGCAACCAACGTAAAAGTAAGGAATTTGCCAATAGTTATAAACAGGGATCAAGATGGGTAAAATCTTACAAAGATGAGGTGCAGTATTCAGCATGTGACCTCTTTCATTCAACGCTTCGATGACGAGGTCCAACTGAGCCTTCGATAGCTCGAAGAAAGCCTTTTCCAAGTACCTCACACCACCATGGGCCATCTTTGTAGATTTCGAAGAAGTTCCCGACGCAAAATCGTTCATTTCCACCAAGGCAACGTTCAAACCTCTAGTGGCCGCATCGAGCGCACAACCTGTACCAGTAGCACCACCACCGATTACCAACACATCAAATTGATCCGTTTTCGAAAGCTTTGACAGCAAATCCTCCCTAGAAGGCAATTTGACATTCGGCCTATCCACGGCCGATTGCATTGCCACCTCATTTGAAATTCTCTTGGCATCAAGCCTTTCGTTATACTTCACCGAGACCACTCCTGCGGCAGCTACCGCGGCTGTCAGGGCAAACGCCCTTGGGAAAAATGATCTACCAGTGCGTGCAAACATCACCGCTTTTTCTCCTCTGTTGACTTTGTTTTTTGATACTGACGCTTCTTTCAATTAACAACAAAAAACCAACCGACCTGTGATGTTATCTCTAACGGATACCTTTCGACTCTACCATCCCCGACATACAACAGATATATATATATATATATATACCAGGGATCATATACCTTTGCCGTTAACGCGATCCAATCGGTACAATGTTATTGTTTGCCCCCCGGCGCGCGCCTACCGCAAAAAATCGGTCGAATGGAAAAATTTTGCGGGACGAACGGAATTCTTTCTAGTCTATTCACAGATGCCCTTCTTCTTGGATCTTTTCAGCTTCTTACGAATGATGAGGGTTGGTATTGAGCATACGAAGTTCTGGAGAGTGGATAGGATCATCGACAGCGAACAGCAGAGTGCTATCGGTTGTAGACCGTAGATCATCTCGTTGAGGAGATGTTTCGGATACGGATGCTGTAGAGAGATGATAATGACATCGAGGTCGTCTATGACGGCTCCGATGCAGTCGAACATGTACATCACGTTCTGCCTTATTCTTGCAACGCTGTCGAGAAAGACAGCGTCGACGTCGCTGGTGGTCTGATTATCCCAGTGGACAATGTAGAGGGTGTCCCCGTTGTTCAAGACAGAGCCCATAACGTAGGTCAGGGCATATTGAGACTCGCTCGTCAGGTCTGTGCACAGAATGTAGGATCTGCTGGTGGTGGAACCGTTACCCTTGGTCAGTAGCTGCATGGCCCTCTTGTAACCGCCAGCCAGAGTGGCGCTTTGAATTCCCTCTGACTCGTGACCTTTGATCGATTGTTGATACTGGCGTATCCATTGCTTGCTGGAGTCCAAGACTTCGTTGAGGCTGACCACAAAGTTGGGTAGCACTTTCATACCCAGGTCGTAGTTGAACTCTTCGTCGATGTCGAAATCATTGTCGACGTCGGTCACTTGCTCTTCGTCTGAGACGTCATCTTCCAAATCAAGACTCTCGTCGTCGCTATCATCGTCACTAGCATCACTATCATGGTCGTGATCGGATTTTTTTGTCTTTTTGAGTTTCAGCCTCATCGAAGGGTCCCGTCTTAGCACCGTCCATCTTAAGAATTCTTCCTCTCGAATACTGCTCGAGGCTCTACTTCTAGATCTTGAGCTGCTAGCCGATAGCTGAGAACCTTGACCATTTCTCATCTTGGTACGACTTCTACCTCTTTCCAACTGCTCTGAATCAAACTGAACACCCCCAGAACTTTGATTTCCCAGATTCTTGGGATTTCCGCCGGTTTTGCCACTACCATTGTGCGTGCTGTTTAATTGTGACTGCGTCCCATCTGTCGCTGTCAACAAGATACTCTTATACCCAGGTAAACTCATGTTTTTACTTATTCCTTTGTTCTATCCTTTGCGCTATTATCTTAGATTGCGAAAGTGAAAAGTAATCTACAACTCCAGGTCCGAGCCTTTAATTTCCTCAACAAAGGAGAATCAATGCCAAAAAAATGCAAACAGGTATAAAAAACTTGATAGAGCTAATTAGTACCGTGATTCAGCTTAGATCTACGTTGCATGTAGCTCAATAATTTGGACTTCCTTCGGGGAAGCATAAGATGTTTGTTTGGTGTTTCTTGCCACACTTATATACGTTTGTATGCAACTAAAGTATATAGACCTCGAAGTGCAACTTCAATATTTGCATCATTTACTGCTCATATCCCTGTTTCGTACTATCTCCGTATCATTTTTGAAGACGATTCTATGTTGTTTTGACCTCATCAAATACATAAAACTTACAAAACACCATCGGCCTACTACTTGCTGTTCTGCGAAGAAATACAAAGCCATTTAATAACGAAGTCTGTAATGCTTTCGGAAACGCACATTGATATCTCAAAGACAGACTTTGAATCGCCCGTGAAATGCATCTTCGACAGTCAAGGTGCCTACGATTTTCAGCAATCTATCGCAATATCTCGGTTGAAATACCATCTTCAGAAATATGTACAGATGATTAATAGGCGGGATATTCCCTCTGGGCCCTCGCAGATCGAGATTGTTAACAAGATGGTGGCACTGCTGTCAACTCTCTCTAAACTTATCGATGATACCCCACCCTTATCAGGACCGAGAAGATATGGAAATCTAGCTTGCAGAGATTGGCATTCAAAAGTTGACTCCAATTTATCCAAGTTATTGGAGGATCTATTACCTGAGGAGTACCATAAAACTGTAGTAGAGCTGACATACTATCTTGGGAATAGTTTCGGGTCATCAACGAGACTAGATTTCGGCACTGGTCATGAGCTCTCCTTCCTGGCCGTCGTTGGCGCCATTGATATGTTGGGACTATGGACTTCAGAGTTCTCTGGAGACGACATACTACTGATATTCGATAACTACTACAAACTAGTAAGAAAGCTAATACTTACCTACACGTTGGAACCTGCCGGTTCTCATGGAGTTTGGGGCCTGGATGACCATTTTCACATCGCTTATATATTCGGTAGCTCGCAATGGAGTAATGATCCAGACGCTCCTTTAACTCCTCGTGATATCATCAATCGAGAGCTGGTGGGGGATTATGCAGAAACTAATCTGTACTGTCAAGCGATAAATTTCATATTTCATGTCAAATCGGGGCCCTTTTCTGAACACTCCTCAATGTTGTACGATATAGCAACCACTGTGCAGACATGGTCAAAAGTTCAATCAGGCCTGTTGAAAATGTATTATGTGGAAGTTTTAAACAAGTTCCCCGTAGTTCAGCATTTTTGGTTCGGTACTGGTTTTTATCCATGGGTAAATAGGCAAAATGGTAAAAGGTTACCCATTTATGAAAATTCAGAAGCAGAAAAAGAGATGAACTCCGCACACGGCTCAACCCCTCCACTGTGTTCCATGCCTCCCTCCACGACTATGATGTATCATTTGCCTAATGCTGGCCCAAAGAGTGATTCTCAAGTTCCTGGTAGGTTTAGCAGTCCAGGTAGAAAATTAGCGACTCGTGGTTCGATGGGTCCACCAACTTCAAGGCCCATGCTTTTCCAGAGGAAAAGTTCGCCGACTACGAAGAAACTTGGACGTAAATCCCCAGATGACGAATGAATGTTTTATTTCTTTGACACATATATTATGACTATAATCCTATAAATATATTTTTATATATACTACTAAGAGATGAAAAGTTGCGAAGTAATACGTATAAGTAAGAACCTCTTGCCCATTGCCAGACGAGCTACAAAAAAGGGAGAAAATATCAAGTCGAGAGCATCATACCTGAGGACCAGCGGCTAAAACTTCTGGAGTAGCTCTATCTTGGTAAGTCTTGAAATTCTCAACAAACAATTGAGCCAAATTGTTTACAGCAGCATTGTATTTAGCTTCACCATGCACCCAGTTCTTCGATGGGTTTAGTAGTTCTGATGGAACTCCATTCACCTTTGTTGGAATCTGTAAATTGAAAGTTGGTAAAGTTTCGTATGATTCCTTTGCTAAAGAACCGTCATGAATAGCATCCAAGACAGCTCTTGTGTATTTTAGAGGACAACGCTTACCACCAGCGACGTATGAAGAACCAGTCCAGCCAGTGTTAATCAACCAAGCGTTAGCTTTATGTTCAGACATCTTCTTCGCCAACATGGTTGCATATCTGATAGGATGAAGGGCCAAGAAAGGTTGACCAAAACAAGACGAGAAAGTGGCTTCTGGTTCAGTTACACCTTGCTCTGTACCAGCCATCTTTGAAGTGTAACCGGAGATGAAATGGTACATAACTTGCTCGGGGGTCAACTTGGAGACTGGTGGTAAAACACCGGAAGCGTCACACGTTAACAACACCAAGTTTTGTGGGTGAGCATCGGCCAAACATGGAATCTTTGCACTTGGAATGTAGTCGATTGGATAAGCACATCTTGTATTCTCCGTGATAGAAGAATCATCATAGTCGACGTCACGGGTCTTAGGGTCATAGACAACATTTTCAAGAACAGAACCAAATTTGATGGCGTTAAAGATTTCTGGTTCCTTTTCGGCAGATAATCCGATACATTTAGCGTAACAACCACCTTCGATGTTGAAAACACCATGATCGGACCAACAATGTTCATCATCCCCAATCAATTTTCTATGAGGATCAGCTGATAGAGTAGTCTTACCGGTACCACTCAACCCGAAAAACAAGGTGACATCGTTCTTGTGAATACCTTGATTGGCAGACGAATGTAAAGTTAGAACGTTGTGATGAACAGGCATCAAATAGAACATCACAGTAAAGATACCTTTCTTCATTTCACCAGCGTATTCGGTACCAAGGATAATCATCTCCATGGCTTTGAAATTAATTTCCACGGTAGTCTTGGATGACATACCTTCAGTATGCAGATTAGCGGGGAATTGGCCAGCATTCCAAACTGTGAAATCCGGCTCACCAAAATGGGCCAATTCTTCCTCCGTCGGCCTGATTAACATGTTGGTCATGAACAAAGCATGATATGCTCTAGCACAAACCACACGAACCTTGATTCTGTAACGTGGATCCCAACCGGCAAACGCATCAACAATGTACAAATGATCTCTAGTTCTCAAGTAATCAGCAGCCCTCTCACGATTGATAGACCAAGTCTTTTCAGAACATGGTTTGTTAACAGGACCCCACCAGATATTGTCCTTTGAAGTTTCTTCTTCAATAATACGCTTGTCACGTGGTGATCTACCAGTTTTTTCTCCGGAGTACGCTATCAAAGCACCGCTTGAAGAGATGGTGGTCTTCTTCTCTTTCAATGCGTCCTCATACAACATAGCAGCTGGAGCGTTACGTCTAATGGTAATCACTTCATTACTTAGGCTTAATTCGTCTCTAATCTTTTGTTCCACCTGAGAGGCATCGGTGACTCTGGTTGACATTTTTGAAGGTGACATGATGAATAAAGAATATGCAAAAGGTTGTTCTAGTTAATGAATTCTGAAGAGATTTGAAAACTTCTTTCCTTGGCTCTCTTTGTAATTATCTTCTTTTCTAGAACCATAACAAAGAGAAAAGGAAATTTTAAATTGAATTGATCAAAACCATCAACCTTTATATAGCTTTCCAAGAACCGAACTTTCCACCAGAGGCATGCTTAGATTGTGAGATTAGGATACACTCCGGCGTTTCTGGTGCATAAATTGAATTCTGTATGTTTGTTGCCATCCTCACTCGTCGGTCTAGCGTCTGGGGTCAATTTTTCATCTAATTTACATTATTGTTGTGGCAGAAGCGCCGGACTTTTAGTGGTTTAGTAGGCTCTACCCGGGCAAAAAGATCGATCGACAGTAAATGGCTACCCGGCCGGCCGGTTTCGGAGCTTTTCGCGCTGCAGCTCCAGCGAGTCTCCGAAACTTCCCGATGCCATATCGCCTTTCATCCGACATGTCCATTCAAGCGAGAAACCTCTGCGGGTAACACCTTTACGCGGCTACGGCGCCTCGCATCGCCGATCAGGCCTTCGAAAACACACCACATCCTCTCAATCACACCTATTTACGAAGAACACTTCATCGCATCTCACGCCGCGACCGCCGGAGTCGTCGTTATTATACCTTGGGCGGCTAACCATCCTTAGGTTGGTTATTATGGGCAGAAGTAGCAATGGGCCCATCAGGAGAGGCTTCTGTATTGATCAGGAGAATAAAGGATACCCCACAGCACAAAGTAACAACAGGAAGAGGGCTCCGATCGGGCGATTGTCACTTGTGGATGCAATTACATCCTCGAGGTTAAGAAAACCATTGCTACCCACAGACGTTAACATAACAGCGGCCTTTGAGAAGAACTTGACTAAACCATCAAGGGCTGACCCTGCTGCCAAAGCGCCCGAAATTCGTGTAACGTCGATGAATGCGATCATTGGGGGTTCCAGAATTACTGCAACTAGTTCTCCGAACAGCAGAGTAAGAGCCGGTAGAGTACGCCCTTATATCGTACTCAGTGATGACGATACGGGCAGTAGCGGCGGCAGTAGTTCTCTGTTACGGCAGTTGTCGGTAGCTTTATCGAGGTTGAACACCAAGTATCAGATTTCCAAGCGCGACTTCGATCGAATTGTCTCTTTTGAAAAGTTAGTTTTGTTGTCTGCTCACGAATTGCTCGTTATCGTTAAATCCCCCGCGCGCAATACACTGGTGTTGCATAGCAATGTACCGATTCTGATCGAAAATGTGGCAAGGTTCTCTAACATGAAACTAGCTTTGAATTCACAATGCTATTTAGTACTATACAATGACATAACTTGGTATATGCGATGGAAATTTTTTTAGTTAGTGCAGACTTTCCGCTTGGAGCCAATTGCGTTGCAAACGGAGAAAACAAACCGCGTACTAAAAGTACAGATCCTGTGATCCTGCGCTTTCCTGCTCATGTTCCCATCATCCGTAACCAGTACAACGTGATTGAAATGGTCCACGCCGCCATCCAAGGCGATATCGTTGCCATCGGGAACTTGTGATTCCGAAAACCTGTCCTGGGCCTTCTTGATGGCTTCAAAGACAAACTCGTCCACATGCGAGCGCCACGTGATCTGCTCTTCGAACTCCAAATGCTCTTCGATATGAGTTGCTACATTTCCAGTAAATCTCAGTGGCAAGATTCTTTTTTCAGAATACAGTTGTCTCACAGTGATTACTGCTCTTGTTGCAGCTTCAACAACGTTTTCATCCTTAGATTTTCTTAGAAACCTCAACTCTTGAAAAGTCGTTAAACAAATGGCAAATCGTAGAATGTCATTCGATGCTAACTTGTAAACGTGAGCAAAATGACGTAACCATGTTGTTGCATCGAGAACAAAGTATGTTTCAGAACCATTCATTCGACACGAAGGATCATTGATTTCAAATTCATCTGAAAAGGAGGCGTACGAGCTCCGCTGCATACACTTATCGAATAATGCGGCTTCATTAAGAAGCATTTGACTCTTCACGGATTGTGAGTCGCTTTGGTCATTCAAGGTGTTAGCTGGATCTACTCCTTGAATATTATTGGTACCCCATGAGGTGTAGAGGGATGCGCTTATAAAATCACCACTCCTATCGTAACAGTAAAAATCGAGAGCGAGTCTTCTGTATCCGAAATAATCGAATATGCTCTCATTTTCAATCACGCTCAACATTGGAGTAGCGGTCATATTGGTGTTGATAGGACTATCGTTCTCAAACCTTTCGACAGTGTTTTGTAAAGTAGAAAGGTCTGCATTTGTTTGATTAGGACATCCATTTAATTTGAAGGAAAATGTCCTGAGCACATTATTTGGGGTTATATCGCCTCTGTTGCAGACGACTTGGGCGCTGGAGCTCAATGTTATTCGGAAGTTAAACCTTTCGGCGATGCCCTTGAATAGGAAAATGACACGGCAGGCACGCTTCCAGAATTTCTCACCTCTTTCATCGTCTTGATCAAAATTGATTCCATCGATAGGAGCGTCCAAAAACATATGATCTTTGATGCCAACGCTCGCGTAACTATCGACTTGCGGTTGATCCTTATTACAGATCGCATCGAACCATAGCGTTCCCCAGCACTTCCAAACCTCTGGTAAGTCCTCGTTGTTATTAAAGTGTTCTATCAGTTCTTCTAGTTTCATCGTGGCAAATCGTTGGCAGAAATGTTCAAATGGGGACGACTGACAAGCGTTATCTAGCATGTATGCCATTAAAACGTTCAAAAAACTCACTATAGTATTCCAGGGAAGAATTCTGTTCAAAAACTCAATCCAAAATTCACGACTAGAATCGTCGTTGATCTGCTCCAGTCTGGAGGCAATCGCGATAATGAAGTAAGCCCATGGCAAGATATGAGGTAGGGCAATTACCAACGGACCTTTCAGAAATTTCTTGAGCACAATCATGCTGCACTTCAAACTTGTGATGTTGAGATACTTCAAAGAAACGTTCCATATGTCCAGAGATGAAGGGAAAATGTAAGGCGACTTCAAAGAGTCTATATTGTCAAAGAATTGCTGCAATGATACATCCTGTCGCAAACTCCCCTCATCCTCCTCATTTTCGTCTACCGCCATTGCACTCGAAGTTTCAGTAAGTGGTGACGCCTTGGCCTTTCTTTTCTCCTTCTTGTCCTTTCTTTCTTTCAGGCATTTCGGTAGCTCAAATAAAAGCGCGAAGGGATTCTTGGGATCACCAAAACCAACCAATTGTAGAATATGTGACTCAGCGAATGCAGGCGCGTGACGAAAGAAGTACTTGAGCTGGTCAGGGTTCTGATTGAACATTTGACGAGTTGAAAAGACGTTACTCTCACTGGCATCTAAACCAAATTTATCTTGAAAGTAGATCAGAACAACTTTTTGTAAGTCAACGCTGTCAAGGAAGCTTGGCAATAGCATAACTTCGCTATGTTTCAGGTATTCGATCAGTTGTGCGTTTCTGTGGTTCCCGTTGTTTCTTTCGACGAATGCACGTTGATAAATGTTGTCTATTACAAGTTGCATGTATTGCTGAGAGGGAATAAAAGTATCCTGACAGAAGACGCTTCTGCCTAAATTCACAAATGCTTCCAAAGTGTTTTGCTGAACGGTCGACATATGGTAGTATAGCTTGCCATGACCATAAGTGTATTTCATAGCTTCTGTGTACCAATGTTCAGCACTCAGTTTCCAATCAATGAAACCTGATGGATAAAGGGCGATTGCCATTCTTGAAAGATCGCCCAATCTTTGAAACCAAGGAATTGCATACCGTGGTGGAATATCTGCAAGCATGTTTGAGATGGAGATGAATACATGTGTGATGAATTGGGAGCAAACTTCGGGATCCATGAAATTGGAAAAGTTCTTTAAAACGTCAAGGAAGGTTATAGTACCGTAAACCCAGAGTCTCCTTTCGATTCGATAGATCTCGACAATCTCTTGACCAATTATCAAGTCCTGATCTGATTGGGACTGGAGAAGCGCTGTTGTGATAAAAGTGACGTAGTTGTTGATGAGGTCCGAATTTACCCTGTAGATGGCCCACAACTGTTTCAGCTCCGTCGTCTGGGAGTTTGTTAACTGCGAACATCGTTCTTGCAGTTCGATTTCTTGTTTGACGATAACCTTGTAAATGTCTTGTAGTTTCTGCACAAGTGCCTGACTTGATTTTTTCGTTGGGACGGTAACCGAGGGTACGCTACCGTTATTATTGTTGCCATTGTTTCGATTGTTGTTGTTATTGCCATTGTCATTGTCGCCATTGTTACTGTTTTCGTTGTTATTCATATTGTTACTACTCTGATTCTTTTCTTTATCGCCACTTGAACATTGACCGCCATCAGTAGTTTCGTTACTAATGTTTTTCTCGTCAACTTCTACGTTGTCTGTATTGTCGGTCATCGACCTGTCTACTGTCATATCTTGATCGTTTTGAAAATCCCCCTCGTTTGCCTTTGCACTGTGAGCGTATGCAGAGGTTGGTTCTTGCTTATGAAGATTATTGAATGTGGTTAAATTAGCATCCTGATAAACATAAGGCGTGCTCATTCGGCTTGTCACATATGGTTGCTTATTGTCAATACTATCCTTTGAGAGTAAATCCACACGGGAGCTTGAGTTATTGAGTGAGCTATGATAAGGAGATGCAGGTGTATCGGCCACGTACGAAAGAGCAGAACGGGGAGTTCTATCAATGGTTTTCTTCGAAATGCTTGGTCTTCGTGTTGATGCAAGTACTTTAGTTGGGGTATTCGGGACATTACCATCATCCAGGAATTGTGGTAAAGCGTTCAACAGCTCTTCTTGATTGGCCATTCGCCTCTTGACATAGTGCGAGTTCACGGAGTGATAAGGGTTGGAACTGTGTCTCTTTTGACGTCCTGTGCTGACCGGCAAGTCCTCGATCGTGCCATCTATGCGGTGGGGGTTGCTCATCTTTGTATTCTTAAAGGCTCTCGCAGAGTCTCTTGGAGTTTTTGAATTACTGTCGTTCAATGTACTCGTCGTGTGATTAAATGTCTTGATCATACTATCACGTATGTATGTATTATTCGATGCAAAATGAATCGTTCAGTGTCTCCTGGTCATTCGCACAAAATCCAAACGAGTACCTAAAGGAAAATGCAATTAGAAGAGTATGAGATGACTTGATGATATTGAAACTTAATGCAATGAATTGAACTTTGATAATAAAGACAGATCAAAGGCCTTCGGATATTCGCTAAAGTTATGGTTTCCTCAATATTACGATATGCTACGAACAACTTCAAATGCACAACAGCTTATAACATAATCTCTAGGGCTATAGCAGATACCAATGATAACCGTGTAGCACCTAATATCAAACTTACTTGCCACCACCAGACACTTCCCTGTGATGGAACGAACGCATTGGGGGGGAAAGACGCTTCATCGATCCTGACAATGATAGGAGACAAAAAAAAAAAATGTTAGGCGTCGTTGGCGGTGATTCTTCAAATATTATCTAGAATACGTTGTTCTTTAAAACTATAAAGTGGCATTATATTATTCTATATTATCTTGAGTACTATAGTCGAGCACGTCCATAGTCTCTATGATGGTCTTTATGCTATCTATGACGCTGCTGACTCCCACTCGCAACATCCTGTCGTCTATACTTTGGAAACTCACCACCAAGACGTTTTCGAGGTTTGAGTAGTCTACACGGAAGTCCTGTGGCTTTAAAATTGGATCTGGCTCTAATACTCGCACCGCTATGCTTGCTTGTCTTGCGTTTAGAAAGGGTACTTCAAGCTTTCTAAAATTTAGGTAAACATGAAACTACCAAGTTAGTAAATTCAGATGGAAATGGTGGTCTGATCGACATATATCTCATACAGTGAATGATCCAAGCTCATCTCGGACGCAGGTCTCATGTGGGATCTCGGTTTTTACTACCTCTCTGTTCTTCATCTCGTTTTGTTTTGTTCGTTCCGCTTCGATCGGAATTTGAAGACGAGCTGTTGGTCATTTGGACAACTCATCACAAGAGGATTTATCATATAACTAGTGAGATGAGCTGCACCAAGATAGCTCATTTGGTCACTGTAGATAGTGAAGATTACTCTGTGATCTCAGAGCATGAGGGTTCGGCGTGCGTGTCATTTAAGCTTATTACAAACCCCGTCGCAACGGAAAGTGACATGAGCCCAATACTCCCACACAATCTGGTTGTTGTTGATTCGGTCAAGTCTGGAAAAGGCAGAACCGCTCAAAATGACTTCTACAATGTCGTTATGGGGCCAATATTCCGCAAACTACACATCAAACATACCTTAATTAAAACTACGTCACGTGATTCGATTTCTTCCTATGCTAAGTCTATTGATGTGAACCAGTCACACACGTGTTTGTTCCTCTCTGGTGACACAAGCATTTCGGAGTTCATCAATAATCTACCGGAAGGTTCTGAGAACCCTGATTTGTGCATAATACCCTTTCCAATGGGCAGCGGTAACGCCTGGGCGAGTTCACTCGGATTGTCGTCTGCAGCCGATACCCTTGGGGAGTTTCTGAGAGGTTCCTTGGAAGCCAGAAGCTTCCCGCTCTATAGAGCTGTTTTCCCAAATGGTTATTCCATCGTTTTCTTCATCGTCTTGTCACTAGGCTTCCATGCTAATATGTTGCATGCGTGCGAAGAACCTAAGTATAAAAGAATGGGCAATGAACGGTTCAAGGAGGCAGGGACGGCTATCATGCGCGACTATGATCTTGATTTAGACATCACTGTCGACAATTACTCCAAATCGTATGCCTATTTCCTTTTAATCAATACGCCAAATCTCGAGCCCAACTACAGACCCTCTCCAAAATCGGATCCACTCAAAGAGGAACTGCACATCCTCGGCTATTCAAGCAAGCTAGATAAGCCACAGCTATTGGCAAAAATTCTGCAAGGTTATAAAATGCAGTCAAATGAGGAGTTACTTGAGGATGAAAATGTTACCTATCGACCTCTCACGTCTAACTTTGATGTGATATTGAACTATTCCACCAAAGAATCACCATCGTATAAATTCGAGGTATGCTGCGACGGTTTGCTGGTTAATATGTTAGACTTTCAGGTACAGGGAGAACCCAACATAATTCACATCCAGTTCCTGCATGACTACTCCGCTTTCAACTTAAAGGTTATGTCGCCTGGATGATATTGATTGCTCCTCATACAATTTCCAGGTCGCTTGCACTGCTGTTTGACTCACTCTCCTTTTGTCTTTGGCCAAAATTTTCTTCCCACGCTTTTCTTCTTTGCTCTTTTCGTCTTTGCATTGCTTCTTTTGATGGTTTCAAGTTTACAGTCTCTTTCTTAAATTTCAAAAGTGAGGATACTTCCCTTTGCTTAGCATTCAGTTTTTCGTTTTGAGATTTACCGCTGCTCTTCTGCTTAAGGACGCTGGCGATCTTCCCATGAGTGGGATCGAATCCAAGATTTTGTATTAGTCCGCTTTGTAAAGTAGCCTCGGTCGTCCGGCGAATTTCTTCGTTTTCATCTTTGCTATTGTCATGACTGAGGCTAGTGCAGCTTTTCTTTCCGATTATCATCTTCAATTCTCTGTCAATAACGAGAGACTTCTTGCTGTCTTTTATCTTCCTTCGCTTACTTTCTAGGTTGTTTAAAATATCAGGATTCTGATACTTCTCGTCGAAAAATGCCTTCGCTGCATTGGTATTGCTGAAGTGGATACCTTTTCCATCAAGGGCAGCATTTCCATACGAGTTCCCCCTCTGTGAATGATTTGGGAGTACTTTGTAGTGTCCCGAGTGCCCTGATCGCTCGCGATAGAGCGCTGGGCGAGCTTCTATCTTAGTTGGCGCACCTAATGCGAACGATCCGTTTAATTCGATCCTTTTGGCATTGACACTACGAAATTGGACTTCTCTGTGAAATTCACAGCATTCTTCTCTTGATTTGTTTATCGGGGTGCCACAAGATTTGTTTTGAGACTTATTGAAAACTTTACACCAACTTATGTCACGACTCTGGCCAATTTCCAGGATGCACGGAAAATTATGGGAAATTCTGAGATTAAATGACTTAATGAAGCTACCCTTCCCAGATGGCCTCCATGGCAAAATTTCAGGATTCAGAATCGCAATAACGTCACCGACTCGAAGATTATAATACCGCTCAACTCCTCCCTTACCAAAGATGTAAACATCCACGCTATATTGGAAATTTGTCAACGTGAACTTGAAATATTTTTTAGGTTTATCGGTTGAGGAGAATTTTACTTCGCCCTTTGTGCTGATTATGCCAACCGCAGCCCAGTTCGAATACTGAGGCTCCGTGAATTTTGGAGGCTTCACCTTGGAAAATAGCTTGTTCAGGCGTAGTATTTTGATTTCATGTAACACTTTTCGAAGGGCTTCCTTCGAAATATACCTCTGACTCACCCATAGGTCTGAGTACTCTTCGACTTCGTTCGTATTCACTGGCTTGTGTTCCTGCTGCCCCCCAGATCCTCTGAATGTATGCACTCTGGCGCTTAGCAGCTCTTGTTGAGATCTTTTCTCCCTTTCTTCTTCCTTCTTTGAGTTGCAAAACTTGTCTATAAAATAAGATGTACTATTCCCCGGCAGTTCCCGTTGATTCTTCACCTTTTGCTCGTTCAGATTCTCCAATTCAGGTGTATTTTTATTGATCGGTGTCTTAACCTTCTTCGGTACTTCTGGTTTCTTGGTTGGTGACTTTTGCACTTGAATTTCATCGAAGTTGGGATCCCTTCTCTTCAGATTTCCCCTCTTAATCTTTAACCTCTCGACCAAATCGCGCTTCTGCCGCTCTATTTCCTCGATTTGCTCCTGAATTTCAAGCTCCTCATCTTCATCTGAGGTAAGCCGATCGTACGGATCTTTATTTATCAGTTCCCTAGGATCGCTCATAGAAGAGGTCTATGTTTCTTTCATTGAGTGCTCCTGCTTGGAAGATATCTTCGCTAATTTAAGAGCACGCGCCCGCTACAAATGACTGAGCAAATCAGCTGAATACTACAAACTTTTGGATCTGACAAGAGGTAGAGATATCATTCTCGTTGCCTTGCCTCGATTTTTATATCAATGCAATATAGGATTCTTCAAAAGTATCAAAGATGCGCAGATCTGAGTTTGCTCCGTGACTAAAGCCTCAGATTGCAAACCATGACGTCCAACGCAAATACAATGAGTGATGCAAAAAGTAGGCTCGATATCTAAATTACATTCAATAGTTCTGCAGTGATGGTAATTGTTCCAAACACCGTGCATCGGTTCTTTACGAAAAGATATATTTGAAGTACCGCAAGGTAGCGGTGGTTCTAATTGAATAGTTTGCAGTAGTACGAACATATATCCAGGATAGCTTCAGCAACTGCTTTTGCCCTCCTGGGTACATCTGGAAACCCTTTGGAATATTGCCGGGAGATTCCCCTATATGAGAAGAGCTAGTCGCTGAGGGGAAAGTGTTTGAGCTAAGGCGATTTATCAATAAGATTCTAGCTTAAACCTTGGATGCTCAAGTGCATTGGGAGCTAATAGCAAATGTCATGGAGTATTACTTCAAGTGTTCGTTCTACAGCATTTTCTTTCAGTTTTTTTTATTCTTACTTTGTTTTTCCCAATCGCCCACAGTATTCGCTGTTTTACTTTTGAATATTCTGAGTGTGTTTTGACTGATGAGGCACTCTCTACTAGAGCCAATCGAGGCTGGCATGCAGTTTAATAATGCTTTTAAGTGATACTGACCGGCGGCCACTAAGAGACTCCTCGAATCTTAGGGTCTCAACGAATGATAGATCGCTGGAAGATCGATTAAATAGTTTGAGTCTCAGCGACAAGTTAGCAACCAGCCGTAGAAATCCTAGACGATCAATTGATAGTAAGAGGAAATACCACAGTGCTTCAGTATCTTATTCTGCATTTGAACACAGCGGTATTACCAAGTTTACAAAAATCCCAGAAGACTTCTTTATAAAGTGTGACGAGGTTGCCATGTATCAAAACGGTGAATTTTATCTGAAAAGTAGCCAAAAGAAGCCAGCTTACCCCTGTTTGCAAATGTCTGTTGCTCTTATCGCTGAAAATAGAAGTAATGGAAAGAGAACTCCACATTTGGGGTGTGACTTGTATGAAGGCCATGAAAGCTTCAAACCATTATCATCGGCTGAGTTGGATAGTAGCTATGGTTGTTTTAGTTATATCAAGAGCTGGGAGAGGCGAAAACACAAGCACTACGGTAAGAATCAAATCACTATCATTTCCCCTAGGCACCACATCGTGAACCTAATCATGGCGCCCTTCGATGACGATGAGGTCTCGATAATATGCACGAATCTGGGTAATGGCAGACTACTTTTCTCAGAAGACAAGATTAAAAGGAAAAAAACTGGATTGGATTCAAAAAATCTAATGACTCGTAAAATCTGTTACTCGGGGTTTGCGTTGGAAAAGAAGTTGACTACTCCGCATGATCAGAATGTCGGACCCCTCTACTCAATAGTTGAAGGGAAGCTAGATTACCGTATTACTATGCTGCTTCGCTGCGAAATGGACGCCTACAATCCAATCTTAGATTGCTATACAGAGTTGAAGTGTTTCGCAAAACTAAATGTTCAAAATACCGCTCATAGGAGAAAACTGCTGAAAACTTGGATTCAAATAGCACTAGTCCCATCATCCGATTTGATTATTGGGACAAGAGACCCGCAGGTGGGTCAGCTGAGTAGTTTGACATGGTTCTCGAAGAATAGTTTATACAGAAGCTTTAACAATTCCGATATCACTAGGCATGATAAGTATTTGAACTTCAATGCAAATATTGCTGTCGAATGGTACCATCACTGCATACAGTCGATTTGTTACCTTGTGATGGATAAATCCAAAGTGTCGTCAGCTGCGTCCTTCTTGCCAGAATCATTCAAAATCGTCATCGATAGGTCACGTAATATTAGCGTAAAAAAGCTTACCAAGGTTCCCTCCCACGTTCAAATACCAAGGGATTACGGAGAGAACTAATCGAAGTGCGGAACAGATGCTAATTGTAATAGTTTTTTTAATTGATGACTAGTCTCCATTTTACTCACACTCGTGCTAAACATTAATAATCATGGTAAAGAGTTGCAGGAGTATTTTAAACCCTGCATCCTTTTATACAAGTCTATTTATATTACAACTCCTGGATAATTAAGTTTTGTTACAAAGCTTAAGTACTTGGAGGACTGTGCTTCTCTCGCTTATTCGCCACCTCTTGGTTTTCCTCGCTATCGACAGCCCGCTTTTGAGGTGTTGTTACACCAGTATCTGGGGTTTCCTCATTTGCCTTAGCATTTGAGGAAGCACTTGGAGGAGCAGCCAGTACCTCCGGCTCTGACTCTGGTTCAGGGCTTGCTGTGGCTGGCTTCTCAGCTCCAAGCGGCAGACTCACGTCTCTCTGTGTCTGCGCAGAACCATTTGAAAGCGAGAAGGTTGGCTTCATCGCGAAGGTCTTATCATTTACAGGTTGGGAAGATGTGAAGGGATTACTTTTGGGCGCCGCCTGAAAGTTGAAGGCTGATTTATCATTCAACTTTAAAACTTTCTCTCCCGAAGTAAGTATATTGTTTCCCATCATATTCTCTGGGCTCCTTTCGTCAATCTTCGATGGCATCCCACTGCTCACAACAGATGGGGGTGCCCCTTTATCGCCTACGAGCTTTTCGGAGTCATGCAATTGGGATTCCAACTTAGAAATTTTTCTCTCTAGAAGCGTAGTTTTCATTGCTGCCTGCTGCTTCCCTTCTTCAAAAGCTTTCTTTTTCGTTGTGTTCAAGTTTTCTTGGTATTTTGCTTCCAGCTCTTTTTCAAGCTGCTTCTTTATGTCCTCTCGGACACTCTCGTCTTGACTAGCTGATGAAGATGGAGTCTGTCGTGACTTCTCTTTGTATTCTTCCTCTAACTCGGCCTTCCGTTTCTCCAGCACTTTGTTGATTCTGTCCTCGGTCGGCTTCCGTATACGCTTCTTGAGATTTTCTTCTGCCTCCCGTATTCTACGCAACGCTGTTTCTTCATACTCTTCCTCCCATTGCTTTTTCAAAGCAGCTAAATCAATCACATCCTCACGTTCCCCAGGGTGGTCCTTTTCTGAAGACAGCTTTGACTTTTCTTCCTCAAGCTTTCTACCGAACTCATTGGTTTTCTCACGAATGAAACTGATCTTCTCTTCCTCAAATGTAGTTTTCATCGATTCGACAACATTGGATAACTCTTGCGCAATTCCTTCGTCAATGGTGTCAGCGGGCTTCTCCCTCAACGCTTTGATTTCTTCTTTTAGAGCTTTAATCTCTTCATTCAATTGATTCGTCAGACTATCGGAGGACCCTACTGTATCGTTGAGCTTGGCCTCGATCTCCTTCGATTTTTCAAGAGCTGCATCCAACTCGCGTCGCAAACTATCCACAGTGACAGAGTCACCGCTTTTCTCACTCAGTAGCGTTTCAAGATCCTGCATCTTGACTTGCGCTTCTTTCAAAGCCTCTTCGAGCTTAGTTTTGGTTTCGTGAAGTTCGGTTAATTCAGTATTCAGGTTGGCTTGTGAAATCTTCGATGCGTTTAGCTTTTCATGAGCTTGTTTCTTCAATCTGCTAAACCTGTCATTCAGGTCGCTGTTTTCCTTCTGTCTATCTTCGAGTTGGGATTGGAGAGAAGAAACTTCATCTTGTAGTTTCTTATATTCCTCTGGGTCAATCTTCTCGTGCTGGCGCAAAATATCATGAGAGCGCTCCTTCCAGCGTTTTGCTTCATCTTTGAAAAGTTGTATTCTCTGGTCTTTTTCTGCCATCGATCTGCGACAGCTTGCAACTTCTGTTTCCAGTGGCAGAAATTTACTCCGCAATTCGTCTAAATCTTTCTGCAACTCATTATTCTTTTCATTTGCTGCATTTGCAGTATTCCTCAGCGTGATATTGCTTTCTCTCAACAGATTCAATTGATTTAACTGTTCCATAATGTTTTCATGTTGTTTTGCAATTTCTGAATGAGCCGAATCGCTCTCTTGCAACTTCAAGAGTTTGGTCCTTGCTTCGCCCAGTTCATTTTCAAGAACGGACTGCTTCTGAAGAAGCAGTTTCTGCTCTCTTTTACTGACAGATAACTTGGTTTCAAGGATGTCTCTTTCCCTACGTAAGTTGATCAAAAGTTGCCCATTCTCAGGTACAAGCTTTCTATCAGGTCCATGGCCACTCTGGGAAAACGACTCCAACTGATCAAAGAGAAGTTTGTTTTGATCTGATAAGTTTACAATTTGATTTCTAGCACTTTCGAGCTGATTCTCAAACTCTGTCTTTTGCACTAACCAGCTCTTTTCATTGTTCTCCATAATCTCCTTTGCTTGCTGTTCGAGAGATTTTAGATTTCCGATCTCTGACTTATCAGCTTGCACCTTAGAGCGCAACTCACTAATCGTTTTGGCTACTTCGGCATGTTTTTGAAGTTCTTGTTCATAATTTGTTTGAGCTGAGAGAGCATACGTTGTCTGCAGTTCCAAATCCCTCTGCAGCTGATTCAATTTTTCATCGTATTCATTTCTCAACTGGCTTGATGCTTCCTCCTTACTTTCTAATGAAATAAGTTTCTTGAGGATTCCATTCTTTTCCTCTTCCGATTTGTTCTTTTGTAATGCGTATTCATTATTTAAAAAGTCAATTTGTTGGTTAAGGCCTGCCACATTTTTCTCAAGCTCAGATTTCTCAGACAGGTACTTTTTAATAATCGAGTCTGATTGCTCTTTGTTTCGGTTGAACTCCTCGCTGATGTTTTTCAATGATTCTTCGGTTGCGGATGACAATTGTTTGTACTCCTCAAGTTGAGAGTAGGCATCGTTAAGCTGAATCCTAGTCTTTTCCAGATCTTTACGAAGCCGTTTTTCGATTGAATCATCATTATCAAGATCATTCAATACAATGTGTGAGTCAATACGAGATTTGCTTTCTTGCAAGTCTTTCTTCAGATTCTTGACTTCTAACTCTAATTTATTAATCGTGCCCGCTTTAAGAACCAGTTCATCCCTCGAGGCATTAACTTCTTTGGTTAGCGTGTCTATCTTTTCTTGATACCATTGAATTTCAGTTCTCTTGGATCCTTCTAAAGCTTTTATCTCTTCGTCTTTACCATGGATGCTGGACCGCATTTCAGCGTTTGTTAGTTCCAATTGATCAAGCTTTGCCTTGTAAGATGCATGTGCCTCTTCTAAAAGACGCTCACGCTCACCTTGTAAAGTTTGTAATTGAGCAACCATTATTTTCAGAGAACTGCCTTCTTCGGATCCCTTCTGAAGCTCATTTCTTAGCGATTGAATTGTTGAATTCAGTAGCGCCTTTTCCGACTCCAAATTACGAGTCTTGGAGTCTAAAACAGATAATTGGGATTTACAAGATACGTATTCGTTTATTGTGCCACCCATCCTTACCTCTTGTTCAGACATAATGTCCTGCAGATGTTGAGATCTTTTTATTAGTTCCAAGTTCTCCTTCTTTGTCAAATCTACGGTACATTGAACCAATTTTAGTCTCTCCTCTGCCAATATCCTAGAGGATTTTTCTTTCTCAAGGAATACAGTGAGTTGACTCTTAGTGCTGTACAACTTCTGGATTTCCTCATTCAGCATCTGATTGTTCTTGGAAGATTCTGCAGTTAAACTTGACAATCTGGCTTCAAGGTTCTTTACAAGCTCTTCTTTTTCGCTTGTACTATTCTTGGAAGATGAATTTTCCAGTTCGCCAATAGTTTTCTCTTTCGTTGACAATATGGCTTTATAGGCATCGCGCTCCTTTTCTATCGTTCTAATCTTGGATTCCATCTTTGAATTATAGTCCTGCAATATGACTATGGCTTCTTTAGCCTCTTTTATGGTTTCGCTTTCAATAGTGTCTATTTTTTTATTGCCACAATGTTCCTCTTCTTCTAATTTGTCGGCCAAGTTTCTGACCGTCTTCAAGAGTTCGGAATTTTTCTCCTGAAGCATGGCTATATCCTTGAACTCGACTAACCTTTCTGAGATGATATTCTGGGAGTCGCTGTCATTGCTAGGGTCTTCATTATTGACAATTTTCCTTATGAATGCAACTTCGTCTGCTGTCAATGGTCCTCGGGAGTCACTGTGTACAGAAATGTTCAGTAGTAAGAACTGCACTTGTCGCGCTAGATCAGATCTTTGTCTGATTAGAGTATGAATATTGGATTCGTATTGTTTGACTTTGCCACAGGTTGCTTCCAACTCCCGTTCTTTCTTTTCTTTCTCATTTGAGGTATGTTCTAATAGTAAAGCTATGTCATTCAGTTCTTTTTCCAGCATCGATGTCCTCTGTTTGAAAGAATTAATGACTGGAATTTTGTATTCCAGCTCAACTATAAAGGACTCAACTTGACGTTGTAAATTCTCTTTCTGGTGCCTTTCCCGTATTAACTGCTTTTTCAGTATTCCTAGGTCGCCACAAAGCTTAGGTATTGACAAGCGTCCTGTGTTTGATGACGCGCTTGACGCATCATCGTAAGGATCATTTTCTTCGTTATCACCAAGCACCTCTTTGACCACCGCTTCTAGGCGAAGTCGCTCACTTTCTGAATTCTCAAGTTTCTCTTTCACTCTAGCCAAATCTTCGATAAGTTTTTCTCTTTCAAAGTTTGAGGATTTACCTTCTGATGTGTTCAAGGAGCTCTTGTCTACAGTCGATTGCAACTCCTTCTGAAGAGAATCGATTTGTGCCTCCAGTAGGTCTATCAGTTTTTGTTTTAATGACATTTCCCGCGAAAATTCTTGCTTTTCGCTATTCAACGAATCCGTCAAGTCCTTGATCGCGAATAGTTTCTCTTGTAAACTATGAGAAAGCTCTTGGTTTTTCGCGAGAATTGCCTCTTTTGAGGATTTTTCCACTTGAAAATCGTTTCTTAAAGATGCCAGATCTTTCAAGGCCTTTTGCAACTCTGTATCGTTCTGTTGTCTATACTTAATTAGCTGTTCAGTCTTGGAAGTAACCTCCTTCTCTAGCCATTCATTACTCTTGGTGAGTAATGTCAGTTGCTGCTTTGTAAATTCAACTTCGGACTTGTCTCTCAATTCATTACATTTGAGGGTTTGGACTTCATTCTCCACATCTAGAACCTTCTTGCGCAAATCCCTATTTTCTTCCAATAACTTCTCTGATTCCAATTTCGAAGCATCGAGTTCGCTATTTTTCTCGTCTAGTAATTTCACAATATCTTGATTACTTGATCTGAGAGCATCCTTCTGTTCCAAAGAGTTTTTTAGTTCAAAGCTAAGATTTTCAACTTGACCTAGGGCCTGAGTCTTCTCCTGCGTCAATTGCGAAACTTGTTCCTCTAGTTCAACTCTCCCATGTTTTATCGAGTCGTTCTCACTCAACAACTTTCCTACCTCGGACTTTAAGGAGTCAATTCGCTTATCAGATAAGGCCCTCATCTCATCGATTGTCGCATACAATTTCATGTTACGAGATTGTAGTCCGTTAAACTCATGTGCTTTAGCGGCAACATGCTCTATTATCACGTGATTATCAAACTTCGCTATAGTATCAATCGGCACCCCTAAGAAGCCTGCCAGTTCTTGTAAACGCTCGTCTTTTAATCCTTTATCACCTTCACCTAAGCTACTAACTGTGCTGTCTTCTTCTGACATTTTTTTTCCCGAAGAACCTTAACGGGCTCTTTACTTAAACAAAAAACTGAAAAGAGCGATACAGCAATGGTTCTAAATCTTACGACCCCTAGATACAGCGCGAATACAGAGGCACCTTCGTGAATTGTAATTCCTTTCTCAGTTTTTTCCCTGTGTTTTTACCTTCAAGTCTTGGCCTTTGATAGTTCTTGTCAAAGGGTGGTACTTGTCAGTTTTTCGAGATTCGGTAGGGTAACAAGTATCGAGAATAACTGACTGTTTCAAACATCCGTACATTAAGAAAAATATAAATGGAGTTCTGGGTTCTGGAGTCAAAAAACTTTTCGGGATTTTACTCGCATAGCGCGTTGCTCGGGTTGTGGAGGCGACTCGACCATCTGAAACCAAACCTCAGGTAGCAGCATTCTAACTCACACCTACCAAAGTCAGTTTCAATATATCCAAAGTAAGGTATATTGGATGCTTGTGTCCAATTACAGTGATTTCTAAGGTTAAAGAAACCAAGATTCAAAGATGCAAATGTATGATTAAATTATAAGAAAGGAAGTAGGATGGCGGAAGATTGTGATAGCAGTACATAGTGGTCGTGGCAAGATCGGAATCGTCGAAAAGGCGCTCTCTAATGATATGGTCAAATGTAGTAAACCTCAGAGTTTTGATACGATGTTTGGACAGTTTACAAGAAAGGCTACACCCGCAAGGTTGATATTCCTTTTTAGCTATAACTGCTGAGTTGGGAGCATTAGCTTGGAACAATCGATGTCATCCTCTTATTTCTGATGAAATGTCTAATACTAACAATTCCTTTTCACAGTTTCGTCAAAACTTTGACTGGTAAGACCATCACTTTGGAAGTTGAATCTTCTGACACCATTGACAATGTCAAGTCAAAGATTCAAGACAAAGAAGGTATCCCACCTGATCAACAAAGATTGATCTTCGCTGGTAAACAATTGGAAGACGGTAGAACTTTGTCCGACTACAACATTCAAAAGGAATCCACTTTGCATTTGGTCCTAAGATTGAGAGGTGGTATCATTGAACCTTCTTTGAAAGCCTTGGCCTCTAAGTACAACTGTGAAAAAGCCGTTTGCCGTAAGTGTTACGCCAGATTGCCACCAAGAGCTACCAACTGTAGAAAGAGAAAGTGTGGTCACACTAACCAATTGCGTCCAAAGAAGAAGTTGAAATAGTCGTTTTCGCATCAATACTATCCCATTGCCTTGTGCGAGTACATGCGTTTATGTCTCATCATACCTTTTTTGTATACATTAAGTAATCTTATAATCAAATAAATTTGAAGGTCTTTCAAGCTCCAAATTTGTTCGGTGACGCAGTTAAATTCGATCTATAAAAATAAGTTCTGTCTGAGAATTAATTAATATTTTCTATACGCCTTTGAGCTAAAACCACAATCGTGGTTGATTAATTATGAGCCCTCCTGCGGGCCCTCCTGTGAATCATCTTCCGGGCAATACTGTTCAATAATAGTTTTCAGCTTAGGTCTCTTTATAGGTTTGGATAAAAATCCGTTCATCCCCGCTTCCAAACAAACTTTAATGTTACTGTCATCGGCAAATGCAGTCAATGCTACGATTGGATACGTATAGTTCAGATCCTTTCTAATCATCTTCGTTGCAAGCAAACCGTCCACTTTTGGCATTTGAACATCCATAAAAATTAAGTTATAGTGTTCATTCTTTTCTTGTAAGGACTTGACCTTATCAAAGGCATCCTGACCATCACAGGCCAAATCAATGGTGTCAACACCCTCCAGATTCAGCATCCTCTTGATAACCTCCTGGTTAACGTGATTGTCTTCCGCAACCAGTATCTTATAACTTTTGTTGACATTGGAAATAGTCGCCACATTCCTGCTTGAAGAGGCAGTACCTGTACTCTGTAAAAATGGTCTATCTAAGCTGACACTCCCCGAGCTGAATTCGTTTTCACTCGTTTTGAATTGATCCAAACTTTTGTCACTGGACCCTCTTGGGCCAACAGTGTTCAATGAAGATCTAGATTTTCTACTTTTGATACTCTTCGCAACCCGAAATTTGACTTTCCTATTTTTCTTACTCAAGGGATTGAATTCGTCCTCGAATGGATTCTCTTCATCTATTTGCAACTCTTTAGTTTGTGTCAACGGAACTGTGAAGGTGAATGTGCTACCAACTCCAAGTTTAGATTGCAATTTCATAGTACCATTCATCATATTTGCAAGTTGCCTACAGATCGATAGGCCCAGTCCTGTCCCACCGTATTGTCTGGACAGCGCTTGGTCTCCTTGAACAAACGGTTCAAAAACACATTCGTGCAGGGAAGGATCGATACCAGGTCCTGTATCTTCCACTTCGATCGAAAAGACCCAGCTCTTCGCATGCTCAAGAATAATCCCGCTTTCACTCTCACTTGAGTTAGCAGGTTTCTTGAACTGGCTATGGAATATGGCATCGTCATACGAGCTAGTACTGATTGAAACTAAAGACTCCTGTTCATCGAATTCTGAGTCATACTTTTCAGTTTCGTGGTTGTCATCATTCAAATCTATCTTTTCACTGTTCGAAGTGGACGTTGAAGTACGTTTCTCGGACAAACAATTTTGTCGTGAAAGATTGTAAGTAGGAGGGTGCGTTACTTCTTCGGATATTTCTGTACCTTCAAGTATGTAAACAGCTTTAAAATCGTCTTTCTCACTTCTTTGACTGTCATACTCACCTAGTAACTTGATTCGCACGTCGACTTTACCATCAACAGGCGTGAATTTCAATGCGTTTGACACCAAATTCATTACAATTTGTATGATCCTATTGGAGTCCCCATAGAGTATCATCTTCCTTATTTGATTTGGTGACATTGTGATGGAGAGCTTAACACGTTGATCCTTAGCTACTTTTCCAAAAATTGACTTGATTTGCAATGCAACATCAGTGATGTTGAAATCTCTCTTCTCGAGCTTTGTTCGCTGCAAGACGTTCTTTGAAAAAGTAAGAAGCTCTGTTAAGATGTGAAGCAAAAGCTCACCAGATCTAAAAATCAGTTTCAAACTGCTCTGGATTTTATCTATGTCTCGCTCCTCCATAGAAATGGCTGTCATTCCTAAAATACCGTTGAGTGGAGTACGCAACTCGTGGGATATATTGGCGATAAAGACTGTTTTAGCTTCATTCGCTGCTTCTGCCTCTATTTTGGCAGCTTCTAACTGTTTGGTTCTTGCCCTTACTCTATCTTCCAAAAGCGCGTAATGCTGATCTAAGGCATCAGTCATGGTATTGAAGGTATCTGTTAGTTCGGAAAATTCATCAGAAAAGAATCTGCGATAAACTGGAACTCTAGCTTCTATCAGATTTGAAGAAGTAAGCTTTCTTGTCCGATCTGACCGCACCTCGTTCACACTGCTTCTCGCAGATGGTGGTAAATGTTGATCGTGATTGAGTGAGCAATCCGGGCCAAAATTACTATCACTAGTTCTTGGGCCATCTGGAGGCGGTAATCCCTTCTCTTCGACAAATGAGGGTGATCGAATAGAACTTCCGCCACTAAATCTACGCCGAACAAAGGAACTATTTCGGCTTATCGAAGAGCTGCCAGGAGTGCTTGATCTCAAGCCTCTTCCCTCAGTAATAATCTCCGTGGCTTCCTGTAAGCGGACTATCGGTTGTACTGCCCAATGTGCTAGTGGAAAAGTGACCAAGCATATAAAAACACCGATTGCAAACACGACACCGATGATTATTTTCGTCAATCTTGTTGATGGCTCCATGAAAACGGACTCCGACTGTGATATTATGGCGACCCAGTTGACAAAGGCAAAAGAACAAGGTGAATAACCCACGGCTGATGTTCTGGAGTAAAAAAATTTTGTATGCTGTACAGACCCTCCTTTACCCTGTCGCAGAGCAGAACTCAGGAAAGTACCGTTTTCTATGGGAAAGCTTGTATCTAAAATTGAAGATGGAACGCCATACGGCGCGAACACAAATCGGTAGGATGACAATTTGTGATCATCGGTATCGTAAACTGCAGATACAATCGCTACGTTAGATTTCTCTAATGCTGTTCTATCGTCGAAGAC
The DNA here is from genome assembly GCA_946403475.1 of Torulaspora quercuum. Classification (NCBI taxonomy): domain Eukaryota; kingdom Fungi; phylum Ascomycota; class Saccharomycetes; order Saccharomycetales; family Saccharomycetaceae; genus Torulaspora; species Torulaspora quercuum. Next base: position 68,451 of record OX291448.1, read on the forward strand.
TCCCTTAAGGCTATCAGCTGACATGATAATCGTAACAAAGCCATATACCCTAGATTCCGTTAAAATAATGGAAGGATTTGCATAGATGGGAAGCGACATCGACATCAAGTAGGTTGATCCATTTAACACGGGATCCGTTAACATTCCTTCTGTTTGAAGGGAAGACGGCAGCGCCATATCGGTTGATAAAGGCATGAGTTGATTCAACACGTCATCAGGCAACACATCGCCAGTGCCATTATTGGTAGCGTTCAATACGGTATTAAAACTGGCGTCGTACACTCTTGCCACGGAAAATAACGCTGAGGAAGCCAGAAACTTTTGCAAAGCGCTCGTCGCATCAACCCAGTTTGCATCTGTCTTATTTCCGGAAACGTAGTTTGCGAGTGCCGTTTGCAATGTATCCCTTGATGAAAGCCAATAACATTGATAGTACAGATAGTTTAGGTTCTGATCAATTTGTGACGACTTCAGCTGGGCCGCCATATACAGACGTTCAGATCTTAAACTCTTGTAATTAGAGGTGAAGTAAACACCAGTGGTCACCGCTAGAATTATCAATGAGAGTAAGGCTACTATGCTAACCAATGCAGTTAGTTGCGCTCTGATACTTATGCGTAAGGGTGGTGAAAACTTCTCCCTTAATAATGTGCCTAGCCTCATATCTTACTACCCTTGCTGACTTTGTCATCCAGACCAGAGATGGGATGCTTCTGCACTTCTTGTATGCTTTGCCATTCAGTGCTTCTGTTTATCTGAAGAAAAATAACAATTTTGCGTGCGCTTAGCGCGACTGAGATCTGTTCATTTGGTGACCCATAATGACCCACACAGTGTAACGTGAAACGCTGGGTAGCAGAATTGACACCAAGTAATTGATACCGTAAATTCTATATAGATGAGCCTTGCATTGTGAATCCATCCTTTTTAAGCTATTCTTTATGGAGCTATCCTTTGTAAAGCCATACTTTTGAAAGGTCTCCCGGATTTGCTCGAGGTGCGATATTGGTAAGCCTAGTAAAAACCTCACCCACTCAAGGCCAGAAGGATTCTCTTACATTAAGATAGTCACACGCTCCATGAACTTATCTCTCACCGGTAGCAATGAGATATCAGAACGGTGCAGGATTTCAGTCCTGCAAAGTTTTGCTAATGAACCTTGCTCATCAAACATTTCGATGGTAAATCTGCAAGAGTCTTGATGTACTTATATTAAAACATACCATTTAAATCACTGTCAAAACACTATTTGTGTATTTTGACCGATATTAGGATTAACTGTGATTATTCGTGTATGGTTTAAAAAACATAAAAACATAAAAATCAAAAATCAAAAAATTCAAACACTTCCTTAAAAATTAACCGATTATATCTATATAAAGTTACCCATATCCGTTCTTCTTCTCCTAATTCAATTGGAGCAGGACACGCAGTCCGACCGTGTCAAGAGCCTTTCAGAACGACGTGATCCTTGATTCTAGGTGCGCTTTCCTGTAGCCACCCTTTAAGCATTAGACCCAAGGCAATCTACCGTTCAGAGCAAAATATATCCCAATGCCAAAGCCCTGTTAGAATTCTCATCCGAGGCCCAATCCTGTGAAATAAGATGTTCAACGAGGCGAAGATGTTTACTCAAAAATTGCTTTACCGCCCAGTTCCATTGTCTTATAGTCTGCTTAAAAAGGTAAAGGGCATGAGCAAAAGGATTCTCTATATCGTTTTCATAGTCGCCCATAGTTAACGAAGGGTCGTCGAAGACTACAAGGCCACTCGAAGGACAGCCGTCAATAGAGGCAATATTTTTGGCGTTCATTGATATTAAAGCAGATGAAGCGAAATAAGACATACAATAGCCAACTCCAACCCCGACTGTAAGCGATATGCCCCACAGGATCCACTTGTTGAATTTTTCATTCTTTGTTCTTCTCCTACGTGGTTTATTCTTGTTGTAGTTTCCGGCTCTTTTCTTCTTGCGTAGGTATGACTTTTTCAATCGATTATCTGCGACGTCAGATTCTTCAGCTTCGTCATCGGAATTATCAGAGATAGTCTTTGACAAATCTTGGAGAAATCTGAACATATTATTCAGATCCGAATGATTCGATATTACCACTGGAGGATATAATAGAGAGATCAATTTGCTTTTCAAAAGAGAATCGAGCACATTCCTTACTTGTTGATGCTGACCAGTTTGGCAGACAGGTATTATTGGTCTTGTAGGTGCACATTGGCATACCCTATTCAGCAAGGAAACCATCTCTTTAAGTTCTTGAAAGACGAGTAAAATACCAGTAAATTTTCTAAATTCTGATGGATCCTGGAAACGGGCGAACTCGAAAAAATGCTGGTACCTCTTTGGTATAGATTGGTAAAACTTCAGACCTGGCCTACCGAGAATCAAAATGCGTAATTTGTGAGATTTTTGAGATAGTGACAGTTTAGGCATGACGAAAGAATTGGAAGATGATGACAAGCTTTTCGTTATAGTTTCATCATCCCCATCACCACCTCTCCCCTCTTGATCCACTTCTGGTAGCACGAGCGGTAAGTCCAATCTCATCGAACGGAAATCCTTGAGAGAACACATAGGTTGTTGTGGCTGCTGTTGCTGCTGGTGTAACTGGGGATGATGCGCAACGTTGGGTGAGCTTGTGGGATCTGGTTCTTCTTCCGAAGTGTCACTGGAGGAGAGAATTCCAACCGCGTTCGCCTGTGATGAGCATCGCTCTGGAACCACAGAGATAAAAGCTTCATTCCTGTGAATCGCTTGCCAAGACTCAGAGATGCTATTATTACTGGCACCAATATTGTTTACACTCTCAACCAAATTCGGTCCTAGTCTTTTCTCGTCCATAGATGATTTCTCACCCGTTCTCTCTAAGAGCTCGAGCACTGATAGATGGGGATCAAGTAAACTTTTTCTTTCTAAAGATGTTGTTTCAACGCTATTATTTTTTAGCGCTTCGCCGCTGACGCTTTCGCACATTGAGACACCTGCAGACTTGACGCCGCCATCGTTATCAACAGCATCAACTTGCTTACCACGACTTGAACTGCTAGTACCGGCCATATGTTGGTACGAAATCATAGTTTTGAAGAATCTATCCTGAACTTTTGAATCTTCTAATCCTTTTTTTCAGCCTTTTCTGCCTTTTCGAAGCTCCTCTCAAGGTCGTGGGATCCGAGCCTTATTCTGTTTGAAGAAATAAAGTATTCGCCACACACTTTCTCACGTTTAAGATCGATAGAGAAGCTAGCTGAATGTAAACTAGAACACAAACGGCTTGGTCACTAAGACTTAGGGCTGAGTAAGCATCTGTATTAGCGCATACCTTCAAATTGATAGCTACCATCGCTCTCGCATTCCCCTTGTGGCTTCTTCCCCTCCCAGCGCGCTTCGCACCCAGATAAGGTCGGACACTTAGATAAGCGCCGGACATTTCATCCACATCACATGATATTCACATGATCATTGGGCTGTAGAAGCCTGCATAAGAACAGAGAATGCAATAGGAGCCCTAAGCACAAGCTCGTATGAGAAGATTCTGAAGAAAGAATACTAAACATCTGACCAAAGGTTCATGCTGGGAGGCGAATGGGCCCCCACCATCTTCTTCATAACGAAATGTAAACTACAAATGCAGAATCTACAAAGAATTTTGTTTTATATAGGTTCAAACATTTAACAGTCTGGAGGGAAGGTGGATTCAACTAGGTGTTGAATTAGTATTTAGTTCGTGTAAGGGCTTTTTACTTCATATCGTATATTTTTCTAAATATCCATTTAATGTCACGTGAGTAGTCATCATAAATAGCCTGACTCCATTGGTATCTGAAAGATATTGTGGGTGTCACATCACCGTGGGTTTGCCCTCTTAAACATGGAAACGTCTCTTTATTCAGTCATATAATTAAAAATATCAGTCACAATGGATGTTTTTAGATACACCAGGTAAGTCTTATTTCAATTATATATGTAACACACAAATAGTTCATAAATTAAACTGGGAAAAATAGATAACACAATTACATCGTTAAACTTCTGAGAGTTTAATTTCAAGGTCGGAGTCTTCCTTCTTTGGCTTCAACATAGCCTTGTCTTCATCGTAATCTAGGGCGTTCATTTGTTCTTCGGTTTCGTTGTAATGACGGAAACAGATCCAGAACAGACAGCCAGCGATGAAACAGGCAACACCTAAACCAGTATATAGCCAGACGTATTTTGGATCTTCAGTAACTGAGGAAAGGGCACAACCTATAGCTGAACCGAAGGCGTTGGTTAGCAAGAAGAGAGCCATGATAAAAGATTTCATTGTCACTGGCGCCTTTGAGTAAGCGTACTCTAGACCGGTAATGGAGGCGAAGATTTCAGAGAACGCAATCAATACGTAAGCGGGAACTTGCCAAGCGACGTGGATATGATTTGGAGAGTTTTGCTCCAAAGGATAGTTGTACCATGGACCAGATTTGTAGATGTAATGTTGCAATACGGCGGCCCAAACCATAGCAGCTGAACCAAACATGAAACCACAGAAGATCTTTGTAATTGGCCTGAATGGGGTAAACCTTCTGATGAAAGGGTATAATAGATATTCACAGATTGGGATGAAGACGATCAAAGCGATAGAATCGATAGCTTGGAAAAAATCATTAGGCAAGCCGTGTAATTCCATGGTACCACCGACACTGACAAAGGTGTTCAACATCTGGCCGTAACAAACCCAGTAGATTGGATAGAAAAGGAAGACTTTGCAAGCACTCAAGGACCTAATAATCTCATCGACAAATTTATCGGACCATGGGTAAGCCTTGTCTGGGTTCACACTTGGCTTTGCGCATTCGAAGTTGAATTTGTTCTTCAATGCAATACCGACAACTTTGAAACACTTGGAAATGACTTTGTCACCAACTGGAGGTTTAACGTAAGTGTTCTTACCAGCGGCAAGAACGATGACGGCGATCCAAAAGAAACAAAATGGCAGTAGATAGGCGGCCCAAAAGCCGACGTGCGCTTCAAGCTCTGTAGTGGCAATAACAGACAAGGAGCCGATATTGATCATCAGATAAAAAAACATGAACACGTTCTGAATGGTGATGTTTGGATCCTCGATCACTCTTGTGCCATTCTTTTGAACAATGATCCGAGGTCTTTGCTTAGGGAATTGATCCGCGATCAACACAGATAAGTTCGCTTTGATCATACCGGTTGCGATACCGATCAAGATGATGGCAACAATAAACCCACCCAGGGCAGCATTAGGGGTTGTGATACTTGGGATAGAAGTGACGAAGAGAATCAATATACCAATCACATAGACACCAGTACCCCAGCAGATAGTACTGTACTTACCGATGTAAGTATCGGATAGCCAACCACCAAAGATCGGGGTCACATAACACCAAAATTGAAAGAAATAAGAAAGACCCGTAGCACCCTGACTCTTCAGGTTCAAAAATCCAGCAGGACTGTCATCCGGACCATTTTGCATGTAGTTTTGGAATGGCGCCGAAAGACCATAGTAGGCAAAACGTTCAGACAATTCAACAATAGCGATCAACCAACATCTGAAAGGAATTTTGCCAGCAACATGTTTCAGTGTTTTCATCTCTTCCTCAGTGGGTTCATCGTCATAGCTTTCCACTTCCAACTCATTGTTGGACGAGACGTCATCGACGATCTTGTCGTCGACGACTTCTGTGATCTTATTTTTCTCCGCGACTACTGAGTCCTGCTCATCGGAGGTTCCACTGCTTCGAGACTTGTTGAATCTCAGTTTCATTTTTATTTTGTATTAAGTTGTAGATGTGCTGTGTTGAGCGATGATCCTCTGCAATATGTCAAAACAAAGAAAGAGACATGAACAGGGAAACATCTGAAAGGGCTCATTGCATCGAGGTTATATACTTTTCCTGGACAGTCATTCGACCTCCTATCTCAAAAGTTTATCTAAAGACTCCACAGTGGAGAGAGAAGAAACAACGGAAAAAAATCTTTCCGTCCACATTTACTTCGGTACCTGCGATACGTACCGTCCTTGTCACAATTATGCTGACCATGCTGATAATGACTGCAAAGCAACATGCCCACTTTTTTCTTTCATTGTAGCGAGATCCCACCTCTGCCGACCGGCTTGACGTCGACACGCTTGGCGCTGCAGTTTGGCCCTGTGAAACCACGCAGGGACTGGGGTCCTTTCCTAATTAGGTTGACACATTTCTTTGCTCAAACCCTCGAGCGGTTTTTTTTCACCACTTCCGACTGGGCGCCAAGTGCATTTGGTGCCGTGTGAAAGAAAATGTGTCAAAGATAAGCCCCAGCAACAGGAGGTTAGTAGGGACATTTGGCTTCATTTGGCTTCATTTGGGGCCACAATCAGAATTACACAACCACACTATCATGGTACAATCTATAATCTTACAGTCACTACGGTGGTTTGTGAATAATTCGTATTTAATGAGACAGGTTGAGCGTCCTCCTAGATGATAATGTTATCTATCAATCTCACTCGAACGTCTGTGTTATCTCTGTCGGTTACGTAGACTGCACAGCTGATAACTACTTTACGGTCTTTTTGTGGTGGTGCTTGTATCTCTTGGAGCTCGGTGAGCGTTTCTAAGTCAGCAATTGACAGATAATCTATCTGGAAGTCACCATTGGACACGCGTGTTTGCCACACTTTTTTGATGTTTGTCGCAATGTCTTGTGCGCTAATGACACCTTTGGATTCTTGAGCGACGCGCGCACCTCTTAGCAACCCCTTGTAAATGTTTGACGCAACTTTCAGGGTTTCTTGACACAAATATTTATTTCTGCTGCTCAATGCCAGACCGTTTGCATCTCTTTGGATGGGCATCATAATAAGCTTTGTGTTGAAAAAAAGCTGTTTTACCATTGTGTTCAATACAATGAACTGTTGAACATCCTTTTGCCCAAAATATGCGATATCAGGCATCACGATGTTCAACAGTTTGGCCACCACTGTAGCGACCCCACGGAAGAAATTTGGTCGTGTCGAACCTTCCAACATTTCGCTGACTCCCAGAACCGAGATAAAAGGGCCTTTCTGTTCACTGACATCCAACGGTATCCCCTGTGGATACATCTCATTCGCGCTGGGTGCAAATAGCATGTCAACCCCCAGCCCCTCCAAAAGTTTGATATCGTCTGGCAGAGTTCTCGGATATTTGTCCAAATCTTCCGTAGGTGCGAATTGCGATGGATTGACAAATATACTTACCACGGTATAGGTGTTGTCTTTGCAACTTTGCTCGATCAACGATGCGTGTCCCGCGTGAAGACAGCCCATCGTGGGAACGAAGCCAATTGAGATTTCTCTCCGGTCCTGAATCTCTCTCGTGCGCCATTGCACTACCTCTTGAATTTTATGTAGTACCTTCATAACAGTTTCCAGGTCACTTCCAGGGTGATGTTACAGGTTCCGATGGTACCTTCCGGTTCAACTAGATCTTCCACGCTGCTAGGCTTTAAAGCTTCTCTGGAAGTGCACATCGAAAATCATTATATACGGAGTATTTTCGGATCGGAAACACAAAATGTAAACAAAAATCCATCAGGTAAACAGACCCTATCAATTATCGACAGAAGACGTTACTGATGGTCACATCACGATGGATCATGTTCAAAGTGGCAATGCAGATAATGCTAACGTGCTCGATAGTTTAAACCCACACAAATTCACTTCTCAGATACCAATCCCCGCCCGAGGTAAGAGGCGAAATAGCACCAACATGGGTCTCACAGACATGATCAACAATAGTATTGCAAGAAACTCGCTAACGGGGCCTAAGAAGAAACACAGATCTACTGTGGCTACCGAAGACCCCTCGGCGAGTTCTCGCCTATCTCAGAGATATTCATCGTTGCCTTTGGAAAACAACAGCACGAACGTTTCGAATACAACGAATCGCAATGGACCAGCTGTCTCCAACCGAGATCCACGCCCTTTGAGGGATAAAAATTTTCAAAATGCCATACAACAAGAAATATATGAATATCTGTCTCAGAATAAGTTTGATGTGGAAACGAACCATCCGATATCCTTAAAGTTTTTGAAGCAACCCACTCAAAAGGGATTCGTATTAATCTTCAAATGGTTGTACTTGAGACTTGACCCAGGCTACTTCTTTACCAAGTCCATCGAACATGAAGTATATCAAGTTTTGAGGAATTTACAGTATCCCTATTTGGAAACGATTAACAAATCACAAATATCAGCGGTCGGAGGCTCGAGTTGGCCGAAGTTTTTAGGCATGTTATATTGGCTGGTCAAGATCAATTTGAAATTAGACCACTCTTTGAAAGAGCTGGATCAGAACCTCATGAGTGAAAATACGCAGGAGCTAACTATCTTAAATCATCCCTTGACAACTTTGGACGAGCAGGATCAAAAGCAAGAGAAGTATGAACTAATGGTTGAAAAGTTGTTCATCGAATACGTTATGGAATCGTACAAGAGTTTTTTAAGACTGGAAGATAACTATGAACCCTATATGGAGCAGTTAGACTCAGGGTTCATGAAATTCACCCATATCATTGAAACGGACATCAATGGTTTGAGAATCAAGAATGATGAGATATTGTTGAAATGTCAACAAATGGCAAAGAGAAGTAAACAACTCGCAACTGCAAGTCAGAAATGCAAGGCACTGAAAAGTGACTTAACGAAATTTCAAAAGTATATCAACACCATGGAGCATAAGAGTCACGAATGGCCAAAGAAACTGGAAAAAATGAAGGCCGAATCATCAACAAAATCACAGCAAATAACAACTTTGAAAGATAAGGTGAAATATCTTCAGGAGTCCTTAAAGGATAAGGGGGTCTCCATTGAGCTAATTGACGAAAAAAGTAACAAGCGGGACATGATCACCAAGGAGTTAGATCTCGTCACGGACAGACTAGATCAGTTAGTAGGAATACTTAAATCTGATAAGTTTGAAAAAGATGGAGTAGTGAGAAACATGATGGACACAGTACGACAGTATAACTCAGCTATTGCTTCTTTAGTAAGTTCACGGGCGAGATTAGGCCATAATGTCGAGGAGGACCTCTTCAAAATAGATATATCCGAAAACTTTCTGCATGATGAGACTAAAGCAGTCACTTATCAAGATCTATTTGCGCCTAATCACACTATCAAAGAAGACGTAAGGCGGGAGCTTTTGAAGCTCTACGAGCACATCCAAGAGCGCGTACAAAACTCCCAAAAGGAGAACGCATCGGTAGAATTGCAGCTGGTTGATCTACAGAGCGAAATACGGGAGAAGACGAACGCTATTGAATCATTAGAACTGCAGCTTTCGGAAGCCAAGTCGAACTATGAATTGAAGTTCCAAGAAAATGAAAGCACCTCGCTGTCCCAGAAGATTGAAATCGAAAAGTTGGAGAAAAAGATCAACGATTCTAATAGACTGACGCAGGAGAGAATATACGAGGCCCAACAACTCGTCCAAGCAACAAAGCTGAAGCACGAAGAATTGCTTTTGGATATCAACAGGAAAAGGGCAGCGCTACATGCCCAAGTGATTGAAATTATTGAGTACGCTAGTAATTTTAAAATTAACATTCAGGCAATGCTAGAAACAGCGGAGAATCAGATCACAGAGCAGCTCAATTCATTATAGAGAGATCGATATTAGACTTTAAATATTAACTTCTCCGGTGCATCCTTCCTCAGTCCACCCATTCTTAGTCCAAAAACTCAACATAGTACAATCCTTGTAAAAGTTTATCGTAGCGCTTCTATGGTAATCTAATGGTCTTCATATTTTATAGTGCTTCGACACTTCGTGAATTGCAGGCTCAACAGGTAACAAAAGTTACGTATTAGCCCAACTTCTCAAGCTCACCTACATCTCTAAAGAATGATTAGAATCTCTCTTAATTTCAGCTCCACGACTTTTTCTGCCCAAATTTTTTATTTGCGTCTTTTATTTCAACTCAACCATAAGAACTTAGCTTGAGTCCATGCAACTACTACCAAGACAAAAAAGGTGAGTTCTTGCAGCATAGTACATGGAGACAGAAGGAACTTCCGCTTCCGCCGACGTCGGTAATCAGCTACTGCATGATAAACGTTTTTAAGTATTAATTATTTATTCTATTTTCTCAAGTGAACAAGGGCACAAGGCTGTCTTCTGAGGCAACCTTCGTCTTGAATGTATGATAAACTCGTCCTATATCCACCTATTATATTCGCCTGGCACGTGCACATTTCCCAGAAACAATATCAACGTATCCTTCAGCAAAATTCATGAACGGAATAACGCTCGAAGTATATCATGCCTGGAGCTTTCAAAAATTGGATTTCAAGCCCTATGTAATGAGGTTCGACCCGCAGAACTCGACAAAGGGTTCAAAAACTAAGTAAGGTAACCCATAGTCCCGAATCTGGGCTTCCATCACGCATAACATTAACAGACCAGTAAGATCATTTCTTCAAATTCTTGTAGTACATTTTACGAATCAATGGATGATGCTCTTTGAGCTCCTTATTCTTATTGGTACTGTATTCCATATATGCCATGTCTTCTCCACCGGCAAGACCAGCCAAAGAACCTTCCCCTCTGACAGCCTTCGATTTGGCCTTTTTATGGGCGTTCCCACCACGGCCTATGGTGTTATCAGCATCGTCACCAACTTCTATACCAGCGGCTTCCTCGTTCTTCAACAGAACTTCTTGAAGTAGCTCTCTACGTTCCCTAGCGGAGGAGTAGGCTAAATTTGGTAGATTCTCCATACCATGCAGATGTGTGATCACTTTAAAAGCATAACCTTGATCAACCAAAAACGCCTGTCTCTTAGTAGAGTAGTACATTTCTTGCGTATCTTTTGAGACCAATGAATAGAAAAATGCATTGAACCCTTCATCGTTACGTCTTTTAGCCCTCAATATTCTACCCAATCTTTGGGCTTCTTGACGACGTGAACCATAATGGGACGAAATCTGAATCAAGCAGGTCGCTTCAGGCAAATCAATGGAGGTATCACCGACTTTGGATAAGAAGATTGTATTGATCTGATCGTTATATTGAAAATTTTGTAGGATATTCATACGTTCTTGCTGAGGTGTGGCCCCGAAAATGAATGGCTTGCCCAGTTTCAGAGCGTATTCCTGCAAAGCGTACACGTTATCGGAGAAAACAATGATTTTATCACCTCTTCTTTCATGATATTGTATCAGAAACTGACATGCTTGAAATTTAGTGGGGTTCATGATGTACAACAGCATCCTCTTTCTTGCACTTTCTCTCAGATATTCTTGATAGAATTCCGCCGTCATAGGGCACCAAACTTCCGCACATTGCACGTTAGCTATGTGGCCCTTTTGTGAAAGCTCCATCCAGTTTGCCTCGTACAGCTTTGGACCAATCAAAAAATTAAGGTCACTAATTTTATCATCTTCTCTAACCAGGGTGGCAGTCAAACCCAATTTGGCATGTGCTGCAATAGTGGTAACAACTCTACGGAACATGGCAGCCGGAACCACATGGACTTCATCCAGAATAATAAAACCCCATTCCCTGCCAGTCAAGAAATCCATGACTTTTTGTGAATCATGTGATCTGTTCCGTGTATTTGCCACCATCGAATACGTTGAGACCACTAAACCTGACTCCGTTTGAAACATTTCCTTGTTATCCGATGTAAAGACTGCAACATTCTCCGGTTGCAAAGTACACCATTGCAAAAACTGCTGCCTCCATTGCATCACGGAAACAGAAGAAGTACAAAGGACAATAGCTGACTTCTTAATGGTACAAGCAGCTGTAATACCCACCAGAGTTTTACCAGCACCACACGGCAAAACGATGATACCACTTCTAGCACGTCCATTACCGAACATTTTACTCAAGGATTTCTCTTGATATGGTCTGATCTGGGTTGAAGGCTTTAAATCAATATCCAAGTCTGGGTTGCGATGGTCATTCCTGAAATCATACTCTTCCAGGACGGGGTAATCAATCTCTTGACATCTCTTCTTAACAATCTCCACGGATGCGTTCGCAATTTCAAAAGCATGAACAGCATCTAAATCATCTTCTTCATCTAGCTCATTGTCACCGCCAACAACGGCACTAAACATTGCTTCAACATCATTGGGATTGACATTTTGCTGAGCATTGACATTGCCTGACTTCTTTTCTGGTGGTGGCTGCTGTTGCTGCCCAGTATCTATACGTAAAGTTCCAATGACTGGGTCTTTCAATAACATCTGTAAGATCTCAGCTTGAGTAGTCTCAACGAAATATCTGTTATGCTTGATGACCAACTTGACTTTACCGTAAGAAACAGTTGCGCTGTGAATAAAATTCACGATAGAGGGAGCCACTGGTACTTTCGACAACCTGTCCAAGACAGATATGATATCTTCGGTCTCAAGGCCAACAGATACTGCTGCGTAAAGAGAGTAGGCCGTAATTTTGTACTCGTGGATATGGGATGGTCTACTCACTGGCTCAGCAATTGTAACCAGAAAGTCCTGAGCTTGCTCAGCCAATGGTGAAAAGCTCTCAAGGATCACTCTACCATCACTAGGAGATATCCAGATGGGTCGCGCAGCATGGTCAGGACGTAGCTTCAGATAGCTGAAGTCATGAGATCTGAATAAACCCGATACTGCATCAGGAACAAAATCGGATGGCATATCCCTATTATTACTGTACAGAAAGTTTTGGTCCTTTGCGGCTAGCTGATTCGCAGTATCATTATTGCTAGCTTCTTGCTTTGACTTTTTTGTCGATCTCTTAACCTTTACAGGGGCAACTTCAGCTGGAGTGGTCGCGGGTGATTCGCCATATCCATAATCATCGTCACCATCGATGAAACCTTCATCTTCGTAAGCGGAGCGGTTATCATCAGTAGCTGCTGAGTCTTCATCTGAGAAGAATGACTGGCCCATTTCAGGGAATATCTTCCCCTTACTTCTAGTTTGATATCCATCAACGTCAGTCATCGGTCAAAATAAGTATCTAACACTGCTGAACCGCCAACCTTATATAAACAGTCGAGTCGGTTGCCATTTTTATGTGAGAAGCAAACGATGATGATTAATTATACAATGCCATCCTATATTCCTTGATCTCCGTACGAACGTAGAAAACGATATATATCAAGGTGAATGAAATAGTTGAAATCAAGGCCTGTCGCTAAGAATCATACGCTACTATAGCGAATTTTCGGCGCCTATCCGCCTGTCATGATCAAGTGTTCGTAGCTGAGCTAGGAGAAATAAGTGAAAACAAAATTGTCTCACTTAGGATCATTTCCGACTGCAGGTCTTGGAGGGTGATCTTACTATAATCCGCGAGATAATCAGGAGCCAGAAATACCAATGTAATCTGCTGATTGCCCTCACGCAAAGTAATCTGATGGAACGGGATTACTATTACACTTTAGCATTTAGCGTCGCCCTGATTATGTGACACCGACATAGTTGTTCCCGAGCTTCAAAAAGAAATGTGAAAAAAATTTTCCAGCTTTGCAAGCTCATCGCATCTGTGAGATTTAACGGATAGCTCCATTCGAATATCATTTGAACAAAAGTGGTAGTGTTGTTGACTAAAGCAGACTGAACCATTGAAGTAAGGGATAGATAATCATAGTTTATACAATGGGTTCTAAAAGAAAAGCCTCTGTCAAGGCAATCGATGCAAGACCTCCAAAATTGACGAAAAAAAATAAGAGCAAGGATAGTGTCAAGAATCCTAAAGAGGAATTATCCACCTCCGAAGAATCAAGCTCTAGCAGCGAAATCAGTGACAGAAAATTGAAACGTAAGAAGAAATCTGCAAGATCTAAATCGAAGTCATCCAGTTCAGGTTCGAGTTCGAGCGATTCCAGTTCTAGCTCTAGCGAGTCCAGTTCCAGTTCCAGCTCTAGCGAGTCCAGTTCTAGCTCTAGCTCTAGCGATTCCAGTTCTAGCTCTAGCTCTAGCGATTCCAGTTCTAGCTCTAGCTCTAGCTCCAGCGACTCGAGCTCCAGCGACTCTGACTCTAGCTCTAGCTCCAGTGACTCTGACTCTAGCTCTAGCTCCAGCGACTCCGACTCCGACTCTAGCTCTAGCTCCAGCGACTCCGACTCCGACTCCGACTCTAGCTCTAGCTCTAGCTCTAGCTCTAGCGATTCGAGCTCTAGCTCCAGCGACTCTGACTCTAGCTCTAGCTCCAGCGACTCTGACTCTAGCTCTAGCTCCAGCGACTCTGACTCTAGCTCTAGCTCTAGCTCTAGCTCTAGCTCCAGCGACTCTGATTCTAGCTCTAGCTCCAGTGGTTCTAGCTCTGACTCAGGTTCTGATTCGGATGATTCCAGTTCCAGTGGTTCAAGCTCTGATACCGAAGAAGAAGATGCAAGCGAAGAGTCTTCAAAGCCAAAATCTGATAAAAGCAGCAAGAGGAGACTGTCAGTGGAAGGTGACGCAACAACAAACAAAAAGCCCAAGACAGAGAACTCTCATAGCGATTCGACATCATCATCTAGAACTGAATCTCCTCAGCCACTGAGTACTCATACAAATGATTCGCACATTCCTGCCGGTGAGGATGTGCTGAAACCAGGCCAACGGAAACATTTCTCGAGGATAGATAGGTCTCGTGTTTCTTTTGAAGATTCCCAACTCACAGACAACACTTACAAAGGTGCTGCTGGTAATTGGGGTGAGATCGCTAACGAGAAGCTAGGTAGAGTTAGAGGTAAGGATTTCACAAAGAACAAGAACAAGATGAAACGAGGTTCTTACAGAGGCGGTTCTATTACCTTCACCTCTGGGTCATACAAGTTTCAGGATTGAAAAAGAAGTTAACTGACAAGAAAACACTTAGAAAACTCTTGGTGGTTAGCTACAGGTTTGTAAGGCCCTTTTATGGGAACCAAACTGTAAAAATATAAACAACTAAATAATGTCAAATTCAATAAATTATCCCCGTGTGCTTAGCGCACGATTACGCTTAAACTCATATGTATACATATTTAGATTTCCCTAAAACTTGGCGAGCGCCATAGGACGATCCTTGACCCTTTCAGAACAAAACCTGTTAAACTCTCCCGTGTATTTCTCGCCTCTCTGGTCTACTGTTAGGTCTTCGTCAGAGTTGGTCTGGTTTCTACTTTTGGAAGCAATGAATTTGGAAATGTGACAGATAATCCGAACAATTGTCTCATCGGGTTTCTCAATGTTCAACAAATGATCGCCGTCTGGTAAGACATCTCTATAATAATCTGGAATGAGATTCTCTAGTGTTTGCTGGTTTTCTTTGGGGCACCACTTAGAAATTCCTCCGACCAGACTTACAACGGGGCTCCTGATAAACTTTAATGAGTTCAAGAGCCATATCCCTGTTGGATATAGGGTCATATAACATAGAATATTTTGTCTTTGATCCATCTTAGTCCTGATTGCACCTTTTGAAAGATCAATCCTTTCAAACTCAATAATCCTTTGCAAAATATCAGGATGAACATTGGTGAAAAAGCTCTTGTTCCGCATGTACGATTCATATTCCTCTTCGCATTCAAAGCGATCCTTCATCTTAGAGAGCAATGCTTTGTGAAATTTGGGAGGAATCACGGTATACTCCTCATGCGTTCCTTTTCCGTTAAACATTAGTGCCACCGGCTCAATAGCGAGAACTAGTTGAAATAAATCTGGCACCAAGATTGCACAGCTTAGAGCCTGGAACCCACCCATGGAATGACCTACAACAACATTGTAAGCAGGACGTGTACTGTAAAACTCAGCTTGAGCAACTTTACAAGCATCCCGAGCCCCATCGACCCAATCGAAATTAACACTCAGCTTACCTTCATTCAACACAGCAGAGTCACCATGGGTAACTTGATCCATTAAAACGATCTTGTTTATGGACCAGTTGAGATCATAATCGAGGAGATGCGCAACATAATACTCCCAAATGCATCTGTTCATCCCACTGCCATGCAAAAACAATAGGTTCACCCTTGGTTTGGCAGAACATCCCTTTGAAACTGGGGTATAGATATCATAAACAATACGAAGAATATCTTTGTGTGGAACTAAGGTCGAATCTGAGAAGGATCGTGGATGAACGGCGTCGATGACTTTTGTCTCCTTGCTATACTTCGAGTTGATCAGATTTTGCATCCTGTATATGATTGTCGTTAACAATCGGTCTCATATTTACTCCTTAGGCGTTTATATGAGACACGGCCTGGTTTATATAACAACAAGTGAATTGATCTCTCAGTTGTTCTCCACCTTCCAGTGATGATGCTTCTCGTTAACAAGCGATTCGGAGTTAATCTTTGAGAGCCGTGTCCAACGACTCATGAACATGCTTGATAGAAACACATATAATAGTAATAGTAGTATGTAGTAACACCTTTGCCGGTGCTTGCCAACTTGATAGATTGTGCATCTCTATTTACAGAGTATAGGTTCACTCAGCATGATGAAAGAAAGCACTAGTCATAAATTGCCAATCACATCTTATCCTGCCAATCGAGCTCCCTATGCAGCGACATGATCGGTCAAAGTTAGTAGTAATTATCTGAAATTTCGCTGTAACTTGTTTGTCGAACTACGTCTCATGATCATGATCCTAGAGGGGCGATTGAAAGTCACAGGCTTACTGATCGACTTTTTAAAGTTGATTCAATCACCTCAAAGGTTCGAACTTAGACCAAGAGGCTGGTTAGCAACCCAGTCATTCATTCAACTGTAAATGGAACCGAAAGTTAAACTTTTATCTTGTGGCCATTCCATTGATCAGTTTTAGAAAAGAACTCGCATGTTCTTTTGATAGCAAGTCAAAAAGTTTTGGATAACATGTAGAACCTACCCAGCTTGTAAAGTCGTACAAGCACTATGAGCGATCATTGCTGAAGGATTCATTGTCGGAGGCCTTTTCTAAGATATAGGTAGGCACACCTAAGCCCGCCTCGCAAAGTCAATTAATTAAACTGTGCAATGTATTAAGTATCTGAAGAATTACAAAAAGTTGTTTTGGGAACTTGGTTAAACTTGGTTAAACATGGCGATTCCAAGCTATTAAATTACTATCTTTTGGTCTAATATCACATATTGCCCCAGGCATAATATCTGTTGTTTTCGTTTCTACAATTCTTCAATCTATCAAAGATTTAGTCGTTATCAGAAGGCTCAACATCTGTCTCTATATCAGTGGGTTGCTGCTCATGATGTAGCCGATCGTCTCGTTGAGCGTGAAGGGAATTCTCCAGCGACTCTGAAGATGAATCAGATGATTGCTTCTGCATTATCGGCACAACTATGGAGTGCGAGGAAGCTCCTGATATTACCGTAGGAGGCTGTTGTGAGTTGCTAGATGACTGAGAGGATGAAGATGTAGGTGACATCGTAGAGGCCGAAAAGCTTGGTATTTTTGGAGGCGCCGGGAGAGAGAATTCCTGATTTGAAGAGCGCGATCTTTGTGGAGAAGAAAGTGACATCAAAGTTTCTATGGCTTCTACTTCAGACGGTTGATCTTTACCTTTTTCCTTGCCAGCGGTAACTATTCTTTTAGGCTTTGACCATTGTAACGGAGAATGGGGAGTACCCTCCTGTTTGAGTTTTTTTTTGGGACTTGATAGCGCTTTCAAAAAAGCTAGATGAGCCGAGTTACTGGTATCACTGTCTTCTATTGCAGAGCTATTTCGTTCATCGAGAGTCTCCTCAGAATCGGTGATAAACTCATTGTTGTACGAGGACATTTTCCGTACAGATTCGCGCGCATACTCTATTCGTGCTGCATCGACATCTTCATCGTCATCGCCATCGTCCTCGTTCTTATGTTTTTTACCATTCACAGCTAATTCGCTGTCCAGCTCAGGTAACGTCTTATCTACCCATCCATTTTGTAATTTCACCAATGCATAATTCAACCTTGCTTTCAGACCATTCGAGATTTCTCGAATAGGTTTCCCATTATCCCTGTACGAGCTCGGAGACTTCAGTTTAGGAGACGGTGATAGAAACATTTCTGCATTTCTTGATTTAGGAGTTACCGGTGGCATCAGCCTTGATTTGACACTTGGGGATTGCGGAAGAATGAAAGCATTATTATTCGATCCTGAGTTTCCATTCTTCGAGAGTACTGCTTCAGCTCGAGGGTGCAAAGGGGACGCGAAGAATCCCAAAGATGTTGATGATCTTCTCCCATGATAGGGAGGCGAAGGAGTCTCTGGAGATGTAACTTCATGGTCATGACTGCCACCGGGCGAGCTCATAGCTCTCATATATTCAGCAGAAGACCTTTTTGAGTATTTTTTGGGCGTGCTATTAGTATCAAGTTCATTACTATTATTTATCATGTTCGGGCCCACAAAAACAAATCAGTCAGCTTCCACCCTTGCTTTCCCTTTCCTTTGAGCAGAATGGGAAGTTATTTCTTATCGGAGACAGTTCTTCAGAAACGAACTATTGAGTTTATGGCTTGTTTAACGTTGTGTATTTTTGCCTTTCCGCCACTTTTTGTTGTTGTTAGATTGATTCAATTCGTGTTTCCTTGACTAATTTTTTCGTTCCCTATTCACGTTAAAAGGAAAAAACCAGAACTCCTTGCAAGCACTGGTCTATATAAGAGCTCGTGCAACGAAAGTCTGATCAAGAACACATCTGTTATTTGCACATCTGCGATTTTTATCTTATTCATGTTCTTTGAAAGTTTGCGTCTATTTGTCTATATAATACAAAAATGTGGCAGGAGAAATATGCAGATATGTGAATATGCAGATAGGCTGAGATTTTAGGCTTGGCCAAAAGTTATGAGTCTTGTTCTCCTCTTTGAGACCGTATTGTTTTGTTCGTAATTATTCCCTTCTTCTGTAAGACCCTCTTTCAGTAGGGCCTCGAGGTCATGCTCATTGCACAAGGGTAGTTCTCCGTTGTATATGAAGTAGTCAGTTGATATCGGGGTTTGACACTTGAAACAAGTGAGACAGTGAACATGGAACCTTTCAGCCCTATCGTTCTCAAGACACTCACCCTCGATGAAGCCACGACAGACCTGGCAAATACTACCGTTTTCCTCATGGTAGTGTTGCTGGCAGTATGGCTTATCCTCCAGTATGTAACACGGTATCTTTTTGTTAAATCTGACATCGCACTTTAAGCATCTGAAGCAATCACGATGCCATTGACCGGAAAGCTCGTTCTCCCCCTTGGAATACACTCTTTTAGTGGTGACTTCTAGACCACAGGTTCTACACGGTCCTTCTCCAGGGGCATATCTTGATTGTTTCGCTTGGGGGATAGGATCACCTGTATCAGCAGCATTTTCTGGTTCTCTATCCTCATTGCTTAATCTTGTAGTTTGCTGACACGCGTGGTCTTTCGCTACATCGCTTGTCTGAGAATGATCCAAGAATCCCTTGTGCGAAAGTTGTAGAGGCTCGATTATAGGTTTACTTTCTCTTTGTGAGACGGAGAAATCAACAAAGTTGGGTTCTGTAAACTTGTAGAAAGTAGGAGTATCTCCTTTTTTCAAGGATGTCGTATCGTCATCAAAAACCAGGGATTGCCGATTGATGTTTATGCCTGAGTCAGGAAACTGTGATAAGTACGCACTTGATTTTTTGAAACGAGGGGATGTGCTTGAAACGGTCCTTGAATTACCGACAGAGAGAGACTGTATATCAGATTGGCTACTTGCAGATAGAGAGTTCGCGGTGGCCGCATGCAGTGAAGTATCTAATTGGGCATTCTTAGAGCAAGATACGCCATTCAATTGAGCGATCAGTTTCTCCACCTGTAGATTGGTCGCCGTGAGTGGAGTTGTCATATCATCGGAAGAGCCCGAATCGCGATACGGTACTTTTTGGCCGAGGTTTAGCGGCTCCATTTCATCATCCGTCTCTAGTGAAACATTTCTGAGAGCAGTGGTGAGTCTTTCTTCCGGAATTAAGCTATCTTCCTCGAAATGCGTTGTAACCTTTAGTGCAGGCACAGGGGTCACCTCTTCTGGCAAACTGCTCTGCCCATTAGGTTTCGATTGCGACAAGCTTATTTGCAGCTCAGAAGAAGGCTCAAAGTTTAAGCTTTCAACATCAGAGGAATATCTCTCGCTAGGGTTGATAAGAGAGTCACTTCTCTTAGTTGCAATGGCGGACTCACCTCTCTCACACTTGGGAGACGAATCTTGGCTTGACACGGTGGGGGCAATAGCAACTTGATCTTCAGCCACACTAATGTTACTAGAAGTATCGTTTTGAGTCAACATCATAAAACTTTTCTCGATTGGATTCAATTCTCTTTCACTGTTACGCGATTGTTCACCAAAACTAAAAGATGGGTTTGAAGGTGTCCTAGCTTTTGGATGCGGTTCACGATCTGAGGGGCCCGTAAATGCATGAGATTTTGACACTGTCTGGCTCTGTAGCTCATCACTACTCTGAGGCGCTCCTTGACTGCGAATGGCAGCATTTGGCATGCCTCCACTGCCGTCTGTAGAGCGTTGCGGGCCCCCGGGGTAACGATATGCAGACAATGACTTCTTGGGAGAAGAGGAGGTTCCTCTTACACCTGGCAAGGAGTTAACACGATTCTGGTTCATACTTTGGGATTGAAACTCAGGAACAGGACGCAAACTTCCTGTTGAGACATTTCTCCGCTCCACGCATTCCATTGTACTCTCATAGTTCCCCGGAAATTGGGGCCCAAAATTTACATCGAATCCTGCCCTTTCCAAGGCCGTCCGATACCTTACCTTAGGATTGATAGTGGGAAAAGGCGAACCATACATATGATTGAACATTGGATTAATAACCTGACTTGACAAAAGTCCCGTTCGATTTCCACCACTGACCTTCCCAGATAAAAGAACTTATCTCAAGCGATTCTAAAGGAGGTGTCGAAAGCAGTATTAGATTGTTAATGGCAACTTATGTGATATTGAAATGTGTCAATTTACCGAACGTGATATCAATCTTTTTCCATCTATCTTAACGCGAATTGAGAAGCGCGTAAACGCGACAACCACGTGACTAGTTGTTACCCGTCTATTAGTTTTTTGTAATCGTCTTGCAGCCTTAAGGATGACCATGAAATATTAAGCTGAGCAAGGTCGCTTGTGGATGCCAACCAATACAGGACTGGACTCCAGAGGCTCTTTGAGACAGGCTGTAAAGTTCTTACATCGGCACAAATCATGGAAAGTAGTATGGCCTTGCAAAGTCGACCCTTCCAGGTAACTCAGCATTTGATAGAGAAGTATTACGAGCACATTCATGATAATTCGTCATCGAGTCTTAGAAACAGAGCAAGAAGACGGCTATGCGATGGTCCTAATCTAATAGAGAAACGATATGAGGTGAATCGAAAAAATCGCCGTAATGGTAATATTGCTAATGACAAGGACGAAGAGGCGGTTTCCAGCGATGGCAGTGAGGATGACGATGATCTGGAGAGAGAAGAACAGGTTTCTTTTTTCCCCAAGTGTAAGTCCTTCATATATAGTCTTTTTGTTGGAGACTATGAAAAGGATTTGCTTATCGAGAGGATTCTTGCCACCAAACAGCATGCGATGTCCTATGACGAGTGGAGCTACGCAGGATTGCGGCTAGACGAGTTAACAGATAAGACCAAATGGAAGCAAAAGGTAGAATCAAACCTGTATGATTATAAGCTAATAAGAGAGCTGACTGCGCAACTGCGCGAAAAGAGGATTGAGGAGGATTATTCGGAGTTGTTGTACTTAATTAGAACGAGCTGGGTCAGAAATTTGGGTAATATGGGTAACGTCAACCTTTATCGACACTCCCACGTTGGTACCAAGTTTCTTACTGACGAGTATCTTAATGAATCTAGGCTTGCGATCGACGCACTGTTGAACCAGTCAGACCTAGATGACGGGTATTTGTTGGGGATCCTGCAACAAACAAGAAGAAACATTGGCCGCACGGCTCTTGTCTTAAGTGGAGGGGGTACGTTTGGTTTATTCCATATTGGTGTTCTGGCTACCTTATTTGAGCTGGACTTGCTGCCTCGTGTCATCAGCGGCAGCAGTGCAGGTGCCATTGTGGCGAGTATTCTTTCGGTGCATCACAAGGATGAAATTCCAGAGCTTCTAGAGCGCGTGCTCGACACGGAATTCAATATCTTCAAAGATGACAAACAGAAGAGTGAAAGTGAAAATTTCCTAATAAAGATATCGAGATTTTTCAAAAATGGTACCTGGTTTGATAATAAGCATTTAGTTAACACAATGGTTTCCTTCTTAGGTGATTTAACTTTTAGGGAAGCCTATAATAGAACGGGGAAAATTTTGAATATTACAGTCTCGCCCGCGTCCCTTTTTGAGCAACCACGTCTTCTAAACAATCTTACGGCTCCGAATGTTTTAATATGGTCTGCTGTCTGTGCATCTTGTGCACTCCCAGGTATCTTTCCTTCCAGTCCACTGTATGAGAAAGATCAGCGAACCGGTGAAAAAAGAGAATGGGGTGGAAGCGCTTCTGTGAAATTTGTGGACGGTTCAGTGGATAATGATTTGCCAATTTCAAGACTATCAGAGATGTTCAACGTCGATCATATCATTGCATGCCAAGTTAATGTACACGTCTTTCCCTTTCTGAAACTTTCGTTATCTTGTGTGGGTGGCGATATTGAAGATGAATTCAGCGCTCGCCTTAAGCAGAATTTGACAAACGTATACAATTTCATGGCTAACGAGGCAATTCACCTATTAGAACTGGCTTGCGAGTTAGGAGTCGCCAAAAATGCTCTAACCAAACTGCGGTCTGTTTTGTCACAACAGTATTCGGGTGACATCACTATTCTGCCTGATATGAGAATGCTTTTTCGCCTAAATGAGCTTTTAGCCAACCCCTCAAAAGAGTTTTTACTACGAGAAACGACTAATGGTGCTCGTGCAACGTGGCCCAAAGTTTCCATCATTCAAAATCACTGTGGGCAAGAGTTTATTCTCGATAAGGCAATTACATACCTCAAAGGAAGAATAATTGGATCTTCATCGATTAAGAATCCTTTGCAATTTGTAGATATGCCTGTCGGCTTGATAAAAGCACGTAGTCAAAGGGATGACTCGGAGGACAAAGAGGACAATATAATGATTACTTCCCTCGATGATAACCTTTTCGAATCAGAGTCGATAAATTCTCTATTACTTCTCAGAGAGAACGCTGCAACTTATGGGCATGTTGCTAACGGCAAGTTTAGTTTACCATTATACGAGACGCCTACCAATATGAGGCACCAGCGCAGAAAATCTGAAACCAACGCTCGATTAAGACAATCTAGTAAGTCGGTTTCATTCCCAGTTTCTTCATCATCTTCTCGTATACAAAGAAATACAAATAGAATTATTGCTAATCCACCGCGGTTATCTAAAAAGTTGAGTGCAGGTCACATCTTTTTACAAATGACAGCAAAGCAAGATCAGAAGAGAATTCCTGATCGCAAAGACCCTTCCCCATCGGTCAACACCAGTGATGCTCCTCAATCGGCCCCTGTTAGATTTGAAGGTAAAGTTAAAAACCATTCTCCCTCCAGAAATAACAATAATAGGCAGAGATCGAGAAGAAATAGAAAGAGAAGAAGCAATATCATTTCAACTGCTGGGTCGGAGGACGAGGAAGTAGCAGGAGTCTTTGCTGGAAGCCCCAATGATCGCGAGAAGAGAACGTATGCTTTTCGCTCAAGACAAAACAGCATGAATGACAGTAGTTTCAAGAAGGAGTCAAGACTCTCAGCCTCAAGCGGTGGACCTTATTCGCCAAAATCCCACAGACCCTTAAAGGATAGCGATTCGGGTAAGATCGAGATTTTGGACAAGAGCCCTGCAAGAGCAGCGTCTCCCTCATCTGAAGGTACTTAAATGGGGGCCATTACTGACAATAGTTTTAGTTTGAATAGATATTAGTGCATTTCAATCAGTTTTTAATGAGATTTACTAGATTATAAGTAGCTTTCAAAGTTCAAAACAGTTACAATCATGATTGGTATTTCAGAGAGTTTACCCCAAACCGTCTCCAAGATTCTCTCTCATAAACACAGTCTACCTTTCGTACAAGGCCCTGAGCCCTTATCATATTGACAGTTATGTGGGATATGGAAGGACATCCGTCTATGTTCAGATATTCAAGGGCAGTTGATCTCGTTTCTTGGAGCGCCCTCAGAAACTCGTAAAGAGAAACACCTGTTATTGAGGGGTTCAACGACAAATCAAGCTTTCTCAGATTCTCCATGTTACCAACTTCCTCCGTCAACAGTTTCATGGTATCATCATTCAAGGCACCAAGTTGAGGTATCAGGAGATTTTCCAGATAAGGAACTGAAATTAAAAAGTGATAGGGTGAAAATGCGTAGGAGTCCATTAACGTTGGGGTTCGTTGTAATTTAATAAAAGGACAGTCACCAATATTGAAGGATTTGATTTTGTTAGGCTGCATGTAAGAAAGCAGCCTTGTAATCCCTAAGCCACTAATTGATGATCCCATTAGGTCTATTTCTCGCATATTTTGTAGATTATGCTGATAAAAGTAGTTTTCCGATGGTTCCTCCAGATCAACTTTGGCAACGATACTATCCTCTCGGAACGTTACCTTCTGCAGCCCACTGCTTAATGGATAGTCTCTTAATAAGTGCATAAACGCTGTCAAATGGGCTGATTTGTTATTTTCGAACCATATTTCTTTTAGATATTTGAAATTGGCAAGCCAATCAAACTGATTGTTGCCAGACGAAAATGTCACACCCGTTATGCACAATTTTGACAGATGGTTAGCTGGAAAATGTGTCATTAAAGTCATGAAAGGAAATCCTCTCACTCTGCCTTGGTCACAAGTCAAGCTAAAAGATTCAAGGTTTTCGGCCCATGTGGGTACCATCTTTGGCTCTATAAAGCTCGAGGTCCTCGAAATTCTTCCCTCAACCGGAAAAACCGAGCAATCTACTAGGACTTCCAACCGTCTTAAATTCTCGCAGTGAGATAGCATTTCAATTTCAAAAGGTTTATCAGCTCTGAAAGACAGAATAAGTGATAGGTATTCCAAACTTTTGCATAAGCTGCTATCCGAAGCCATATATTTTGCCAAATGTGCCGTTGTGCAGTTCGGTATCGCAAGGATAAGCTTTCGGAGCTGGAAGTTTTGCAGGTTTGAGAACAATACCTTCACGGACTTCAGTTCTTCATGGGAAGACTTGGAGGAAAATTGGAGAAGCTCTAAAGAGCGAGACTGAGACACTTCATCAAGAAGTGGATACAAGTAAAGAATAAAATCACAGCACTTGACGAGTTGTCGGTAAGTACGTGAACGTAAAATAAAGCGCTGGAAGAGCTGTGGGAAGGCTTTCAACCTTGCCCTCCAAGATTTGCAAACAAACATAACTCCAAGTAGATCTTTCGCAGAAAAGCCATCAAAAACCAAAGGAAGAAGCTCGACCGGTAAGCAGCGAACAAAGTCGATTTTTCGTTCCTCAAGCTCGTTTTCCGACACCGGCTGACACTTCCTAGCGCGCTTCGATATCTCACTGTGCTCCTTAATCGGATTTATGTATTGTCTCTTGAGAGTGCGAGCGGAAGAGCTCCCCAATTCAACTTTGACCTGATCTTTCAGGCGCTCTTTGACGATACTCTTCTGTTGCTGGGCAATTTCTGTAAGCTTTTGTGAAATAACCCACGAGTGAGTTTCTCGCACTTCCTTAGCCTTCTTAAGGCCCAAAACATAGGCTGCGTAGGCTTCTTTATCATTTCCTTGTTTCTGTAGTATCTTACCAAGTCTAATATAACATTTCAAGTTGTAAGGATCAACGCTTGTCATCTTCTCAGCGCACTTTAAGGCTTTCTTCAGGTCACCCAGCTTTTCGTATGTCGCCGATATATTATCGAGTAGCCGCAGATATCTAGGGTGGTAAACCTTACTATTCTTATCTGGATTGGGTATGCAGTACTTTGAAAGTCCATGTTTCTCGCGTAGCATTATCAACTCACTTTCATCGTACGACCTTGCTAAATCTAATGCCTTCCTGAAGACCTCCTTGGCCTTCTTGAAGTTTTCATTCCTAAAAAAGGTTGATCCTAGTTCGATAGCCTTGTCGATGACAGTTTCCTCCATGGTTCAGTCATCTGCACGGTTCGCTGACAATTTGTTGTCGTCGCATTTATGTATGCTTCAGCATTAGAAAGCCTCAAGAATCTCCGCGCTGCTGGTCGAAGATCCCAGATTGGCGAAAGGTGTTGCAACGGATAGAGGAATGATAATTCATTACAATGCTATCAGCTCTGTCTGCCTTACAATTGAAAAATTAGATTAAGATTCGCAAGGTTGACTCATGCTTCCTAGTACTACTCCCCTTCCATTTTCGGCGAAGAACTAAAAGAAGAAGTGAAAAGGTAAGTGAAAGTGTTTTAATACACGGTGCTCAGGAGCTTCATACTACCACTCAATGTAAATGTTTAAAGTCTTTTGGACTTTGCCCAGTGGATAGGTTTCAGTAGAGGGTGTATAAACTGGATGCCACTATCTTATTGAACCAGAGATTCGGCGTCTGTCGTCCAAAGTAAAGCTGGTTTGCGTCAACATGATATCATGAAGTATGCCAATGGCAAATTGTACCAAACTACGGAGTATCCTTTCAAATAAGATGGTCATTAAAGCTGCTAATCTCACAGCTTTTATAGGATTCGAGGGAGAACTCATTTCGGCAAGAAATGAATCATTCCACTCGGTCATTACGACTTAAACAGCCTTTGAAGCCACATCGGTAAGCTAAGTGGTTACACAGGCGGAAGGTGTCGTCAAGTTGTCGATGTCTATTTAAGTATTTCGAAGCTCTTCCTGATTGGCGGCGATCTACTCTCGCAAAGCTATGGAGCACACGGATCCTATCTGTGAGAAGAAATAGATCACATCATGGCTTCCAGCTCGTTGCTTCTTGAATGAAGAGTACTGTTGTGCTGAAATTATACGATTATTAAGTTATTTAAATGATCTATCTATAGCCACGCAAGGCAGAAGGGTTAACTTCTAAACGCGCCTTGAAAGTAGTGAATGAATATTTTTAAGAGGGATTACAAAAGGGTATTCGTAATCGAACTTGGAGAGACGCAGGGATACACCAAAGCGATTGAAGTTTAATCATGGCTTTGGGTATAACAGGAGTGCTGCTCTTGGCGCTTGCTCTGTTTTTAGCGACGTTTGCAATAGGAGCCTTACCGCTGTACTATATGAGTCATGGGGTGGCTCAGAAAGAAAAGTATATTGCCGTACTGGCACAGTTTGGGGTAGGCATGCTACTTGGTACCTCATTCATGCTAGTCATTCCAGAAGGAGTTAGTGCTTGCTTGGAACATGATGGCAACGTTGGGCTCAACATGTTGATTGGATTTCTCGTGGTTTACATTCTTGACCGAGTTGTCCAGATATTGATGAACGATTCGTCAGGATTTACGTTATTGCAAGATAATGGCATGATAGAGATCGAAAGTATCAAGGATGTCTTTAAGAATCCCAAGAGAATATTCACCGCTATTCTGAAAAACAATGTGGTTTTTGCACTAGTCGTACATGGTCTCTCCGATGGAATCGCACTAGGAACCACCACTAATAACCAGTCCCTTTTGATTATCGTATTGATCGCTATTGTAATCCACAAAATCCCTGCAGTCCTATCATTGACGAGTCTGATGATATCCAAGCAGCATCTGCCGAAATGGGAGGTCCTTTCGAACCTCTGCGCTTTTGCACTTTCGACGCCTTTGGGTTACATTGTTGTTTCGGCATTTAATCTGAGACATTCAGAAGCGATGGATTGGATTGGTGGTAACCTATTACTAATGAGTGGCGGTAGTCTTTTGTACGCTTCTTTCACAGCGTTCACCGGTTCCGATTCCCATGATCTTGCGCCAATTGATGAAAGTGTGGAACGGGGCTATTTCAGAGAGGGAAGCAACTTTGTAATGGTTGACGCAAATCCTGGATCCGTTTTGGAAGATGAAACGGCAACCCCGAGTAAGGACAATAACTTGAATGTCGAATTCCAAAACGTTACTGCAATAACACCGCCTCCACCGGCTATTGCAGCCGATCTTAAGAGGGAGTCGAGCCGTGAACTGATGTACGTTTTGCTAGGTGTCGCTGTTCCAACGTTAATATCTTTCTTCATAGCTGAAGGCTAATTCTCAGCAATCTTTTTAATTGATGACGGTATGTGTTCTCTACTACTATACAGTGAGTTTTCCTTAAAAATTTTATAAACGAAAACCATTCATTTCCTTTTGATTGACTTTCTTCTGAGCCATTTATCTTTAGTGTTCATTATGGGATTTTCCCTTTTTGGTGCCATAGAGGAAAGATTTTGAGAAGCCTCAAGTATAGTCACGTTAAATGAACCCCTCGTAACGGTGCTGGCTCTTAGCTTCTTCAAAGTTTTTAGCTTCCTTTTCTGGATTTGTTTCTTGATCTCTGGAACGTATTGTTGTCCATCGATGTCATTGAAATTGACATGTCTTGGCATTTGCTCAACTTTGTCAACCGTCTGTTGTTCCAATTTTTCAAAAAATTCTTCTGGTAGCTCTTCCGGAAGCTCTTCTATCGATTCTTGGGCTTCAATCTTTGCTCTGGATCCCTTGGCAATTTGTTGCTCCTTGAATTTGGCATCATTTTTCCTTCTCCGTTCTTTCAAATCCTCTTGCTCTCTCCTAAGTGCCTCTTCTCTCTGTTTCATTTCATTTTCGATTATTGATTTGCCATTTGAAAGGCCTTCCTCTTCAGGGGCATCGTCATCATCGTCATCACTCTCGTCGCTGTTGAAGGTCTTCTCACTTTGGGTCTCTTTGCTTATGCGAGCGGTCTCCACGGGCCCTTCAGCTTCCTCATCGCTGTCAAACTTGACGTGCCTAGTTTTGCTAGCCGTTATGGACATCCTGAATCGAACACAGTACTATGTTTGCTGTCGATATTGCAACAGCTCATCTCTCTTTTAACTCGTTGAAATTTTTCAGATTTCTCGCAGAACAAAAGCGGCGTACCCTGGATCCGCTGTCAAACATGATTAATTATTTATTTCAAAGTAAAATATACCATACTTAAGCGCAACAGTAACCACCGTCGACGATAATGTCAGTTCCTGTGGTAAACGTAGATGCGTTAGATGCTAGATACAAGTAGGCTCCAACCATTTCCTTCGGCATGGCTTGACGGCCCATAGGGACCAACGAGTTCCATGTATTCTGTAAAGGTTCAGGGACATCAGCCGTCAATGGGGTAGCCACGTAGCCGGGAGACACACTGTTCACACGCGCAAATCCCGCCCACTCGACAGCCAAAGATTTGGTCATATGCAAAGCAGCAGCCTTTGCTGCGTTATAAGCAACCTGACACTGTGGGACATTAACAATATGGGCAGACATCGATGCTGTGACGATAAAAGATCCGTGACCTTGCTTCTTGAAGATACGACCGATGTTTTTTGCCGCGTTGTACACACCATTGATATCGACGTTGATAACCTTCTGCCATTCACGGTCACAAAGTTCAGAATCCTCTTCTGCCAAATCGACCAGGGGGCCGCTGTTCCATGCGACACCCGCGTTCGCCACCATGATATCGATCTTTCCGCCAAAGTCCTCCTTGATTTGTTCTATCGTTGCCGCAACTTGCTTTGAATCCGTCAACGAACACTTGTAAGCTCTAACTGTGACACCGTATTTCTTGGACAGCCCATCCACTTCCTTGGTGATAGCAGGATTAGAGTTGTACCACATGGCTACATCCGCACCTGCTTGAGCAAATGCAATAGCCACCTCGTAACCAATCCCGCCGGAAGCACCCGTGACTGATGCCACCTTGCCCTTGAGCGAGAACATGTCCATCACATGTTCTGGAAGCTTTGGCTCAGGTTGAGGAGT
Organism: Torulaspora quercuum; assembly: GCA_946403475.1. Classification (NCBI taxonomy): domain Eukaryota; kingdom Fungi; phylum Ascomycota; class Saccharomycetes; order Saccharomycetales; family Saccharomycetaceae; genus Torulaspora; species Torulaspora quercuum. Next base: position 98,331 of record OX291448.1, read on the forward strand.
GCTGATACCAGTAGCTACAGTCTTGCCCATTTTCTTAATATTCTATACTCTATCAAACAATCTATTAGTGTTGCTTACCCAACCACGAAGTAACGTCAATTGGTATCAGCTGTCTATTTTTCAACACTCTCTTTATACCTTTGAACTTTTCAAAGTTCGACCCCCTTCAGAGCGTAAATCGCGTAGGGCGTCTTCTAGGACCAGACAGCAATTTACGTCATTGAGCGGATCCAAATATTTTCGCATATAATCCATTCAAACAGCACGTCGATCACCATAACGATGGTCGAAGATTGTGATCAACGGTAGAAGTTGAGAGTAATCGGTAATTCGACCGCCAGTGCCGATTGCCTTGTAGCACCTCGGTCGATAGTAGTTTCAGGAGGGATGAGTAGCGGAGACTGTGACGAGTCTTGAGCCTTTTCTATCATGTATCACCTTTCCCGTCGCATAATTCGATTACGTATCTACCATTCTCATCACGAGTTGGCGTCTTGTTTTGTATCGTGTGTTTGGTATTTGAATCGTTTTACGCAAGTGCGAACTTTTGTAGTCCCTTTTCCTCTTCTTTTCGACAAGACCAGCAAAAACACGACTAAGGTGTTTTGTTGTATACCACAAGTGGAACTATGAGTGGGAACTACGAGGCAAGGGTGAATGACATTCCAGAGGATGAGGATGAGGTGGACGATTCGTATTTTGCGGACCTAAGTAACTTCAGTGATGCAGACACCGGTAACGATGAAGAAAACTTTCTAGATATGTACAATTTGACGCCCAAGGAGCGGTTGATGCACCATTTTAAGAAGACGCTGCATAGAGTGACCGAGCATTACTGGAATTTGAGGCTCTGGCAGCGTGCATTGGTCGCATTCTGTGCTATATGTGTGTTGTTGCTTGCATTGTTGGTGTTGATCTTCCATAATCTGATCCTACACAAGGTGGTTGATGTGTCTAACGATCTCAAGGAGAAACGTGCCACGGGATTTGTGCTGGTTGCGCTGATCTTTTGTGTTGGATTCCCACCATTGATAGGTTTTTCACTGTTGGCGACGTGTACAGGGTTGATATTCGGTGTGAGTTTTCAAGGTTGGATAATCTTATCGATGGGAACTGTTTCAGGTTCCATTGCGTCTTTTGCTTTATTCAAGACAATGCTGCATTCACAGGCTGAGAGATTGGTTCATTCTAACCGCAGATTCGAGGCATTCGCTGCGATCCTGCAGGAGAATAATAGCTATTGGATTCTGGCCCTTCTAAGGCTCTGTCCCTTTCCTTATTCGCTAACAAATGGTGCAATGGCAGCCGTGTATGGCATCTCGATACGAAACTTTTCGATAGCTCAATTGATAGCAACTCCAAAACTCCTGATATATTTGTTTATTGGGTCAAGAATCAAGAGTATGGGTGAGACAGATTCGACGAGCTCGAGACTATTCAGCCTCTTGAGTATAGGAATTACAATGCTAGTTTTTTCGCTTACGGCATGGATCCTTTATACCAAGACTCAACAAAAGTTCTCAGAACTACAGCGCCGGGAGCGGCTGAACGAAGATGATAACCCTATCTTTGATCCTTCTTCTTTCGAAGTTTAGGAGCTACTATATTATTTGAATACGTTTTTAGTAACTTTAGATCTACTCTTCTTTTTGCCTTTTTTTGCCCCATCTATTTTCCCCATTTTGCCCTTCAACTGTATATGTATGCCATCCTCTAACGATATATTGGACTCTTCAACTTTGACCGCTTCTCCATTTGTCTCTTCAGGCTCGTGCTTTTTAAAGTTCTCGATCTGCCTTTGTAGAAGTTTTGCTTTCGTTTCTTGCTCTGATTCCTGATTTCTACTGAAGTCTTCAAGTTTGGCCTTTCGTACTATGTTCTTGTGGGACTTGTCAATATAAGAAATGAGTAAATGACCGGGATCTATGTCGTCATCCAAGCCACTCTCCAACCCAATGACTCTAATCTTCCCCTCTTTACTCAGATGCTGTATAAACTTTGTCAAAGAAGTAAAATTCGTAGCGTTCATATGGATATGATGCCTATCCTGGATGAATTCATTGTAGAACTTGTTGACACCAATTTCTTTCTCCCCATGTGTCAATCTGAGCAATCGCAGAAAATCCTCCTCGAATTGTCTTGTGTACTTTTGTATATCAGAATCTGAAACATGGCTGATATGCTTCATATGAGATGGTGATCTAATATGGGACCTAAACCCATTTTCGTCTCGACATTGTTTTTGACACACTTGACAGTAAAACTTCAGTTTTTGAAGGCCTCTGGCCTTCATTTGATTGCTCAAGTACTTAGCTGTACCGAATTCTGCCTTTGCCATTACTTTAGTCTGATCTTTGCGTTGGGGCGATTCGAGTTCAAATAAAAAGCGATAAATTGTCGTGAGTTCTTTAACTTGACCGGTATGTAGAGTGACGTTCTAAGCTCCGAGGCGATTATCAGTAATAGTAAACTTTCCGCTAATCGCCAAAAAGACAAGTCAGAGGTCTGCAAGGCCGATCCCAACTAAGTAATTATGCTCAGAAACTTGTTCCGTGCCCACTCACCATTAAAACGATTTACTCATCCTAGGTTTTACTCGCAGTTCACCTACAAAAGATTCAATAATAGCGATGGAAATTCCTTTCGGCAGTTACTTTTTGATACACACTCGAGGAAATACCTTGCTATAGTATTTGGTGGTGGCTCCTTATTCTACTTGACCCACTTAGAGGAGGCCCCCGTTAGTGGTAGAACAAGATTCATTTGGATCCCACGTACCTTAGAGCTCAAAATTGGCAACTACACTTACAAGTCTGTTTTGAGTCAAACAGGTAATTTCATTTTACCCCAAAATGATCCTACTACTCAAAGAGTTGCAAGAATCTTTGCAAGAATAGTCGAAGCCGCTTATAAGGATCCGACTGTTGATAAATCTCTACTTGAGGGAATAGATTGGAAGATTCATATCGTAAATGATCCTCAAGCACCCCCCAATGCATTTGTCTTACCGGGCGGTAAGGTGTTTGTTTTCAGCAGCATGTTGGGAATCTGCCAAAACGACGACGGGCTAGCAACAGTTTTGTCACACGAATTTGCCCATCAATTAGCTAGACATACTGGCGAGAATCTATCGAAGGCCCCAATCTACAGCGTACTAAATGTCTTTTTGTATACTTTGACCGGCGTCGACACTTTCAACAGCATTTTAATGGATGGGTTACTGAGAATGCCCGCCTCTAGACAAATGGAAACTGAGGCGGACTACATTGGATTGATGATTATGTCAAGGGCATGCTTCAATCCCGATGAATCCGTAAGACTTTGGAAAAGGATGTCCGAATTTGAAAGCCGTAATTTCAGAGGCGCTGTAAACTTCGAGTTCTTAAGTACCCATCCCGCAAGCGAAAGAAGAATCCAAAATATGAATCAATGGTTGTCGCGTGCACACGAATTGTATAACGAATCTGACTGTGGTCTCATTTCTCAGCATTTGCAACAGTGGCGTTCGAGACCACCGCTTGGTTTGGGTGTATTCTAAATTTTGTAAATAGTTAATACTCTAACTTTATTAACATGATGAGATATCAACGGAAAGGGCGTCTCTTTTTGAATCCAATCTGTACAGTTCCGGCTTGCCTTTTTTTCTTCCTCTCAGCGTCTGAATATTTTGTCGTTGGAATCTTTGCATCGAAACTTTCAATCATTTTATTTCTGATGTCGTGGCACATTTTCAATTTGATGTCCAATTCATCTGAGGTATCCTGACCGCACTTCACATCTTGCAAATCCTCGAGACTATTGAACTGCTCATCGTCACTGGGGCCTCCTACCTTTTTAATATCGTACAACAGACCTCCATACTCCATCAACCAAAAAGGATCAACTGATGTCACACAGCAGATATACTCTTTGGTCGTCATTAATAGTTCATGGTACACAACGTACGGAGGTAAATCGCCCAAACCATATAACGCACTTGTTGGATGTAACTGAATATCCATACCGGTGCGCAAATGGCTGTACTTTCCCAACCCAGTTACCTTGGCGGCTTGATGGGCGAAACCGGAACAGATGCATTTCCTTACAACATCCCAATCTGTTCCTGAGGATATCAAAGCGATATGGTTCTTGCTCATAATCTTGATCAGTTGATCTTGAACTTCCCTGGCTCTCTGTAATGATTTATAATGTACGAAATGTTTAGTACACCACCTACGGGAATACTGGTTACATCTCCATTGCGAGTAGACGTTTAAAAGCGTTAAATGATCGGACTCAGGGACAAAAAATCTACTTCGGGCAGTATCAGATTCTTTTTGTCTTTCCTTCGGTCTGTAAAATACCTGAGGTACAGACAGCATTGACACAATGGTGACCATTTCTTTACTACAGCCATGCTTCGCCGCAATTAGTAATATTTTGGATAAAGAAGGTTGTAGGGGAAATTTGGACATCTCAACACCTAGTGGTGTTAGATTTCCCATGATGTCCAAGGCTCCAATGAAAAATAGCTCGCTGAGAGAAGCCATTAAAGTTTGTAAAGGAGGAGGATCCAGAAAAGGAAAATCAAGAACCTCCGCGACCCCAAGTGATTTAAGAAGCAACACAGTATTTGATAAGTTGGTTCTCTGAATTTCCGGAATTGCTTGAACATACATGTCCTCGTGTGCTGTTTCTTCTGTGTATAATCTGTAGGCTGTACCGGGTGCGGTACGACCCGCTCTTCCCGATCTTTGGTTTGCATTTGCAAGAGAAATGGGCGTTACCACGAGACTATCCAGGCCAATTCTTGGATTGTAAACCTTAAGTTTCGAATATCCACAATCGACTACATATCGAATTCCGTCAATTGTCAAAGAAGTTTCTGCGATATTCGTGGCTATCACGATTTTTCTCTTTCCGCTCTCCAATTGCTCGAATATTCGGTTCTGAACGTCTCCAGGCAAAGCCGAATAAACAGTGAAAATTTCGACATCAGATATCTCCTCAAAACTGGTGATCCCTTTACTCTTTGCGTATATTTCCGTTAACTTTTCCTTGATTACATCCGATGTCGCCTCCACATCTTCTTGACCAGTCATGAATATCAGTATGTCACCACTGTTAATTTCTGTTGAAACATGAATACGAACGGCCTGCATAACAGAGGACTCCACGTAGTCTTCGACAGGAAACTTAGAATAAATGAGCTGAACAGGGAAAGTTCTGCCTGGAATCGTGAACTGTGGGGCGCTTCCAAAAAAAATAGAAAACTGGGTTGCATTCATGGTGGCAGAGGTTACAATGACTTTCAAATCACGTCTCTTGGAAAGTAAGCGTTTTAAAAGTCCTAGCATAACCTCTGTGTTAAGTGACCGTTCGTGTGCCTCATCTAGGATTATGCAACTGTATTTATCTAGAGTCTCGTCAAGAAGAGCCTCACGGAGCAGGATACCGTCCGTCATAAACTTTATCTTGGTATCATTTGAAGTTTTGTCTTCAAATCTAATAGAGTAACCGACTTCGCTGCCCAGCTTTACGTTCATCTCGAGTGCAACTCTCTTTGCGACAGACATAGCAGCCACTCTACGAGGTTGGGTACACCCGATGACCTTCCCATCTGAGCAAAGCCCGGCTTCATACAAATACTGGGCAAGTTGAGTAGTTTTACCCGAACCCGTTTCACCAATAACAACTGTGACCTGGTTTTCGCGTATAACTTGTACCAGTTTCGACTTAACACCGAAGACTGGTAGTGACCTTCTGATACTCTCTATTTCTTCTCTGGAATTTGATTGTTTTGCTTCCATATTGTCCTTTATCTGATCTCGGATTGACTCTTCTTTTTTATCCTTAACTCCCAGAGCGTCTCCCATAGCAGTACCTGAAATATTTGCCGTCTCTTTTGATTTATCCTTCTGATCTTGATTTAGCCTCCTCAAGGCTACCATATGACTGCCCTTACGGGCATTGATAGAAAAAGGGCTTTCCGGATTTTTAAAAGGATTCACAATGCCTTGCTGAGAAGACTCCAGCATAGATCCCACCATGATAGCTTCATTGATACCATATACTGCACTATACTTCCTCAAAAAAGGTGGAATCATCTGCTTTCTCTGGTTCAAAGGCAATACATATAGTTGAATACGAGAGTTTAATGTGTCTTCTTTTCCCGCTTCAAGCTTTCGTACTATTCTTTTGTAAGGTTGAAAGTCCAATCCTTGGTCCATGCCATTTTCGTCAGCCACAGGATTTCCATAATCATCATCATGGTTATACCACTCCCGATCTTCCACTAGGGCCTCTGAGTCCTCGGATTCATTCTCAGCTTCGCCTGATGATTCTTGGCCGTGCTCGCTAGTAGCTACATCTACTTCTTCGTCCGAATTCTCATCCAAGAAGGCTTCCAACTTCGGAATGGCCACCAAATCTTCTGAGTGCACTTTTTTAACCAAATCTCTATCTGGTGTATATTCTTTGAGTCTTCTGGCTTCAATCTTATCAATTCTTTTAAACGGGACTTTGAAAGCAGAAGATGACTGGTCATTCTTAATTTGATCGGCCAATTTAGTCCGTCCATTGCGCTTTACGTTAGAATCAGTCAGGATATCCTCTTCAGAACTATCATCACTCTCCATATTCAAAGGAAGAAGAGCTTTGAAGCGATTGCTCCCATGCGAGGAACCTTCGATCTTGGGCCTTGAAGCGGCTTTTGCCCCACCTACCAACTCCAAGAAAAGCTCTGACAGAAACTTCTCCTTCCCTTCAAATTTTCCCAAGGCCTTGCAACCTGCAACGAATTTATCCTCATCTTCTGAACAATTGGCCGCTATTCTGCGTAACGCTTTAAGGAAATTTTCGGTCACCCTCGATGGAGTATGCTGCTGTATCCAGTCGCTCAGCTTTCTATCATTCCCGCTCATTATTCGAAACCGACATCAACAGATCTTCAGTGAATCAGTAGGGAAACATCGAAACATTCCTCTTATGGAGAAGTAAGTCATCAGAATCATCATCATTAAGCCTGCTTGAACGTTAGAAATGATTTTTCGTTCTTGATGATACGCTGCCAGTAATCAACTTTTCAATTTTTCGTTCAATATACCAGTTGGTAGAATGAATATGAAGATATCTAATTCAAAGATAATCGCGATACCAGACCTGGGATTGACTGTTCACCCAATTGTACGTTTCACTATGCAATGCTTCACTAGAAGACTGCATGTATCTAAGGTAGAGCTCAAAAATGTTTCCATATTCGTAGACACTACGAAAAAGGTGCCGCAATTGCGTAGTGCTCCAACGATTTATAACCCGAAAAGTTCAGCTTCTAATCCCAAGGGTTATCTAAAAGCCAAGATCCCGGCCGGCTTATACTATCACCCAGCACAATCTTCAGCAACCGGTTCGATAAATAGTGAAACGTATCCAGCATCTTTTTTACCTAAGGATGATGTTAGAAAAAGTCTCATTGAGCAGTTGAGACAAGATGATAAGCTCAAGGGGGATCATGCACCACCTGTTTTGGCTAGCAAAAGTAGTTTAAATGAAAATGGGAAGGCGTATCACTTGAAACCTTCTGACGTCGAACAAATAAAGAAACTAAGGAGTGAGAATCCTGACAAATACAGCAGAAAAGTGCTAGCTAAGCAATTCAACGTTTCTCCATTATTCATTTCGCTTGTCTCCAGTGCTTCAAAGGAAAGAAAGCAAGAGATGGACTCCAGATTGCAGCAGATAAAAGCCAAATGGCATGACAAGAGAGCTTTAGCAAGAGATGATAGGAGAAAAAGGAGAGAATACTGGTACAGAGCATAACGACATATAATCTTGGTTCATTTAAGCTTGTAAATATAGTCTTAAGGTTTTAAGCTAAAGAATAAATTAGTATATAAGAAAAAAGTACACCTACAGTAGTATTACATACATCCATCTGTTTGATGGAAAAAAAAGCCAAAAATCAATCAGTCCCACATCAGCTCTGCAAGAATCTCGAACTCGTCGTTAATCCTACAAATAAGATCTCTAAAACGCCTATCCTCACTAGAATCACTGAATTTTAGTTCTAAAAGTACATATCGGTTCATTGAACATTGCATCATTATTCTAAAGCGGTATGACCCCCATGTTTTCATGACCTCGTTCATCTTATGAATATTATCAATAATCTCAGTTTCACAGAACAGTTTATTAGGGCTATGATTCCACCCAAATTTCAGTTGATAGCTAGGCACATGGTCGACATTACCAAACTCGTTCACGTTCAACAACTCCTCAACAAAGACGTCTCCTTGAAACAGTCTGCATTGTTCACGACGATGAACTCGCTCACTAGTTAAATCAGACGGCAGGACATTGTACAACGATGCGGTCTTGAACTGCCTCGTGTGAGCTTTGACGGTTTTTCTCACTCTACTAATTGATGTTGCATTTGAGCAGTCACTTATCGCGGCCGTGGCCGTTGACATCTTGAGGAGCACTTGATTTATATCTTCTTGATAGATCTGGCACGATGATGCTACGCCCAAGAGATGTGGGGGAGCCCTACTATGCTCTTGTTATGCTCTTGATTTTAAAAATTGTAGCTTGCCATATTTTTTTTTTCTTGTATATCATGACAAAAGGATACAAAACTCGGCATGGAAGATGCTTCATTGACCTTGACAGTCTAAATCAGGAAGATATTCATATTGACAGTGAACCTTTCAAGATGCCGTCATACGCTGATGATGATACTATTGACTACCAAGATGACATGCCAGATTTTCAGGACGAGGCAGAATTCGACGATTATCTGAATGACGAAGAGTACGAATTGATAAGTGAACTATTTCCAAAGGCGAAGAAAGAATTGGAAGATTATCAGGGTTGGGACAATTTAGCAGTGAAATTGGCCATCTTTGATACCGATTTTGACTTGCCAGAGGCTTTGGCTCAACTGAAAAGATCGTATAAGAAAAAAAAAGCTCCTGGAGCACCATTGCAAAAAGTGAAGAATGCAGAGGGTATGTATTTTCAAAGCAGTATTCTGTTTTTTGTTCTTTGGACCGCAGACTGCTATTTTCTCACTCCATGAACCTTCTATTATCCTTTTGTTATTTCCTTCGAGCCTTTCTACTTACTTGCTTGCGTTCGCTGAGATGTGCCATATTGTCCCTTACTCTATGTTCCTTTGTTAAAAGAGCAGTTTGAAGAGTGTGAAGGTAAGGATGAGAAAAATTCTTCCCTGCGTCAATGAAATTCAAATATTAACATACTTCATATAGTGAGTTTGGGACCGCAATTTGGTACTATGTCAAAATTAGAACTGCTGGCGAGATCGAAGGCTCAGGCGGCACAATCTTCAAATAGTACGGATGTCTCCTCAATCAGAGGCCTGGATTGTAAACAGCATGATACTTCAAGGAGCATCTCCCTTTTATCGAGGCTTCAGAAGAGCACTTCCACTCCAAGCAAAAAACAGACACTCCAGCCCTCAGATACGTCAAAGGAAATATCTGAAGGAGCACCATCTGCCTTAGGTTCAAAGCTTGCTCTTTTAAGTGGTAAGAAGAATAGTGGCCCAAGTATCACCAGAAAAGTTGAACAGGCTTCATTAAGCTCGAAGTTACAAGCTTTGCGTAGGCCCGAAGCAACTGCAAACCAGCCATCAAATACAGTGTCTAAAGCTAAGGTCCAACCTAAAAGCATCGAGAAAGGAGAGAACCAGCTCAATGATAAAAAATCGCTGTGGGAAGCAATACACCGAAGAGAAATGTGGCACCTGCTAGAGAAGACTCGTGTAAAGCCCAGTACTGGTCTACTTGATATGACAAAGATTGTTTTGCAGCCATCAGAGGAAAATGATTCATGTAAGGAGGTACGAAAGAGGAACTATAGTGAATTATTTTCTGTGTTTTTTCCTAGCAAAAGATACAATACTAACAATCACAAAACAGCTCAACAACAAGCGGCTTCTAATTTCCGCAAGCCAAGTCCAGATGACATAATATTAAACGCTCAGGCAAATGTCTTCAAAGAAGTAAAGGACAATATATCCAGCTTGAAGATCTCCAACAAGGGAAATGCTTCAGCGGTTGGTGACTGGGATGAAAGTGACGAGGAGAAAACGCCGGATAAGGCGGAAGAGCTACCAAAACAGTATAAAAAGGTTGTAACTCCAACAAAGCCTCGGGATCCTATTAATCTCGAGAACTATCTAAACGATTTGAAACCACACTGCAGTTTCGTTGTTCTCGGCCATGTCGACGCAGGTAAATCTACTCTCATGGGACGATTACTGTATGATATTGGTGCAGTTGATATCAATCATATAAGAAAATTGAAGAGGGAGAGTGAAAGAATAGGAAAAGGCTCTTTCCACTTAGCCTGGGTAATGGATCAAACACCCGAAGAGAGAGAAAGGGGTGTCACAGTGTCTATCTGCACCAGCGATTTTGAAACGGAGGCAGCCAAGTTCACTATCGTTGATGCTCCTGGGCATAGAGATTTCGTTCCAAGTGCGATTGCTGGAATCTCCCAGGCCGATGTGGCTCTGCTTTCGATTGATTGTGGCACTGATGCGTTTGAATCTGGATTCAATCTGGACGGGCAAACGAAAGAACACACATTGTTGGCTAGAAGCATGGGTGTTGGCCGAATTATTGTGGCAATGAATAAAATGGATTCAGTAGATTGGGATTCAACCAGGTTTCATCAAATTAAGAGCGAACTCGGAACCTTCTTTGCGGATATCGGACTGAAAGAGGAACAAATTAGTTGGGTGCCGTGCAGTGGTCTTTCCGGTGAAGGTGTTTATAAAAAGCCTTATCCAGAGAACCAATCTTGGTACAACGGTCCAAACTTAGTTGAGCAGTTGGAGATCGTCGCCAAGGACATCGGAGAGACAGCTAAAAAGGGTGTCATCGATTCTGCATTCTTGTTTTCTGTCTTAGAGGTCATACCTTCAAGCAAAAATGAAGAAGCTTCCGTGACCGGCCGGGTCGAATCGGGTTCCATTCAACCTGGTGAAACGATTACGTTATATCCATCGGGACAGAGTGTTCTAGTTGACAAGATCTTAACTGGTAATGACAAAATTCCATCCCAGATTGCAATCAAGGGTGACTTCATCACATTGAAACTTCGTCACGCATACGCAGAGGACATAGAAGCCGGAGATTTGGGCGCCTCCGTCGACTATGAAGTCGAAGCATTGCATAGCTTCACTGTGCAGTTGCTCACTTTCAACATGGATAGACCTTTGTTACCTGGCACACCTTTCATACTCTTCCGGGGCGTTTCTCAACAGCCTGCCCGTATCACTAAACTGGAGTCACTAGTTGATAAAAGCGATCCAAGTAAAATACTCAAGAAGAAAATTAGGCATTTAGGTTCCAATCAAGCCGCCGTAGTGGAGCTAGAGCTAACAGAAAGGAAACGGTGGATACCCACTTTAACCTTCAGTCAAAACAAGCACTTGGGGAGGGTCCTCTTGAGGAAAGACGGAAGGACGATAGCAGCAGGTGCAGTCATGCATTGAGGCTATGATTGTTTTCATTGCCCTATATCTTCTACGTATTTATCCTACATAGTCAAGAAAAAGAATCAGTATTCCAAGTACTATCGCTACAATTGTAGTCATCTTAGCGGTACGGCCTGCTGCTTTCTTTGCTTTGGTTAGTTGCTTATTCCCCTCTTTGATATTGATTTCTATGTCATCCTGATTGTCTAGTATGCTATTTATGTTTTGCGATTGGGCTTCAAGGTTACTTGATATTTCGTTTTGAAGTGACACGATATCCAATATAGTCTTGTTTATTTTTTCGACCTTTTTGACCTGTTCATTTTTATGGTGAAGGAGCTCTTCGTGTTCAGTTTCGAGCATCTGTAACTGTTCCTGGGTTAGTTTTGATATTGTTTCTTCATAAACTTTAAGTTCTTCTTGTGTCGTTTCCACCGGATGGCTCAATGATACTGAAGAAACTCTTACAACTCCATCGGGAGTCGTTTGGGAGTCCAATTGAGAGTTGAGATCTAGAGTTTCGAATATCCTCTGGGAGGCTAACCGCTCTTGCTGCATTGCAGAAAACTGAGAGGACACTATACTAAGCCACATACTCAGTGACTTTAACACACCAGATCTGAATTCATTATTGGCGTGGTGACATAAGGCAAGCTGATTGTCAGTGCCGTGAAATAAGTGCAGCATATGCGCCTGCGACGATAGAAACTTTCCTGTGATAACTTTTTGCCTTTCAGTCTCATAATTTTCCAGTAATCGAAACTTTTGAACATACTGGTGAAACTGGAGCCGGAACTCAGTGTCGAAATCATCCTTCTCTGCCTCTGTCATGTTGCTTTCGCCTCTATATTGAGGTTCCACACTTTTCAATATTGTGCGCATTTCGATCAAAAGTCTCAATAGCTGATGGCATTCTTTTATGAAGGAGTCTTTCGAAATGCGATGATCCAGATAGTCATCTTCGTCTTTGACAGTGGTCTTTTTCGGTTCGTTTTCTTCGATTATGTCAATATATTTTTGGAATAATGGAGTTAGGTTAGTCATTTAGGCAGCAAGTCTGGTAGTTATTCAAACGATTAATGGTGAGCCACTGAACCGTCTCTTTATTCGTTATTTGACTAACTTTATCTATTATCCCATTGAGATGTTACCTTGGGTAATTTCAGCTTGTCTCATTTTCTAACTCTTTCCACACGGTAAGAAACGCGTAGTGCCGTTCAAACACGTTAATAGAATAGTCATTTAGAAATGTCATTGAAACTTGTACGAACTCTGCAATCGAAATCAGGCTACTTGGAAAATGACTGGGCAGGAGTGTAAGAGACAGAAGGTAGTGGGATACAATGAGGAAGAGCAGCAATACTTGAACTTATGTAGCAGGATCATCGAAGAGGGTGAGTTCAGGCCTGATAGAACTGGAACAGGAACCTACAGTTTGTTTGCACCACCTCAGCTGCGCTTCAGTTTGGCAGACGATAAATTTCCGCTGCTCACTACCAAAAAGGTTTTCACCAAAGGAATCATAGCAGAGTTGCTATGGTTCATTTCAGGTTGCACCGATGGAAAAAAGCTTTCTGAGCAAGGTGTGAAGATCTGGGATGGTAATGGCTCTAGAGAGTACCTGGACAAACTCGGTCTTCATGCTAGACGTGAAGGTGATTTGGGACCAGTGTACGGATTTCAATGGAGACACTTTGGTGCTAAATACAAGACTTGCGATGATGATTATGCTGGTCAAGGATTCGACCAGTTAGCGGATCTAATCGCGAAGTTGAAAAATAACCCATATGACAGAAGAATCATTTTAAGTGCATGGAACCCCCCAGACTTTCCACTGATGGCCCTGCCTCCATGCCACGTTTTCTCTCAGTTTTATGCAAGTTTCCCTGAAGATGGTGGGAAGCCTAAACTTTCGTGTCTTTTGTACCAGAGGTCCTGTGATATGGGACTCGGAGTACCCTTCAACATTGCGTCTTATGCGTTGTTGACCAAGATGATAGCACACGTTTGCGACATGGAAGCAGGAGAATTCATTCATACTATGGGTGATGCACATGTCTATAAGGATCACGTTGATGCGCTTAAAGAGCAGATTTCAAGAACACCAAATGATTTTCCAAAGCTGAAGATATTAAGAAAGGTCGATAGTATAGATGATTTCAAATTTGAAGACTTTGAGATTTCAGAGTACCATCCGCAAAGCAGAATCCCGATGAAGATGAGTGTTTGAGATACGTTAAAAATATACGACAAGGTTGCATCTATTGTGTATATATTACAGGAACAAGTGGCACATTTCATTTCGTAACCATTTTTTTTGTTTTAGCTCTATAAGTCTTGTTTGATTGTTTGACTTTACTGGACCCAATAAGATCAAAAACAGATAAATCATCCTCACTCAGACGGAAGCTTGATCCACTTTGCTCATACTTCTCTGGTTTCTGTCCAGAAGTGGTATCACAGATATCGTTTATTATCGCATTTTTTAGCAGTTTTCTTGTTTTCGCTTTTCTTACCTTGGGCTTGTTCGTAATATCCTTCAAAATCGGTTGTTTACCTTCGCATTTCGTGACCGAATCTGTTTCACTGACCGAAGCTGCTTCATAACTCACATTTTTAGCCCTGGTAGCCTGATCGGTTGTTCGGGGCATCTCAGATTCATTTGGATTCACCGTTTGATGTACATCGAGGGCCTTGAGCACTTGAGGAGCCGCTTCTTGTAGTGTTGGTTTCGTATTTGATTTTCTGGACTGAATTTTACCTCCTCTGGCTTTGGTTACTTGAAGTTCATGAATGCTGGTAAATGTTGTCGCGTCCACTAGCTTTTCGGAAGGACGCCTCATTTTAGCCCGCAAGGATGGTAACGTATAATCGATTGCTTTACCACGCGTCCTTCTAGGTCTCGTAAAATTCATATCGCACGATCCAGAGCCACTAGTTGTGCTAGGCATCACCTCGTCAATCATTTTGCTTCGAGATCTGTCGTTAAGGGGCCTCATGGAATGCTTTACTTTGTTTTGTGAAGGCAAGGGCACAAACGTGGGATCATTCGCAAGTAAATTCTTATCCTCACCATCCTGTAATTTCAAACTTGCATCTGGTTCATCCCTAAAAACGTCAATCTTTGAAGATGACTGTTGCTCTGTCTCTGCGCTGTTGGATGGCACAAATTCCTCGGGTATCGAATACTCTATAATGGAGTTCGTAAAATTGAACGACGCTTCCGCATGGCTGGCATCTTCAGAGTGATCTTGATGGGTATCAACACAATCTTCCTCTAGCGGTGAATGAGTCCTGGCGTTTTCCTCCCCCAGTCCTTTGTATATTGGCTCCTCATCTGGTCCAGGGGTTGTGTTCAAGGTAGCCGCTGTGTCTGCCTTTTCATAGGAGAAATCAAAATCTTCGGGTAGAAAAATAGATTCCCTTCTTGAGCTCTTACGCCGTTTTCTTTGTGAATTCTCCTCATCCTGAGCGCTTGATAGGCTCTCAGCACTTTGCGGTGTAACTTCGGGGGAATCGCCATCGTCAAGCGTGCCAGCGGCTATGTTGTCACCTGAATCTGAAAACTGAACAGTTACAGATTTTCTATTGCCATCTGGTGGCCTATCGCCTCTTCTATTTCTCAGAATGGATCTCATTTCACTAGATTTTTTCGAGTTTGGCGCTGCCGGAAGCTTCTCCTTATTCCTTACTCGATCGAACATGTGGAAGATCTCCTCGACTCTATGAGCTATGCCGTTTTCCAGTACCTCAATTTGCTCATTCAGTTTATCTTTGTAACCGCATTCGCTTAATGTTGCTTTTGATC
Organism: Torulaspora quercuum; assembly: GCA_946403475.1. Taxonomy (NCBI): domain Eukaryota; kingdom Fungi; phylum Ascomycota; class Saccharomycetes; order Saccharomycetales; family Saccharomycetaceae; genus Torulaspora; species Torulaspora quercuum. The sequence goes on from OX291448.1 coordinate 113,621, forward strand.
GGAGGATGACATTTTCCTGCACCAATTCACTGATCTTTTTCTCCAAGTCACTGAGTCTCATCATCAATGAAGAATTGGCCTTCGCCAATTGCGTATTTTGTTGCACATACGTGGACTTGATAGCCTCGACCCTGACTTTCTGCGAGTCCATCAAGTCTTGTAACTCTTGAATTTGAGGAACGCTCACGATTGTACTCGCACCCTTCGCGGCTACCGCTGTCCCAGAAGACTCGACAGCCTTCGTGCCATCGGTGCTATTTCTGGATTTACGCTTGAGAGTCCTCGCCATTCCAGATCCCCGAGCTGCTTGTTAACTCCAATGGATTTCGAAGCCTTCCTGGGTATGTGATGTCGAACCGCCGACTGATGTTTTTTGTGTTTACCAACTGGGTTGTTTGTTTATCTTTTCAGCTGCATCGCGATTCTCAAACTAGAAAAACCAACAACGATCATACAACACGAAGTCCATACCTTCAAAGAATAGAACGAACTCGTAAGACATCTAGTGGATTTGAGGGCTTGCACGGCAGTCTGAAGAGATCATGGTGACGATAGATGATCAAATACACTCCAAGAGACAGGAGCTCGAAGCTCTGAAACGAATCACCTCATTGACGGACGCGATGAAGTTGCAGCTTGATGGTTTGGCAGGCCAGGTTTTCCAGATGCAATCGAATGCAGAGACCGTTTCAGAAGTGATGAAGAATTGGAACTCTATTATGAGATCTATATCACAAGCAGGACTGAGCCTCTTGCAGTACGCGGAGGGAGATTACGAGGTAGGTGTCTGGGCACCAGAAGACAAGGAAGAAAGTCAGGCCGAAGATCAACAAACAGAAGCTCCATTGCCCGAGACGTTAGTCAGAATAAGAGTTGATGAGGAGGATAACGCTTAGCTACTTTACATCCTCCAAGCACCGTTGAAAGGTGTTAGTATACTTATCATGCATTCGATAAACGGATATATAAAGCTCTAATGAAACTCAACTATGTTAGAATCGTAATTCACAGCACATTTGTTCCCAGTGCTTTCGTTCGCTGACCCTATTATTGATTTTATACGCGTTTCGAATCCTTTGCCTAATTCATGAACAGATTTTAATTCTTCCTGTAGACATTTCCCGATGTCTCCGATATTTGCCGTAAAAGCTTCATATCTGTCAGCTAAGTATTCTTCATTCAACAGGCTTTTATCGCAAATCAGACTATAGCTAGGTAGAGGACAGTCGGATCGATAGAGCTCTTCTTGAAAGTATCTGCATAAGACATGATAAAAGGAGCTTTGAGTGACATCAGTAACATTCGACCAGTTGCCCTCAGCCAAGATGCATCTTCTCCAGACCATAGAGATTAGTAGTTTTCTTTTTTCATATTCAAGAGCACCTTTTTCAAAAGCCAACAACTTTAGGGCACAATAAAAACTGTCCGCATCATCCAGCATACTGTACATTTCAATGATGAAATCTAATCCTATGCTTTCCTGAGCTTTGACTTTGGTAGCCAGACTATTAAAAACCGACTCCAGTACCGTATCCAGATATCTTGATTCAATTTTGACATTTTGCTGATCTATCTTGTTATGAAGATTGTTTTGTCCATCGATAATGTCTAAGTCAGCCTGTATCCTGTTTAATTTATCTTGAGAGAGATATTCGTCATCATCTGCCAAGGCGCTTAGCTTTGCAATGCTTAGATGCAATTGGCGCTCCTCAACAGACTGCCCGATGCCAGCCTCACCAACTGAAATTTTTCCAAGAGTATCAGAGGCCTCATGAAATTTCTCATCCAGGATTTCCTGAATCCATGCGACGCCTCCGTACTGCTTCGAGCTCTCTAAAAACTGTACCAAAAACTCATGTTGCTCGGGGAATCGATTGAACAGGTCCTTTAGCTTGTTTTGCTCGATGTAGTGCTTAAAAAGGGTTTCCGCAAATTCATAGCCGAACTTGTCAAAAAAGTGAGTGTAAGTGTCTCGTGATAGACTAGTATCCAAAGTTTCCAATGCTTCAACCAAGGCCTCCATATCGTGATAAAACTCTGCGATCTGTAGTGAAAGCTCCTGCAAATTAAGCTCACAGAGCGCCTGTATCCAGCTCAGATGATTCTTAATGAACAAGTCTAGTATTTTGTGATAGAGTTTTGAGCTTTCACGCGTTTCATCTTCGTCAAACCACAGTTTTGCTTGATTAAAAAGATAGTACATGATTTTGACAAGTACTATCAGTCTCTGGTTATCTTCAATTGATGTTTCTGAAGAAAACTTGTAGTCGAAAAATATATCGTTGATGGAGTTCAAGATTCCAAAATCAATAAGCCATGGTAAAGTTTTATTCAGCTCCAGCGGGTCCAGCTTGAATTCTCCATATCTTAGTTGCTTTTCACCCTGCTCTAAAGTGGCTTCGTAGACACAGTTACTAAGCATATCAACCACATCAGATTTGAATGCAATTGATTTCGAAGAAAGTGAGCTACTCGCTATTTGAGTCAAAAATCCTGAGAATAGCTGAGGAAACTTGTCAAGCTGATTGCATACAAGGCCTTCAATTCCCGGGTTATCTTTAGAGTTTGATAGAGTATTCTCCCACATCTGTTCCAGATCTTTAGACTTTTCCAAAGAATCAAAGAGCCTGAGACAGCAGTTCATGATTTCATATTTCTCCAGAAGGTCTAATTTCGCATATGGCGATATCTTGTAGTTGAAATTTCTGGAAGCAAAATTTAGGAGATTCTTGTACAGTTCAACGCGTAAGCTTAAATGTTGAACTAAAGTGTTCAGCATTGGCGGGATATATTTGCCTGTGGAGAAGAAGATCTCTTCGCTAGACAGTTTGAGATCATCTTCAATTTCCTCGCTCTCTAATGATAGCCCTTTCGGAAGATTGAATTCAATAGGGTTTGACCATATGTCGGAAAAATATACAGCCTGGTCTATGTGTGATTTAATGAACCTTAAATCGTCCAAATCTTCGCTGGATCCTTTCTCAGTTAAACTAATTTCCAGGACCCCGATGTTCTTGCTAATGATGTACAAAGAATCTGAGCTGTAGCCTGACCCTACGATGGAGACATCATGCCGAAAACTGATTATATCTTCCCATTTTCTTCGCAATGGATACGAGGAGTCTAAAGTGGAGCTCACTTGAGTTAGGACAACGGCGTCGGAAAATAAAACAAAGACAGTCGTCAGCGGCTTTGATTCGACGCCAAGATAACCAGGGACATAAAGTTTCGGCCTATGGTGCTGAATTGGTGAAACGTATGTGTTTAATCGGTAGGTGGAAAAGATACTAAAACTGCCCGTTTTTTCATCCAGTATAATGGTCGACAAGATGTAATAAGTCACCTTGTCGTTCTCAATGCTCGATAAAATGAGGTGCGCAGATGATGAATCGGGAAATAGAGGATGAGATTCCAATATTTGCAAAGAGCCGTGTGCAAAGGGATAAAGGTCTTGCAGTGATTCCAAAATTTGCTGGAACAGATTGACCTCAATTCTCTTGAAGGAATTGATGCCGACGGACAAATGCCACATCTGAAAGTCGCCACCTTTCGTCACGACGTACATTAGCCTTTCACCTCTTCCAACTATAGGACCTTTTTTCAAGGAAATTATCTCTTTATAGGTATTGAATGAGTGGAAAAGAAAGCCTCTTTGTGACTTGATTAGTTGCTGTTTTACTTTTACCTGTGGTCTACCTGTCGAATCTCTTATTGTGACAAAAAGTAACCTTCCGAAAGAGGTTGCCACAACAATTCCAGCTGGTTCACTGTTCATGACCAGAGTGACCACTTCGTCATCTTTTAAGTTTAAGCTTAATGTGTGGGCTTTGTTCTTCGAAAGCTGTAAATGCAAATTATTGATCGAATCGATATCTTCATAATAGATGAATTGACTGTTTTTCCTGTGTATGATGCAAACACCACCCGACGATCCAGCAGAACCTTCAGAAAACATCTGCGTAGAATCATCCATGGCAGAAGGGCGTGTAAATATACATTTTGGTGCAGCGTTTAAAACAGCATAGTCCTCGTGCAGAGGAATCCGGCAGAAGTTAGCGTTTTTCTGATTAGAATAATAGTCCCAAATATACAGATAGTCAGCATCGTTAATCAGCGCCTTTCCAAGCTGAGTATCTATAGTTCCTTCCAACCTCGAATCATCCACTGGTAACAGCGAAAGATCTGGCGTAAGTCGCTTCACAATATACTTATCATTCTCGGTTAGGATTTTTATGTTATTAAATTTGGTTTGCGCTGGATGGTGATCTGAAGAGCTTTCCATCAAACTGCTCATATATTCGCTGGTATTATGGTCATTATGTATTGATGAATTGTCTGCGGTGACATCGTTCTCCAACGTTGCAATAGAAGAGTCAAGTTCCTTTCTCAATTGGAACAAGGGGCGACTCGAACCCATTATAAACTGAAACTTCGGGTACTCAATGCAATGGGAAGCTCTACTGACAATGATAAAATACGCCCTACTTTCTACGTAATGCACCGACTCTGATTACCTGTTATGAGTGTTGAACAGTTCAACCACGACAAAACAGCTAAAGATCTTGAAAAAGTATGTGTCATTATTGACGATGTCAAACATCATGATGGACGATGAGGTGAAATTTTTTGATCAATTTCATACTATTTTGAAGTGAGCTCATCGCATTTTGTATAGCTCATCGCTACTGAAAAGAGCACATTCTGGCTGATTTGTAACTTTGAAATTGACTAGGAACTGTTTCTAAGATGATCAGAACCGTTAAGCCTAAAAATGCGAGGTCAAAAAGGGCCCTCAAGGATAGAGAGTCCAAAATGGTAGAAAACGTGAAGCAAGCACTTTTTATACCTGGACAGACCTCTAGTAAGCTTTTGCATGACGTAATGGTTGATTTGAGTGCTATGAAGAAGCCTGATATCAAAAGATTTGACAAGAAGAATAATGTTCATCCGTTTGAAGATTCATCACCGTTAGAATTTTTCAGTGAGAAGAACGACTGCTCTTTGATGGTTTTAGCCACGAGCTCTAAGAAGCGTAAGAACAATTTAACATTTGTACGTACCTTTGGCTACAAGATTTACGACATGATTGAGCTGCTTATTGCGGAAAACTACAAGCTTCTTTCTGATTTCAGGAAGCAAACCTTTGCCGTTGGTGTAAAACCCATGTTTTCTTTCCAAGGTGCAGCATTTGACACCCATCCTGTTTACAAGCAAGTCAAATCATTATTCCTGGATTTTTTCAGAGGCACAGTAACGGACTTGCAAGACGTTGCCGGTTTACAATATGTGATATCGGTCACTGTACAAGGTGATTTCCAAGATGGGGAACCACTACCCAATGTTCTTTTCCGCGTTTACAAGTTGAGGACTTATAGAAGTGAACAAGGTGGTCGCAAACTACCAAGAGTAGAACTGGATGAGACGGGCCCTCGTCTAGATTTCAAGATTGGTAGGATTCAATCGCCATCGCCAGAAATGGAGAAGGAAGCCTATAAGAAGGCTAAACAATTGGAATTGAAGACACCTAAGAATGTCGAAACAGATACCATGGGAGATAAGTTGGGTAGAATTCATATGGGTAAACAAGAGCTGGGCAAGTTGCAAACGAGAAAAATGAAAGGTCTGAAATCCAAGTTCGATCAATTAGAGCAAGGGGATGACGATGAGGTTGAGGATTATATCAACGATGAGGAGGAAGAGTTGAATCTTAATTTAGGACACAATGAAGAGGGCGACGACACTTACGGAGAAGATTTTGTTACCGCTACTGAGATCGAAGTTGCCGAACCAGCCGCCAAGAGGCATAAAAAATAACTGACATAGCATTTATCAGTGTTAGTTTTCTCCCCTGTAATCGCGTATTATACGTATATGTGTATATATATCTATAACGAAGTTATCTTTTAAGATTAGTGTGCGAGTAATTTGAGATGTTCCGTCAACCCTTGGTTGCTTGATTCCTTGCTTTAAGCTTCTCAGCGTTGTCGATTAATCTCAACATATTCCTCAGTAACATGGAAATTGTGACCTTGCCAGTCATTGGTACATACAACGAAGCTTTGGTCTTCACACTGTCATCGAAGTTCTTACTGGAAGAGAAATTTATGCATGCAGCGCCGTCTTTGATGTATTCCGTTCGAAACTTGTACTTCTCGGAAGGAACACCTGTGATTATGACATCAGCATCAGAACAACATTGTTTCAGTAGATCATCTGAGTATGGGCCCAAATCCTCAACATGATGTTTTATGAATTTCAGACTTTCTCCACGCGTGAATTTCTGGACATTATTAACGTCAACAGAATACACAATAGCGCCATCATTAGCCAATAGAGCAGCCAGTGGTCTGCCGACAATTTCCGACCTATTCACAACAACACATTTCTTACCATACAGTCTGTTTCCTTCAGGTAAAAGAGTATTGTAGATTTTCAGATATTCAAGAATCTTGACAATTGCTAATGGGGTACAGGGTAAGATGGACTTCAGTTGTTTTTCCTTATCCAGGTATCTGATATTGTGATACATGTTCTGGTAATAGACGTGATTTAGACCTTCCACATCCTTCTCTCTTGCAACCACTTGCTGTAAGTACTGATCCTGAGCATTGCCAAAGACCGGGTAGTAAACCATTATACCATCAACATTGTCATCCCTGTTAGCCTCGATGATTGATTCCTCCAAAAAATCTTTTTCTTCTACCCTTCTCAGCTCATATCGGAAACCCATCGATTCGCTGGTCTTCTTAGTCCAAGTAGCGTACATTTCAGCAGCTGGATCACCATTGGCAAGGAACCCTACCAACAGTGGGCCCTGTGGTCTAATGTCCTTCATGGTCTGCACCTTTCTGGAGATTTCATCGACATACTCCTTCGAAATCTTAGATGCCAGAACGGTGGTACCAGGTTTAATAGAGTCGGCTTCAGGCATTTCCTCTGATTCACTTATGGTTACAGCTTCTAGTCTCAAAGAAGCAACTTGTCTCTAAAAGTACACAAGGCTTTAAGTATCAACGAGAATACGAGTCAAAGTTCGGCAAACTGCCAAAGAAGCAAGCAGCAGAAAAAATCTAGCTCAAGATAGTATTAATTGCATCGAAGATTATTATATTTCTAGTGAACTTGTTGAAATTTCGCTAGACCGACGGAGTCAAAATCTAGACATACTTCCACGTGATCTTGACTCCCTTCTTTCTCACGTGCAACTTAGACCAAAGGTAATCTCTTCAATAGAGCTATGTAGTTCTTTTGATATTTGTATGTATCGATGGTCTTGATATGCTGGTTTCTATCGATCAGGGGCTTCTGTCTGTAGTTTTGATTTACCATTTCGTTCTAACAGCGCACGCTGGATCAGTTTGAAGGAATAGTTGAAACGGAAGAAATCACTGAAAAGTGAATGATAACACGGCAAGTGTGGCACTTCCCAGTAATAAAGAAGAGTGTTTGATTGTTATTGCAAGTTTTGTCAAAATGGGTCTGAGGTCTAGCTCAAGAGAAATGCATCAAAAGGAGCATAATGGAACATCAAGCATGAGTGGTGGTGGCAACCGCAGGAGTAACAGTAGCTCGAATATAGTATCTTCCCTGATGAAATCGTGGCGTATATCGTCTGCTGGTTCTTCTTCTTCGACACCGAGTCAGCAGATGCCCCCCTTGGACACCTCAATGGGAAACGATGGGAACTTTGAGGCACTGTCCAAGCAACAAACGAGCGCAATTAGGAACTCCACGTCTTCATATTCGCCTTTGAGGTATGCAAGCCCTAGCTTAGGCTCTAGTGGCGCTGGTGGAAGTAGTGAAAGTCCTCGTCCTTCATTTCTATACAACAACCATTCCCATCATCGCCATCATCATCACAGCGGTAATAACAACGGAGGCAGTACTACCGGGAAGAAAACCCTGAAGTACTTTAAAGATTTGGATGAGGATTGGAGTGCAGTTATAGATGACTACAACATGCCTATTCCGGTCACGGCCAATGGTGGAGTGGCAGCGCCGACGACACCCAAGCTGACAAGATCCTCTTCTGTCACTACTACACCAAGTAATTCTACCACAGCTTTAGCACCTGCCAATGCAAGTTCTACATTTTCATACCCTCAGCTTCCCCAGTTACAAAAGTCGTTAAGTTCAGACTTGAGATCACAGCTGGAATTAGAAAACGAACGTGATGCACAAGAGCTGAACTCTATCATGCAGCGAATCGCCAGATTTGATGCTATTTTGAAGAACAAACATATCATCAATCAACAAGAACTACGGCAAATCAGCTGGAATGGCATACCTAAGCCACATAGGTGTGTCGTTTGGAAACTATTAATAGGTTATCTGCCTGCGAACTCTAAGAGGCAAGAACCTCTGTTAAGAAGAAAACGAAAGGAGTATCGTGATGGATTATCACACATCTTTTCAGCTCAGCATTCGAGGGATGTTCCGACGTGGCATCAAATTGAGATTGATGTTCCCAGAACAAACCCACATATCCCACTCTACCAATTCAAGTCTGTACAAACTAGTTTGCAGCGTATCTTGTATCTTTGGGCAATTCGACATCCCACCAGTGGATATGTTCAAGGGATCAATGACCTTGTAACACCCTTTTTCCAAACATTTCTGACAGAGTATTTGCCTCAGTCACAGATAGATGACGTTGAAAAACTGGATCCTGAGTCATATGTCACACCTGAACAACTCAAAGACGTGGAGGCAGACACCTTTTGGTGCCTAACAAAACTTCTAGAACAAATCACCGATAACTATATACATGGTCAGCCTGGCATTTTGAAGCAAGTTAAGAATTTGGGCCAGCTTGTGAAAAGAATTGACCAGGATTTGTATGATCACTTCCAAGAAGAACACGTGGAGTTCATTCAGTTTGCTTTCAGATGGATGAATTGTCTACTTATGAGAGAGTTTCAGATGAGCGCCGTAGTAAGGATGTGGGATACTTATCTATCCGAGACATCTTTAGAAACGACAACGACCTCTTTGGCCACAGATATGGTTCCTCCACATACTCCGACCGAACCAATAAAATCGACTTTTCAATCGCCTGCAAAAGACTTTGCTTCGCCAAGTTCTTCTTCAGGAACAACTGGCGAAGAAATCTCAAGAATCCGACAGTCGTCTTTGAATGAGTTTCATGTATTTGTGTGCGCTGCTTTCTTGATTAAGTGGAGCGATCAACTATTAGAAATGGATTTTCAAGAGACTATAACTTTCCTGCAGAATCCTCCCACTAAAGATTGGAAGGAGACTGATATCGAGATGCTGCTTAGTGAAGCATACATATGGCAATCCTTGTATAAGGACGCCACATCTCATTGGCAATGAACGCCTTCGAAACTTTTTGTTTACAGTATTGTTTTTTTTTTCGGAAGTTCTCATCTCATCGCATATTGAAATTTTTTTGACATTTTTCACATACTCACTTACATTAAAACAGCGGAGAACTTACATACATACATTTATAAAGAACTTAACATTATTGTACTATTACTCATAGGTAAAATTATCTCAAGATTGAGCTTATATTTTAATCTTTCTGGAGACCTCTGCGTATCGCAAAAAAAACGTTCAAAGTGCTGTCACTCAGAAGGGCGTTCGACCTGTTACCGAGGCTTTCGATACCAGGACCCTGCAAGTTTCGTTACTCAATAAGGTCTAAGTCGACAAAAGTTAACCCTCTGAAAACGAAGAAACATAAGGAGTTTCAAGCAAGACTACGAATATCCTCTATGTACACTTTGACACCGGTAACTCATCCAACAGCGGATACAAAACATCCTCTACTTCTATTGCAATCTCATCATGGTGACCGATATTTTTTTGGTATGGTGTCTGAAGGTTCCCAGAGAAGTTTAACTGAAGGCAGGATAAGAATTTCGAAGCTGCAGGATATTTTTTTAACGGGTCAGTTAGACTGGAGTAGTATTGGAGGACTACCAGGAATGATCCTAACCGTGGCTGATCAAGGAAAAGATAGCCTGAAGCTCCACTATGGGAGTGATGTTTTGAACTACATTGTAGCGACTTGGAGATATTTTGTATTCCGTTTCGGGCTTTCCCTGAAGACAAATATAATGAAGGACCAGGAAGTTTATAAAGATGCGATTATCTCCGTTAAATCAATTCTCATACCAGGACAAAATCCAGAAAAAGACAGTACTGAGAACTATGCTTTTCCTAAGGAACAGGCCACTGTTTTACGTACCATAATATCCAATATGTTCCCCAAGAATGCGCCAACCAGTAAGTATGACCCTTCCTCAGACGCTAACTTAAACGTAGAACTCTCAAGAAAAATTTGCATGCCTCAAGTATCAACTAGTTATGAGATATGCTTTCATCCTGTCAGAGGTAGGTTTAAGCCAGAAGAAGCTGTACGTCTCGGGGTTCCAAAAGGCCCTCTTTTTGGGAAACTTGCTGCAGGCCAGACCATTGCCCTAGATAACGGCACAGAAGTCACACCAGAGCAAGTTCTTGAGAAGGAGCGTCATTTTCCCAAAGTTCTAGTTTTGGCTATCCCAGGTGATTCTTATGTTCAAGGTTTTATAGACAAGTTCCAGGACTACGATTGTGAAGATTTGGGCGTTGTTTATTATTTTTTGGACGAAGATGTCTCTATCAATGACCATCTACTAAAGCTGTTTGAATGTTTTGGAGATTCAGCTCAACACTTTGTATCTCATCCAAAGGTCTGTCCGAATAATATTGTCTTCGGTGGAGCTGCAATGATTACGTTGAAGCTTAAAGCCATGCAGATAAACAACTACAATCTTCCACGGACGGATACAGTTCTATCCAAGGAGTTTTACGAGTGTTTTGACAAAGATACGGGAGATGGGACGACCCTTTTGCAAGAACAAGAATCGCAACTCAAATCTGTGATCCCAAGCAGCCAAGTTCACATCTACACCCAGAATAAAGAAGTACAGATTGACTCATTTACAAAGGGAGAGGAGGACATGAAGATAAAGATTGATGACAAGTCCCCAAGATGCTGGTCCTGGGAAAATGCATACAACAGGCATGTAAAACCATTAAATTTACGTTCTGGGTCGTTCGAACAGGTTGTGAAAAGCCAGTTAAACATAGATAACTTTAACACTGTCTCAAAAAGAGATCATGTGGAAATCGTAACATTGGGAACCGGTAGCGCTCTACCCTCTAAGTACAGAAACGTTGTTTCTACGCTTTTAAAAATACCTTACGAATCATCTGAGGGAACGGTGAAGAATCGCATCATATTACTTGATGCTGGTGAGAATACTTTGGGCACAATGCGTAGACATTTCTCAACGAGAGGTATTCAAGCCATTTTCAAGGACTTGAATTTGATCTATTTAAGCCATTTGCATGCAGATCATCATTTAGGTATCATTAGCATTCTCAAAGAGTGGTACAAGTATAACAGGGATCAAGAGGAAAGCGTTCTATACATTGTCACACCTTGGCAGTACAACAAATTTGTCAATGAATGGCTCCTTTTGGAAGAGCCCTCTCTGCTTAAAAAAATAAAGTACATTAGTTGCGAGCACTTAATCAACGACTCGTTCTTAAGAAGAGAAACAAAGCCATTAAAACTGGATGAATATCTTGATCTGATGGAAGCAAAGAGTTCGAAAAGAAGAAAGCTAGAGGTGGATGCCAACTCCTCTTATCGAGAAACTGAAGCGATAAAAGACATGTTCAAGCGTTTGAACATTGCAAGCTTCAAAACCTGCAGAGCAAAACACTGTAACTGGGCATACTCGAATACGATTGCCTTCTACATGAATTGCTTCTCCAAGAGAACTTTCAAGGTTTCATACTCCGGTGACACTAGACCTAATATCGAAAAGTTCTCAAAGCAAATAGGGTACCGATCGGACTTATTGATTCATGAAGCTACACTAGATAATGAGCTGATAGAAGATGCAATAAAAAAAAGACATTGTACCATCAATGAAGCTATTCAAGTCTCTAATGCAATGGAAGCTGAAAAACTTATCCTCACTCATTTCTCGCAAAGGTATCCCAAGGCACCCCAAATAGACAACAATATATCTGTTGAGGCAAAAGAGTATTGTTTTGCTTTTGACGGGATGATTGTCGATTTCGAAAGGCTTGGTGAACAAAAGAGAATATTCTCCCAATTGAACAAGGCCTTCATCGAGGAGAGAAAACAAGAGGAACAAGAAGAAAACTTGTAATGTATAGAGGCGCATTATTTTTGCATTCTTGGTCTATTTAATATTTTAATTGGGTATTGATGCATGCATTTTCTTTATACTCGCTTTTGAGCTAGAGGTTAGTTTGATAAAAAGTTTCCCATAGTTCTATAGCTTCTTTTTGAGATTCTATTGCTGATTCGAGGAAAATCTCCATACTATTCCTAAAATCTTTTACTTTCTCCGCTTCAAAAGTCTTAATCTGCATTTTGATCCTATTTCCAACCTTCTGCCAGCTTTGCTTGATCATTTCAAACCTCTTTTGTAACGTTTGGTACTCTTTCTTCACAACTGTGGCCCTATCACTAACAGTCTGAGAATTTGTGTTCAACTTTTGCAATTGGGCCTGTTTTCTCGTCAGCTCACTTTCAACTATCACGAGGTAATGACCCAATTTAGCTCTTTGATTGAGGATTGCTTTCAAGCTCGCCAACAGGCGAATATATTCATCCAATGTTACCCCCAGCGTAAGTGCCTCTTGTAAAGAGCCTCTCTCAAGTGTTTCTTTGATTCTTCTGTGAGTTTCAGCAAAATTTGAAAGCAAATCAGAACTTTTCTTGGTGACTTCCAATGCTGATAGTGATTCAACAGTCTTAGCAAATTCTTCCGTCACCGAGGCCAGCTCATTCCTTTCTGAGTCTACTAATTCCAGAGATTTATCTAACTGTCTCAATTCTTCTTCTAATGTCTCTGTGTTCTGCCACTGTTGAATGAAAAATTCATCTGCTTCTATATATTTAGGTGCTGAAGAGAATGAAATGCTCATAAATCTTTTTTGCGACTCACCATCAAGCCCTCCATTCTTCAATACTGCTACAGCATCCTCTGCTCCCAGTAATTGAATCTCGCTTATATGTATTTCTGAAAGGTCCTTATTATCGTTTGAAGCCCCTGATCCCGTGACATGCTCACGTTTCTTGGCGCTGATATCGAAGTCCGTGCTTGTCAGAAATAGAATGAAATCTGGGTCATTTTGTAGAGCAGGTGTACCAGCGATCCTGCGAAGCATTCTTTCCATCTGGAATCTTCTATTCTCAATGAAGTCCTGCTTGAACCTACCCATGGTCTGTTTCTCAGGTGGAGGAGGTATGATCATTCCCCAATGGTTGCTCTGAAGTTGACGGTAAAGCCATCTGAAATCAGTATAACGCCGGTTGACCTGTGCATACTTCCCCTCAAGTAATTCCGACTCGGCGACAACAGTGTATTCTACATGCGCAGATGTCAATTCCCCCACTTTAATTGGATCCTTGACTTGTATTTCAAACTTAACGACTTCCTTAACGGCTCCTTCGTTTTCATCACTCTTGGCGTTTGCGTCATTAGCGTCAACATTGAGCTCTTCGTCATAGGTAGATTTGATATGCGTTTTCTTCTTGGGAGATAGCTTGAAAAGGGGCTCGTTTACTTGCTCCAGAATTGTATTGCTCTTCGAGTCTTTCTGAGGAAGTGAAGACTGTTCTTCGAGAGGCTCATCAACGAATTCTCCTTCCTTCTTTATTTCACCCAAAGGATCAGCGATCTCAGTCTTTAATTCTTGCTTATTGTTGAGTTCTGAGATACTCGAAAGTGGACGACGACGAATTCTTGCAGAATTAAATAGGACTTGGGGCTTCCCAGTTGCCCTATGAGGACTTGCCACGTCGCCGTGTGAATCACCTGAACTCGTATTATCCTTCTCTGTGTTTTGGTCATCTTCTGTAGCTAAAGGTAAATAGGTACTTCCAGAGAATAGAGGCTCGTCTCTCGTTTTCTTGGGAGATACAACGCTTAGAGCTCCCATTGAGGCCTGAAACTCTAAATGTGCATCTCCTTCTGGCGCTAGTTCTCTCATTAATTCATCTTTACCAGGAGCCCCTTGGTTATTGACATCCCAAGTTCCAGTTTCCTTGCTCGTGTCCACTAGCATATTACTCACATCTTTTGACTGTTCGGTACTAGGCTGTTCAGTTGGTTCTTCTGCTGATAAGTTTGCAAAACTCTTACTGAGCTCATCCGCGGTTGACGCATTTTTATCACCAAGTTCATCCCACACGGGGGCATTCAAATCGTCATCGTAATTCATCGTACTCCTCTTTTGCTCTCCTCTCAGACTGAACCTCTTTGTCAAATTTTGATCGATTTTTCTTTCAGATAACCCTTTTAAAGTGAAAGTAATGAAGCGGACAGCGAAGCTCAGACAAAAGGTGAAGAGTCTCGAAATAACGATCTGGATTCAAAGTCGCGAACAAGCAATTGTGAGCAATGCATTCCGGTGTGCGGAATATGGCTAAGCAAGCTGTTGTTGCTGGTAATAAATCTGAGAAACCAATCGCAATGGTAAATAGAAGGTTTTCTCTTTGGAATTTTTGGATTGCATCACTAGCTTTGAAGTTGCTGCTCATGCCTGACTACTTCAGCACTGATTTTGACGTCCACAGGAACTGGTTAGCAATAACCAATAAACTACCACTGAAAGAATGGTATCACGAGAGTACCAGCCAATGGACGCTAGATTATCCACCTTTTTTTGCATATTTTGAATGGATACTATCTCAATTCGTTCCTAACAAGGTGAGGCAAGATGGATGCCTAGACATAGTGGAAGTGGGCCAATTCGGCTGGCGTACAGTTGTATTTCAGAGATTGACTGTAATCGCTAGTGAAATCCTTCTATTTATTGTTTTACAAGTGTACATTAACACGAGTTCAGCTGCCGAAAAAACTCGCAGTTTCGTAGTGGCTTCCAGTATTGTACTATCTCCTGGGTTTCTCATCATTGATCACATTCATTTCCAATATAATGGTTTCCTTTTTGCCATTTTGATAGCTTCCATCGTTGCCGCTAAACATAAGAGGTATATGTGGTGTGCTACCTTCTATGCCACTGCTTTATGTTTTAAGCATATTTTCCTTTATCTAGCTCCTTGCTACTTTGTTTTCTTACTGAGAGCATACGTGCTCAACTTCAAAGACTTTAAGTTCAAGAGTTACAAGGACTTGATTTTCATTGTGCAGTGGAGTCATTTATTCAAAATGGGCTCTGTTGTTGTGGCTATATTTCTACTAAGCTTTGGCCCATTTCTAAAGGACATGCCCGCGTTGTTGACAAGATTATTCCCTTTCTCCAGAGGTCTTACCCACGCATACTGGGCGCCCAATTTTTGGGCTATTTATTCTCTCTTGGATAAAGTACTAACATTCTTCATGTTGAAGATGCCATATATCCATAGGTTTGCAACTAAATTCATCACACCACCGCTTATCCCTGCAAGCGTAGATGAAATGAAAGAACGCTTGCTTCAGAACAATAACGGTACGAAAGGACTAGTACAGGACGTCTTTTTTGTCATATTGCCTCAAATTTCACCGAAGCTGACATTTATACTCACAGTCTTTTACCAGACACTTGCTGTGATTCCGCTATTATTTGATCCTTCGTTTAGAAGATTCATAGGATCGCTGACACTGTGTGGCCTTTCCTCTTACCTCTTTGGGTGGCATGTTCACGAGAAGGCGGTGATGCTGGTAATTGTACCATTCTCCTTTTTGGTGGTGTGCGATAGGCGATTGCTCTCTTCCTTTATGCTTGTGACGGCAGCCGGCTATGTGTCTCTATTCCCACTCCTCTATGAGAATCAAGATTTTCTGTTAAAGTGCTTATACACCATTGCGTGGTGTATTGTCTACTTTTATGCCTTTAGGAAAACATCACAGTTAACCACTAGTGTGGAAAGACGAGTTTTCTTCTTAGATCGTTTATCAACAATATACATCTTCTCGTTGCTGCCGCTTGTGTTTGGCGTTCAGTTTTTCGAGGTTATGAATTGGAAGTATCCGTCCTTCCAAAAGTTCGAGTTTTTGGGTTTAATGGCATATAGCGTTTATTGCTCCCTTGGTATCATAAGCTCATGGATCGGGCTATCCTGGATGTACAATTTCGACGAGCAACTTTGGATGACAAATGAATGATAAGTCAATCAGTTCATTGTTTAGTCATGGATAGTACAAATGGTATATAACTGCATACGTACATTGCACCTTACATGGAATCACAGTATTAACACCAATACACAATTTCGAACCCACCCTTTTTTCAAAATATAGACTATTATATAATTACAGTAATTAACTACGTTGCGGCTAGCGAATGGAAACAAGTAGTTGTTGATTCTTTAGCGTTCTGCAATAAGTCTTTTTAAAGCTGCTCTAGCGTCCTCCTGTTCGGCTCCCAAAGGTATTCTTTTGCTTGGCTCTTTCTGATTTTTCGTGATATTCGCAGTCGAAAGCAGCCCAGGTAAACATTTTGCAGTCAGGGAACCATTCATCGTCTGTTGTATCAGAGGGGTACATCCGATTGCCCCAGAGTTCGGTACTTCATGGGTCTTGGGCGTTGTAGGTTCTGCGAGAAACTTTTCAGAATTGAATGAACTCGAAGCTGTCTTAATCCCTGCTCTTGAAGGAGATTCCCTGGGTGGCGACGAGTTCAAGTCGAAACTGTAGTCTTGAGGCTGTAGTTTGTTGAGACGCCCTTTGGCAGGAAAAGCCGCCCCGGCACTCGGACAGGCTGAGACTAGTATTGTACTCGAATCTTGTCTCTGAGGGCTGAACGCTCTAGGTGATCCTACATTTATCCAGGAAGGCGGAGTATTGAAGCAAAACTGATGCTTCGGAGATGCCTGTGACTGACTATAGATAATCTCAGACCAGTTTCCATCAACGTCATCAGTCAGCAATAAGGGATCCGCGCTTGAAAACTTAAAAACATACTGTTGTCGTTGTAAATCATGCTTGTCTTGCTGATCTTTCCTTTCGTCTTGATTTTTCTGTCTCTCATGCTGCTGATGTTGCAAAGAGTCAGTAATTTTTGAAGATAGCCTGCCTTTAGGAGATAGCGCTATAATATTGGAGGACAGGCCGAAATCTATCAAACGGTTGTCATTCCCACCGAAAAGGCCAGCTTTGGGAGTGGAAACGATATCAAGTAGAACTTGGTCAATTCCCGCGTTCGGCGTAAAACCTGTTCTCACCGTGAAAGAAGTCCTTGGTGTGGACGGTGGCTGTGGCGATCTGATTACAGAAAAAGCTGAATTGATCTCACTATTGGGATCATTGCGGGTACCTTGTTTGGAAGGTAGAGCAGAAGAATCTTTGGAATTAGAAATCATCTCAAGATTTTTTCCAATGCTCTTTGCCGTGAAACCTTTTTCAGTTTGCGAAGCATCCGAAGGCCCGCTGTTGTCATTGAGCTCATTTGCACTAGTACCTGCAGTACTTCTCATTTGCCTTAGCAGCTTCAAGACGCGCTTCTTTTCGCAATTGGAGATGGAGTTCTGGCAACTGTCAGACTTCATCTCTTGAATCCCTACATTATCTGCCGAAATACTAGAATTGTACTCTTTAGAAGGAGAAGATAGAGGTGATGAACCAGCAATTTTAGCTCTACCGTTCTCCCCAATAGTCAGCGCAAATTTGAACTGCTGGAACGCGTCGTTAGCTCCCTTATCTCCCGTCAATGGCCATGTTGGAACAGGTGGGGAGCTCTTGAGGGTCATTCTTGATGCAGATTGCAAAAAGCTATCGCTGGAGGAGGGGGTAGAACATGGGGTGGAAGAAATTGCTGTATTATTCCCATGGCCCTTCTTAGTCGGTGTAGATAGTAAAACGCCTCTGTATCTACCTTTCTTAGTAGTTGAGCCGGGACCTGATACTCCCATATCATTTCCAGGATTGCTTCCATTACTTGAACCGCTGCTTGCTCTCCTATTCCTGGGCGAGGGGGTAACTTGACCTACCTTCATTAACGGCCTGGAAAAACTTTGGGCGCCCAGCTTTTGGACTTTCATTGAAGAGTGAGCCATTGGGCTCTCCAAAGGATTGCTATATTCCTTGGTGATGGGGGGTCTACCTCTTTTCCTCGCTGGCTTTTCCATCTTCCTCTCTCGATCAGGATTTACTCTACACTCGAAAAGTCTGTTACCGATCACTAGGTATTGTTAGTGCAATGATATTAAGCCAACTGCCAAAACCTGTCACTTCAGGATTCTTTTTAAGTACAGTGTAGTTCAAAACTTCTTAAAAGAAGTTCAAGAGGTTCGCTCATCAACCAATGCAGCAACTTGCTTTCTTGACGCGCCCGCCTCATCTTTTTACCTAATAAGGTATATGCTAATTACGCGCACTTTGCCCAATATGCTGTAACTTATGTCAGAGCTGCCAGCTTGCCCAGGTAGTTGAGGTTCAGGAGTGATGGACTTTCCATGGAGCGATCTAACTGCTGAACAATACAATTGTCTGCAGGAGGTTTGCGGAACGCTGGAGTCCTTTCTACGTCATACTACGCATGATGAAGACCAAAGCTATTAGATCTTAGTGTATGCTGTTACTGCGATTCGAAACGCTTGAGGGCGGCTGGGCTTCATGAACTTTAACACTATTACGTAGACTTGAATAGACATTGTAAGCGATGAGTTTAAAGTCTAAGCTCTGGTTAAATAAAATATATACTGTCTAACATCCATGTAGGACTAACGACTGATGGCCGATGAGACATTTTTTAAAGTTCTCCAATATCAGGCTTGGGACCTAGGGGAGTGATGCCCAAAGGATTTATCCTTACGTGCGAGCGAGTGTAATGCAATTTGATATGATCAAAATCCGTAGTCAATCTGAAGGCATCGTGATTCCAGTACAAGTGTTTGAGCCACAGGTTAATATGAGGGTATCCGTCCCTGATAGTCGTGAAGTTACATTTGAAATGTTGAACGTACACGGGGTCGAACCTCACGATTGTCGTATACAGTCTAACGTCTGCCTCGGTCAACTGGTTCCCCACTACAAAGTACTCACTTAGAATGCTTTTGATGTCCTCTTTTCCATGCTTGGATACAAGGTCACGGTATTTCTTCTCGAGAATGTCTTCCACTTTATCTAGGTGCTTGAATACGTTAGTGACCTCTTCTTCGTAGATAGCTGGATTCTCTGCAAAGCCAGCTTTATACACACCATTGTTGATATTATCATAAACCCAGCCATTGAATTCGTCAATCTGAGATTCAAGCTCTGGTGGCACCAGGTTCACAGCGTTAGCCTCCTTATCCGCGAACTCATCAAATACTCCGCTATTGAAAATCCTTATGATCTGTGCACTCTCGTTAGAAACAATCGATTCAGTCTCCATGTCCCACAAGACCGGAACAGTAAACCTTGCAGAGTAGTTAGGGTCTGATTTGAAATACAACTGGCTCAGCCGTTCAAATTGTTGGTTTGGATCAAATGAAGCATCGACGAATAATCTTGAACTATCATTTAATATCTTCCCATGATGCGAAGAGTGATCCGAGCTTGAAGTGGTTATACCCCCGGCTGCGGTATAGAATTTTTCATCCTTCCCAGTGTTGGAAGCTTCATCCTGGTTTCCCTTCAAGAATCTCCATCCTTTCTCATCCAAATGCCAGTGAACGACACTAACACCGATCACAGACGTCAACCCTTTCAAGCATCTGGTTATCAAACTTCTGTGAGCCCAAGGACATGCCAAGGAGACGTATAACCAGTATCTGTTTTTGGCAGGTTTGAAGACCGGGTGCGTTGGTGAAATAACCTCTTGGAATGAGGATACTTGTCTTTTAAAAGCGCCATCTTCACTGCTAGCCCACTTTTTTGACATACTGTACTTTTCTGATATTGACTCTCTGATTCCACCAGTTTTGGTTAAAGCTGCAACGATTCAGTGAAGTCGCAAGCCTTTTTATACATTGTCTCTCGAATGTAGTGCCAGTATCCCTTATTTTCGCACGCACGCAGAGTAAATTATTGTTAATAAGGCTTTATACTTGCTGACTAACAAGTGACAAATTTCTACATGATACAAAAAGAGTCTCCGATTAGTTACCAACAGCCATTACAAATCCTTCTGTAATTGACATCAATGTCAGGCTTGGAAACGCAAAATAGCAGTTCTTCAGGATGCGAAATTAAACCTGTAGAAGGATGTGGCATTCATGCCTAGGAAGCCCTATATTCATATCTTAGAAACAATTGAGTCAAGTATATCGACAATAATAATGTTACTGATTGTAGCATTGTGGCTTTATATAAATAGATATGTGCACTTATGACCAATTCATTAGAAAGAGAAAAAATATAATACTAAAAACCACTTTGAAGGTGAGTATGATAGTTTGTAATAATATGAATAAATAATGTTAGATTTTCCTCGTAGACTGTTTTTTTCTTGTGACTTTTTGCTTCTCACTGATTGACATGAAGATTAGTTTACTTCTTGTTTGGTGGGTTGAACACGAACTTTCTGTTCTTGACGGCAGCCCATTTGAATTTCTTCACCCAGACAGATAATAGATATAGGGAAGATAGAATGATAACTGCCTTCAAACCCAATCTCTTTCTTTCATCGAGTTCTGGTTCAGAACACCAGTTTAAGAAAGTGGTAACATCTTTAGCCATTTGAGAAGTAGTAGCAGGGGTACCATCTTCGTATTCGACCAAATCATCGAATAAAACTCTGGCCATAGCGATCGATCCACCAGGGAAATATGGGTTATAGTTGGAACCTGGTGGTAACACGACACCTGCTGGTGGGTCATCTGGGTAACCAGTTAATAGAGAGAAGATATAGTCGGCACCGCCATGTCTAGCCTTGACAACCAAGGACAAATCAGGTGGTAGAGCACCTTGATTGGCAGCTCTTGCTGCCTGTTCATTTGGATATGGACCTGGGATGTAGTCAGCTAATTTACCTGGTCTCTTCTTTGGATTACCTTGCTCATCAGGCTCATCATCATATTCAAATTCAGCAGCCATATCACGGACTTCGTTACTGGTATGAGAAACACCAACTAAAGTTCTCCATGCAACTCTATCTAAAGAGTGACATGCTGCACAAACTTCACGATAAACTTGATAACCTCTTCTAATGGATGCATGGTCAAAAGTTTCAAATGGACCATTATGAGACCATCCATATGAAGGTGCATGTAAACCATGTTCCGCAGCAGTCATAGCTTCTGCTGTCAACGAATCTGCGTACAACATAGCAGATGCACCTACTCCTCCGACTGCAGCACCACCGATGAGTAATTTTTTACTCAAGGACGAGCCAATCTTGGAACTAGCCGTCGTTGAGAATCCTCTTTGGACAGCACCTCTTGCAAATTGTGAAAACATCTAGTACAAAATTTGAAGAATAAATAAAATAATGCAACAGTATGATACTTTGAACCTATCTATCTTTTTGTTCAATTATTCGGAAAAAACAAACACCAAGGCTATTCTCCAACTTTTTCTCAAATTAGTTAAATAGCTCTACTGAAGAGTAGTTAAGATCGAAATATCCAATAAATAGAAAAATGAAAGTTCTTGTTTATCGTCCAATTGGTTAAACAGTATCTGTTGAAAAACCCCTGCGCTCGGTATTATCGCGCTTTTCGTTCGTGAATATGCTTGAAAGATTCAGAAAATATAACGGCTTTTCTCATTCAATGGGAAAAATGAACAAATTTTCAGAATTTCGAGCTATTTGCGAAGAAAAGCGCGTAGAGAGGATTTTCAGGAAGCTGATTGGCCCGTTTTGCACAGCTCGTGACTTGGCGAGAGAGAGAAGTGTCAGTAAATGTGGACGTGTATAAAGAAGCTAGCGTCTTGAGTTTGCGGCTAATGTTGTGTGTGAGGGATGATAATGCTATAAACTACTTCTAGTGTTCAGGATATTTACTGGAAGTGTCGTTTTGGGTTGTATTCCACGTGTATTACACTCAACATATTCGTGATGAAATATATACTTTAAATCATCTCCATACGTAACAATGATGAGTTTATCTTGTTTTGAAGATTTATAAGTGTTTGGTTACTGTAATTTTTGTCATCATGAAGGTGAAATTTATCGTTTTGGTGATGAAAATGTCAATTCGGAGCAATCGCATATTTCGAACAAGTCAAAGCCGGCGTAATAGAAAAAAATACAAAGAGTTTTTAGAATTGGTCACTATAAGTTACAGAATTCTGGATGATCTGGTTAGTAATCCCGAGCTTAAGTCGTGGCTCAAGATGTGATGGTTGCGTTCGTGGCCTGATCATGCCCCGAAACTCGCAACAGATACCTGTTACCATGCGTTTCATTCAGCATCAAAAAGCCGAGACTGATCAAGGCTGAAGGATACCAACCTTGTTGCGCTCGCATTGTGTAGTTTTCACGTTCTCTTCGTCAACATTTGATATTTGATATTTGACGAATGGCGAATGGCGAAATCGGTGAAAACAAAAGCGTTCACGCCAGTTCAACGAAGAAAACAGACAAATCAAGAATGGACGTACGATATAACTTTCTAAATACTTTAGATCACTATCCCTGTGAACTAATACGGACGTTATGGATCTTACAGTCCCTTGACATTGAAAGATCTAATCCCGAAACAACCCGCGAAAGAGATGAATGGCTAGCGATGCACATGTCAACTCAATCAGTGCTGCTGGAAAATTTGACGGATGAGCGTATCAAAGCTCTTAATGCTCATAGAGAGCACCTCATAGATTCACAACGTACAAGGAAAAGGTGTGAAGTAGTACGAAGGAGGCAGAGACAACCTACGAACAGCGGTAAGATAGCGAAGTCCCCAAAACTTACCATCAAACTAAATCTGAACTTAGGGAAGAAAGAGAAAGGGAATTACGTTAACCAAACTTCGCGTGTGCACAACATTCAAAGCGTCGAAGAAGAACCTCAAGACTTGTACTGTTTTTGTAACAAACCCTCTTTCGGGGCAATGATAGCTTGCGATAATCCTAGATGTCCGAAAGAGTGGTTCCATTATGGATGCGTTGGTATAACAAAGCCACCAACGGGGAAATGGTACTGCAGCGAAAGATGCAAGAGGGTGAACAGGAAGTTGAAAAGGTGAAAAAAGATGATCACTTAGATAGCAAAGCTATATAGAAATATATATATATCAAGATATCATTCTTCTTACAAGTCCTTCTTCAAAGTACCCATGAAAGCATGCTTTTCAGCAGGAGTTTGGAATCTACCCTTACCGAACTTAGAAGCAGTGTCAATCCATTTCAAGGTAACCTCTTCCAAGGCCTTTCTCGAAGTGTTGGTGTACAAAGATTTTCTTAGAGTAACAACTCTCTTTCTGGTACCTGGGATAGAACCCTTGACCATAACGAAATCGTTGTTGATGTTACCGTAGTGAACAAAGCCACCCATTGGAGTAATGGTCTTCTTGGTTCTGTCAAAGTTGGTGGAAGCGTTACCTTCGTCATCACCCTTACCGATTCTGTAAATCTTGTGGTTGATGGAAGTTCTGTGATGGTAACCTCTTTGACCAGCTCTAGCAACGGACCACATAACGTGGGCTGGATGCCAAGCACCGATACAAGCAACCTTTCTCAAACCTCTATGGGTCTTTCTTGGAAGTTTCTTGGTACCCCATCTGTGGGTGACACCTTCGAAACCGTGACCCTTGGTGACAGCTACAACATCGATAACTTCGTTTTGTTCGAAAACAGAGTCAACAGAGACGGTCTTTTCGAAATGTTCACGAGCCCAGTCAACTTTTTCGGAGATAGAACCACCGTTCAATTGAATTTCAGCCAAATGAGCCTTCTTTTGGACCAAAGGAGTCTTTCTGACTTGAGTGTGAGCCAAGACTCTGACGACAGTAGCGTACTTCTTGATTCTGGCCAATTCTCTTTCGACAAGAGCACCATCTTGAGCGTATTTACCGGAGTACTTGGTGAAAGCCTTCTTCTTAGACTTGTACCAGTTCTTGTAAAATCTTCTCTTGATCTCATCAGACAAATGTTCAGCCCAAACGGTAGTCAAAGATCTCAAACCTCTTGGGGTTTCGACGTAACCAACGACACCAACGACGACGACTGGTGGAGTGTCGACGACAGAGACGGCTTCGACGATTTCACGCTTGTGGAATTTGGAACCTGGTCTGTCCAAATCTCTGACAATGGTGGTCATACCAGCTTTGTAACCCAAGAAGGAAGTCAAAGCAACTGGCTTGGACTTGTCATCCTTAGGGAATGACTTAACTCTACCTCTGATAGAGGCGGCTCTCTTTCTTGGCAAGAAACCTAAATGACCGTGACGAGGTGCTTCGTACTTTCTGTGAGACATTTTTCAGATGATGTTCTGTGGCGATTTGTGCAAAACAATACCAAACCTGATGAGACAACAAGTTTAAGATATCTTCAATGCTTTATACTGGTGAATTTTTCTGAATTTTTCACCAGTGCTGCGCTCTGAGTTTGGCAATTATCGTCGAGAATGAAAAATTTTCAAATTGAGAAAAAAAGAAAAAAAATAAATTTGTGTGACTGTTCCAATCGAAGGAATGGGTGTTTAAGTATCATTTATCACGGGTGGTCTTAACTTTAAATGTTCCGTAATGTTCCTTATTGCTCTTACCGCGCGAAAAAGAAATCGCCTCGGAGGTGACTGGGTGTTTTATAAGAATAGGAGGCGGGGAAATATCTCGCTTTAGGATTATGCGGGGAAGAATGGGCCGACGTCTTTCGGAAAAACCAAAAAATACATGAATGCATGTTTTGTGAGGGTGGTGTAATGTGCGGAAAGTGGAGTGGAAAATTTTTGAGTGATGTATCGCGGAAAATCGTGGGGGTGGAGGGTGTGCTCACGGAAAAACGTTGATTTTCAACCTCCCTCTTTTCTCTCCGGAAATTGTGGAGCACATTTTAGCTTTAGTACTACGGTTTTTCACTGGCGTGGGTCGGAAAAAGTTTTCTCCTTGCGTGAGGAGTTTTTCCGACATTGGGATAATAGGAGTGATCTTACTGAGGGGATTTTCGAGCTCGACTAATACCTATATATATGAAAAGAGTTAAGTGTAAATAATTTAAAAACATATAAAGGTTCTTGGGATTGTTTGGAATTCAGGCTATCATTCAATAACTGGTTTCCATCAAGTTAGTTAACTCATTAGTAACTTATCATAAAGTTACCTCAAAAACACTTTACACAGTATAAGAGAAATGGCTAGTTTAGACGATACAATTATTTCACGTCAAAACTTAATGTTGCTGGACAACGTTACAAACTATAAGAAACCTGCATTAGATTATTTTCATCACAAGTTCGATAGCGACAAATTGGAAATACCCATGACTTGGACTTTGTTGTTGAAGATGCGTAAGCATAAGCTTCTAAGATTGCCAAGTTGCGCTTCGGAAGATGACGCAGATTATAACACATATCTAATGAGGTTGCATCATTGTCTTTGGAGACGTTGGTCTATAGAACATTACAAACTGGATAAGTTGAAAGTAGATCCACTTTCCATAAATTGGAACAAGGAAACTGATATCACTGTGCTCTACGGACCGGATCTAACGGGTGCCTGCGATAGTCAGCTAGAGGATGAGAAGGACAAGGTATCTACCAAATCCTCAATGATGAAGAAGCATAATCCTGTAGTATTGGAGGATGAAGAGGTTTTGGCAAGAGAAGAATCTCGTTCTTACACATATTCGTCGTCGGTGGACTCAAACGTGTCCTCTATCTTTGACGATAATACATGCACAAAGACGCATAGCAACTCAAGTAACAAGTCTTTGAAATTCAAAGATACTGTTCTGAGGAGAGACATAGATCGCAACGGTTGCTGCCATGAGTCAAATATAGTCATTAATGATGCTGCCAAAATTCCACCCCATCTCCATCGTCGGAAAAGAGGCCATCATCATCATCATCACCATCATCATCTTCACCATAGTTCCGACAGCGAGGATGACGTAAGTTCTGACGATTTTATCGGTTATTCCTTACCTATTCTTAACGACGAAAAGGAACTAGAGAAAAACATTTGCAGTTTAAAGGACAATAATTATATTCCTTGCAATTGAAAAAGCATATGCATATCATTTTCAAGATTCTCTATTATATATTGTAGGAAGCAAAAAGAGCCTATGTAATAATAACAAAAGAAAATGCATGATCAAATACAATCTTTCGTGAATCTAAAGAGGGATAGAAATAAATATCTATTATTATTAAATCGATTATCTGTGAAAGGGGGCTATTCAAATTCCGTCTGGAAAAATTTGTGGTTCATGGCTTCCTTGGCCGTTAATCTTTCCTGATGATCATACCTCAGTAAGTTATCGATCAAATCCACTATTTCAGGTACTGCTAATTTGGTTTCATCACTAATGAAATGATTCCAAGGCTTTCTTGTGAAGTCTCTCATAATATTATCATATTCGGATGGCAACTTGAGTCCATATTTACTCAGATAAGCCAACAATTGTTTAGTGCCCAATACTGCAGCAATCTTAACTAATTGATCTGCATTTGTTGAACCTTTGAAGAAAGGTTCTTTTTTGAATATGATGGCTGCCAACATACAACCAACCGACCATAAGTCTAACGAATAGTCGTATTGATTCAGATTAACCAGTAGTTCTGGGCCCTTATGGTATCTCGATGCAACTCGAACGTTGTAGTCAACTCCTGGGTGGTAAAATTCGGCTAAACCCCAATCGATTAGCCTCAGCTTACGCTCACTTGGGTCTATCATTACGTTTTGGGGCTTAACATCTCTATGCATAATACCCATTGAATGACAATAATCTAGGGCAATAAGTAGTTGTGTGAAATAAAATTGGATGTCACTAAGTTTGAAGGTTGGATACAGTGTTCTAAAATCAACATTCTTCACCTCTTCGAAAATCAAGGCTGGTATCTTGGAACCAGGATCCTGCACTATATCTAGCAAACCAATGACATTAGGTCCTCCGGTCAAGTTGGTCAGTATTTTCAACTCACGATATATTTTCTTCATCTTGACTGGTTTCAAGACTTTAATGACACATGGTTGATTATTGAGTACACTTTTGCCACTGAAGACCTCGGAGTATTTACCACGACCAATCTTATTTACAATCTCATAATTTGAAATCTTTCCCCACTCAATGGTAACTCCTTGTTCGTAATCCCAGTACTCCTGAGGTCTCTTTTCACAGGCATCCTTATAGACCCTTGCCACCGAATATACACGATTTGACTTTTGATTCAAAGAGGACGGAGGTAAGGGCATGACTTGATTCAATAGGCTTAATTTTTAAGAAAAAAACTTCCAAATTGGAATCTTACCAAAGACTAGGTACTCGGTGGCTTCCTGGGCTTAGCAAAAACTTATATCAAGTGTTTGGTGTTTTAGCTTTCCTTCATTGCACCCCCCTGCTTATGGAAAAGTTTTTCCTTTCTTGTGCAGCAAGTATGCAAGTGACAAGGTAAGAAATTCGATGTCGAAACGAAGAGCTGACAAGCAACAAGTACAAGCCATTGGCTTCGCGACGTTTGGCATGTTATGTTGAAGAAGGTCGCAGTACTAAAATTTGGCTTGGGTAGTAAATATGACGGCATCGTAATTAGAGACGTACAGTTATGGAGAGATGAGGAGGACGGCGATATGCCGCCCGTTAGATGTTTGAAAGGTTCATTTCTGCAGTACGTTGATCTCAAGAAATTGCCACTATGGGTAATGCATGGGGGGTCAGTATCAACCTGCTTGACTTCAAGCTCGACAACGTTGTCATATTTTACTAGCAAACTGAGAAACGACAGTCGTGGTATCGTTGTGGAGGTGGTTGAGTCGAAAAGGATATATGTCATTTTGTACCGATACGAATGTCGAATCCAATGCCTTGAAGTGAATCTGATGACCAAGTCAGCCATTGATTCGCAGATCCGCAATCTTGAAAGCGTAGATGAGAAACCCACGACCAAGGACAGCAATATTGACGTCATATTGAGGCAATCGCAGGAGAGACAAGTCGTTAATAATAAGAAAATTCTGAAAAACCTGCAGGTCAGCGAAAAGAGATTACAATTCAATGAAACGTTATCTAAGTTGATTCTCGGTGGTTTAAGACTTAGAGGTTTACCGAACTCACAGTTTGGATTTCAGAAACTGTACAAGATGACTTTCAGCGCTGCGGAATTTGCCCACAGGAACGAATTGCAACAGATGACGGGACAGAATGGGCTTGAAATATCTTTTGAGGATCTTCAGGCGACTGTTGAAACGTTATTGCAGCTATTCACCAAATCGTGAATCACGCCGTAGCCGATGAGATGAATGCGGCTTGAAATCCGAACAAAGTTCCTGTTCAAGTTAAGTGGCAAAGCAACAACAAATCGGTACAATAGAAGCAGCCAGTAGAATAGTTAGCAGTTTGCGAGCCTTTTTAATTTCGAAACTAGTTTGAACAGCAGCGGTATGGGATCTGACAAACATCTATTTGTCCTTATCCATGGTTTATGGGGGAACTACAAACACATGAACTCTCTTAATACGATGTTTGAGCGAACCATTGGTAAGAGTAATGAGTACGTCTTTCTCGCACCAAAGCAGAATGCTATGTTCAAAACTTTTGACGGAATTGAGATCGTTGGCTATAGGACTCTTTTTGAGATTTGTCAGTTTATTAAGGACTTCAAAGACGGTCAGATTACCAAAATCAGTATTCTGGGCTATTCCATGGGGGGATTGATAGCTAGGTTCGTCATAGGGAAGATGTTTTCCGAGTTCGAGAAACTCTTCAGGGATATTGAACCTCAGATTTTCATCACCATGGCAACTCCACACTTGGGCGTGGAGTTTTACAATCCAAGGAGCTCCACGTTTAAGGGTCTTCTCCATCCAATTATCAGAAGCATAGGATCCACCATACTGGGTAGGAGTGGCAGAGAATTGTTCATAAAAAACGGTGGCGATAGTATACTAGTAAAACTAACGGAGGGTGAATATATTGATGGATTATCCAAGTTTAAATGGAGAGTTGTATTTGCTAATGTCAAGAACGATCGAACAGTTGCATTTTATACGTCATTTATTACCGATTGCGACCCCTTTCTCGCCACTAATAACAACGTGAAATATGTTTTCGAGGAAAGAATTCCTGGATCTCATTATTCAAAAATCTCACCAAGAATCATCGACATCGAGCGACTAGACCCTCATGCTCAAAGGCCGGAATTTCCGCCAAGAGATCCTACGAGATGGTTCAAGCTGGTGCCGCTCATCTTCCTGTTTGTGGTTTTCGGATTGCCAGTTATGCTCTGTTTGAACCTATTCGCCACTTTGTACAGCAATGTGGTCACCTGGAGATACAGAAAGATGTTACAGGAAGGCACGCTACCTACTTTACTACATAGCAAGCTAGGACTAGATGATACGCTGAAGGACTATGCTACGGATGTCTATGGATCCTTGATGAATGAAGAAGAAGGAGATATAAACGATGAAGAAGTAAAAGACGATAACGATACAGACGTTGGAGACGAACAGATTTCGTGGAAGGACTTCATCAAAAAGTATTCAACGGTTTGGGAGGATAGCCAGCACTTTTCAAGATTGCCATTTGACGCAAACAGGCAAACTATGCTGAGTAATCTCAACAAGTTAAGCTGGATAAGGATTCCCATGTATATCAAGAGCGCTAACGCTCATGGCGGCATTGTGGCTAGAAGAGGATTAAAGGAAAATGCCGCGCACACCAGCATTGCATGCCTTGAATTTACTGCCCAATTAACGCAATATTTGCTAGGACATTGCAACTAAGACATTGACATCAACCTTAAATATCTTTCTCATCCTTTACAACCATTTTTCTTCTGGATTGGCCCTGAATTTCAGGTAATCGTCCCAGTTAAAAAGTGAGATTTCTGTTTCATTCTCAATACCATATCTGTATAATTTCTTTCCGTCGTCTTTCAACTCAAGCACCCAATCTTCGTCATGATCAAAATTGATGACCAAATTGACAGTCTTCGAACCGTGAGCATGTGTATAGATTTTCAAGCTATTATATTCAACGTTACGAAATGGTCTGAATGCACCTTCTGTCTTAATCTTTTGCATGCAATCATTGAATAGATCTTTGGCAGTCTTACTCTGTAAATCATAGTCTTGTAGAACCAGATTTTTCACATTCCTATATGGAAAGGATTTTATAACCCTGATTGTAATAGTCGAGCTTGACAAGGGTCTTCCACTAGATGTCAGCGGCTCCTCTGAATCAAAGTCGTTAGAGTGGGACATAACAGCTTGGCGTCTTTCTTACTTTGAGTCAGCAATATTTGATGCCTAAGTAGCTGGTGACTGAAAAATAAGCTGCGATCTCGAGATGAACTGAAAATATAGGCAGTTATTCAAAAAATACAAAAAGAATGGAGAACTCCTCATAGGGGGCTCGAACCCCTGACATTTCGGTTATCCTTGGTTTAAGACATTGCTTAAAAGCCGAACGCTCTACCAACTGAGCTAACAAGGATGAGTTCTCTGAAAAATAAGAACAGTGCGAGGCTCAAAAGCAACTTGGTAATTTAAACAGTCCCTCTTCGGGCATAGCTAATGCTTCGAAACTGTAGTAATCGATTGAATTACATCACCAAATAAAATATAGGCAGCGCCGAGAAGTCATCAGCTGGATAGTAATATTAATATACGAAGATCCTTAACAAGGCACGTGATATTTCAACAAGTTTCCTCGTTAGGAAAAAGGTAAATAAAGTTGCAAAAACAGAAAGGTATTGAATTCATGATGAATAAGGTCTTTCTCAAAGTTAGAAGGGTATAGCCTTGTATAGCCTACTCGGCCTAGCATTTTGACTGCCGGTGACATGCAACAAGGAGCCATTGAATGCAGTCAGGTTATGACATCCATTCCAACTTCTCCATCTTCATTAGACATTATGAAATTATCTAGCTACCACAATGGATCTCCGACGACCACGGCAACAACAACGACAACAACAACAAACACATTTGCACCAAATATCTGTACTCCATCAGCAAGCGAGCGAATAGATCGGCTATGTGATCCAAAAGACTGCATGAAACTGACTCCGATTAATTTGAGGTGTCTTGCATCACCAATACGGCAGCCGTCACACTCGGAGAACGATAATTACTCTGCCCATCAGAGGTTCTTGTTGGAGGATGTTTACAAGGAAAACTTCACACTAATCTCCAAACAACTGGAGAGATTATTGGAAAATCTTAACGTTATTTTTAAGACAATAGGGTACTCGAACTCTGAGATTGTAAGCAAAGAGAAGCTGATATTCAATACACTTTCTGACTCCATTACCAAGTTTTTCGAGGAAGCCGAGAATGATATGAAAAGTTTGACGGATGACAATAAATCTTCACAGGAAATACTTAATCGAATACTTGAGATTATACATGATCCCAGTGGTGCGAATTCGATACCGGATTTATATGTGAGAAATGCAATACTGATGACAAAGAGCAAAACTGTTCCTACATCTCCGCGAAAATCCATATCACTATTAAGCAAGCAGAAGCTACTGAAAGCAGCAAAAAAATTTGTTTACGATGCCTACGTTCCTAAACTGATGGTTTTCTTAAACAATTGCATCCACCTGGGGACACTGTTCAACACTATGAAAGAATCTATTTCAAATTTACCTAATGCAAATATAGTCTCTCTAATACCGAACGTGGAAGTTTCAAAACGATACCTGGATGGTTTGAAGAACTGTCATGATGATCCTGACCTGATTTCAAATTTTATCAAGGACAATAGTGAAGAGCTACTATTTAGTGACAAGTTCAATGACATATCAAACCAGATGACTCAAACAATTATTCAATCTGCAAAAGCTTATAAGGATGAATATAATGCACGACTCGATAGTTTGGTATCCATGACAGGTGTCATTAAAGACTTATTGAAGGAACTAGATGTTGACATGCAGAGCGAATTGGACCCAGAAATACATGAAGCCTTATCACTATATTTTGAGATCAAAAATTTCAAGTCTTCGAACAAGTATTTACCCGTCAATTACCACATAAGAGAACAATTACAGAGGCTACTTTCAGAGTATCAATTGATATACAAAGACAGAAAAGCAAAAAAAGAAAAACTTCTTGCTAAATGTCATCGTCTTTGGTCCAAATTAAAAGTTCCTCAAACATACATCGACAGTTTTACCTCTCAGACTTCTGGACTGTCACTGAATACATTGAAAAAAATATCGAAAGAATTGGAGAAATTGGAGACAATGAAGAAGAAAATAATCAAGACGCTAGTTAGCGAATCGTGGCAAAGAATTGAAGAACTATGGAAAATTATGCAGTATGACGAGCAAGAGAGGTCAGGATTTATTTATATATTTGAATCAATGAGAGATTCAGCCTCCACTTTAGAAGACGATGAAAAACTACTCGACGTTTGCGAGAAAGAAATCAACAGCCTTGAACAGCGGTTAGCGGTTTACTTACCAGTACTAGATTTGATAAAGGAGTTCAAGCAGCTTCAAGCTGACAACTTATACTTAGAAGAGAGTTCTAAGGATTCGTCGAGGCTACTTCTTAGGAATTCGCACAAGATCTTACTGCAAGAGGAGAAAACGAGAAAGAAAATTACAAGGCATTTTCCCAGAGTCATCCAAGAGCTAAAAGAAGGGCTAACAAAAATCGATGAACTCTTCGGCAAGCCCGTTGTTGTCGAGGGCCGAAAATTGATTGACCTTGTAATACAGCAAGAGGGGGAATTGCTCAACAAATATCCGAGAAGTAGATTGAATCTAGGAAAAAAGAGTTTGGGTAAGCTTCCCCCGAAAAAAACCTCCAATAAAATAGAGAAACAGCAGGTTGGGCACAAGCAATTTAGGATTAACTCGAAAACACTCAGTACGTTTGAAAATGGCAACTTAACAATACATCAAACTCCACTAAGAAATATATCTGGCACAGAGCAGCAAGCAAAAGGTTTACCAAACACGAGAGACACCAGCAGCGGCACTACTGCTCAAAGAGCTAGGTTTTCAAGTCCACCGAGGTCTTTGAAAAGGCTTTTGCCTCCAAAAATAATATCGAGGAACGATCAAACCAGAATACCAGAGCTGAAACTGAAGAGGTCAGAATCTTCCAATTTAAATTCTTCACCATTACTTAGATCGAGACCTCCGAGTGTGAGCAAACAGTTTATCCGACCCACCAGACTTTTCCCAATTTCTCCAAGTAGAATAAACCAACGAAGAAGTCAAATACCGATGCTATCAAAGGCGGCTTCAACTGTAAGCGACTCAAATGAATTCTGCGAAAAGGAAAATATCGTAGACTCAACGCCAAAAGTGGACAAAAACCTACGGAAAGGTGATATTATGAACAATAGTAGTCCCTATAGAGAACCTAATAACAGCATCTATAAAATATCAATGTCACCGGATGGAAAATGTACTCTAAATATTCGACAAGAGAACATTGAGAGTGGACTTGACGATACTAGCATCATAGATGATGACAATGAGAAGGATTTCATTACTTGGAAAAACCAACAGATTCTGAAGATTAATGAACAATCGAAGGAAAACTAAATGTAAAACACGATCAAGAAATAAAAATTAAACAGGGCAAGACTTAGTTGCACGGGCGAATTATGTACTATGAGATTTGTAACAATATTTTAACTACCAATTCTTGAGCTCCATCCCTTCTGGTGGTGAGGGGTCAACTTTTTTCTTTGAGACATCTTCCCAGTTTGTGTTTAGTGCGGTACCGTTGCTCTCAATGAAGGATTTCATCATTGCTCTCTTAGTATCTGGATCAGCACCGGCATATAAATTTTGAAAGAACTCGTCCGCTGAAGCTTTCTCCTGTTCATTCTCTTCATCCAAATCAATCTTTGACCAATCGATTTGTTTTTTAGATGATGAAGGATAACTTAATGAAGAGCCTGGAGCCGTGCTTTCCGAGCTCGAGAACTGTGGGGTGCTTGGTGTATCTTCAGTGCTAGTTTGATACTCTAAAGTCTTCCATTGATTACTATGCAATTTCCTGAGAGTGATCTCAAGCTTCTTGGTGTATAAATTGACAATAATATTCTCATTGTCAACTTCATGTGCCAATCTTATAGAGTATTGAAATTCGGAAGCTGTCGCCAAAGTATTGAATACTACTTCCAAAGTTCTCTTATCAGTACTGTCAACTTTCGCGGCCACATCGTCCTTGGTTTTGGGTAAATTAGAGGTAAACAATGAAATTACAACAGCATTCGAAGTTTGATACCAATCCGTCCTCAATTTAGGAGCAGCTACAGTAGCGTTAGTCGGAACATCGTCTGTGTTTACCTTTGGATCTTTTGGTGTTGACTGAGTATTGAGTTGAATCTCTTTGCTAGTTACTTCTTGTTCGATAGGGACGTGGGATGATGATTTCTTGCCCACTTTCTTGAGTTTCTTATCAAGCTGCAGGTGCCACATACCTAATGTATCATCTTGGTAGCCGAATTCATTGCATTTATTCATATAGTAGTCGGCCTTTTCATACTCCTTATTATTATAGTAGTGTATGAAGTAACGGAAGAATACCAGCCCGATTTTTGACCGGTCACCTCTATTTTGGGCGACTTTCAAAGCTCTATCCAGTAATACCTTTGCGTTGTCCAATGTTTGATCATTATGCCAATCTGAAGAGCCATAATACAGTTTTTCGAGCGATGCAGCTTTATAAATCATTGCCGTCAAGTTTTCTGGGTACTCTTTCAGGATGTCATCGTATAGTTTGAGTGCCTTCGACGAATTGCGGTCCTCATACAGAACCTTATACGCAACTTTTAAATCCTTGTCCACAGGCATCGGTGGTACTGCTGTGATCAATATTTCATTGAGATTCTTCATGAGAATAGTCCACATGAACAATATAGCTAAAAACCTCCAAGTGTCGCCCCGAACGATAAATCATCCCGCCGATACTCACGAAAACTCGAAACTTTACGAGAGAAGAGATGAGGTGAGTTGAGCCTGGTCTTTTGCTGACAATCGATCTCGTTCGGCATCAGCTATAATAATGTAGCTACTTACAGCTTGCTTGAGGAAGATCCAGGTGCAATGTTCTAGGGCTCCGTAATCTTTATAAATCACCCGGTGTACCTTTTGCACAAAAATTGAAGGACTAGCTGGAGACGCTGGGTTGAATGTTAGAGCATTCGGGTCTTGTCGACTCTAATTCGTTCGGACCATTACGTTATGGCTAGAATCATTACTCACTTATAGCATCCTGCTCGTTCCCATATTAAACCTACTCGAGTTTCTTAGTTTTAAAAGACAGTCATAACAATCAGTTCATCTTCATTATTGGGGTTTGGTTCCACCTAAGCAGTATTTTGCAACCTTTCACGTAACACGAACCTTATAATGTCGATTTTTTTACTCTTCTGTCCCAGATGCTCTGGATGACTTGTGTTTTCCCAAACTGATTGAAGTGGTTAGCCGCTGAAGTCGCCTTGATAAAAGGACATGGCCGCTGGACAAAATAAAGAACGATTTACCATGAAAAGAATATCAGTATATCTAAACTCCTGGCTGATGCCATGCTAGACCACTAAAAATTATAAAGAGCTTCTGTTTGTTTATTTATTTCTTGTTTATGCTCTCTATGGCCTTCAACAACTTCCAGAAAGATTTATCACCCATAGAGTAATATGATGTTGAAAACTTCTTTAAAAGAATAGAAGAAAGCCACTCTTGGAGAACCAGACGTAGAGGAAGTACCGTAATATCGAAAAGTATCAGTGAGCTGAAATGTCCAGTTTCGCAATGTGAAACCGAGCTTACTGCGAGATGACCACGGCCTACATAGATCATACCTATCTAGAACTAAAGAGACCCATAAGAGCAAGCCATTGGGCTCATTTCAAGTATTTAAGCATTTCGATCAGATTGAGCGCTTCCAAGAAGCTATTCTCGCAACAGGTCTAATAGACAGTACCTCTTCAGTCTGAAAAACCTAGATAAGTGCTTGGGCCAGCAATCTGCCATGACCTGGATAGCATCAGGAGCATGATTGTTGTGTGATATAGAGAGTATTGATACTGGACATTAACTCGCAAATGAGTTAAAGGTGTTGGTTTCAGAAACCCATAAACCACATTTATTTTAAATACCGAGCGCCTGCAAATTTTACCGATGAGATGAGCTTGAACAGGTACTACTTGAGAGAGCTCCGATACATAAGGTTGTTAGTTGCTACTTCTACTCGCTCAATATTGTATCAGGCCTCTTCATGTCTAACGATTCCTTAGCCCATGTGAGGGCGCTAGTCTTGGATGCTACACCATTGATTACGCAGCCCTACACGCACTACCAGAACTATGCCCAATCGTTCTATACTTCTCCTACGGTCTTCAACGAAATCAAGGACGCGAATGCAAGGAAGAATTTGGAGATCTGGGACTCACTGGGGATGCTGAAGCTCAGACATCCTAAGGAAAACTCTATAAATCAAGTGGCTGCTTTTGCAAAGCTCACGGGTGATTACTCTGTCTTGAGTGCGAATGATATTCATATCTTGGCATTAGCCTACGAGTTAGAAGTCGAGTTAAACAAAGGCGATTGGAGGTTGCGGAAGAAGCCAGGCGATTCCTTGGAACATTTGGTAGAAGAGACCGAAGATGCCGCTAAGGATGAAACGAAACAACCAGTTGCGCCAGCAATTAGCGATGACCAACAAGAACAAGATGAAATAACAACGAAAAAGAAACCCCGCAGGAGAGGTGGAAAGAAACAGAGAGCTAAAAGAGAGGCAGCCGCAGCCGCAACCGCAGCCGCTGTTGCTGATGCTAGTGGTGAGAACGTGGAGGCTTCCCCCAGCGAAGATGTCGGGGATGATGACGATGAAGACGACGGTGAGTGGATTACCGTTGACAATCTAACGGAGGTAATAATAAGGGATAGTGGTGAAGATACTACCGGCTCGAAGGGCATCGAAGCTACTGACGAAGAGCGCGCCATAGCTTTAACATCTCCAAGTAATCAAGTTGCATTGGCCACCGGTGATTTTGCTGTACAAAACGTGGCGTTACAAATGAATTTAAACCTTATGAATTTCATGTCGGGTTTGAGAATAAAAAAGCTCCGCAACTACATGATGAGGTGTCACGCATGTTTTCAAATGTTTCCTATGCCCAAAGATGGGAAAACCAAACATTTCTGTCCTTCCTGTGGTGGTCAAGGAACTC
This sequence comes from Torulaspora quercuum, assembly GCA_946403475.1. Taxonomy (NCBI): domain Eukaryota; kingdom Fungi; phylum Ascomycota; class Saccharomycetes; order Saccharomycetales; family Saccharomycetaceae; genus Torulaspora; species Torulaspora quercuum. The sequence continues at coordinate 150,856 of OX291448.1, forward strand.
TGCTGAGATGTGCTGTGTCTGTTGACTCTAAAACTGGTGCAGTAACTCCTCACTTGAAGGCAAACTTCCAATGGAACAATAGAGGTAATAGATACTCTATTCCAAGTCCATTATCGAAGAATGCCCAAAAGAGATATGGTAAGAAAGGATGCGTACATTCCAAGCCTCAAGATGGGGAACTCATCATGCGGGAAGACCAAAAGGAGTACGAGAAAGTGATGAAGCAGGAAGAGTGGACCAGAAAACACAACGAGAAGATTCTGAACAATTGGATTGGTGGTGGATCAGCAGACAATTATATGTCTCCATTTGCCATTTCGGGATTGAAGAGTCATACTGTTCGTGTGGGAAGAGGGAGATACGTTAACAGCAACAGGAAAAAGCGATAAATTAGCATCAATAGAACATTTTAAAGCCGTTTTTACCTTATGTAGTTTAAATTATACTAAATTGTGACACTATTATGACATTGTAGCTTAGCCATCACCTGACTTGTGCGTCCAACATGACTGAAGTCATTTGCTTACCCGAAGCAAAACACAGCAAAAAGGTGGCCAACTTACTCAGCACATACACAGGACCAAACAGTATCAGTGTTACCGCGACGTATTGTTCAGGTCTGTCATATTGGGAAGACGGTATTTCATTTGTACCTTGTTGTTTAACTAGGGTCCTATAACTGTGTTTCCATTTTGAGTGTATTAGCTCCCATTTGATCAAACTGTTCTTTGGTGACTTGACTACACAAAATGCCTTTGCCAACGAAGGATAAAAGACCCCCTGGCCTCATCTCGCCGAGATTCGTCTCTGCAGCCAATAAACCCAACCCGGATGGTTCCTTAAGCGCACCCAACGTACTCTCGTTCCATAGTTCCAATGAGAATGGTGGTTCCTTGACTTCAACCTCGAATGTCACGTCTCCTGTGAATAGAGCCTCCGTAAGCCCAGGCAGCTCCCAGACCAAGTCTATTATGAATGCGAGTGGGACATCGGGGGCTGTCATTAGTAACAGTCCTGAGCCAGGGCTCAAAAGAGTGGCGACCGTTACATTTAGTGACTCCAAGTTCAGTAGCCCAAAACAGGCAGCCGCATCCAGTGATGCGGAAGGTGATCAAGCTGCTGCTAAGAAAGTCTCAAATGATTCAAAGGATAAAAGTACGGGGTCAATGTCCAAAGGGCAGAATACTAGTAGTGAACGTCATAAACCGGTCGTTTCAAGTCCACTTTTAACGACAGCGAAGCAGAACAATACCAATCTAACGGCCAGTGATAGTAGAAGTACACCGCTGGCTCCAGAACAAAAGAAAATCAATGAGTTGATAAGTCAAGAAATTGCGAAAGGTAAACATAGCCCCACAAGCCCTAGAAAGCCTTCAGCCAATGAAGCTGTAAGTCGCATAAACGAAGAGCACCCACACTTTTTTGTCGAGGACCCTTTACATACACCTTCAACAAGATCTCGGTCCAATAGCACTAGTCCGAAACCACCAGTTGGCATTGCTTCTGTGGTTTTAGGTGACCAAGAAGGCTATGCAGCTCCAAAACCCGTGGAAGCAACAGCTCTAGAAGCTGTTATGGAAGAAACAGCTGGGCAGAAAATAGCGCCCAACATTCCCAAGAGAGAAAATGCAAAGAACATAGACGCACGGCTACCGCAGGATGACGGTAAGTTACACATTCTTTTTGGAGCCACCGGTTCCCTGGCGGTTTTCAAGATAAAACTGATGATCAAAAAGTTGGAGGAAATCTATGGTAGAGATAGAGTCAGCATACAAGTAATACTGACGCAATCAGCGGAACGTTTCTTTACGAAGAGATATACTAAGAAATACAGAGGCGGCGAAGGCGTTCAGCGAATCGGATCTGAGAGCTCAGTGGATTCGCGCTTGAACTCTGGATTAGTTCCGACAACTTCAAATCTATCTGCAAATGTATTACACCCCCAGCAAACTCAGCAGCAGCATCAACAATATCAGCAACATCAAGAAAGGCAACAGCAAAGGCTACCAAGTAGCTCTCTTCCCACACCTGGAACGCCGAACTCAGTTATGTGTTCAGCAGCGACTCAGGCGGAGTTACCGCCTCATATCCAAGTCTGGGTTGACAAAGACGAATGGGATGTGTGGGAACAACGGACTGATCCTGTGTTACATATCGAACTCCGCCGTTGGGCAGACATACTGGTGGTCGCACCGCTGACGGCCAATACCTTGTCGAAGATAGCACTAGGACTGTGCGATAATCTACTGACGAGTGTTATAAGAGCGTGGAACCCGATGTTTCCTATATTTTTGGCTCCTTCTATGGTAAGCAGTACATATAATTCCACTATGACGAAGAAGCAGTTGAAGCTGATAAAGGAGGATATGCCATGGATAACGGTATTTAAACCTTCGGAGAAAGTCATGGGCATTAATGGTGATATAGGTCTTGGTGGAATGATGGATGGGAATGAAATAGTAGACAAAGTCGTGATGAAGTTGGGAGGTTACCCCAAGGACGAGAAAGAGGAGGAGGATGAGGACGAAGATGAAGACGATGACGAAGACGATAGTCCAGACCAAAACAAAGGTCAAAGGGATGATGATGACCAAGATGACGATGACGACGATGACGACGATGATGACGACGACGACGACGAAGATGATGACGACGACGACGATGACGATGATGAGTTACCTGAGCAACCAAAAAAATAAGTCTTACTCACTCCTTGCATGATAAACGCCATCTTCAGGGCATCGTACGTAACAGCCACTTAGCTATGTAAAGATTTAGTATAATTTTAAACTGTTGTTCCATAGCTTTAGATCCCTGTCGGGTTGCCGGATCCATCCAGCATCCATTGAGAACAAGGAACTACAGCAAACACCCAATCTGCGAATGGTTAGACATTGCCATCAGGCAGCATCCTAGTCGTTCTCTCTAAACATAGGACTTCATCGGCTCATCCTACCGAAGAATGTTGTCACCCGCATTAAACTTTTCTGAGGGTAACTTAAAAAAATCATGACGTTATATTACTAAGTGAAAAAAAAAAAAAAATGAAGAAGCGCAGGTCATCGAATCTGGTTCTATGATAAATACAGTTTAAACTTCTATTTGATATCTTGGGCACTTGTTTACGTCAAATATTGGACGACAGCAACCTGAATCGAATTTTTGTGCCCGTTAAACGAGGAAAATCCAGCAAGATGACAGACACCGAATTAGGTTTATTACTAATCCACCCTGCGGTAACCACTACTCCTGATAAAGTTGTTCAAGCCGTTGACCAGGCTGCTCTCAACGATGTAAAAGTCGTAGACCAGTTCTTGATAAACAAAATCAACGATGAGTCAATCAAGCTAGAAGACGAAAAGTATAATGTGATATACTATTTGACCCCGGAGACGACAGAGACCATGAAATTTCCAGTAAAGCTGATACCCAAGCTTCACAAGGCTTTGAAAACCGGTGGAAAACTCTACGGTCTTTGCAACGCTTACAAAGTGGATGCTCTGGTCAATGGATTCGAGATTATGGAGGATGGCCCATATCATTGGAGAAGGAAGGATACCCAAAAGAAAATATCAGCCATACCGTTGAAACCAAAGACGAACAGCGCAACGAACAGCAAACTCCCCAGCTTCAAGAAACGGTTGCCAACTTTCAAGAAGAAAACGGAAGAGCCGGTCAAAATTATGCGACAGGAAGACGACGATCTCTACGACGAGGACTCGGCAGACGAGATCGACAACAGTGCAAAGGCCAAATTTTTTACCGAAGAAAGCAATGATTCCATCGAGGAAGACGGTCTTATAAATGAACAAGACATTGCCACTGATGTCACGATGATAACGTGTGGCAAATCCAAGACTAAGAGGAAGAGGGCCTGCAAGGATTGTTCTTGCGGTCTCAAAGAGCAGGAAGAACAGGAGATAGACAACATCAGAAAACAGCAAGACTCCGTGATAAGGTTTACTGAAGAAGAACTGACAGAGATAGATTTTACTATTGAGGGCAAGAAAGTCGGTGGCTGCGGTTCATGTTCACTCGGAGATGCTTTTAGATGTTCCGGATGTCCATATCTGGGGCTCCCGGCTTTCAAACCAGGTCAACAGATTAACTTAAACAGTATCTTGGACGACTTGTAACCAACCGGCATCTCGTTCAACACTTGAACCTCTCAGAAACCAATAGGTATTTCCTACTTCTCAGCAGTTCCAATGCATTGTCCACAATTTCCACCATTTTTAACTTTTTTGAGAGAAATACGGGGCTCTCCCGTCGGGCGGTGGCGTTTGCGCCTATCTGCAACTCACTTGACTAATCAGCGAACAATATAAAAGGAACAATATGATAAGCAAGTTTTGATCGTACTCGATTTATAAGTATATATATTTGTCATAGCATTTGATAAGCCTTTGTAGCATCATCGAGTTATAAGGAAGCTAAAAAGTTTTAAAGCAAAAGTTTGAAATGAATACAGAACAAGTAAGAATAGAAGAAAAGCCTGAGGACATCATCAGGAATACGTCTAGAGACATGGTGGCACCCGTTGATAGAATTTCAAGGACTGCTTCCTCTACGAGTTTAAATTCTTCTGTACCACAGACGACATCGCCGCAAATTACTCCCTCGGTGAGTAATAGCAGCGTCAAGGACGGCGCAATCGCCAATAACAGCAGGGTATCGAAGAAAACGTCAAAGAAAAAGAAGAATGTTTGCTATTTCGATAAATGTAGCAGCACTGCTTCTAAGTTCATTGGGGATTGTAATTTTTGTAAAGGTCATTTCTGCTCTAAACATAGATTGATGGAGAATCACGCCTGTGAAGGATTGACCTCTTGCAAGGAGGCTATGCATAAGAGAAATGCTGATAAGTTGGCTGCAGAGCAGACTAGGGCTCCCAAAATTCAAATCTAGTTTTCTCGATTGACAACAACCGTTGGAACAGACTTTGGACTTAGCTCTCGAGCAGCAACACTAACTACATTACAGCATTATTAACCGGTTCGGATCACAGATGGCCATTTTTATAACGGGCAAAGGCCAATGATATATAATACGCGTTTAATCATTATATACAAGCGAATTTCTAATTACCTCACTGCTTGTCAAGGGCTTTGGTGACGGCTTCGTAGACATCATCAACTATCATGGTGGGTTTAACATCGTTCAACGGCGTACCGTCTCTATAAACACCGGTCCTGACAAGACAGCTTTTCCAGCCGTATTGTTGAGCTCCGATGATATCACTGGCAGGGTTATCGCCGACCATATATACGTTCTCAAAGGGCGACTCCTTTGGTTCGAGACCCAAAGTGGGGAGTTTCTGGACCGAAGATGCTAGATCCTCGGATAGGATTTTGTTCCTCCAATCAATCAGAACGTGATGGGCAAAGTCATATGTCAACTTGGTGGGCTTGCCGATAGTATTATCATCCAGAGCAGCCCCATCATTCAGCTCCGAGAACAATTGCCTTATTAAAATACGGAATGCACCTTGCCCAAATCTGTTCAAGGTATAGCTGTTCGCCCATAGAAGATCCTGATTCGAAAAGTAGATTGGTATCGAAGGCTTGCCGGATTTCTGCTTTCTCAAGGTGTTTAACATACCATTTTCACTGTTAATGGCATCCAAAATAATCTGGATGTCGGCTGCCCAGTCGTGTGGGTCGTTGAAGACAAGCACAGCATCAAATTTCTTGGTATCTATGTCAGGAATCTCTCTTGAATACTCCATTAGCTGTTGGTCGCTTAGTCCGGAGAACGGAGCGATGTCTCTTCTATACCTGACAATGTCAGTTTGATGGACCACGTCTTTGAAGCCATAATGCTCAGCTACTTTTCTGACAGATGGTGTACCCACAGCAAGAATTCTATCATACTTATTAATCAATCCTTTGTAAGGCGTATGACTTAAGATAATTTGTAAGGGAGAGATCGGAACATCCAGAGCCTTTGAGATGAAATCAACACGTTCTTCCTCCAATTGGCCACCACCATTTGTCAATAAAATAAATGGTATCTTGTTGTTTTGTAATAATCTCAAAGCTTCCCCGGCTCGAGGTATTGGAGTTTTACTTCTGAGCAGCACCCCATCAATATCAAAAGCAAAGGCAATATTCTTGCTGCTTGATTGTAAAAATCGCTTGAGAATCATTCTCCAAAGATTTTTCACTCTTGTTTAGGCCAACCACTACTCTTTGGCACACTAACAACATTGGGTAATAACATCATTATACTTCAAAAGACTCTGAGTCCTCGAGAAATAACGCGCTCACGTCCTAAGAAAGATGAGCCGAGATATGAAAACATCTCAAACTTTAAATACGCCCCAGAGAAGATGAAGATTAGGCATAATATTGTTCCTGGAGCATTACTACCTTCGTATATGGAATAAGTTAAGCTCAAAGTTAATATGAGGTTTTAAACAGCACTGGCTTTAGAGTACAAGATATGGCAATATGATGCAACCAAATCTTGAACATAATATAACCAAGTACAGTAAGGATGGAGAGCTCTTACGTCGTCTACCTACCTCTAAGGCCTGTCAATTCGTGACCAATTCGTGACCACTGGTAAGATGCCCTTTCCTCAATTGTGTTTAGTCTCGCATTGCTGCTATCTTTTTAAGGAATCGATAAATTTAGAGCACTAGACTTTGTAAAGGGCATACTGTCCACAGGCTTGCCTAATATCGATCAGGAGCCCCCGAATGAGAACAAACCTACTAATGCTGAAACTGAGCCTTACTAGTCCCAAAGCAAAACTCCTCCTTAAAGCTGAAACATCTCACCTGCTTGAGAGTTATCGAGTCCTAAAGAACAAGATCTTACAGATATCAGACGATTCATTACCTACTATGAAGTGCTAGGGTCAAAAGTGAGTGAAAATCCACACATAAATACATATACTACAACAATGCGTCAATATTAATATTGATATTGATATCATTGAATCCCTCTTCGACGTGATACTTACGAGATTCATCAAAATGCGATAGTTCTGGTGGGAGAAGAGCCGTGACAGCATTACCAACAACCAACAGCCCGGGGGGTCGGGAACCGATCTCTTCGACGACCTGGGGAACATATTTGAGTAACGTCCTGGTTATCCTTTGGTCACTGCAAGAGGCTCTCTCTATAATGGCTGCTGGAACATCGCCTACCCAGTGGTGCTTGAGCAGTTCTTCGACCAAAACTTCTGCTCTATGCAATGCCATTAAGAAGATAGTGGTTCTCGTAGCAACATACTCGGGAATTTGAGGCAGAGCACCCTTTCTTCCTGTGCCTGTACATATCAAAATTTGGTCTGCTACATCCCGCTGTGTGGCTGAGGTCTTTGATGTCACAGTAGATGCCAGTGACGAGCTAAGACCTGGGAGAACTTGCGGTTCAAACCCATGATCTTTGAAGAAGAGATACTCTTCGCCACCACGGCCAAAAATGTAAGGATCGCCTTGTTTCAGACGCACCACCTTTTTACCCTCTTGCAGAGCTATTAGTCCCTTTTCCAACAGCTCTTGCTGCGCCCTTTCAGCGTTACCAGGAAACTTACGAGCGATAAAAGTCTCAGTGCTTGGTGGAATCAGATCTAGCACTGGTTGTGGTACCAATTTATCAGCCAGGATATAATCCGCTGTCTTAATTTCGTTTAAAGCTCCGAGTGTAAGCATCGAAACAGAACCTGGTCCGCTACCGACCAATGATATAGCGCCTTCTTTCTCTGCTTTTCTGACGGACTTGGCAATGGAAGATGCATCGATCTTTGACCCGGAAACAGGCTCATCCCGAGCGTCAACAGGCGCCTCGAGGGACTGCTTGGATGGCAAATTGGTCTCCGTTCCAGAGGTTACTGGAGTCTCTAAGGCATTCAAATCGAGGTCAGCAAGCTTATTTAACGGATAGTATTCCATAATTTGAGAGAGCCATCTTGTTCTTCTTAACTTCTGTTGTCTCTCGGTCATGGCAAACTCCTCCACCAGCTTGTTCAGCTTGTGGCTTTCCCAGCCATCATCATCAAGCCCGTACCAAGAATTCTCGGCAACAGCCAGTTCTGTGGTTGCGCTGTAATGCTTCTGTAACAATGCCTTCTGATCTTCGTTGATTATATGGTTTCGTAGTTTACCCATGTTAGTGACTATCTCCGATATATTCGGAGGTAAACGTGAAATCACCTCTCTCTTAATTCGATTAGCCAAAATACAACCTTGACCGTTGGTGGCCACCGCAATCTGCAAACCACTACCTTTGGGGTCGCTAAAAGTAGAAATCATATGAAATGTAGAATATTCAGGCCTTTGTAATGTGTTGATTGGTATCCTTAACTTGACACATTGCTCATAGATTTCCTTGATCAACGGATACTCTGCCATGGGCAAATTAACAAATACCTTGTCGACCACTTTAGCCACTAGTTGACGCCCTAGAGTCGTTAAATCGGACAATTGGAACTCTCTGTCGATGATTTGCAATTCGTTGCTGCCTTCTCCAAATTGAGAGGAAAGGTGTTTGACATGATCCCTTCCGGACGCATTCACGACGACCGGTTTAGCACCACTGCTTTTAATCGACTTTATTCGGTTTACACACATGGAAAATGCATTGGTCCCAACAAGCAGATGTACTTCATCCTGACAATCGGATGCAAGGATCAGAGGTAGCGTTAATCCAGCGCCAGACATGCTTCTTTACCGTTGTTGATGTGGTTTATCACGACTCAATGGCTCTGCACGCACCTACGAAGAGCTTAGAAACCTTATATAGCACCATGGCCTTTCAGAGCATCGAGTGAACTCACAGTTTTCTTTCAACAGAGCCACAGCTTTCTATCACATTTTCAATAATTGTCACGTGTGATTAAGTAAACTTGCAAATTTCAAAAAGGTCTGGAAAAAAAAAATGATGAAAAAAAATCAATCGGCACCATCAGACAATCGCTGGCGACCGCTGGCAGATTGGCATCTTTTTGATCGTATTAGTACTTGGAAAAGTACCGGATTGCGTTAGATTATTTCTTTTTATGTATCGTTTACGTGATTACGGTAGTAAGTTCTTTGCATGAACCAGGTCGAATGGTTAAGTTACTTTATATAAATGGCGATGGTCTTATTTACTGCTATGCAGTTGCGCCTGTTTCTTATGTCTTGATAGTGCGGGTGCGTTAGGATTAATTGTGTTAAAAATGGCTAAAAGAGCATTGGGATTAGGGCAAAAGAATAAGGAGAAGAAGCGTAAAATTGAAGCTAAGGGAGCTCAGGAATCAAAGGAGAGTACTCCCGGAGCAGATCAAATCAGCGTAGAGCTGGATGAGAGTGCTGATTTGGATAACGAGTTCTCACAATTGAAAGGCCTATGGGCGACGTACTTCAACTCTGAGAGAGAGAATGAATATGTCTTGAACGGTATCGTGCATGAATGTGATAGATTACTACGTCAATCTCAAGAAGACGAAAAGATCAGAGAATCCATGAACGATGAGTTTCATGCTATTTATGCCTTGGCATTGTCAGAATTGACGATTTTTAAAGCTGGTGAGAACAATGATAATGAGAAAAAGGAATCGGTCTCTGAATTTTTCGATAACGCTTTAGAAAGATGTGAACTGGGACTGGCTGCATCTCCAGATTCCGATCTATTGAAATTGGTCATTGCCAAGATTATCATACAAAGAATTCCCTTGGAATATGTCTCTCAATTGAAGGTCAAAAGTAAGCAAGATGCGTTGAAAGTTGATTTGAGTCAGGAGCTGGAAACTGCAAAGAAAAACTTCAACGTCTATAAGGGCGATTTGGAATTAACTTCCGAAGTTTTACAAATGTTCGATGATCTTCTAGATATCATCGAGAATTTTGGTCACGAAAATGATATTGAAGAGGGATTAGATAGTGATGATGAAGAAGAACTTGCTCAGGTGCAATTATCACCAAAGCATCCCTTATACAAGGTTCAGAAACAACTACCTCAGAATTATCAATGGTTGAGAGAAAATATGATCAAACTGTTCAATGCCATCGAGGACAAAGATTCGAAATTATACCATAATGTGGCCAGATCTATTGGGCATCTATTTTTGAAGGCAGCGGAAGCTCCAACCAATTCTTTCATGAGTTTACAATACGGTGACGATGAGGGAATCCCCAAGGATGAAAAGAAATGTAAAATTGCTCAACAGGATGCTCTCAAGCAAACGAAACTAGCTCTGGAATACTTAGAAAAGGGACAAGTTGATGATGAACCTGAAACTTGGGTTGAAGTTGCCGAGGCTTATATTGACCTTGGTAATTTGTACGACTATCAATCAAAAGATCAAGAAAACTCTTACCACGTCGCTGAAGATATCTTGATGAAAGCTAACAAGGCCTCCCATGGTAAATTCCAAGACGTGTTGGACAATTTATTGGACAAGGAATGAGCTAACTCCCGAGGAGACCGGGCGAACGCACTGAGTAGCTCCTCTCTAAATAAGTAAAATTCAGGTATTTAAACTAATCCTCCTTTTGAGAAATATATGCAGTTGCAATGGCCTTGCTCAGTTGCCCGCCAAAGAAGCATAATCCGGAAAGCACTTTTTGAACACTGCTGTCGACATGGTAGGTGGGATTCGGTATCCTACTGACTGCATTCTCACGAACTTCAACCAAGTTCTGGGCAAAATTTTTCTTGACTCAGAAACCGATGATGGGTGGACAATGATGATGAGCTTCTTGATAGGCATGAAAACCGTCTTAGGAGACTTTTGTAGGTTCATAGGTGATTTGATTTGAGCTTGTATTAAATAATAGAACTGTGTCACGTGATCTGTTAAACACACTTATCAAAATCGAGACCATAACACAAATCGACATGGATTAAATAAGGAAGTGTAATACCTTCAGCCATTTCGTCGAATAACGAACCACTTGGAGAATATCAGTCATAGCATGTCAAACACCTCTTCAATGCCAGCACAATCAAAGTCACTCAAAGTGACCGGCGAAGATATATGGAAGAATAAAACAGAGAAAGTTAACGCAGAGTTATTCACGCTAACTTATGGGGCAATTGTGTCGCAACTATGTACGGATTATCAAAGAGATTTTCAGAAGGTTAATAATCAACTATTTAGCATGGGGTATAATATTGGAGTGAGGCTAATTGAGGACTTTTTGGCAAGAACAGCGCTACCTCGTTGCGATAATATGGTAAGGACAAGTGAGGTGGTAAGCAAATGTGCTTTCAAAATATTCCTCAACATTACCCCACAAGTAGCTAACTGGTCTCATGAAAAAGATGCCTTCTCTTTGATTCTTGTTGAAAACCCGCTAAGTGATTTCGTAGAATTACCAATGGATGCAATGAAACAACTATGGTATTCGAACATACTGAGCGGTGTTCTCAAGGGTGCTCTAGAGATGGTACAACTTGACTGTGATGTATGGTTCGTTTCAGATGTCTTAAAAGGGGATTCTCAAACCGAACTGAGGGTCAAACTCAACAAAGTTTTGAAGGATGAAATTCCTATCGGCGAGGATTGATCATAAATTCTAGGTTAAAAATGTACTTACAAAATGGTGCGTGTAGTGTCTTATTTACGAATGGCATGTGTAATCACTATGTATATTTTGAGTTTGAAATAAGGGGAAACTGGTTCAAATTATTCGTCTTTCTCATGTTCCCGTTTCTCTCTAATCAATGCTGTTATTTTTGAGTTGTTCTCACTAGGTTCTGGTGATAGCTCGAGCTCTTCCTCGCTAGCGAGATGCTTTCCTTCGGCGAAAATTGGTACATCTGTCAAAGAGCCCCTAGAATTGACCTTTGACAAAGCATTAGAGGTAGACGAGGTCTCTGAATGGATAGATGCAGAACGACTACGTGACGTACTAAACAGCGCAGTGGAATCGTCAGATGATTCTCTTTCAGGTTCTGACTGTGTTTGATCCTCCTGTTCGTCAAAATGGGATTTTAAAATCTTCTCAAAATTGGGAAAAACCTTTGGTCCCAGCTCGTTGCATACAGCCGTGATTTCCAAACTCAATCTTTGGCGCATATTCTGCAGTTGTTTGATTTTCCTGCCCGGATATATCAGCGTAATAAATAAGGGTGGTAACGACTTGAAAAGATCCATTCCGATTTCGCCTGTCTTTAAGCTAGAATATGTGGCGCACACAAGGAGAGCGTAGAAATAGCAGAATTGCAAAATTTTGCCATCGAACGGAACCCAGAGCTTCGTCACCCATGTATTTTGTCGCGAGTAGAGAATCATCAGCAAAATGGAATAAGTGACATAAAGAAGAGGTGCAAAGACCAAGGCAAACATCAGCTTCCAAGTCGCAATTAAATCCAAACCTTTAATTTTAACCAGCGATTTTTTTAAGCCTTCCTCGGCCTTCTTTTGAGCATATATACTGCAGCTGATGAAAATTGGGGTGAATAATATTGAGCCTGGGAGCGATAACCCGAAAAAGATAAGTAGCCTTATAATCCTTTCTAATAGTATGAAAAGACTCCTGAAAACTTCTTTTTTCCTAGTTTTTAACTCCATGACTTGATGATCTTTCAAGCCCAGCGAATCCAGAGTTTTGTTGTATTTACTAACCATTTGCTGTAGGTGAATAATTCGAGGGTCATCCTTATATTTTGAATATCCCAACAACAGTCTTCTGTTGATTTCAACCACAGTTGGTAACGAGATCTTACCTCTTATTGGTTGATATAGTCGTCTTGCTGCTTGAATAGTCATCAGAACATCAAAGCTTGGAGCATTCTCGGTCACTGCATATATGGCGCTCGTAATGGTCTTCAATAGCTCACCTACAGTTTCTCTTGGATTCTCAATGTAATTTTTACCCATCGTGCCATCCACTATGATCGGTTCACCATACTCCAAGACAGCTCTCGACCTAAACTTATCTCTGTGGAAATAGTGTAAACCGCAAGGTACGACGTGAACTGTCATGTTCGGGTCAGCCGCTGTGGCACCCAGAGCCATAATTGCCACACCTGCCTTGATTGGCAGCAGCGAGGGTCTATCGTGGGATCCACCTTCGGGAAATATTCCAACACAACCTTTCGTATGCAAATGATCGAAGACGTTTTGGAAAACTTTTGAATTATCGATTTTGGCGGCATATTTAAAATTCGTTCCATTCGTTAGCATATCTCTAATCTTTTGGCTAGTTTTGAATTTGAAAGGCGTTTTAATGATGAGCGTTTCATCATCTTTTATTTCAGTGATTTGAGCATTTCCTAAGTAATTTGGTAAACCAATTAAGGATTTAACGATGAATTTTTTAGTAAAGGCTGGCGATTCGCCTCCTTCAACCCTACCCTTTATTACAGTTGGATTATTTTCCAAATCTGGACAGTAAATTTTTATTCTCGGATCCACTGGTTTCAAATTATCTTGAGCTCTTGGAACGGGAATAGCTCCAGTCAAACGACCGAACAAAGAAACGAATCTTTTCTTGAGACTTGATTCGGCCGTGACAAAACATACCTGCCTAGATCTCCATCTTGAATCTTTTGCCAATTTCCTTGTTGTAACCATCACTAAGGAAGGATCGATGAATTGGTTTGCATGTGGTGCGCAAACCAACATTGTTGCGGTCCCTACGGGTGGCACGTTCTGACCACCACGTACCTTAATCTCTCTGAAAAAAATCGTAAATACAATGTTCAAAAGGAACAGTACACAGTCGAACAGCCATGCATGGTACGTATACTTGAAACCGTTATAGTTGTTGATATATTGCTCCGAAGGATTTGGAACATGAGCTTTGCTCTTCTCATGGCTTTTAGGCTTCACAGCAGCATCTGCAGTAGCAGCTTTATCTGAATCACAGTCAGTCATTTGACAACCCAAACAGCTAAGAACGTTCGCCAAGTGCTACGATATTTCGCCAACCTCATGAGCCCAAATTATACGAAAGATCCTTATATACCTCATCTAGTTACTCCTGTCCCCCTTTGAGAGAGAAACTAAAGACGCATGTCACGTGGTAGTGTCGTGACAACTGGTAGCGCCGTTTACTGCTCATGACCATTCTATTGAGACGCAAGAATCGGTACTAACTAGGTGTCTGACGTACCTTGAACCGCTAACTTCGGCTTAGACCCATGCTCAAAAGATTCGCATTATCCCTCCGGAAGGGGATAAGACACCACTCAGCATGCGAAACTTCTGTTTGTATATGGTAAAGCTAGTAACGCTAAATAGCAGAAACACATTCTGATATGTAATGCTGTCTTAAAGCCACTCGAAGGTTTGGTATCGCTTCAAGTTGGGTCAAGATTGTGGCCGATGTTTGCAAGATTGGAACATGTCTCGGACATAAAGTCACATGCTCAGCGAGTTCTGGAGACGCAAGGGGGGAGTAAGTTACTTAAGGCGATCCTCTCTTCGAAGTAAATCCTACGATTGATCTTCGGATAAACAGCGTGTAGCAGAACAACCTTGTGCGATCAAGATACTTCCAGCGACCTGGTTTCTATCTAATCCAGCTCTCATTAAGCCTTTGTTGGAACTCCGGATGATTTATGAGAGATTCCGCGGATGCCCGGGAAAACCCATTAGAGCCGAAAAAAATTGCGGACTAACATAAACATCAGGGTATATACGCTTTAATTTCCGCAATCTAGCCGGCCAGCTGACATGGTTGCCAACAGAGATCCTCTTTCGGTCAACTAAGATCGTTCTCACCTCTCAACAGTCGATCAACTTTGTCAAACGGAAAGTCTCAAGAGCAATTAGGTTGAATACATAAGCTTTTGTACAGTAGCAGCTGTTGGGCGTTGGAGTAGTATTCACTTGTCTATTACAGCACTTTTTCAATTCTCGATTTCGCAGTAAGAGCAAAGAATTACAGTGCTCTTTTTCATATTTCATGATGAGTGGAGAATGGCAACTTCTTCTAATTGCGAAAGAGGCATCAGTGAATAGCACTGATGCAGTCATCGATGGTAGATCTCCCGTCTCGTTATATAGTGGGATGGTGCCCAATTTGGCATTTAACATTGCGATGCTGTCCATATGGGGGGTCCTACTTAGTTTGCAAGTGCTGACGGTATGGCTAAAGCAATACTGGTTTTCAGTGGCTTTCATCTGTGCTGCGGTCTTAGAAGTTCTAGGTTACATCGGTAGGGTATGGTCTCATTATAATGTTTTCCTAATGAACCCATTTCTTTTGCAGATGATCTGTCTGACAATAGCACCTGTTTTCACCATGGGTGGGATATACTATCAACTAGCTAAGTTGATTGAGATTTACGGTCATGGTTTTTCTCTGTTGCCCTCTCCCATGGCTTATTCGTACATTTTTATCTGCTTCGATATCATTTCACTAGCGGTTCAAGCAGCTGGTGGTGGTGTTGCAGGTACTGAGGCTTCGGAGGGCTCTCAATCAGACCAAGGTGATAATATTTTCATTGCTGGTCTAGCCCTGCAGGTTGCGTCAATGAGCATCTTTATGATGCTCATGGGTCATCTGTACTACATGGTTTTCGTACAAACTCGTCTGCAACATACGGGCCAGAAAAGATTAAGTTTCAGTTTGTTCAAGGTCAAACAGTCGGAAATCGATTATTTGTATAGGCAGAAGTTCAGCGACCTCAGAATTAATCCTGACCGTTGGGTATTCCACTACTTTCCTCATGCGTTGACTGTTGCAGTGCTCACGGTCTTTGTTCGTTGTTGTTATCGTCTTGCCGAGCTGGTTGCCGGCTGGAGCGGTTACCTGATTACTCATGAGAATTATTTCATCATCTTAGACTCACTGATGATGGCAATTGCCACTGTTTCAATGACAATCTTTCACCCAGGTCTCGCTTTCCAAGGAAGGAAAACCTCTATACCAATTACCCATGGCCGTGTCGATCCAGAGACGGTTGCGGGAACCCCATCCGAAAACGACAAAGACAGAACGTCAACATCGTCAGATGAACTTGAGCCTATTGAGAAACAGAATGTCTTCAAAAGATCTTATAATAAAATAATAAAGAAAAAATCGTCTCCAGAGAAGAAGCAAACGGCGAAGGCTGAAGATGGATCTCTCGTATAGAAAAAAAAAAAAGACAAAATCTGTCCAAGCCTTATATTGGCACCATTATTCAATTTCATTACATTCGTATTTTCCTCCCAAACGATCACTTTTAGTTTATCCAGAATATGTACTATGTTCTTTTTGTTATAAAATTTAATATACTTGTGATTTTTTCAACACGAATGCAAGATTGCTAGTTGGCTTCCGTTGATAACCTCCAGCTGTGACTCTAACTTGTCTCTTGTAAACTCCTTATTCAGTTCCACGCCAATATCAAACCACTGGTCTACGAACTCTCTCATGTCTTCAATTTCGCACATTTTACTCGTTTCATTGATGTTCGTATACAGTTGTTGAACCTGAGCAAAATCCACCGTAAAACGCGGCCCTACGATTTCTCGTCGTCCCCTCCATATTGAGCTACCTTGTACATCCTGAATCTTACTTCCGCGCAACGGTTCATAACCGAGTAGAAGTTTGAACATCGAAATGAAAGAGGGATCCCATCTCTGTGGTGTGTCTATGGCAAATAGCTTATGGGCTGGAGCACATCTCTTTATAATTTCGAATAGTTGCACCAGTCTTGTCGGAATATAGAGATGTTGAGCATTCTTGATAAGACGTGGATTGCTTTTGCCAACAACCCTTTTCAATGCAATCTGACACCAATAATCCATCTCTGTATCGAACCTTTGCAACCTACCGCCAGATTCATTGATGTCCATATAACATTGCTCCCATTGCCCTTCATGCGAGCACCTTACTAAATCATGAGAGGTATTCTTTAAAACGTCATTTAGCATTAGAATGTAGACGGGATCTTCGATAACACGATCACCCATATCTGAACTTTCGGCAGAGAATACCGCGTTATTACTAATTATTTCAACTTCTCCAGGGATTCCGCTGGTTAATTTCTTGGAGGGTAATTGTTTATGACTATGGAGCGGGACCATGATGTATCTGATTCTCTCGAACATCTCCTTCGACAACACCCTTTGAAAATAAGTCATCATGCTTTTAGCAATCTTCAGAGATTGAGGTAAATCAGTGTAAATGTTAATGATGTTTAAGTCACTATAGGGATAGGAGTTTAGCTTGTAATCCACCAGAAACCACTTGGCAATACAATAGGTTAAGATAGGGTCATATAGCAAAAGATTCTCACTATAGTCGGGAGAGTAACTCGGTAAATTGCCTCTTTGTGTGAAAAACGTTTCATGTCTCATAATGCTCGGCAAACTCAACCATTCGTAATAGTCTCGAAGAGGAATTGTGGCCGTCTCTCCTAGGGCGATCTCCTTCCATTTGCGCAATTGCTCAATTTGTATCAGCGGATAGGTGCTCTTGAACCTTACATGCGGTTTGAAGGTCAAAAGTTTTCTCATAAACGTTCACAGTTCAATGGCCTAGTATGCCTTGGGAAGCACTCACCTCAAGGTATCACGGAGTTTTATGTTGTATGAATGAATATAGCCCCCAATATTGAAACGGGGTCGCCCGGTCGTTCAGGGCGATCGCCTCCAGTAGATGAAAGTAATTTTCAGAATATTCGACGATGGAAAGAGCTTGATGATTGAAATTTGAGATTTGATGTTTGACAAGCAGATATCGAAGGCGTCTTTTTCTATCCGCATCTTTCTGTTTGACTATAATGGGTGTCCCTTCATTCTTTAGATGGCTTTCCAGGAAGTATCCGAAGATTATCTCGCCCGTTCTAGAGGAGCATCCACATGTGGTTGATGGTGTAACGCTCCCTCTAGATTACGCGGCCCCAAATCCCAATGGAGAGTTGGATAATCTATATCTGGACATGAATGGTATTGTGCATCCATGTTCACATCCAGAGAATAAGCCTCCACCAGAAACAGAGGATGAAATGTTACTCGCCGTGTTTGAGTATACCAATCGTGTGTTGAATATGGCCAGACCACGTAAAGTACTTATGATAGCTGTGGATGGTGTAGCACCACGTGCAAAAATGAATCAGCAACGTTCTCGTAGGTTCAGAAGTGCAAGAGATGCGCAGGTTGAGAATGAGGCCCGTGAACAAGTGATGAGACAGCGAGAAGAGACTGGTGAGTACATTGATGACTCCGTCAAAAACAAGAAAACCTGGGATTCGAATGCTATTACACCCGGCACTCCGTTTATGGACAAATTAGCTGCTGCTTTACGTTATTGGATATCTTTCAAACTAGCTACCGATCCAGGTTGGAAGAATATTCAAGTTATCATCAGTGACGCAACAGTGCCAGGGGAAGGTGAGCATAAAATCATGAATTTCATCAGATCGCAACGTGCAGATCCCCAATATAACCCGAACACTACTCATTGTATATATGGTTTAGATGCTGATTTAATCTTCTTAGGTTTGGCCACACATGAACCTCATTTCAAGATTTTAAGAGAAGACGTGTTTGCCCAGAACAATCGCAAGAGGCACAATTTCAAGGACACTCTGGACATGACTGAGGAAGAAAAGAAGTTTATTGCCAAAGAGGATTCCGAGAAGCCATTCCTGTGGCTACATATTAGTGTGCTCAGAGAGTATCTTGCAGCTGAATTGTGGGTGCCGAGATTATCTATAGCTTTCGACCTTGAACGTGCCATTGATGATTGGGTATTCATGTGTTTCTTCTGTGGTAATGATTTTTTACCTCACCTTCCGAGCTTGGACGTTAGAGAAAACAGCATCGACATCCTACTGGATATTTGGAAAGCTGTTTTACCAAGCCTAAAATCATATATGACTTGTGACGGTGAATTGAACTTAGAATCGGTTGAAATGCTTTTGCAACAGTTAGGTGCCCGCGAGGCTGACATCTTCAAAACCAGGCATATACAAGAAGTACGGAAACAAGAATCTATACAGAGAAGAAAGCAGCAAAGGGACGTTTCGAAAGGTCAGGATAGACATCCAATCACGCCTAATGAGCAATTACAAATGTATGATACACAAGGACATCTGGCTGCGGGCTCTTGGAACTTGACGACCAGTGATATGGTTAACTTCAAAAAGGAAATCATGCTGGCTAACGAAGGTGATGCGAAAGCAATTGCCATTGTCAAAGCTCAAAGTGACAAAAATAATCAGCTGATGGAGAGCATAAGCAATGAGGACATGGATAAAGTGGTCAGTGAGGCTAATAAAGCCAATTACTCAGTTGCCGACGTGATGAAGAAAAGGTTAATAGCTAAGAAGCACAAGCTGGAGCAAGAGCAAAGTGAAGGCGAAGCTGCGAGTAAGGAAGCCGATACTGAAAATGTCAAAAAACAGAAGTTAGAGGAGATAAAATCAGAACAAGAGCTTGACGAAGAGATAAAGTCTGAAGTGGTAAAAGAAGTTGAAGATGAAGAGGAGGAGGAAGAAGAACAGGGGGAGCAAGATGAAACAAAAGCTAATGTTGAGAAAGACTTAGTTCCATCCGTATCAAGCGGTGCTGTTCGCAGTGGCGTATTTGATAGTGATGTTGAAGTGAGACTTTACGAACCCGGATATAGGGAAAGATACTATGTGGCCAAGTTCAACATCAGGGAGAATGAAATTGAACCCTTGAGAAAGGATCTGGTTAGATGCTATATTGAAGGTGTTTCATGGGTGCTGGCGTACTACTACCAAGGCTGCGCGTCATGGGACTGGTATTATCCTTACCATTATGCCCCTTTTGCTTCTGATTTTTTTGATATAGCAGACATGAAAGTTACTTTCGAACAAGGGGAGCCAATTTTACCTTTTGAGCAACTTATGAGTGTCTTGCCCGCAGCATCAGGACACACATTACCACCAATTTTCCGTCCTTTAATGAGCGAGCCTGATTCAGAGATCGTCGATTTTTATCCCACTGATTTCCCCATTGACATGAATGGTAAGAAAATGTCATGGCAAGGTATAGCGTTGCTGCCATTCATTGATTCCAAGAGGCTTTTGAAAGTGGTAAGAGATCAATACCCACGTTTAACTGGCTATGAAAAATCTAGAAACGTTCGCAGAGATCCGGTCCTACTTATCAGCAATAAGAATGTCAACTACGAAAGATTTGTGAAGCGTTTGTTTAAAGAACCAAACGATGTGTCCGATTTAAAGTTTCAACATTTTAAAAGTGGATTAAGTGGCATAGTTTTCAGCGATTCAGAGGGTTTTCAACTAAACAGTAAGATCCAATGTCCTATTCAAAGTGGTTCGCTACCCGAGCTTTCGACAAACTTATTCTTGAAGATGCGCTACAAGCTTTTGCCGGTACCTGGCAAAAATAAGTCGGTTATATTAAATGGGTTCATTCCTCCGGAATCATTGTTAACATCATATGATTTGGACGCTATTCTTTACAAATACAATAATAGTCAAAACTACAATCGATCCGGGCGCTGGAACTTTGAGAACGATATGAGACAAAATAAAGTACCAGTGGGACCCAGTGGAACGACGCAATACAAGCCAAGGGTTGGAGGTTTCAGGTCATTTTTCTATTTCGGACAAATGAACAACACTATGAACACTGATTCTCAATACGGCGGTCAGCAATACAACGCGAATGGTTACCAAGGAAGACGTCAAGCTGGTAACAGTGGCCCTGGACGTGAAGACTTCAGAAACACCGGTAACTATAATACAGGCCAAAGTAGATATGGTGGTAGCCACAATGGTGGACGTACTTACAAAGCGCAGGACAGACAGTACGCCAAAAATCCCGTGGGGAGAAGGTACCAAGGCTCAAACAGAGCATCATCTAACTCAGGAACCTATTCCCGTCGCCCGTATAATAACTAAATAGATATTTCGCAGGATTAGAAGTAGAACAGAAACATAACTAATTTTTCAATTTCCGATCATACCCAGATACCTCTTGCACATATTTCACAAATAAACAAACTCATTCAACAAAGAAACAATCCGATGTAGTGTAACGGCTATCACATCACGCTCTCACCGTGGAGACCGGGGTTCGACTCCCCGCTTCGGAGAAAATTATCACTTATATTTTTTTCAAGGCTCTTTGATGCTTATTCAAGAGGAATGAGATGGGGGCAGCCAGGCGCGGGAAAGTGGGAAACCCACGAACTACTGTTTTCTGGTTGTAAAGGCTTAAATGCAGAGTGGGGGAGTGAGCACGAGATACACGTGTGGAACAAAGTGCTCCGGTGCTGCAACATATTCTTTTGGTAGCAGCACAGGACAATACGTCCTGCGACCTATCGCCATTTCACTTCGGAAAAAAAAATGTGTTTTTCCGATCCACACTCTCTGCTCGTACAAGCTACGGGGAAACCAAAAGAGGAAAATGGGGAAATATTCTTCCGATGCGGTCCCGAAGAATCCATGAACCACATAGCTAATTGCGGGGATAAGACCGGAAAATAAAATAAAACCAAAAAATAAGAGTAAAGAAAATCCGGCCGGGTTATCTATAATGTGGGGGCTTTTCTAGGATTTGTTTTTTTTGTGTTTCTCTCCGAATTCGGCGTGAGATAAAGCAACATTAATCCCTGCTCGTTTCGGTTCCTATAATATAAGGAAGGAGCAGTGGAAAAAATCAAGGAAAAAAAGGATTAATATAAGTCTTTCAAAGAGGGTGATCAGAGAAGTTTTCTCTTTTTATTTTATATTATCTAATCAAAGAAACATCTCAACAGTTTAAAGAGAATAAGTACTTTGTTCAAACCGAAAACATCTTTTTGAAGCACATAGGGAATCCAAGCAGAATTGCAAGAATGTTTGTTTCTCCGCCTACGACAGGTCATGTCCTCTCAAAAAGGCAACAAGGATTTAGCCATTCTTCTGGTAATCGTCATGACATGAACAATGGATTTTTACAGTCGATACCCGAGGGTTCGTCGACAGCGTCGTATACACCGTCTATAGCATCGTCAGGATCACAAGAGAAAGCGGTGTATCAACAGGATTTGAAAAAAGATACAACTAATTTCGTGAATGCACCACCAGAGTATGCTGATCGTGCGAGGGACGAGATTAGGAAAAGACTGCTTCCGCAATCAGCAGGTAGCAAATCACACAGGTCCAGTAGGGCTGGCAGCATTTCGACGTCCAACAACTCGATTGATAACCGCAGCGTATTTTCAGATAATGCTTCGTCGTATCAGTCAAGTATCTTTTCACAACCAACTACCATCTTCACACAATCTACTGCTGACAGTTCCTTACTACCACCGGCCAGAAAGATAGTTACACAGATATCATTACAGGATGCACTACCGAAATCGTTTTACGATATGTATGCACCGGAAATCCTGATGTCTGATCCTTCGAACATCTTATGCAATGGACGTCCCAAATTTACCGAAAGGGAGTTGCTAGACTGGGAACTCAATGATATAAGGTCTCTACTGATAGTGGAAACGTGTAGACCCGAGTGGGGAAATCAGCTACCTGAGGTCGTCACAGATGCACCAAATTTACCAAAATTTAGATTACAGCTGTTGCCATTAAACTCTATGGATAGTTTTATCATAGAGACGTTGATTAACTCAGATTTATATTTGGAAGCGAACCTAGATTATCAGTTCAAACTAACAAGTGCCAAATACACGGTAGCGGCCGCAAGAAAGAGACATGAACAAATGACTGGAAGATCTGAATTCGTCATGCAATTATCCAAACCAGAATGGAGAAACATTATAGAGAATTATTTGCTTAACATTGCCGTGGAAGCTCAATGTCGATACGATTTCAAGCATAGCTGCTCCGAATACAAGAAGTATAAAGCACAGCAATCTAACCTAAAGAGACCCGACATGCCGCCTCCAAGTATGATTCCGCAGAATGATAGAGGGAATTCTATGGAGAAGAACAATCGATCAAGCGGTGGTAATCTTTTAAAGAAAGCCTTGCTGAAAAATTTGCAATTGAAGAACTTTAACAAAAACAGCACGGATCCATCTATGATTGGTTACAACAATAGCAAGAATGATAGCAACACTAATGATAATAATAAAAATAATAATAATGATAATGATACAAGTAATAGCATGTTAATCAACGATCAAAGTGGATTATCGACCGGTTCGATAAATCAACGTGGAGGTAAAGTCTCATTGACCAAGGAGGAAAAAGCTATGCTTTGGTCGCAATGTCAGGCACAAGTTTACCAGAGACTAGGTTTAGATTGGCAACCAGATGGAGTTTCGCAGAATTGAGTGGTTCAGTCTATAAGCTTAAAATCATCAAGCTTTTACATAGGAATATACGTACGAGAACGATACTTTGCATACTTTTTATTCATAGCGCTTCTTTCTTACCCGCCCTCTTTTTCAAGTTTTGGGAAAAACTGTTTAAAGTAACATGAAATTAGAAACTGTTAGATGATCCAGTGACGTTGTAGGAAAAAAAACCTGTGCTGTAATTTAGGTCTAAGCATGAGTGAGACAAAGGACGATGCCGCTAATTTGCTTGCTTCATTGAAGATTGATAGCAAGAAAGAGGGCGAGATTGAAAAAGTAGATGATGTCAAGAAGGAGGCAGTAGATTTGAAGAAGGAAGAAACGAAGGACGAGCAGGCGGCCGAGAAGAAGGAGAAAGTGGACTCCAATCTTATCAAATCTGAATACGAAGTTAAGGTGAACCTGGCAGATCTGCAAGCTGATCCAAACTCACCCTTATACAGTGTCAAATCTTTCGAAGAATTAGGTTTAGCTCCAGAGCTGCTTAAGGGTTTATATGCTATGAAGTTTCAAAAGCCTTCCAAAATTCAAGAGGTGGCCTTACCATTATTGCTACATAATCCTCCTAAGAACATGATAGCGCAATCGCAATCTGGTACTGGTAAGACGGCAGCATTTTCGTTAACGATGCTGACCCGGGTTGACCCCACTTTAGGTGATGTAACTCAAGCGATATGTTTGGCTCCCTCAAGAGAATTGGCAAGACAAACTCTAGAAGTCATTCAAGAGATGGGTAAATTTACCAAGATCACATCGCAACTGATCGTTCCAGACTCTTTTGCCAAGAATCAGGCCATAAGAGCAAATGTGGTTGTTGGTACACCAGGTACTGTGCTAGATTTGATGCGTAGAAAACTGATTCAGTTATCGCAAGTCAAGATTTTCGTGCTAGACGAAGCTGACAATATGCTTGATAAACAAGGTTTAGGTGACCAGTGCATCCGTGTCAAGAAGTTCTTACCAAAGACAGCTCAATTGGTTCTATTTAGTGCCACATTTGATGAATCCGTCAGAGAATATGCTAAGAAAGTGGTTCCCAACGCGAACACACTGGAACTGCAAAGAAATGAGGTCAACGTTGGTGCAATCAAACAACTCTACATGGATTGCAATGATGAAAGTCATAAATACGAAGTTCTCTGTGAACTTTATGGATTACTAACCATCGGTTCCTCAATTATCTTTGTTTCTACAAAGAAGACCGCCAACGTCCTTTATGCCAAATTAAAACAGGAAGGCCATCAAGTCTCGATCCTACACGGTGACCTGCAGAGCCAAGAGAGAGACCGTTTGATAGATGACTTCAGAGAGGGTAGATCCAAGGTGCTCATAACCACCAACGTCCTTGCCCGTGGTATAGATATCCCAACCGTCTCGATGGTCGTGAACTACGACCTGCCTACCCTTCAAAACGGCCAGGCCGACCCATCCACCTATATTCACAGGATTGGTAGAACCGGTAGGTTCGGCAGAAAGGGTGTCGCCATCTCATTTGTTCACGACAAGAAATCCTACACCATTCTTTCATCGATTCAAAAGTATTTTGGCGATATCGAAATGACTCGCGTCCCAACAGACGACTGGGATGAGGTTGAAAAGATAGTCAAAAAGACATTGAAGGAATAAACTACCAGTTATATAGACACAATTAACACACCTAATATGTACAACTAATCGATAATCATCAATGGTAACGTCCAATTGGTATATCCGTCAACAATGACTGTATGAGTGTATTTTTTTGAGTAGTTCGGGGTTTTCGCAATCGGGAGAGCAATCGGAAACTGGAAAGGGGCCATGGTGAAAAGTATATAAACTTGCACTTGCGATGACTTTTGTTGACAATTGCCTTCCTTGCTGAATAGACTTTATTACAGCTTTTTCCCATCAGGTAACCAATACTCAATTATACATTCTAATTAATACTCATAATGGACTCAGCCAAAATCATCAACGTTATTCTAGGTATGTTTTTGTTAACTTTTTCTGCGATTATTTGAAGCTAAGAATCTTTGTTTACTAACATTTTTTGTGTGTCTCCACTGTTCAAATTTAGCCATCTTTTTGCCACCTGTCTCAGTGTTTTTATCCTGTGGTTTCGGTACCGAATTTATTGTTGACATTGTTTTGACCATCTTGGCTTTCTTCCCAGGTATGCTTTACGCTATCTATTTGGCATTGAAGGCTTAGGTAATTGCAAAACTTCAATATTTTGCTACTTGCTTTCAACCAATGTTTTTGGGTTACCAAAAAGTTCTCAAAACTAGTAACTTAATAGTTCTTTATATTATCTAGTATAATCACCTCTTAATATTAATAATAAATCGTTCAAGGTACTTACTATCTAACGTACTTTGCAACTCAATCGTTAGTTTTTTCAATTATATACATGTACACGCAGAAGACAGTGTTACTTATAGTTGAGGAGCCATCATTTCCATCAATGGTGATTGAATGAAAGCAACACCTGCGATAAAAAAGGATCCATTCAGAACGATAGTGTATAATGGAGACTCTTTAAACTTTTGAAATTTCGATTTTGGTGGTTCTGGGATAGCACTTGCACCTGGGGCACCGACACCTGGCATACCAAACATAGCTGACATCTTTCGTTAATTAAATGATCACTAGCTACCGTTAAGAAGATCTATTAGTGAATGGAGGCTTTCACAATGAAGATTATGAACAACTAAACTGGTTTGTTCAAGCTGCCAGTAAGCTGAAAAATTAGACAGTTATCGTCTATAATGATGTATATTTTATCCTCAAGAACCACCAACTTGCAAGAAGTATGCTCAGAGAAATGCCTTCACGGCCGTTAATTGAGTACATTACATAACTAGCAGTATCTATGTATGTGGCGAGAAGTCCATGACACTGTCAATCCAAAAAAAAATTCGTATTGGTTGATAGCAACGGGAAAACAGGGGATGTAAGTTCAGTTTGTTTAGCGAATTAGCAACTCTTAGTGGTGTATCGGTTACGAGTAGCAAAATAATAGCAGAGTAGTAATTTTAATATTTTTTATAGTGGTGTCAGTTTGTCGCACGCATGCGCTGAGTGTCATATCGATCCAGCGATAGGGAAACATCGGACGACTTAGTACGACGTAATTTAGTCAAGTCAGAATCGACCTCTACCAAAGTGTTGATATTGTCTGGAGTTAGAAAAGCATACTTGAAGTTGTCGCCAGTGCCAGCAATGGTCGATCTTCTAGATTGTGTATTTTTTCTGATCTGGCAATCGTGAGGGGAGCTTGTCAAACAGTAATTTGAAGAGTAGGGCGTATCACTCAGCGATTGCTCGCTACCTTCATCAAAAGCACTCAGAACGCTGGCATTTGAGCTATCACATTGCTCTTTGCTGTCCTGATCGACAGCAACATCGATCAAGTCCCTGTCGGAAGGCACATTCTTGAGCCGTAAGATGCGTCCTCCCCTCTCAGATATGAAGGATATGCTGCTCCCACTCTGGTTCCTAATATGATAAACTTGCCATCTGCAACAAAAGCTGACCAATCGACAGAAGTACAGCATGAAATCAAAGATGTACAAAACAATCACGGGCAACAGCAGGACAACTAAAAAGGAGTAACAGGTATACTGGTAAATCCTGAATAGTATCTTGACAACTTTCCAAGCTGTCTCTATCGTCAGCACAGTTAACATTATATATACTATGCAAAGCAGGTAATGTTTTCTATTAGTTGGTTCTCGATTAACACTAGGCTTGTGATAGTCACCTATTCCGCAAACCTTGAGATGAGTTAATTTAAAATCGATTAACTTTTGCTAGCTACCTTGATATATTGTAACTTCGAATCAGAATGCCCATCGACCGATTGCTGCAATGTTTTGCAACAAGGAATGTTAGTACTACCAGATAAAATCGAGCGAGTTTTCGTCTCGCATGCAGCTTCTCGGCTTTTTTTTTTTTTTTTTTAAACATTCATTCCCACATGCGATAAAATGTATAAAGGAATAAAACAATGCGATTTACTTCAATCAGTAGGTTTTTCCTTTAAATTAATACTCTATACATGGGTAGATATCTATAGTAGTGTAGATAGTGAAAATTTGAGCGATGGGCTATTCAACCCCTACGGCGCTAAGTTCCAACGTCCAAACTCGGCGGATGTGCAATCTGACGGGTATGACGATCTTGTTTAGTCCGTCGTTGGGATCGTTAGGGGTTTTAAGACTCAAAACCTGTAGATTCTGTTCTGTCTTATTCTTTGACCATGATCCATAAACTTCTACTTCTAAATCGATCTCCTCTTCACCCCACCAACATTTACGAGCAGGCTTCCTCCAAAAAAGTAATAGCTTGGCGTTGATGTCTGGTTTAGGGACCAACTCGTAAAGCTTGGGCACTTCGGGGGGCCTGTGTCTTGAGGATGACCTTTGAGCGGATGATGATCTTGAACGAACGTTATCTGCCAAAGTTGACAGTCTTGATTTCCTCTTTTCTGGTCCGGCACGACGGGCAGGAAAATTAGTCGAAGATGTGGAAGCTGATTTTGTCGGTGACAATGCATTACTTGATGTTTGATTACTATGAGAGTTTGTGCGTGACAGGGACGTCAATGAAACGGTAGATCCCACCGGGGTTATCGCATTCTCTTGTGCCAATTTGACATCATTTTCCCATTTGGCTCTTGCAGTTTGATATTGCCTCCTGAATTGCTCAGTACTTTCGTTCGCGATCCTACATAGTGAAAGAGAGCTTATCACTGTCTTACCGGGTTCCTGAGTTCTGTTCCCCCACTTTGAGCTTTTTTCAAAACCTGATGAACAAAGCATATCCATTAGATGTTGTTCGGCAGGTTCTAACTTCCTTTCTCCCTTAGATATTTTATCAGCATTCTTCTCATGATTCTTGGCTTCTCTTTGTTTTTTCAACCTGTTCGAAGAATATAGACCTTGAAAGATGGAAGTCTTAGAGGTTAAGTAGCTGCCAGCAGCCGCTTTGACTTGTGCCATAACATGATACAACAAATCATCGCTTGTCTCTTCAGAATCAAATTTAAAATCGCTTTGAGGTACACAGTAATAATCCAAATCTTCTCTCAATACAATGATTGTTGGCTTTTCGTGTAATATTTCGTTCTCAGCATTGTTACCATTTGTCGTTGAGGGTGAACTTCCAAATGAAAAAAACCCTCTAGCGGCTGAAGTTAGACCACCGTCCCTTCCCAAACTTCTATCGAATATTTTCTCGACCGGATAATTGACCAGGTCATCATAAGCCTTAGTATAAACTTCCATAATATATTCAAAACAGTCCGGTGGGAAGTTGGAAACGTAAACCTCGTCATTAGGAGTTAGATTGGAGATTACTTGTCCCTGTCGGTCTAAAAACACACCAGAGGGGAAAAGACATAACAGCAACGACTCTGGCAAAGACATTAGTTGATCACGCGTTATGTAATAATGGTTTTCCTGAATGTTCAAATGAATCAGCGAGTTGGCATATTCAT
The DNA here is from genome assembly GCA_946403475.1 of Torulaspora quercuum. NCBI lineage: Eukaryota > Fungi > Ascomycota > Saccharomycetes > Saccharomycetales > Saccharomycetaceae > Torulaspora > Torulaspora quercuum. The sequence goes on from OX291448.1 coordinate 179,520, forward strand.
CCTCATTACCATTCGCGTAGCCCTGGTTATGTTGTTGTTCACTCAAAAGGGGATTGTTCGAACCAGGACCATCCTGCGAAACTTGCGTGATGATGTTTTCCATCCCTGATGCGATATGGCGATATGCTTATCGTATCCTAGCTGAGCTTTCCAATGAGTTGAGTCGCTGAACAAACACGATAAACGGAAGTGAGCACTCAATTTGAAAGTCCTGTTGATATCTTCGTCCTTAAATTAAAGACGATAGCCCTTGCTCTTCACACGCTCTACGGTAAAAGACAAAAAGGTGATCAATCGATGAACAGATAGAAGGATATTACTTGAAATATTTCTTATTGTCAAATAAGCAACGAATGCTATATTTAATAAGTGATATCGAAATCTTTCTTAAAACTCTTACGTTTGTCGTCCTCCCGTTAGCTGATTATTATTACTCATGCCATTATTTTTTCCTTTAACTTTTCCGTTTACGAGCAAGATTTGTAATTTCTTACGAAGTCTGGAATTTATACTATGAAATGTAGTCCAATGCTATCATCACTCATTTGTTCGTCCATGACTCGTCCTTTTGCCGTACATCCATTTGCTAGGATTGGCATCCGTAACAATCGTCTAGATCCTTCCTTCGAGAGGATGCCTTAATAGCGATGCCAAGACGATTGAAAGTTTTGCCTAGCCTACAAATTTGATACATCACGTTCAAAAAAATACTGGCAATATCTTTTTGGATACTACATCGTACAGATAGCGACCAGCCATCGTTCTGCCACTCTCTCAAGGTATAATTTATTCAACGGGTCTCTATAAGACCCAGACATCGACTTTGGTCTCTTTTCTGAATCTCATTGGCATGAAAAATTTACTTAAACTTGTTCTCTCCTACAACCTTTCAAATATGTTAAGCATCTCTCAACGACCTGCTACTGTGTTTGAAACCACAACGGACTGCTATCGAAACTTTTGAGGGGTCAGAAGTAGCGATACAGCCTTCAGCGAGGTTTCTCGTTGTTTACATGATGAAATACCTTCTCTAAACCTTATCTACATTATCTGAAGAGTTTGCTAATTCATAGCATTGAAAGCTCACTGATAGAAAAAGGAATTATTATATTTCTGAAACGACAGTTTATTTATCCTTTCTTGATACATAAAAACCTGAACGGTGATGGGCAATCTTCACATTTCGTCTTCACATTTCGTCTTCACTATTCAATAAGAAATCGTCGTCGTCTGCATTTTTGCCACTCTTTCTCTGATCTGGTGTAGCAACAGCCTTGGTGGGTGTTGCACTCAAAGGTTCTGGTGGAACAGGTTGCCATTTCTTCTTGCTCGAAGCATCTGGAGTATCAATGTAGGTGGTCTGAGCGACAACTTTCTCACTTGTCTTGTTCTGTTCAGTGTCGAATCCCGAGGAGCCAGCCTTTTCGCTCTTCGATCCAAGTTGTGGTGGAATATCGTCTTCCTCATCTAGTTCGTCATTGACGTCGTCATTGCGTAACGAAATGCCGTGGCTCTCTAGCGAATCATCTCCGATTTGAGCACCAAAAGAATTGAATCTACGTCTCTCTGGTTTCTTTGGCCACTCTTCCTTGTTGTATTCCCGCTCATCTCTTTGAGAATAAGGATCGTCATAGTATCCACCTTGTTGCTGAGAAGGCGCAGTGCCTTCTGGATACTCACCAACAATATTCTTTCTGATACCACTGAACCAGCCGTTCAGCTTTGTAGCCGTATCTTGAATGGAGCGATTGGCTTTTTCTCTCAACTCAGGTAAATCCTTCTCCATGAATTGCGCCCAAGGATCTTCATCGTCACCGTAAAGTTCTCTTTGCTCTTCTGGACTTAAAGATTCTTGATCTCTTCTTTGGCGATCCCTTAACCTTTGTCTGTGAGCTTCACGTTCAGCCATCGTCGGTCTCTGGCGTTGACCTCTAGACGAGCGGCGGCTGTTTTTGTTGAATTGTTCATCTAGTTGGCGGGCTAGCATCTCATCCTGCTCTACCTGAGTTTGCTTCCTTCTTGCAGGTAACTGTGGTACCTGTTCCGTGACAGCTTCAGAAGGTAACTCAATATCTTTGCCGGACTCGGGATCTGAGAGATAGAGCAGGGCATTAAAAGCGGGGTCCACAGCACCTTGGGATGCTATTATAACGGCTTTGATGTACTTATCTTCCAAGTTCGGAAAAGCTTCTTTGAGCTGTTCCAGGATTGGATTCTTATCAGGCGTCTTTGCACCAGTGGAGACACTCTTCCTAGTAGGTAATGACGGTGGGTTCTCGTCATCATCATCAGCCTGAGTCAATCCCTTTTTTTCATCATGGGTAGTTTCTTTATCATCTTCCACCTTAGTTGCAACTGCATTACCTGTAGTCTCTAAGTTAGCATCCTTTTTCGCGACGTCCTCAACTTGGTCTAAGCTACCCTTATCGTCGTTTGCGGTATCTTCAACAACAATTTCATCTGCAGGTTTTTCAGACATATTCTTTGATCTTAATTGTGTCTTTAAACGTGCCCTTGATCGTAAGTAATGGTCGATTGAAGTTACTCCGATCTTTGATGATACAAACTGTTGGAGCTTTTGATTCCCCTTAGCGATTCCCGCATTTCAAGGTGGCATCTAAAACATTCCGTACATAGTTACCATAATACGCAAAGCACTCTCTCAGGTATTGGTCAAGAGATTGTATTAAAGTGGAAAGAATCGACATGAAACTTATAAATAAATAGTAATAATTACATAGAGTTTTTCATTTTCCTCAATTGGTTCATGACTTGGGATCTTGACCAAGTTCCCTTGCTATCTGAAACGGCTTTTCTTACAAGAGGATCATCTAATCTCATGAATGGATTGAACTGAAGTTCATCGCTTAGAGTGAAATGACCAGTCGTCACCTCATTCTCTTTGCAATAGTTTTCTAAAGAATCAAACGCTTTGTTATCCCCTATATTAGGATATACGGCTTTTCGAATAAACTTTGCATTTCCCTTAGTATACTCGTGCCCGGGGAAAACACGGGTAGTGTTCCAATTGGGCTCCTCAACACTATCCAAAATTCTCTTATTGAGGGCAGTATCCATTTCTTCTGCTGTTCCTTCGAAGAATCTGCCACACCCAGCGGTGAATAACGTGTCCCCTGTGAAGATGGCCTGTTCGTTTGTGTCTGAGTCTTTCACATGGTAACATATTGAATCCTGGGTATGGCAAGGAGTTCGAATACATGTAATCTCCAGGTTCCCCAAACTATAATGTTGCAAATGTTTTGGTATCTCCGAAGCTGCTGGAGATGTATTTGAACCCGCGATGACTTTCACCGTGCGACCAAGCTCTTTCTTCAACGCTGCTAGAATGGCAACGTTACCTCCCGAGTGATCATAGTGGTGATGGGTATTAACTATTGCCTGGATGCTTGCTCTCTCAGTGCTACTCAAGTTTGGGAGCACTTCCAAAGCCTCCGCCGGATCAATTAACCATGACTTACTCTCATCCTGCGTTGTCAGTAGATAGCTGTAGTTGTCACCACCGGCCAACCATCTCATTTTAATTGGTTTTACGTGCATCTTGCCAATTTGCCTGGATATCATGTAGGTAAAGATAAATCGGGAGGCCAGGAGTCGTGGATAGCTTTTAAACTGTTCAAGAATTAAATAGTGGTTTCTCTCACTATTCCCCCTTACTACATCTAAATGTGGGCCGGGTAACCAACTTTAACTCATACGCATATCTATTTATCCAACGAATGCTATCATTTGAGAACAAAACATTAAAAGACTCAGTGTCAAGCCTTCTTTGAAGAAATTAGGATAAAAATATAGCCTCCCATCATACGTACTTGAATAGCAAGCTTAATCCTCTTGAACACTTATATTGCAGGTAAGTTCAAGCGAACCATTGTTTCACATAAAGTGGCTCAAACGCCAGATCGCGGTCTCTGCTTCGAACTTTTCCAACAAGGCTAGTATGTCCTTAGGCCTGAAGGGAGGTGTCGTAAAGCTGATTCATAAGTCTCCTACAGTTCCGCAAGGGATTTTTCGACAGTGCTCTTTGAAGGTTACTTTGTTCGCATTCGATTCTTTTAAAAGATGTATTTCTATGTATATCATTGTCTTAAGATAGTACCAATGTTCTAAATGAAGGTTACAACTTCGTTGTGTTGCAGGCTGCACATTTGCAACCGGATCCACACTTGCATCGGGTCCCATTACAGCAGCTTTTGGCAGAGGTTTTTTTTTCCAGGGAAGAGTGTTGTTTAGCACCTTGAGGAATTACATCCTTCTGACCTTCGGTTGCCACTTTACCAGAAGACATCGGGTGAATAAGTTATCTTTGCTGCTTGAATGCCACGGAGTGTTGAGAGTTTGTTCTCGAGCGACCTAGTTATCGACTTCTCCTTCTTGTCTCCTTTTAAGTTTGTGAAGTGAGATATTGACTGATAAGCTCGACGGGTTGTCCTGTCGCGGGCCGAGGTAAAAAGCCCATGGGCGGCTAAATGTTTGGTCTTTCACTCTTCTTCCAAAATACACCAGGGTGCTTTAGAACTGCTACAGGTTTCGCATTATCACATCGAAGTATTCAAGATGGTATACATGGTTGACGCCTGCCTTAGGAGTAGCACAGTTAAATTGGTGCGGATGGCTTTGACGGAAGACCACAGAGGCAAAACAACCTGCTTACGTGAAAACGAGTTGGGAACAGTCGTTAAAGATAAAATGGGGATCTTCTATCAGCTCTTGAAAAATGTTATTGGAAAAAAGCTCCAGAAGTTCTCAACTTACGAGCTTGATAACCTTACCTTAACTTCGAATGTCTTCCTGGGAGAAGGCCATGGAAGTATTGAAATCAGTGAACCGCCCACAGAGGCACAAGAACGTATCATCAAGAGCCTTGTTAAAGTCGTTTTTCATCAATTGGCTACTGGTAGCGGCTCCAATAACTCCAATAGCTTCGAAGATGTGGACGAGGGGCATGCGAATTTGCTTCTTTCTTTATTCATCAAGAAGATTCACTGTGATCTTTTTGAGGAGAGTGACCTGTTGTTGCATGCCCACAGTTTCAATTCTGATTTGCATGAGAACATACGCCGGATTCTGAATTGCGAAGAGAGAAGTTCGAAAGACGCCGTAAGCAGGACTGCGGCACGTCTACAGCCTTCGTTCCTTGTACATCTCTTCTGCTGCTTAGAAGATCTTCACGGTAGTGAAAGCAAAGTACTGTTAGAAGAATTCGACAAGATTGATCTCGAAGACAACGGTAACAATGAAGGGGAAGACTCGGATGGACCCACGCTAACATCGTTATCGACATGTAGCGACTTGCTCAGTAAGTTACAGATATCGAAGCAGACACTCTGCCAAACAAGAATAACCTTACTGCCTTCAAATGAATTTGAAGGACTTTGGGAGTCATTACATTTCGAAGGCAAGGTCAAGCAAAGGATCTATAGCTACGCAACCGTAGCATTGAAGGTAGCTAGTCTATCCAGCAAGATCAAAGATATGTCAAGCGATAACCTCGTGGGAAACAATAAATTGCTTCTCATTCATGGACCACCAGGAACGGGAAAAACAACAGTTTGCAAGTCGCTTTGCCACAAACTATCGGTTCGAAAAGAATTCTCAGCCGAGATAGATCCAATTGAGCCTGATTATAAAGGTATTGTGGTGGAAATATCGTGCTCAAGAATATTCTCTAGGTGGTTTGGAGAATCATCAAAGAACTTGACGTCCATATTCAACGACGTTGAACATCTGCTGAAAGTCAATCAGAAGGATGCTTCATTCGTTTGTCTATTGATTGATGAGGTAGAAGCTATTGCGTTCTCCAGAAGTGATCTACTGAACAAAAATGAGTCAACTGATGGAGTCAGAGTGGTAAGTACCCTCTTAACGCAATTGGACAGGCTTAAAAAATACAACAATTTGCTCATATTGGCGACTTCGAACCTTCTCGAATCATTGGACCCTGCCTTTGTTGATAGGGCTGATGGTGTTTTCTTCATTGGAAATCCTTCCCAACAGGGTACCGCAAAAATTCTGGAGACGGGGTTGAATGAGTTAATTTCAAAGGGTGTCATTTCCGTTCTAGGAGACCCATCAAACGTATTGGAAACTCAAAGATACAGGGAAATCATGGAAGCCATAGCCGAAAAATGTTTCGTATGTACGGCTGACGAGATACACTTAACCTTACCGTTCAGATCCGAAAGAAAGATACTAACATATTCACGAACGGAATCACATCTAGACTGCCGGAACAAGTGGAAGAACTCTCCGGAAACTGCCGCTAATATGTCTTTCAGAACATTTTAGAAATATCCCCGTTCCACTTGATAATTTTTTCTTGGCTTTGGCCATCTCAGTAACTAGCCTAATCAGTCCGCACCACGTGTAAGAGATACGTTGGTTGACACGAAAAACTGCAATTATGAACAAAAATTTTCCGCCCTCGCGATTCGCCCTATGCACCATCACCTTAGTCATTTCCACATCCAATTATTGGTTAAATATATGAGATCTCGGTCTGTCGAAGGTACGTGTAACATAGCAGTCGAATCATCTCGCTAAGTTTTCAACCGGCAACGCTTTTTGGATCCATCCATCGACTAATAGACGCTTAACAGTCGCTTCACGGCCTGAATTCCAAAACTGTCCATTATTCCAGTCGAGTGATACAAGACTCCATTAGACACCATCTATGACGTTGCTATACAGACCAGGCCCTAACCAGGGCGAAAACCCTATGACTTCTTTCTTGATGGCTATTTCAATGATTGGAGTTTCCGAAATAGGGGATAAAACCTTTCTGATAGCTGCTCTAATGGCAATGCGTCATCCTAGATTGCTTGTTTTTTCGTCTGCAGCATCATCACTGGCTATCATGACTATACTGTCAGGTTTAGTTGGTCACTCTTTTGTGACCTTTATCTCTGAACGTTATACACATTTTTTGGCAGGAATTCTGTTTTTAATATTTGGTTACAAGCTCACCCTTGAAGGGTTAGAAATGAGTAAGGATGCTGGTGTGGAGGAAGAACTAGCCGAGGTCGAAGAAGAGATTGCCATTAGTGACATCAATCAAGGCATGCAAAATGTGGAGAGCGGTGGTGTTCCAGAAAGAAAAGTTCCTAAAAACTCGGGGTTCAAGAAATTTTTAAACAAAATTAGCGAATCTGCGTCTTTGCTATTATCACCATTATGGGTTCAAATATTTGCAATGATATTTTTGGGTGAGTTTGGCGATAGATCTCAAATTAGTATTGTTGCAATGGCCTCTGATAAATTCTACTGGCACGTTATTTCTGGTGCTGTGGTGGGTCATTTAATATGTACCGGGATTGCTGTGCTAGGAGGCAGGTTCTTGGCATCAAAAATCAGTATGAGAACGGTAACATTAGGTGGTGCTTTGTCTTTTTTCATTTTCGCAATTTTATATATATATGAAGCATTCACAATGGAGGATGATATTTAAAGGTAGGATCAAATCCATTGAATAAGCTTTTGAGATCTTTCGATTCAAATACATTCTAGGAGCATAATAACTTCAACGGCTTTATAGCTCCTAATTATGCACTGATAATATTCGTTGATAGACCTAGTCATTTACTGCTATCGGCTATCGAGGTATTCCCTATTTTGTGAGATTCACCTGAATTTGTTTTGTTATGACATGTCAGTATTTGCTCTAGGTGGCAACATCAAACGATGGGTCGGCTCTGCAAAAATATACTTTTGTTTAAATTCTTGTTCAGCCTTGGACGATGTCTTTAAGACATCAAAAAACAAAAATCGGGAAATATTATCGTCCAGAATTGGAGATGGAGTTTTTCAACTCGAGTTGTTTAAGGTCAAAAGGATGAAAGTTCCACCACGATGAATCCTGTGAAACTTTAATTAGTGGACATCTCGAGTCGTTCAGCGGAATAGCTTTAAAATTCCATGTACAAATATATATAGAAGAGGAATCTTGGCTTATCCCAAGTTCTCTTCAGCCGTAAGATCGTTTTCAAGAGCCATCGTTCACTGCATCTTCCATGAATTCCCGTCGTACTATTCTCTTGATTTCGTTATCTGTTCTTCTATCAAGCTCTTGCAGTTTATCATCTAGCATGCTTCTCATCAAATCTATTGATTCAACCCGCTTGTTATTCTTGTGCTTGGTGACATCATCTTTATGTTCGGCAGCTTCTTCATCGTCAACAGTATGTGTGGAATGCTCAAGAACTTTCTTTTCCTGTTCAAAAGAGGTCAAAAGACTTCTATCTGGCAACCTAGATTCAGTAATTTTGCTCTGGGCCGTCTCATCTCTATTATGAGCGCTTTCAACTTCAACGTTCTTATTGAACTGCGATTGCAAATCTTGCAACCTTCGTTTTCTTGCCTCGATATGGCCTTTCAAACTTGACATTGAGAATGACAATCCACCTAAATCGCTTTCTCTCAAACGGTTTTGTAAGGTCGAACGGTAATTAAAGAATGAACTGGTGTGTTCACGACCTTAAGATGATAATCATTATATATGGTTTTGCATTTCTGATGCCTACCGTTTGTATCATGCGGGCGGCGAGAAAAGGGCAACGCACCAGCATTCCTAGCGAAACGAACCATTCGAAAGAGCTAAAATCGCTGCTCAGGAACAGAGTCAATAGTTAAATAGGGCTCTGAGTTGCAAATGAGTTGGAAAGGCGACCAGTAATTCATGTAGCTTTCTCTTTGGCGAAGCCGAAAGATAACATGGTAGAACATTTGCTTAGCATGCCCCAAAATCAGCTGCGGCCGAATTATCAATAACCTGATATGAACTCTGCCATACGTGGATGCCTACAGAAAGGATGAATGTAAGCCAGTATCCTAATACTTCTCCGCTCTTCCAAAAAGCAAAATTGGGAGAGAGTGTTCAGCCGCTCAGATCTTTGCATCTAATTATTCGAATAAAAATGATCTAAACGTATCAGTTTATATTTCATACTTTTCACGTTGGACGTGAAGTTAGTTGGTATCTCTAGTCATAAAGTAGTGGCTGAATCAAAATTATCAACGTTTAGCGCCCTGTGCCTCTGTTAGTTTGGGGTTCCAAAGAAAGAAGGCTTCAAAGGACCACCCATCATCAACATCTCATACGGCTTTGTTTCTGGGCGGCTGTTCTCTATTGGAAACTGTAAAAATTGATGTATTGGTCTAAATGAACCAACAGTCTATGGGTATGTGGAATAGCCTAGCAAATGAATCTTTCAACTTTAATAACCGGAAGCGAGCAAATATACAATCGCTGAATGTCACTTAGAGTAGCCTATGCTCTACTGACGTCGGGGTCAGTTCCTTAGAAACTAAACTAGCCCGGAAACCCCAACAGGGATACGAAGAGAGAAAGTTGAATAATCCGTTCTATCAGAATTCCCAAAATGTTACATATGAATGTTAAATATTTACAGATTGACACAGCATCATCGTTTTATTTTATCTGTATTGCCCTTCACATCTCTTTTTCAACGAAGAGTTTTGATAAAGTTATCTAAATTGTACTCCTCCTCATATTGAGAAGGATCCCACAGTTCTTTCAGCTCACCAAGAGCTTCCTTCGCCTTACCACTAAGACCGGTTTCATTTGCAATCTCATCAATCCCGGCGCCGTTGGTGTTTTGCGAAAGCTTTTCTTCATTATCTTGTGAAGGAACGTTATCCGCATCAAATAAATCTAGCAGTTGATGTGTGTCCATGACAGCCAAACCGTTATTTTGTTGGTTAACAACTGTTGAGGCTATATTCATTTTAAATTTTTGCAGACCCATAATTTTTTCTTCTAGAGTTCCCTTGGTAATGATTCTATACACATTGACCACTTTTTTTTGCCCTAGCCTATGGGCACGATCCATGGCTTGTAGGTCGTTCATTGGATTCCAATCATGTTCAACAAATATGACGGTATCAGCACCGGTTAAGTTAAGGCCCAGTCCACCTACCTTCGTCGTCAAGAGTAGACAGTCAATGGAAGGATCCTCATTGAACTTTCTCACCACTTTCTGCCTGTCGCGAGGATCAACACTACCGTCTAGCCTCATATAGGTAACAGAGGGCATGTATTTCTTGAACAAATCGTTCTCAACCATATCAAGCATATCTTTTAGCTGACAGAATATCAGAGCACGATGCTGAGATATAACGCTTTCAGCAGATTGGAATTGACTTTGTGAGTGTTTTTTTTCCATGTCTTGCTCACCTATCCCACACTCAAATAGCAAATTACGCAGTGCTGCTAATTTAGGGGCGTTGATGATGTCATGTAGATCCAGATGAGTTTGTTTCAGATAATCTTCAACTTGATGCAATTGGGGGTGATCAGCAGAAAGAACCAAAGCTGGATGATTACATAGCTTTCTCATATACTGCAACGCCTGGAATATGTGCTGCTTACTATCGACATCTGCATTTGTTTCGATGTCTTTTTCAACAACATTTTTCTGCTTCTTTGAGAAATCTTTGTATAGCTGCTTCTGCAGGTCACTCAGCTCACAGTAATAATCCTGAATAATCTTTGGAGGCAAATCTGATAAGACATCCTCTTTTAATCTTCTAAGCATAAAAGGTAAAACCTGCTTGTGCAAGGCCTCCAATGCAAGGGCACCTTTTTCCTGGTCTTTGGAGAATGATTTACTATTCCTTGATGCTGCAATAGGCTTTGCAAATCGTTCTTGAAACATTTTTTCGGTTCCCAGGAATCCTGGCATCAAAAAGTCAAACAGTGACCAAAGTTCGACAACGTTGTTTTGAATCGGGGTGCCTGTCAATATAAGTCTATGATTAGCGTTGATCTGTTTCACTGCTTTGGCAAGTTTGGATTGTGAGTTCTTTATTATATGACCTTCGTCCAGAACACAGTAGTTGTAATCATACTTAGTTATCACAGCCAAATCGTTTCTTGCAACGTCATACGAGGTCACTATAATATCGGCTTGCGAAAGCTTCTCTCGCAATGGATAACGAGTAGATGGCCCTCCTGCATATACGATAACTTTCAAGAAAGGGGAGTACTGTTCGAATTCACTCTCCCAATGACCAGTCAGGGAGGGAGGACAAACTATTAAGGACGGTAAAGGTCTGGTTTCCAATGACTTCGTTTTCTTGTAATCTTCGTAACGGAGGTATTGGTCACTTGCTATGATACAAATAGTCTGCAAAGTTTTTCCCAATCCCATATCGTCGCACAGTATACCATGTAAATGATATTTGTTAAGAAAGGCCAACCAATTTAAACCGTCTTGTTGATATTTTCGCAGTGTCGCTTTGATGGCAACAGGTAGTCGAAAGGGTTCCGCCTTCGATGGATCCATCATTTGTTGCATGAAGTCACGTTCTCTTTCACGACCGACCATTAGGTCCTCAGGCAAGCCCTCTGGATCAGCAATACCTTCTTCCAATGGGACTAATTTGATAATTGAAGCAAAAGTCGTGGTTGCTAAGCTTCTTACATCATTATCCGAATCACTCATGCGGCCCAGCAAGGGCACGATCAAGAAAATCACATATGGTAAAATCTCAGTGCCCAATGATATAGACAGGTGGTAAATCAATTCTGTTGCACCTTGGCGGTCTATGACGGAGCCAGCACTGTTCATGAGCGGTAAGACCTCCCTTATGATAAACGTCATTACTTGGATTGGAGACGTCTTTGCGAGATCGGCAAAAGTTCGAGCGGTAGAGTACCTGAAGACTGAGAAATTTGACCTCAGATATTTTTGCAGGACTGGAAACCTAGGAAAGACTTCCTCGGTTTGTAGTCTCTGATGCATAAAGGGGAACGTTGCTCTCAAAACACCTAATGAATCCACTATACGCTGGCCCATCTCGTCATCCAAGGGATCTTGCGTTAAACTATCCAATCTATCAAGCGGATCGAACAGGGATTTCTTCAATTGAGAGACCTTGACCAGTGCTTCTTCACCAAAAATGGCCAACAGCTTATTCAGAGTGTATAACCCACCTTGGCGTTTTACATGGGCTTCCTCAGCCAATCTTTTCAATTGAGGATCATCTTGAACATTCAGGTAATTGTTTTCCTTGACCAAAGTCAAAATCGAACTCTTCAAAGTCGAATTAGAAGCAAATTCAGGAACTTCTGTTGTATCTACGCACAGGAACCCACATAAATTCTTCACAATTTTGTCAGCAACATTACTTTTTCCATTGTTGACTAATTCGTTAATAAGGTAAGTAATCGAATCACCCGAAAAGCTTTGCAGTTTTTCGTTTTTCTCTTCTTTGATACTGTCCATTAAAGCTCTTATTATTGGATTAAGCTTTTTTGGAAGGCCACTGAACCTTAGAGTGGCTGACGCGTAGTTGGCCAAAATACTGCAGTTATGAGAGCGTCTTGATCCTTGGGATACTTCGATAGCTAAGAGAACGCGATGCTTTGCATCTTCTAAGGGCTTTTTTGCCAGTAACTTATACGAATTGCTCATTGATCTGAACATTTTGTCGTAATAGTCACCGTGAACCTTTTCAGCCAGTTCAATATTGAATGCCTCTGGTCCCGCATCTGATTCGCCCTGACAGATCACTGGAACGTTGGGTAACTTGTGTTGTGGTAACATTCCGACATCGACAAAAGTATTCAACAAACTTTGACATTGTGTTCTTAAAGCTTTCAAACTAGGCACGAATTCTCTGAAAACAGGCAAAGAGTCGGGGTTGGACAGTTGGTCGTTCATAATAGGACCAAATATCTCTGCAACAAATGGCGGAATATTTGGTTGTTCACTATTTCGTTCGATTCTAGCCTTACAAAACTCGGTGACAATTATGGCTACCAGCATTCTCGGGGTTGCATAAGACAGATCCAGGCAACGAACCAAGACGTTATCAAAGAATGATTGTAAGGTAGAATCCTGAAACATTGATAGTGTCAAACCAAAAGCCTTTGCCCCCAATACCCTAGTATTCTTGATGATTTCGACACCCAAGAGCGTTATATCACCTGCAATCATTGGGGCGTCGATGTTGACCCGCTCATTATTCTTAGGTGGCGGAATGTCAGTCTCTACATTTACTTCCGATATGCTTCTCTTCTTATCCGGATGTAATTGATAATGCTGCGACGGTTTTAGAATATACTGCGATTCCATACTATAGTTCTTACCGTTTTCACCTATAGGTGTATTCAATAGGTGCAAAATGGGTTGCAAATGCTTACTCAGTACGTGATCAAGCGTCTTTTCTGTATGCTTGGATTTATAGTTTTTCAATAATGAACAATAAACTTGAAATGAAAGATTTAAAATGTCTTCGTTTTGCTCGAGTATAATGTTCTGGAAAATCAATCTGAACACTTTACCGTTAAGCCAACTCTTGGTTGAATCGTCCTTAATGGAGAGGAATGCGTTTAATAAATTTAATACTGCCTTTCTAACCGAGGAGATGGAATGACGTAGAAATAGATAAAGTTTTGGTACCAACGACTTGAAAGACCATTCTGAGGGATAATGGACAGCCTTATTTCTTAGGATGTCTAACACTTCTTCGTGTTTACAAAGCTTGGCCAAGAGATTCATGACTGAACCAACGCTGGAGGAGAGATCATCATCCAAATGAGTCAAAGAGGACCAAATTGTCGTTAGGACCAGATCGATTTTTTGCGTATCTAGTCTCACGAACTCTGCGGTAATCGGAGCAAGTATAGCTGCCGCTACACTCTGAACATCATCATCAGGTTGATTCAAGCCATAGAGTACAATATTCACAACATGATCCAATAGGTTTTCAGATAATAAGAAATCTGTTTTGATACTGACGAAGTATCGAACTCCAAGTAATCCACCATGAGTAGCTTCCCAAATTTTATTCGGCAGAGCGACAACTGCTGGATCCTGTAATACTAGCTGCTCCAGACTTGTGAAGATCTTGGAACAAAGTTCATCATCCAAGTGTATCAATAATGCTGCTAAAGTTTGAGCTACAGATTCTCTAACTGGAGCGACTACGGTATCATATACGTAGTCCCCAAACCTGTCCAATGCAAATACAGTCAAAAGCCTTGTTGCACAATCCTCTAAACTTTTCCGATTTCTCAGATTGTTTTCAGACTTGCTCTTACCTTTCACTCGGCTGACACCTAATGCATGTTGTTTTAGAAGCTCCCTCAAACCCAACGCAGCTCCGTGCCTTATCTCCCAAGAGTCATTCATAAGGTTATCCAAAAGAAGTTCATAGACACCTTGAAATTGCCACACCAGACCCGCAACACGTTCGTGTTTCTCCAAAATGGGCGCCATCATTGATTCCACCATGATTTTACTCGTATCGTGATTTTCTGTGATTTCTAACTTAGGATTATTAAGGGTGCTCGGCGATGCAGAATTCAAATCGTCTTGCTGGTTCATCAAACTTTTCGATACATAGCTCTCCGATAGGTCCACCGGTTTACTTGAAGAGCTCTTGGCTTGCATTTTTTTCTTCCTCTTTGCCATCGCCAACATACGAGCTGATTTCTTGGAGCCCGCGCCCGAGACGCTGGGCTGTGGAGATTCTTGTCTTTTTATCATGGATTCTTTATCGTTCGCTATTCTGTCATCATCATTACTGTCATTAAAATCATTATCGTTATCAAAACTCTTTTTCGGCTGTTTCCGTAGCTTTCCATCACCATTCCAACTTTCACTGAAGTCGTTTGCACTGGAGGCCAACAAAACTTTATTAGATTTCAACAATTCATGAAGGTTCCATTGCGACAAAGAGAAAAGATGTTTGGAGTCCTGAGAGAACTCGTTACCATTGTCCTCCTGTTTAATCTCTTCCAACTTCAACTGTATCTCATGTTCTAACTTGACTTTAGCATTTTCCTCCGGTCTCTCATCTTTAATCTCCTTTTCCATTTCTTCATCATCCGCATTGGGATCCCACAGCGGCGCATGGGCAACTATCCCTCCCACAGCTCTAGCCGCCGTCACTCTTGTCTCCCACTTTTTGACCAGCAAAAAGGGATAGACCCTCGATAGCAAAGAGAGAACATCCTCTGGATGCTGTTTAGCAAGATCTCCCAACTGGTCTGCTGCCATGTTTCTGATGAACTGAGTAGATCCGGTCTCCAAAAGTATGACCTGTCGGTCCAGTCTTGAAACCTGTGAACTCATTGCTGAGTAATGCTATGTGTTATCCGTGTTAACGTGATTGGTAGTATTATAGTAACTCAGCTTCTAGATATATTGTCTGGAAACAAATATAATTTAACCGCCGAGGTTTTTATTTGTTTATTTTTCTTTGCCACCTATGTGCGCTCCCCTTTTATCGTTCAAAATTACACAGGAAAATTAAACACGTTTCGCTTTGTTTCGCTTTACTTCGCTTTTCCCGGGTTTGAACAAAAAGAGACGCTTTTATATGAAAGGCCCAGTTGGCTTGCTGCGCGCGCTTGGCGACAGGCAGACTGGTAGGCAGTCCATGAAAAAAAAAAAAATGAAAGAGCAAACGCCAAAAAATTTCAGAGAGCAACATCAGGGACAAGCTAAAACGAGTCAGGAGAACATGAAGAGTAACGAGACTCAGAAAGGGTACTGTAATGAAGTTAAGGAAAAGAGTAAATCATGATGCTTTTGATTGCCACCTGGTCACGTGAACGATCTAAAGGCGGGTAATAGTAATATGAGTAAAGTTTCTTTTTCTTTATTTTTCACCACTAATCAGTAAATTGGTTGAATGATCAACTGAATGAGAGTAGTTGGTTCTTGAAAATGTAGCCAAAGTGGTATAGAAGTACACCATAATGTCTGTAAATTCCAACCCTTATGCACCCAATGTTGCTGATCTAGTTTCCAACGTCACTAGATTCCAGATTATTGAGTCTACTCTAAGAGAAGGTGAACAATTTGCTAATGCGTTCTTCAGTACGGAGAAAAAGATCGAAATTGCCAAGGCATTGGATGATTTTGGTGTTGATTATATAGAGTTGACTTCGCCAGTCGCATCCGAACAGTCTAGAAAGGATTGTGAGGCGATCTGTAAACTAGGGCTGAAGGCTAAGATTTTGACGCATATCCGTTGTCATATGGATGATGCTAAAGTCGCTGTTGAGACTGGTGTCGATGGTGTCGACGTTGTCATTGGTACTTCAAAATTTCTAAGGCAATACTCTCACGGTAAGGATATGAATTATATTGCGAAGAGTGCCATTGATGTTATCGAGTTTGTCAAATCAAAAGGTTTGGAAATAAGATTTTCGTCAGAGGACTCTTTCAGATCCGACATAGTGGACCTATTGAACATCTACAAAACCGTTGACAAGATTGGTGTGAACCGCGTTGGTATTGCTGATACTGTTGGTTGTGCCAACCCTAGACAAGTTTATGAATTGGTTAGATCTTTGAAATCCGTTGTATCCTGTGACATCGAATGTCATTTCCATGATGATACTGGCTGCGCCATCGGTAATGCATACTCAGCTTTGGAGGCCGGTGCTAAGTTGATTGATACATGCGTCCTCGGTATCGGTGAAAGAAATGGTATTGTACCACTGGGTGGCTTGATGGCAAGGATGATCGTTTCCGCTCCTGATTATGTGAAATCAAAGTATAATTTGAAAAAATTACGTGACCTCGAGACTCTCGTGGCCGAAGCAGTCGAAGTCAATTTGCCCTTCAATAATCCAATTACAGGGTTTTGTGCGTTTACTCATAAGGCCGGTATTCACGCCAAGGCTATATTAGCAAACCCTTCAACTTACGAAATTTTGAATCCAGAGGATTTCGGTATCACTCGTTATATCCATTTCGCAAACAGATTAACGGGTTGGAATGCTATCAAGTCAAGAGTCGAACAGTTAAACCTTCATTTAACCGACGACCAAATTAAGGAAGTCACCGCCAAAATCAAGCAAATGGGTGACATTAGGCCACTTGGTATTGATGATGTAGATTCCGTCATCAAGGATTACCATTCCGAGTTATAGGTATATATCCCATTAGATAATATTATACGATAGCGTAAACTAGATTCTTTTTTGTATAATCAGTGACTGTTGGATCGGTACATCTTTACACACTGCGAAGCTTTTTTGAAATTTTTTTTCACTTCAAATGTATCCGAAATATTCCCCGAGCTAATGACGCAGACCGCCGAAAAAAATGGTAAACCGTCTCATCTTTGGCAAGTAGTCAACTATATAAAATTCAACTAATAACTTTTCATGAATTTTCGATAATATTTTGGAATCCTTTTGATTTGTTATTGAATACGTCAACCAATCTACGATTAAGTGAAAACAATGCCAAGTACGTGGTAAATATTACCAATGACTATTCTTTTATCAATTGACATAGTCATTCTGAGGTTCGGGTCCTCATAAATTTCAAGGAAAATCATCGAAATGCTTCAAATAACAATCTGACACTCTGAATCTGGTCGTTTATAATCCTAGCACTGAAATCCCGACACTTCAGGCTAGGATTAGATCAGATATAAGAATTGTCAATACCATCATTCAATTATGATTGGGGTTGTTATCGAAGATTTCTGTTGAACTCCTTGATCTTTATGTCTACTTCTTGAACCTCTTGATTTCATTGAACCATTCAACTAACTTAAATAAATTTTTTCAGGAGCTCCAAGAACTTACTCCAAGACTTACTCTACCCCAAAGAGACCTTACGAATCTTCTCGTTTGGACGCAGAATTGAAGTTGGCCGGTGAATACGGTTTGAAGAACAAGAGAGAGATCTACAGAATCACTTTCCAACTTTCCAAGATCCGTCGTGCTGCCAGAGATTTGTTGACTAGAGACGAGAAAGATCCAAAGAGATTATTCGAAGGTAATGCCTTGATCAGAAGATTAGTCAGAGTCGGTGTTTTGTCTGAAGACAAGAAGAAACTGGATTATGTTTTGGCTTTGAAAATCGAAGATTTCTTGGAAAGAAGATTGCAAACTCAAGTTTACAAGCTTGGTTTGGCCAAGTCCGTTCACCACGCCAGAGTCTTGATCACCCAAAGACACATTGCTGTTGGTAAGCAAATCGTTAACGTGCCATCTTTCATGGTCAGATTGGACTCTGAAAAGCACATTGACTTCGCTCCATCTTCTCCATTCGGTGGTGGTAGACCAGGTAGAGTCGCTAGAAAGAACAGTGGTAAGAAATCCGAAGGTGATGAGGCTGCTGCTGAAGAAGACGAAGAATAAACATGTCTCTTTTAATAAGTGTAACATATCTCTTTCTTTGTCTTTCACCCATTCTCGAAACATGAGACGAGAGTTATCAAAACCTGATGCGCACTGGTTCCATATACATAGGTTACATATGGATACCTTTGTACTTTACGGTTAAAAACATTCTCATCTTTCGAGTCAATATAAAATCTACGACTGAAATTTCCAAACCCCTTAGATAACTGTATAATAGATAATTAGTTTAAGGAACTAACAATAATACCTAAGCTTTGGTCCTGGAATAGCAGAGTATGATAGTGGATAAGAGGAAGGTAACGTCTTATTTTCGTGACTGTTGTAAACCCATACACTTGACAGAACCTGTACACCAATTAATTTTGAGTTTGTAAGTGCGCGTCGCTTCTCTGCGCGCGTATCCGAAGTGGAAGGACGCACCCACCAACTGGAGCCTAAGCAGCCCAGTCGCACTTCCCGGCTACCGGAGGCGCGCAAGCTAGGCCCACTTCCATGGCCCTCTGGTCACTGCTTGGAGGGGACCTTCAGTGTAGCATCCTAGGAAGTTGACAGTGCAACTCTTGACCCGAGCCCACACCGACTGCCCGCAAGGTTACTCAGTTTGTGCAGGCTTTCACCGTTCAGTAAGCGCAGAGCTCAATATAGAGTATATTGAATTTCAGTATATCAATTCAGGATTGTGTTTCATATTCTGAAAATCAACGATAACAAGGACGACAAGCAAAAATGGGTAAATCGTATGTGGATTAACTGTAAAATCTGAGAACTGTACAAAATCATTGCCATCTCCACTCGAAATCAGTCAAAATTAGACTATGAGGAAAATAGAAATCGATCAAAGGAATTTCAGTCAAGTTTTTGATTATGTCAATTTGAATGCTGCAATAGTTCCTGGAGTGTGCTCAGCGGAATGATGGATTTTTGGTGAAATTACAGTACTTACCTTTTCTGGATTTTTTTTACTAACATCGAGAGCTCCATTCTCCAAACAGACACGGTTACAGATCTCGTACTCGTTACATGTTCCAACGTGACTTCAGAAGACATGGTGCAATTCCATTGTCTACCTATCTGAAGGTCTACAAGGTTGGTGACATTGTCGATATCAAAGCCAATGGTTCTATCCAAAAGGGTATGCCACACAAGTTTTACCAAGGTAAGACTGGTGTCGTTTACAACGTTACCAAGTCCTCTGTTGGTGTCATCATCTACAAGATGGTTGGTAACAGATACTTGGAAAAGAGATTGAGTTTGAGAGTTGAACACGTTAAGCACTCCAAATGTAGAACCGAATTTTTGCAAAGAGTTAAGGATAACGCTGCTAAACGTACTGAAGCCAAGGCTCAAGGTGTCGCTGTCCAATTAAAAAGACAACCAGCTCAACCAAGAGAATCTCGTATCGTCTCTACCGAAAACAACGTCCCACAAACTTTGGCTCCAGTTCCTTACGAAACTTTCATCTAATTTACCCGATGGTTTTTTCAAGGGCCTTACCAGCGCTGTTTTATATTATCATATATAATTGTCTTAATCTATAACAATTTACACGTAAAGTTTCTTTGTTATTATTGGTCATTCAGGTGAACAAGTGATTCATAATTTTAGTGTTTCTTCAGCAGTCGTGTCTAGTGAAATTTTGTAGAAAAATGAAAAAAAAAAAAAAAAGCATTCACTATCTGCAGATTCAATAAGCGCCTTCTCAACCTGTACTTCTGAGTGTCTTATGATACTTAGTTGAGTAACTAAGACGAGCCATTTTATTATTTATAACTCAAAGGAGAATAGATCATGCCTCGGAAGTCTCTTGAGGAATGGGAAGAAGATGCTAGAGAGTCACTTCCGTACCTTGCTAGCGATGAGAGAGGATCAAATTTCAAAGATGCAGCACCAACTGGGGCCCCAGAAAAGATAGAAAGCCATCCATCCATTAAGCCATGGGTCCACTTCGTTGCAGGTGGTGTTGGTGGCATGGCCGGTGCCATTGTTACATGTCCATTCGATCTGGTAAAGACGAGACTTCAAAGTGATGTATATCAATCAATTTACAAATCCAAAGTTAACTCCAAGAACGTAGTAGGGGGCCCGCGGTTAATCAATTACGTTGCCCAAGCGGGAACACATTTCAAGGAAACTTTCGGTATCTTAGCGGACGTTTATAAAAATGAAGGATTTAGAAGCTTATTCAAAGGGCTAGGGCCAAATTTAGTCGGTGTTATTCCTGCTAGGAGTATTAATTTCTTCACATATGGTACAACGAAAGAAATGTATTCGCGTGCCTTCAACAATGGGCAAGAAGCAGCGTGGATCCATCTCATGGCTGCTGCAACTGCTGGCTGGGCCACTTCTACCGCTACTAACCCTATCTGGATGGTCAAAACAAGACTTCAACTCGATAAAGCGGGTAAAACGAGGTTATATAGAAGCTCGTGGGATTGTTTGACGAGTATACTCCACAATGAAGGCGTACGCGGCTTATATAAAGGTTTGAGTGCATCATATCTGGGGTCCGTGGAAAGCATATTACAGTGGTTACTCTATGAACAAATGAAGCGTATGCTAAAAGAAAGATCAATAGAAAGATTTGGCCATTCTGATGAAAAACTTAAGACATCTTCGGAGAAGATAAAAGAATGGTGCCAGAGGTCAGGTAGCGCTGGCCTTGCTAAATTTGTGGCAAGTATAATAACATATCCTCATGAAGTTGTCAGAACAAGGTTGAGACAGGCTCCCTTAGAAAATGGAAAACTAAAGTACACAGGTCTTATCCAGAGTTTTCAGGTAATTATCAAAGAAGAGGGTTTTGCATCAATGTACAGTGGTTTAACGCCGCACTTAATTAGAACTGTGCCCAATAGCATCATCATGTTTGGTACATGGGAACTAGTCATCAAACTTTTATCCTAAGAGATTTCTGTACAGTAACACTACGGCTTCCTCATGATTTTGATTTAATTCATCTTTTCTCCATTCCTCATTTACGTGATTAGTTTCCCTTGAGTCACCCATTATAGACTAGCGGCTCCTGTACTCTTCCCGATAAAACTCAGTAACATGTATATATATCTATATCGTAATGATTTTCCACATTGTGCATTAATCAATAACGGTGACTCCACTAGCACCATCTTCTTGCTGCCCACTCGAAAACTCTCCCTTATAGGTGTAACGAAGAATATCCTCGACGTCAAAAGGCTTCTTGGGTTTTCTCCCACTTTGATTAGGAATGTCCTCCATAGCTATATCATTGGAGGAGTCGTCATCTTGCCTCATATGAAGCCCTTTGTAATTGTGTCTTTCGAATTCATTAACAAATGTTTGCAAGGCCCATTTGGTGATTTCTTTGTCGTCATGTAATGATTTCTCAATATCTTCAGTGCTCAGCACATTGGAGTCCAAATCAGAGGCTTCTCTCGCGGAAGCAATCCATTCATCGACCTCTGGAATATTCTTTTTCCTTAGTAGCGTCGTTAGTAAGCCCTCATGCGAGGTAGTTGGGAAGTTTGGTAACGGGTAGACGACGGTTGAGTCTAAGGTGCCCTGAAAGTGTTGTAAAGTCGAAGTCAAGGACATTAGTTGTGACAAGGTGACGTTCAATTGTGATTGTAAAGAATACCATTGTGGTAGTTCAGCTCTAGAGAGTTCATCTCTCAACCTTCTCAAAGAATGGGTCAACTGAGCTGAACGCATTCTAACGGCGTCCAAAGCTTGACTTGGCACCCCACTGTAATCGGGTTTTAGCTCTTCTTGAAAGGCATTGCCAACAAGCCCACTATCTGTTGCCATAGGCGTTTGTTTTCTTCACGATTTTGTAGATTGTTTTCTTTATTAGTGTTGATGAAAGTCATCGGCTCCACTCGTGAAGAAAAGTTCAAGAACCTTGAAACATTTTGGAGTGAGAAGCGCGGCAAAGTGAAGAAGCAAAGTAACGCTGGATATAGCAACGATACGAGTAAGATGAATCCTTCTGTAAACAAGCAAAATCTGAGGTCGAAGGAAGTGCGGCATGCAGGTTCGCAAGAGACCACTAAGGAAATTCGTGGCGACTCAGCATTAGGATCGAAGAGCATATTTTATGATCCAGATTGGAATCCCAAAGGTGAAGCGCCCGTTGGGTTCAAGAATGTACCATACAACCCACTGACTTTCAGTCGTAGGAATGACCTGGTGCAACGTGAACTGGCGGGGCTAACAGATATAACCCCGCCATCCTCAGCATCAACATCAAGGGGCAAATAGACCTCAGATCGATAGAAAGAACGTTACTACAAGAAGAGAAAGCTTTAAGTTTCTTCTCTTTTTAAAGTTATACTTATATAATTCTTATCCTACGTGGGAAAAATTTTGGAATATCTAGTTCATAAAGCCGATTTATATTCATACTTGTAATCATGAGACCGGTTCATAGGAGACAAACAGAGTTTGCTTGATTTGTCCATTATGCAAAATCGACGACAAAATCCTATTAACAAGGTTTTGAAGTTTATTTCAACTTAGCAAATAGTTGTTCCACTTCACCGATGGATTGTTGCAAAACCCTATCCTGGAACTTTGGATTAGCAAGTTCTGACTTAACCTTGGCAAGAACGGCCTCTGTTAATTGTTTTTGTTGCAATTGACGAACGGAGGCTTCGTATCTAACCCATGAATCTAAGACCGATTTTGCTTCGTGAGCCAAATCAACTTTTTGTTTCAATTCAAAGGCTTCAGCTTCTAATTTGACAGTTTCCTTAGAAACTTCGAACAGAACTTTAGTGATATCCTGAACATTTTGCAATTCAGAGACTGATGTTATTCTTTCTTTGACGGCATCGACGTGTTTAGTTCTTGAAGCGTTCAAGATATCGTGAACTTTCTGAACTCTGGCATCAGCCCATTCTTTATATCCTGGAGCCAAAAACTTAACAACGATACAAGTAAAACCCAAGAAGGTTGCCAATAGGATACTTTCATCGTTGATCACGTACAATTCGTTGGAAATCGCGTAAATTGCTGCAGCTGTAGAGGTACCCAAAATACCGGTCTTAGATAAGATGCTGTTGCCTGGTAGGGCATCAATGATGGAGTTGGCCTTGGCCTTTGGTTCTTGAGGGGCTGGTGTAGACAAGTAACGTAAGCCAATTGGAGCTTGACGAGCCGCAAGACCCATCACTGGTCTAGCAGCGGCCTTCACAGTTAAAGCACGGAAACTCATTTTCTCAAGGTTTTCGATTCTTCCAAAAAGTTTTAACAAACTCGATCGATCGATGCACTGGATTTAATGAAAGACTTTGTTAACATATGAATGATACCAAGTTCAAGGTTGAAAGCGTGCGTCCTTCCTTGTTTTTCCAAGCTTCTTCTCGACGTCCCAAATGAGAAAAACCGCTAGAAGCTTTTCTTTAACTTGATTGGCCTTCAATCACATGGCGTTCACGTGCTATATAAGGACTATGAAAGTACAGTAGATTAGTCTCTTCCGATGCAATGCTGTGGGTCTATCCTATCAAGTGCAATGATGGTCGCCAGATATGAATTGAGTTGTCGTTGGATACACTGCACATCAGCCATGGGTCATGCGCGTTCCAGGCGATATCATTCACCCCCAGCATGTGACCTCCATGAGTGAAGAGCAGCTCACCGTTGGAAGCGTCCCATAACTTGACCAGACCGTCTTCTTGGCCAGCAGTAGCGATAATTGCCTCTATGTTGGGGTTCCATTGAATGATGGAGATTGAAGAACCGTGTAGTATCGTCTTTATGGGTTCTTTCTCCAACTTTCTGAGATCCCACAAGTTGACTGTTCCTCCACTATCAGCGGAGGCCAGCAATAAATCGTTGTGTGGATTGAAATCACAGGAGTTTATTCCATTACTGTGAAATTTGCTCTGTGTCTTTGTTGCTTGCTTCTTGGATCTTGTGTCAAAAATTGCTACGATATTAGATTCTCCACAGGCGGCGACCAAAGATTCATGAGCAGGCATCCATTTAACATCATTGGCACCCTTTGGGTCAAAGTCTTGAAATTGGATCACGGGGGTATTAATAAACGGATTGGAACGTGTGTATTGTGATATGTCCCATATTCTTAGCTGACCCCCAGAATAGCATGATCCCAAGATTCCTTGCCTCTGATTGTTCCAACTAAGTGAGACGGCTTCGTTGGTACTGTCAACCTGAATGACTGATGATGGCACGCATAGTTTAATCTCAAACGGATTGGAATTCGTCGATTGGCTAATCTTAGACCCGTGTTTGGTGCGATCAAAGATGTAGAGAGCTCCATCGGAGGATGCGGCGCCTATAACGTCAGGGTTTTGCGGGAGGTAACGAGCTCTGTTACAATCACCGTTAGGGAATCGTATCGTGATATCATCTGTCAAATTCTTGGGTGGTAACTTAGTTGAGTTATCTGGTTTGAATTCCATCTCATCCATATCGAAGTTGTTCAACGATGACCAGCTTAGATGTCCCAAAGTCGATATATTTGATATGTAGATCGACTCATCTTCTGGTAGCTGCGAAGAGGTGAAAGAGGATAGCAGGATTCGATGAGTATCGGTGGTTGTGTCCAAGTCGGGAAAGAATTGACACGTTAATGCAGGCCATTTAGTAGAATTCGTATTCAAGTAATCGTATAATAATTTTGTATTTTTCTTCCAACGAGTGTAACGATTCTGTAATTCGTCAGGTATTGAATCGTTCTCAATAACATCAGGTTGCTCCGTGCTGGACATCTTGAAGACTGGGAATTACTGCCCACTTCACGCTGTCTAAAGCAGTAAAATCTTCCATTCGCGTAATAATACGCGTATATCAAAAGGTCTTATAGCAACAGAAAGATATAAGGAAAAAAAAAAAGATATTTAGAGAAGGTAAATATTGTCATTTTCATATTTATATATTACGTAAAAATCATTTCATATAATTCAAGGCTGGACTTTATAGTCTTACAACCATTGCTTGAATTGGTTGATCAAACCGTTGGTTGAGGCATCGTGAGTATTGATCTTTGAAGTGTCGTTCAATTCCTTACCGATAGCCTTTGCCAAGACTTTACCTAATTCAACACCCCACTGGTCGAAAGAGTTAATGTTCCAGATAGCACCTTCAGTGAAAGTGACGTGCTCGTAGTAGGCAATCAAAGCACCTAGAGTTGCAGGAGTAATCTTTTGAGCCAAGATGGAAGTGGTTGGTCTGTTACCAGAGAAAACCTTGTGTGGGACCAAGCCACCAGTGGCACCTTCAGATTCGACTTGTTTTTCGTCCTTACCAACCATCAAGGCTTCGGCTTGGGCGAAGAAGTTGGAGGCCAACATCTTTTGGTGCAGGTTGTTTTCAATAGGGTTATGAGATTGAGCTGCTAGGATGAAATCAGCTGGGATTAACTTGGTACCTTGGTGGACTAATTGGAAGAAGGAATGTTGAGCGTTGGTAGCTGGCTCACCAAATAGGATGGAACCAGTTGAGTAATTGGTGAAAACGTTACCTCTGGTAACAGATTTACCGTTAGATTCCATTGATAGTTGTTGCAAATAAGCTGGGAATCTGTGCAAGTATTGGTCGAATGGAGCGACCAAGTGGGTCTGAGCATCGAAAAAGTTATTGTACCAAACGGATAACAATCCACCCAACAATGGGATGTTGTCTTCCAAAGGAGTTTGAGTGAAATGAATATCAACGGCTTCAGCACCCTTTAGGAAAGCATCGAAGTTGTCGTAACCAATGTATAGGGCGACGGATAACCCGATGGCAGACCAGACAGAGTAACGACCACCGACCCAGTTATCGAAACCGAACATATTTTTGGTGTCGATACCGAATTTGGCGACTTCCTCTTCGTTGGTAGACAACGCAGCGAAATGCTTAGCAATGTTTGCCTTATTGTTACCAGTCTTGGACAAGAACCAGTTTTTGGCGGTGTTTGCGTTGGTGATGGTCTCTGCGGTGGTGAAAGTCTTAGAGGCGATTAAGAACAAAGTGGTCTCAGGGTTGACAACTTTCAAAGTTTCAGCAACGTGAGTACCATCGATGTTGGAAACAAAATGCACCTTAATGTCGGTGGCATAGTGTTTCAAAGCTTCGGTGACCATAACAGGACCCAAATCGGAACCACCGATACCAATGTTAACAACATCGGTAATCTTCTTACCAGTGTAACCCTTCCATTCACCAGAACGAACTTGTTCACTAAACTCCTTCATGTGCTGCAAGACATCGTTCACTTCAGGAGCAACGTTCTTACCGTCAACCTTCATAACTTTGTTGGATCTGTTTCTCAAGGCTACATGGAACACTGCACGATCTTCAGTAAAGTTGATGTGCTCACCAGCGAACATGGCATCTCTCAATTCAGAAACCTTGGCCTCCTTGGCTAATTCAATCAAAGTAGATAAGATCTCATCGTTAACCAAATTCTTGGAGAAATCAAAAAGAATTTTCGAACCATCGTAGTTGGTGAAAACTTTAGAATACTTATTGAAACGGTTAGAATCCTTAGCAAACTCTTGTTTCACTGACAAACTCTTACCTTGAGTCTCGTGCAATTTTTGCAATTTTGACCAAGCTGATAGTTCAGTGGCAAGTTTAAAGTCGGAAAATGTGTTTTGGGAAGCCATTGCTATATTTCTTTGCTTATCGAATTTTTCAACAAACTCTACCTTCCAATTACAAAACAAGACAAGAGGAGGAAGAATCTGAAATTTTCTCGAAACATAAATTAATCAGTATAATGAATGAGAGAAAAAACCTTACAACTTGCAAACTGCTTTATATAAAACCGCTTTGAACGTACTAGATGCTGTTCATCTCTACGTGGGTTAACCGACCAAGAATCACTTGTTCAATTGTCTCATCAAGAGACACATCGAAGATCAACAGCTTTCTCACCCCTGTCGGGCGTGGCCTCGAATAGCTTCCTATAGGCCTTCTACGACTAACATTCTTCAGTTCCTGAGCTTCCACTAAAGGCGTGTGACGAATAGTGGAAGCTGCGAGAACAGACATAAGCGGAACCGGGTAACATACGGCCGAGGGTAATACTACGATATTCGGATTGATGTGATATTGTCGATCATCTCTTGAACATATTTATCTTCGTCAGCTTGAACTGTGGCCCCCATGTAATCCTGGTTGATTTGCCTGGAAGGCTTGTTCGGAGGAGAGCCGCCGCTGGTGCCAGCGTTGCTAATGATGCGGCTTGCGCTATTCGTCGTGTGCTTGTTGAGCAGATCACCACTGTTTGTATGCGAGTCGGTTCGACTGGTGATCTCATGGCGTCTTTCCTCTTCGATTCTTGCGTTTCTGTCCTTCATCGCTTTGAGCAGATGTGCATGGGACTCGCGAATCTTGGCAAGCTGTTCTTCGAAGCCCGGGGGGAACCCTTCATATAGATTTACGTCGCGTGCGAGTCTCTTAACATCGTCTAAGGCATCAATCTCGGTCCACAGTCGATCCTGACTGTCCCTCGTGGGCTGGGCCTCCAGTCGGCCATAATGGTCGACGCCATGGACGTCTGCGTCAGACTGGCTCTCGCCGTCAGAGCCCGTTCTTGATCTGTAGTCATTTGCATCCTCATATTCACGGCCTTCTTCGTGATCGTAGAGCGCTGATTCATCAAGTCCTGTATTGAATTCTCCCGGGTTTGCCTCTGCCGCCGACGGTATTTCTCCTGGATACTGAGATGATGGTGTGGCAGGTGGCTTGTTCACCGTCTCCTTGTTCTTGGCGGTGGTGGTGCCAAAAGAGTTTGTAGCATCTGCTGTATTTGGACGTAAACCATCTCTTGAATTCGAGGAGCTAAAAAAGGGCGTGTTTGTAGGAATGGTTCGGGCAACATATCTGAAAGCTCCTGAATCGGGGTCGTCTTCGTCTTCATCATTCGTAACTACCTTTCTAACTGAGGATACAAATGATTTGGCCATGGCGAACTGATTAACTTGTAGGCTTGCCCTTCAGTTATGTGGTAAATGATAGTGTACCTTGTCGATTTTAGTATCTGATTTTTAAAAACGTGTAGAAAAAAGTAAAATTTGAGATGCTTGGAAACCTTCAAAGCAGTGCGAAGCTAGCCGGATCTATACATGAAGGAAGGCTGGAAACGGCTGCTGTGGATTCAGCAAGATTACCCAGACAATTATACAGATCCGGAGTTCATCAAGCTAATTAAAAGCCTGCGTTACAAGGGTAAAAATGCTAAACCTTCGAGATCAGCGTCGTCGGAGTTGAAAATAAGAAGAAATCTGTTCAACTTCTACAATAAAGTACTGAACACTATCTTCATTTATATAGCATTCACGTTCATTTACCAATACAAGATGAATCCTATACCGTTTACTGTGGCAATGACTTTGATTGTTTTGTACTTTCTCAACAGATCATCCGGCAAAAGTAAGCTGCTGAATCTCAAATCGTCCTTGGTCATCACGTTTGCAATGCTAACCTTGTCTCCTGTGCTTAAATCGCTGTCCAAGACAACGGCTTCGGATTCCATATGGACATTGGCATTCTGGCTTACAATTGCTTACGTGGGTTCATTATCGTCTGCTGCGAATAGTCCGCCTTTGAATGTCTCTACGAATTTACTTTTGGCAATCGTTACCGTCCTAGCGTCAAGGCTGAGATCAACTACCGAAGTCTTTTGTTTTCTATTGAGCTGCATACAAATGAACATTATATTGCCCAACTTAATCGAACTTTCGAACAAGTATGTTTCAGTTCTGTCACACTTTTGCGTCTATACATTCATTACAGCATCATTAGGCTGGTCCTATACTCTAGTGGTGATTTCTCTGGCAATCTTTTATGTCTTCATGTTACCCCAATGGTTTGTTTATTGGCAAACTTATTACCGGGGCTACGAATCCACGCTATCAAGAGTATGGGAGGCACAGAAGCCAAGTTTGGATTGATAAAATTACATGCACATACTATTATAGCGCCTATACAATTGCTTAGATATCTTAATCTCTATATGCACCGCCAGCGAGAGCCAAATTGCTTCTAGTGAATTTCACCTTGAAGACTGGCGTCTTTTTGGTGTAGAACGAAGCAACTAAATCATTGGTTGGTATAACAGTTCTTCTACGTCCATATTCCTTGATATCCTGATTAATAGAGGCTGTAACGTCTCCCAAATATCCTACAAACGCTTCTTCAGGTTCAGCACCGGATTCAGTTGTTGCCTTCTTTAGATCCCAAACTCTTACAGAATGATCGGCACCGCCACTGACTAAAACGTTACCTTCTTTACTGTATGATAACGAATAAATGGCATTTTTGCCATGCCCACGCATTTGCTTCAACCGTTTACCGGTACCAATATCCCAAACATTGATGATACCATCCTCACTACCAGTTGACAACCATCGACCATCAGGAGAAACCCGAGTAGAGATTACCGGAGCAGTCAATCCAAGAAACAATCTGACGGAATCACCAGTAGTTATATCCCACATCCTGCAGGTTTTGTCACTAGAGCCGGTAAACAGGTAGCAACCGTTTGGATGAAACGAAACGCAGTCGACATCGTTCAAATGACCAGCGAATATTCTGAGTGGATATATGTGATCGCAGGACCATAACCTGGCGGTATGATCATGCGACGCTGTAGCGAAATAATGACCTAGAGGTGAGAACTCCACGTCCCACACAGGATGATTATGACCTTTGTAACTAACCAAAGATGTATGGGTATCCATGGACCAAAGTCTAACCGTCTTGTCCTCGGATCCTGAGACCAAATATCTACTATCGGGACTGAAGCTTGTGGAGTACACTGTACCACTATGACCAACAAGCGTCGATGTGGATTCATCATTGTGTATTAGCCTATTTTTGGTGCTACTGTTGTCGACGACTTTGTTGTTTAATGGTGAGCCATCCAGTGAAAATATCTTAATTTGACTATCCTGAAAACCAGCAGCAGCCAATCTACAATCATCACTAAATTCCAAACTTGTCATGTCCCTATTAGTGTTGTGGAATGTGTACATGCAAACACTTGGAAGTGCTAACTGCAAATCGTCTAATTGTATGGCATCTCTAGATTCCTTAACTTTTTGAATTTCGATTTTTAGGTCCAAAGAGGTCTTTAAAGGTAACGGTACAGAGTCAATAGAAGGTGATTCCATCATTGCATCCTGCGGCTCGTTAGTGGCTGCCGACTTTGTCGATGGTTGCGGCTGTTTCTTCTCTTCAGTTTTTGTCGGCGCTGAAGGTACTGCTTCACTTTTATCATCCAGGTCTTTTTTCTTCTCGTCATCATTTTCATTGCCTTCTTCCTTGAGGTTAGATACCGGAGTGGTAGCGCTCGCAGATGTCGTTGTATCAAAATTGGTGCTTTCATCGTACGGTTCATTATTCATTGCTTTATACTCCTGCAATAACGTTTTCTTTTCATCTGGAGAACCATCCTGCTGTCTTTGTCTTCTTTCTTGATCGTCTTTGATTTTAAGTTCTGTTTCAATTTCCTTAGAGAATTCTTCATCCTTCGGAAAAGGCCCCAACTTGACAGGCATAGAATTAATCTCGGAGTCTAAGTTTGATTTACCATTTTCAGAGTCTATAATCTTGATTCCGTCTGCCAACGTTTCCTTAGATGTGACAGTCTCCACGATATTTGGTTCTAAGTGTTGATTTATAATGCTAATGATTAAGGAGCCGCCAACACTCTCATTCTCGTTGAGGAAGTAAAGTAAAAGGTTTAAAGTTGTCCTGGAGATTGTTACTCTGTAACGATTAGTTTGGAAAGCGTTTGCTACTTCATTTTCCTTAATATGGTCAGCTGAATTGACACTGAATAATCTGTTAATTTCTGAGCCATGACTTATTCTGAAATCCGGGGAAAACCTATCAAAAAACCTACGTGCATAAACTGCACTTTTTGGTACCAAATTTAGGAAGAGGTAAATGAAAATCGGATAGATGATATAGAGAAGTTCCGGCTTGTAAAATTCAAGCGAAGCATCCGCCCAATTTCTTAACATTGAATAAGCTCTGATGTAGTGTTCTGGTGAAGTCGTCTCCCTCAACTGTTCACTTGATACCACAGATTGATCGTTAACATCTCTCTTAGAGGGCACAGATACGGGATTACTAACCGGCCTTGCATTTTTCTCTGCAGAGGGTGGAGTTGTTTTGGGGTCGGGCAATTTACCCGTCTTGGTATTTGCAGGTGATTGTTTATTCTGAGGGGTCAGGGTACGTCCACTTTCTGCTCTTAACATTGCTTCTGTACGATGATATCCCTTCTTATTCAGATACTCCAAAACGATCCGATTTAAATCTGACGCGGAAAAAGGTCCACTAGGCCTACTGCCATTACTAGTCTGACCTTGTTGTGAAGCGTTGGAAGTTGGTCGTGAAGATTGTCCAGCTGCACCAGCACCAGTACTGGCACCGGCCCCGGAAGATGGGGTCTGAGATGCCGAGGAAGATGGTGAAGACTGCTGCTGAGCTTGCTTTGGGTTATTTTGGGCCATCACTTGCTTGCGTTTTTCACTTAAAGAGTACGACAGTGTATCAGTTCATTCAACCTCTTCTTGACCTTAGGAAGGTAAGTCGGTACACGCGCACATCGCTTGTGAATTGAGCAGAACTAATATATCACTAAATACGCACGAAAGGCGCACAGAATGAACAAAGTCACGTGATCTTCCCTGTATTCTTCAACCTGCGTATATAGTTGTACTTTAGTCTAGCTCTATACCGATCTATGAGAAAGATATCAATAGTCAAAAATCGCATTTCGATAGTATACTATGATGAGTCTTCACCTTTCCTGATGGTATGGGTGTTATACTCGATACCGGGTAACTCTACGGAAAATCTCCATCTTTGTTCCAGGTGACCTTTTCCCCTCCTTTTTTCCTTGACGGAACAACCACGCAAGAAGAGCTGGCAGTAGCTGAGGAAGAAACTTTATCCGAGATACTCCGCAAACATTTGAACCGGGATTGTTCCACCCACACACCGGGCTTCTTCTTTTGAGTAGATTAACTGAATGAGAAGGAAACTTTGATTTTTTTTTTTGTTCAGCTTCTTGTATATTCAAATACCTCCTTGGCGACTCAAACATAATAGCGATTCAACAACGATCACAAGAGGTGGTGGGTTGGTCCTGTTAATACTGACTAATAGTGCTTAGTATTGATTTCTGGTCCATTCCCTGGTTGATTAACTGAACTAGCAGCGAAACTGGAAGCTCAGGGCTTTTTTTTTGACGATAATTTCCGATCCAATATTCTTCTTTTTTTATAGGAAGCGAGAGGTTCCAGTATTATCCAATAATCTAATTCTCTCTGACAGATGATTATTTAGAGTAACGTCAGTAATATAAAATGGTATGTTTGAATTATTTTAATCATTAAAGATCCCTCTCTACAATTAAGAGAAGGTTACGAGAAAGAAAGAAACAGAGGGAAGGGAAGGGAATAGTATTTTTTTTTTTTTTTTTCATGTGAACCATGCTCGAAGTTATTGATTTCATTACTATTTTTATTACAACATAATGGTTAATTCGAATCTTTTAAATCAATCAATAGCAACCGATACAGCTCCTCCTCCTTCCGAGCCACCTTCTTCTTTATCTTATTTTTCTTTTCATAACAGTAATTCTAACCAATTACAATTTTTTTTGAAGCAACAGGATCAACAAGCTCGTATTAGTAACACAAACATTAGTTCTAATTTCCATATTATCACTCAATACATTCTACAGAGTTATTTCAAAGTTGAATTCAGACAGTTGTCTTCTTTAAACATTGTTGATTTAATAGTTGATCAAACTTACCCCGGTTCGATAACTTTAAGGAAGCTAAATGAAAATACCTCGATAAAACCATACGAGTATTTCAATACAATCTCCAGGGATGAAGACATTTCTCGATGTCCCATCTTCGCCATGGCGATCTATTTTGTAATACGATGGAGCCATCCAAATCCACCCATTTCTATTCGAAATTTTGATAACATTCCACTTTTGGACCCCAGCTTCATATCCTCAAACCAATCAAATGCAAATATTCTAAATAACGTTACGAACACTCCCACGACAAACTCGACTGTTTCCAGGTCCGAATTATTCCAGCCCTCGCAAGATTTGACTCATTTGATATTTCCTTGGCTATTACCGCTGAAACAGGACATGTTACTAATCGATAGAACCAATTATAAGTTGAATTCCTTTGTTGAAGTCTTTGAATTTTTTGCATTGACAATCATCCAGGATTTGAAATACCTTCATAATCATCCTATGTTACTACCAAACATCGTCTCATTTGTTGCGAAATTCATACCAGATCTTTTCAATAACGAGCGATTCAGGAAAACTACCATAACTACGGACAAGGATAACCTGAAAGCTAATGATAAAAATTATGACGAAAATGGATTGCTCAACAATAATGACGCACGCTACTTAGAGCTTTCCAAGAGACTGACCACAGAGAATATCCGTTTGAGCCAACAGATAACCCATTTGAAATCGGACTTAAGCTCAGTTCATTCTATGTGTGATCAAATCCTGCAGTTACAGAAGCAGCTGTTATCAGGCTCTTCCCAAAATACCAGCCCTATAGACAACAACAAAAATAGACAAAATAATGATAGAGGCGGTATAATTATTCTGGATAAGAGTACTCTCAACACTTCCACGCTAAGTAACTTGGTTCAATCAATTGAGGATTCTCAACAGCAACAACAGCAGCAACAACTACAACAACAGCAGCAACAACAACGCCAACAACTAGAATATCAGCAGGCTGATACACCATCTTTGGCTCCAATCAATATGTTTTCTTCGCTAAGCAACCCTATTCCACCTATGTTTGCTCCTCAGCAGCAGCAACAACAGAGGTCCAGTTTGCAATCGCAGGATAATGGATTGAAGAGAAAATTGCCCTTGCCAACGTCTGCGCCACCTACCGGACCTGGACCGTTTTCACCGTCTCCCGGAGCAGCTACTACGGCACCGACGAACCCAGATTCACCCTACTCCAAGAGATTTCGCTTCGATGACAGACCTACTCCTTCCCAAACAGCATTGGATTCGTTATTATCCAAATCGATAGGAAGTCCTAAGTTCCCTTCAATACAACCATCTGGGAACTCTCTCAACAATGGAGCAGTTTCCCGGTTTTCGTCAAGGTTTGCTAGTCCCACAGCGTTCGCCGGCTCGCCCTCCACTCAAACCGCTCCTCAAAACGTTCTTCAAACTGGCTCTCAAGCAGGACCTCAAACAGGCCCTCAAACTGCTTCATCATATCCACTACAAAGTACGGCCCAAGAAGATCAGAGTAACATGTCCGGCTCGGTCTCGAATAAACAACTTGATGACAATTCGGATAGATATAATGAGGCGAACGAGCAGGAATCTGCTTCTGAGAAGACAGCAGTAGTAATTTCTGGATCACCACAATCTAAGAACAGTACAAATACCAAATCGGATAAGTCCAAGCTGAGTCAGGAGGAAAACGATGCGAAACCAGTGTCACCGAAACCAATCACAGAAAAGGAAACTTCCTCAAAGAAAAAGAATCAGAACGGTGAAAAATTGGGGCCCAATAGGCACATTAAATATAAACTGTCGAGGGATAACAAAACTATATGGGATCTTTACACGGAATGGTTTATTGGCCTGAATGGTAAACCATCTATAAAAAGTTTGATAGACGAATATGGTTGGAGGCGCTGGAAGGTGGGCGATGATTCCCATTTCTTCCCTACTAGAAGAATTATAATGGATTATATTGAAAATGAATGTGACAGAGGGATTAAATTGGGTAGGTTTACGAACCCAGAGCAACCAAGGGATGACATAAGAAAAATCTTAGTGGGTGATCTGGAAAAATTTAGAATCAACAATGGGATGACCTTAAACTCCTTATCGATGTACTTCAGAAGTTTAACTAGGGACAATCAGGAGATTTGCATTTTTGACAACTTCAAGAATTGGAATGTCAGAGTAATGACTGAAGATGAGAGGACTA
Organism: Torulaspora quercuum; assembly: GCA_946403475.1. NCBI lineage: Eukaryota > Fungi > Ascomycota > Saccharomycetes > Saccharomycetales > Saccharomycetaceae > Torulaspora > Torulaspora quercuum. The sequence goes on from OX291448.1 coordinate 214,641, forward strand.
AATATTGCAAAAGACAGCACATAAAGGAAAATGGTTGACTCTGTCGATAGTCCCTAATCTTTGTTAAATTAATAATTTATGTAAATAGAATTCATCAATCAAACAATTATTTTTTGGCCTCTCTAGTTTTTCTCGGTACTTCTTTCCGCCCTGCAGATTCGAAGCTCGAAACAAAGGGAATTCGGAAACAAAGGATGAAAGAGCAGAACCCTTCTTCGTGAAAATATTCGAGATCATTCGTGATATCCATTGTCTATCAAAACCTCAGATCCTAACAGTTGACCTTTCAAAATGCCTGATGAGAAGTTTAGTATACCGTCTAATTTCACTTTGCTGCAATCGCTACAGCTTCTACAATCGATTGTTGCTAATCAGTTTGATAATTATCAGAAACAGAGAAAACAAAACTCTTCTAATGCTCAAAACTTGAATAGAACTTTTAAGCTATTTGACGATTTACTCACATATTTGAATGAAGGTCTATATAAGATTGAAAGGAACTATAGATGTAAAGAAGGTTTACCGAAAATTATCAAGGGCAAACCAGAATTACAGAGCAAAGTCGAAGATTTGCAAATTTTAGCCCAAGATATAAGGTTAGCCAGAAAAGATTGTCGCAGCCGACTAGAAGTTATAGAGAAGCAAGATCACGGTTCCCACGGAAAGGTATTGGGGAATATTAGTTTATCAGGAATTTGGCGAAGCCATAGCAGAAAGGACAAAAAGAAGGAGAAAGAAGAAGAACAAGCCGCAATTGAAGCAGCAGAAAAGATTAGGAAAGCTCGTCAGCTGGAAGAAGAGAAAAGATTGGCTGAGCAAAAGCAGCATGATAAGGAGATTGAGGCTCGCAGAGAGAAAATGATTGAGGCTATGGTAAAGGAACAAGTTGAATCTGAGCTGAATTCCAAGCTGCGAGAGGAAAGAGAGAGGCTGAAGGAGATACAGAAACAGAAGCAAGCAGAAGAGGATGAAAGAAGGAAAAAACAACAAAGTGAGAAAAAAATAATGGGTCCACCTTCGAGCAATCCAAAATCAACTTATTTGTCATCAAGAGGGTCAAGGACTGGTATCCCTGACAGACATAATCTTCTTGTAAACGGCAGACGATCATTGGACATTAGAACTTCCGTACGAAAACCTTTCGATGATAACAATTTGGGCGCACTTGAACCCAAACGGAAGTCCCTAGATATGCAAGATATTGGAAGGGCCGCCCAGTTGGCATGGTCACAATCTCATCCGGAAGATCTAAGAAATTATCGCCCGCCGCAGTTGTCCATGAGAAAAATCAATCATTCACCTTCTAGTAGTCAACAATCCCCAACAAGCCCAACCTTGAAGAAAAGGTACGAATATGCAAAGCCAGTGATACATCGCCCGCAGATCAAGGCGCCAAGGAAGAATTATTCTTCATCGAAGAACGGATCTAAGGACTCGATTAACGGAGATGCTAAAAGAGGAAAAATCACGGTCAAGAAGCCGCAAACAGGTTTAAAGTCTCCACCAGTGATTTCAAGGTCTCCAACCCCACCTCCCGCGGTTGAAAGAGAGAGTACACCAAGTGCAGAAGATGATGAGAGCATTATTTCCCCGATGGAAAGAAGAATAAACAAAGTAATGGATACCCTACACGGTGTGGATGCGCAAGCTTGCGAACAGATCAGAAATGAGATTCTCGTGATTGATGAACAAGTCCATTGGGATGATATTGCAGGTCTGAATAAAGCCAAAAGCTCACTTAAAGAAACTGTGGTGTACCCATTTCTGAGGCCCGACCTATTCAGAGGTCTGAGAGAACCTATTAGGGGCATGCTCTTATTCGGCCCCCCAGGGACAGGCAAAACTATGATCGCGAAGGCGGTAGCAACAGAATCAAAATCCACTTTTTTTAGTATTAGTGCGTCATCTTTGTTGTCCAAGTATCTTGGCGAATCGGAAAAGTTAGTGAGAGCTTTGTTCTATATGGCTAAACGGTTGGCACCATCAATCATATTCATTGACGAAATCGATTCTCTTTTAACGGCAAGATCAGATAACGAGAATGAATCATCAAGAAGAATAAAAACCGAGCTGCTCATTCAATGGTCTGCTTTATCTAGTGCGACGGCTCAGGAGAACAGCAATGGTAGTGATCTGGAAACTGACGCTAGGGTTCTGGTATTGGCTGCAACCAACCTACCCTGGGCGATTGATGAAGCTGCCAGAAGAAGATTCTCAAGGAGACTTTATATCCCACTGCCGGAGTATGAAACTAGGTTATATCACCTGAAGAAACTGATGTCTAAGCAAAAAAATAATCTCTCAGATACAGATTACGAAGTGATAGCGGAAATGTGTGATGGTTTTTCCGGATCTGACATTACCGCTCTTGCCAAGGAGGCAGCTATGGAACCTATCAGAGATCTTGGTGATAAACTCATGGATGCCGACTTTAACAAGATTAGAGGAGTCATGGTTAGAGATTTTGAGAAAGCGATGCAAACCATTAAACGAAGTGTCTCTCCAGACTCCCTCCAGCACTACCAAGACTGGGCGGCGGGATTCGGTAGTACCGGTGCCTAACGTGTTTCACCTTCAAAATAAATAATAGAATTTTTAGTAGGATTGTCTTATTAACGACTGTACAGCGCTCAGCGAGAAGGTAGACTTTGTCTCGTATTTTCGAAGGCATGAAAGAAGGTGTTGCCTTCACTTTTAAAAGATGAAGCTTTTTCCAGAACCTCTCACAGGATCAGATCACAAATTCACAATCAAATCGTTTGAAGCCACTGTAGGTTTCCCCTCTTCTTTTCGAATTTACCGAGTGCTAAGTAGGGAATCCAGTCCATTAACTTTTCTTGTTGCACAAAGATCATGCTACAGCAAATTTCTCCCCAATCTCAGCTTTGTACCATCGACCAAGCCTAGACCAGATGTATCCATCGCGACCTTGTCCAATTTTTGTTTGAAGTTTGAGAGAGGTCAGGACAGTAAGAACAGCTTCCAAATCTGTTTTCCAAACATGATCCTGGATCTGGTATAGTTTACGGTTACGAAAAGTTTTACGAGAACCTCATCCACCCGTCTTGTTCGAAGGCAATTGCGCTCGTGACGACAGACCCTAGAGCTGCGATTATTCCCTATTGCAGGTACTCAGGTAATGCAATTTGAGATCAAGATATTTCACTCGCCTGGACCTGAACGCTTTTCCAAAGAGATAATATGACCTTTATTATAAATTGGATGTCTATGGAGAGCACTCGAAGTCCTATGAAGCCCCGCGTCGAGAAATTGCGTGGTTGTTCCTCGGGTTCTAGAACCTCACTACTTCTTAAAAGGAAAAGGGAAAATCGACCATTGGAGGCCAGCAAACTACCATAAAACTGAGCTGGACCAGTTTTCGAGTCACATCCTTCTACTAGCAACGTTGAATGGTATAGCGTTACACTTTCCTTGTTCAACATGATTCAATTAACCAGGTTTACTGCCAGGCGGCTTGCGACTCTTGGCATAATCGTATCGTTGATCGTCGTCATTTGTTTCTTCACACCTAGTGCCAAGTATCTTGAGATCTTCAAAGATAGAGTCCAAGTACACCACCCGGCTGCTACGGATTTAGGGCACTCGTTGGAGAAACCGAAAACACCAGAAAAGTTGGCAGACTTATTGAGAAGGCTTGAAACTCCGCTAGTTGAGGGAACCGCTGAATACTCAAGTAACGATTACGAAAGGATCTTCAATGAGAGGATGCAAAAGCTGGGCAAGACAATGGCAAAACCAATTACCGAACCCAAAGTCCATAATTTGGTACGTTACGGGGACACTACTGCGGGCAAGGCTAGGGCTACCATATTGTGTCTGACAAGAAATGAAGACCTAGTGGATGTCATCACTTCAATACAACAGTTAGAAGAACAGTTTAACGAGAAATTTGGTTATTCGTATACTTTCTTAAATGATGAGGAGTTCTCTGAACGTTTTAAGGATGAGGTTGTTAGGTTATTGCCTCAGGATCGCGAAATCCAGTTTGGCAAAATTGACCCACAAGTGTGGAACATGCCAGAATCGATTGATCCCGGTGTTTTCAAAGAAAAGATGTCAAGGCTTGAAGGGATCCAGGATGCGGAAAAACCATCGTACCACAATATGTGCCGATTTTATTCCAAAAGTTTTTATCATCACCCACTTTTGAAAAATTACAAATATGTATGGAGGCTGGAACCGAACGTAAATTTCTACTGTCAGATTGATTACGACGTATTTCAATTCATGGAAGACAACAATAAAATATACGGGTTTATAATAAACCTCTTCGACAGTCCCGACTCTGTGAAATCACTATGGAAGTCTACAATGAAATTTTTCAAAAATAATCCTCAATATCTCCATGAGAATGGTTCATATGAGTGGCTCAAGGATAATGTTCAAAAGCCTGAGGGCTACGAAATGACTGGCGGCTATTCCACTTGTCACTTTTGGACAAACTTTGAAATCATGAATTTGGATTTTATGAGATCAAAGCCATACGAAGATTTTATGAACTTTCTGGACAGTGAGAAGGGGTTTTACTACGAGAGATGGGGTGACGCCCCTGTGAGGAGTTTAGCTCTAGCCCTTTTAGCCGATAGATCACAAATCCACTGGTTTAGGGACATTGGGTATCAGCATTTTCCCTACACTAATTGTCCCAAATGCCCTGCCGACTCTCGTAGGTGTAACGGTAATTGTAAACCTGGCCAATTTTCTCCTTGGCCCTCGTTAAATATTGAAAACTGTTTGCCAGTTTGGATCGAACATATCATGAGCAGTGAGGAGCTGGAACTCTACTAAAAGGCATCTAGAACAAAGCCGTGTGACTCTGACTAAATAAGTAATTAGTAAAATTGAGCCTTTAGAGGCTCGTTAAAGAACTGGAAACCCTATTAGAGGTACTCACGCTTAGTCTTGGAACAATAGTAAGAAGCCTGCCAGTTTTCGTCAACTTCGGTCAGTATACAAAGCCTAGCGGGCGTTTCAGTCTCTGAATGGCGACTGCTCTTACGGCGATGAGTGTCAAATGACGTCCAGTCAGACGGAGTCGGAGTGTTGTTGAAAAAAAATTACGCAGCTTTTCTCCTAAACAAGCCCAATTCGCATATCGAGTTCTCCAGATTTTTAGTTCTACCCGTATGCCAAGAGTTAGCTATCTCTTGGGAGACCCTGAAAACAACGTCAATAGTCAGTGGCTCAATTGCTTTTTGAATAGTAATAGTAAATATTTCCGTCGCTTATCATACGGTGTTCTCGTCGCCCTCTCCCTCTACGTACTAACACCAAGTGTCACTAGACTTCTATTTGGACCAGAGATGTTTTCCAGTAGTTCAAAGAGAAGTGATAAGTACACTACCGGATTGATTAACAATAGAAACGATTGTTTTGCAAATTGTTCTGTTCAAGCTTTGGCATCGCTGCCCAAATTAACCTCGTACTTAAATGACTTTTTGAGACAGGCCTCTGCAATAAGCGAACTGCTGAACAAAAGCCCTCAAGATCAGCAACAGGATCGTGAGCAAGCCGCTCGAGCAAATTATGTCGATCACGGAATTCTTACGCCAAAGGTTGAACTAGATACTAATCCAATCGACCATCAATTGAGCCTGGATAGGCTGGTATCGAGGCCAGCCATTTCCAAGAATGGCTCCGCAACGTCCATCAGTACGTTACAAGATGAGGCAAAACGAGGTGATCATACCCCTGCTTTATCCACTGCTGAACACTCTCTTAATGGAGAAGCCGATGAGAACAACGAGGATAATTTTGATGTCTCCCAAATGCCGAGAATTTTGATGCATCAAGGTTTGGCCAGGATGTTGTCACAACTTCAGGAGACAATCACTTCGTCAAGACACATATCAGTGTGGCCCTTGTTGCATGTATTGGAGATTATTTTCAACGCCAAGATCTCTACAGGGCAGAATGATGCTCACGAGGTAACTCAAATCATATTAGAGACGCTGCAAAAGGAAAATTTGAAACTTGAGAAATTCGTCAAGGCTAAAGGTTTGGATGTTTGTATTCCTGATTTACCATTTGGAGGCAAACTTGCTGACCATTTGGTTTGTCTCAAATGTCAGAACTCCTCAAAGGTGAACGTTCATCCGTTCATTATCTATCCGTTGCCCGTCCCACAAGCTATGTCAGCTAAACTGGCAGATATGGTGTCGGATAATCAAACTGATACCATAGAAGGTTACTCGTGTCTGACGTGCAAAGTTTCTGCAATTTTAGCGAACGAAAAGAATCGCGGCCAAAAGAATTGTTCTGATGAAGAAAAAAACATCTTAACAACTCTGCAAAATGCTCTTCCCGAAATGTCAATCAATGATGAGGTTTCTGAGGACTTGTCGTCTTATATCGACTCCTACAATAAGGATGGCTTGGTTGCTAATGACCTAAAATCAACCATTGTGAAGAAAACCGTTGTTGTGGAAGCACCTCAAATCCTCGTGATGCACCTGTCCCGTTCAATGTTTAACGGCATGACTTATGCACGGAATTCATGTGGTGTGTCATTTGATGAGATTCTGGAATCTAGAGAACAAGTTATTCGTGGTAACAAATGTGTCGGTATTAACCCAATATCGTATAAATTGAAAGCTATCGTTAAACATGCTGGTTCGCACTCTCAAGGCCATTACGAATGTTATAGGCATAAGCCAGACTTTGTTAAGGATATTAGCACAAAGATGGTGATTAATCGATCGCCTGTTATCGACTTGAAACTTGTCACTCCGGAAGGCTCAAATAAAAGCGACATGAGGAAGGAATCTAATGGTACGTCACCACAGGATTTCATACCGGATAACAATTTCTCGTTGAATAGTGCTTCTTTGCCTGTGCGATCGCAGAGTACCAATTCCGAGGATGATTATGTCATTTCAAATAGTGATAGTTCCAAGCCAAGCAGAAAGTCCTCTACTTTGAAAAAGATAACCGGATTTCTCTCCAGAAGATCTTCCGTCAGCACCGACGTGGAGGAACCTCCACTGGACAATAAAGCATCAATGGGCCTAGGGCGTAGCAGAGCTAGCAGTGTAGCAACGACTGAGAGCAGCAGAAGCAGAGCCAGTAGTATTTCATCCGCGCAGATGAATAGAATCGCGTCTAGCGATTCTCAGTCGTCATACTTCAACTCTTCAGAATCTAATGTTGGAACCACCAGCGCTAGTGATGCTGACGCTAAGCCAGGAGACAAGAGAATTCTCAAGAAAATTAAGAGTGTCATCAAATATCCGTATTGGCATATTTCGGATGCCGTGGTCAAAGAAGCGAAAGTTGACGAGGTTCTTGGCGAGCTCAGATATGTGTACATGCTATACTATGAGCGCCTAGAGTCGGAGACCGAACGTCCTGGCCGTCCATCCTAACTTTTGCATTAAGTGAAATCGTGTAAATAGCTACATATTCCGCTGTTTAGCCTTTCATTCACCAGAGACCTATAGTTATCTGTTATAGCTTGAGTAAACAGAACCTGCTATAGTCAGACATAGTAGTCTTTCGCGTGATTTCGCCCTGTCCGAATGTGAGGTTCACGCTTTTTCTATAAACTTACAAAGTTAAAATGCTTCATTGATAACTCAACGTGCTTTATTGAGCTTCGCCAGTTGTTGTAATTTGCCTTCCATTGGCGTCTGTTTGTTGAATACTCAAGATAGCAGGCTTTATTTGAGTCTAGTCGAAGCCTCGCATTAGAAAGGACCCCTACTCCGCTCCCAAGAACGTCCAGCTGCTTTGGTTTGAAACCAAAAAAAGGATATCTCAACCGTCATAAAAGTTAATTGTCATCCAATGCTTAAAGTATGTTAAGGTTAGTTCTCTATCTACATCTCCTTTTTCCACTACTAACTCTGTCTTTTCTCTTCATAGAATTTCAAGCTTTCAAAGAGAGAAAGCAATGGCTCAAAAGGAAGGATTACTTCCGCAGACATTTCGCCTCCTTCCCAAGGAGGATCCAATACTATTCAACATATTAGAACTATTCCAGTACGGAAGGCCTCGCATTCGTCGCACCACTCAACTTCAATTTCGAGAAATGGTTCTCGAACCCTTTCGTCTCCTGAAATGGCGATAAAAGCTCTTTATAATTATCAATCACAAAGTCCCAAAGAGCTGTCATTTTTAGAAGGAGAGTATTTTTACGTTATTAGTGAAGAAAAGGATTGGTTCCAAGCCTCGAATCCATCCACGGGCAAGCAAGGGATGGTCCCCAAAAGTTACTTTGAGGTAATTGACAAAACGAGGCCGCGCTCTTCTAATGGAAGTCTTGTCAGTCGACGGAGCAGCCATGATCACTCTAAGATGGGAACTCTGTACGCTATTGTTCTGTACGATTTTCAGGCTGAGAAATCAGACGAACTAACAGCTTATGCAGGAGAGAACTTGTTCATCTGTGCTCATCATAATTATGAATGGTTCATTGCCAAGCCCATAGGTAGATTGGGTGGACCTGGACTTGTCCCTGTGGGATTTGTCAGTATTGTTGATATAGCATCCGGTTATGCGACTGGCAATGAGGTCAAAGATGATATCAACTCCGTGAATTTGCCAACCGTACAAGAATGGAAGGGTAATATTGCAAAATACAAAGCTAGCAATATCAGTTTAGGATCTGTTGAACACCAAACAGTGGCGCCTTCGTTGAGGCAGCCCAATTCAACTATATATGAGGCGGCAATTGTAACTAAGGCTTCGGTCGAATATTTTGGACTAGAAGATGAAAAATACTGGTTTGAAGTTAATGCAATGTTATCTACTGGAAAATTGAGAAAGCTCAAACGTTATTATCAGGATTTTTACGACCTTCAGGTGAGATTGCTGGATGCTTTCCCAGCAGAGTCCGGTAAATTGAGAGATGCTAACGGTCAGTGGACTAGGCGTATAATGCCATATATTCCGGGACCCGTACCGTATGTTACCGATACAATAACTAAGAAGAGAAAAGAAGATTTAAATATCTATGTCAAGGACCTCATAATGCTTCCCGATTATATTGCTCATTCGGATATGGTTACGTCTCTTTTTAACGTAAGACACAACGGCTTCGACCAAGAGATTAATTTATCTACTGAGAACCATTACAGCGGAAACGAGAAGGATGGGGCTACTGCTGTTCTCGGTGATCAAATCAGAGATCAGCAATCTGGACGTCCCAATGAGGATAACACATTAACAGGAGAAGAACTGAAACTGTATGAAAAACTTTCTGAACTTTCCTTATCTAAGTCAAAACCACATTCAAGACCTCCAAGCACACTGCCACCAGCTTTAAAGCCTACCAAGATCAAATTCTATTATAAGGATGATATTTTTGCACTCATGCTGAATAGTAACATAACATTCACCGAATTACACAGTAAGATTGCACCGCGGATTGACGTTGAGAACTTCAAATTACAGGTGAAACTCGCCGATGGTGATGCAGAAGAAGTGAAAACAGACGCCCAGGTTGCACAGATAATTCAGGCAAAGCTCAAAATTTCTGTACACGATGCATGATTCATTCCACAGCATAAGTACTAGAGGTATGTATTCTCCTTTGGATTTTAGTGTATATCGTATATATATTAAAACATGTATCCATATCATTAGGAAAATTGCCTTCTAAATGGCTCGATTAGGCATCATCCATATCTATATCTTCATCTCTGTCACATAAATGATTGTCTTTTAAGTAACTAGGTCTCAAATAGTGCACACTTCTTCTCTCATCCATGTCATAATCGATATCCTGGTACGAAAAGTGCTTTTGGAACCATTTGAGCCATTGGGCGTAAGCAATTCCTTTTACGTCTATCCATTTAACAAGTTGCAATGCCTGGGTATGTGCAAGTGTCTTAAGCTTTGCATAGAGGAGGCCAGTGTCGCCCAATACAGAACTTTCCGACTGTATAAGCTTAAGAGCATGATTATCAGTTGTGTACGGGAGATATATTCCTTCTATCGAATTTGGGGCAGTATCTTTAGTGGATGCCGGATGCCGGTGACGACTATACATACTCCCTTTTCGTACATTTTCGTCGTCGCAAATACTCAAATTCTCCAGATCATAGAGCAGTCTTTGTTTTTTATAGTTACAAATGCCAATATGATCAGGGCTATGAGGCCTCTTGATCTTGAACTTCGGTTGTACCGACATAGTTTTGAGTTAGGATGGATAGTGGTATGAGAAGAGTCAAATGCTTTATTAATTATCGGTCTATGCCTTACTTTTCATTCAAGAGTAAGGGTTCTAATCAATTCATTTGCCATGCGTGCTGTTCAGATCCAGACATTAACGAGGGAATTTCTAGAAGTTTCCGTCAGACGTTCAAATGGAATCAGTAGGAAGCTCCAAAGTGAAAGGGTCCAGATATCGTTCTAGTTAGTTGGGCTTGAGCCGTAGAATGTTAATGACTATTGGGAAACACGAATTTGTGTCGCAGAACTATAATTACCTTTCTTATTGTGAAATTGTTGAATTAATAAACGCAGGATAGAGTTTCGCGGGAAGCGCAAACTCAAACGAGATGTGCTAAAATTGGAGACAGCCAGATATCACTTGATAGGGCAAATCGAACAACTTCATCGTCAAACCGTAGTATTCATGAGCTCTAAAGGGGATGCTAGACTGATATTTACTCCTCCGATAACAAATCCCAAGTTTGATATGTCACAATCAATCAAGGAATCTTATAGATCGCAGAACTCGCCATTGCAAGAAGATCTACAGGATTCAGGCAGCAGCGGATCGGGATCAAATCTAGAAATAACTAAAGAAGAGATAGATCAAGAGGTTAACAGTATAAGGGAACTACCCTTGGAGCTTTCTAAGTTGATCGACATATTCATCAATGATCTAAAGCAACCGAAATATGTCAAACCCCTAAGCATTGTGCAATTATCGTCACTTTTCCAAAATTTTTACGCAAAGTTCGATAAATCATCGTTCAACTATCTCACAAACGCCTCTGGTGGCTACGGTGGTCAGCCAACATTCTTATCGGCAAGGGAGACGCTTAGCAGTGGCCTAAGCGGGATATTTGCTCGTAGCAGGAGTAGCAGCGGGAGTTCAATCAGGCGGGATAGAAGATCTTCATCTCTGTTGAGCACCGATTCGAATAACGTAACACCAATGTTGTCTCCGGAAGAGATCAATAAGCAGTTGAGACTGAACGAGCTAAACAATTTGAAAATAGAAAGATTCATGGAACTATGTGAAAGAGACGTATTTCAACGCATATCGAGAGTTGGTACGTCCGTTCCATCGCCATGTAAAGATGATAGAGGTAAGAAAGCTGCCGAAAGGGAAACTTTTAAAGTCTCAAACTTATTCCGTAACAGTCCCGAATATGGTCAGTACGATAAATTACTTTATGAGAAGATGCAATGTCTGTCGAGGCTCGCTTCTGAAGGTAAAATTGATTTGGCCAAGTTTTTAGGTTTGCCAGGAGATGTCGACCTCGATGGTTTTGAAGAGATTCAGGACGTCCTATGCGATCTAGCCTATCACTCGGTAGCACCATGTGAGAAGGCTGAGCTATTGCTCAAGGTACACCAATCCATGATGTACTCTCATGAAATGTCTAATGATGAATTCCTGTCTCTGATAATATATTACACAATTGAAGTCTGTCCAAAAAGTATATTTTTGAACGCAGAGTTTATCAGGTTATTCAGATACAAGAAGAAACTAGTTCAAAAGGAGCTATTCGCACTTACAAATCTAGAAGCTGCACTAGTATTCGTTGAAGGTCTCACTCTTTCTGATTTTTCCTCTGAACTACAAGATCAACTGTCTCCAGGCGAACGAAGTTTACTCGAAAGCGCCATTAGTACTAGAGTCATTTTGCCAAGTCATATGAAGACTAACGGCCATGGGAATGGGAACAGTAGTAATAACAGTAGTATGACCGAAGTGCAGCATCCGGAAGTAATGAGATCTAACTCGTATGACGGTTTCAGGTCAGCATTTGATACATCTTTAAGAAACATATTCGGTAAGATAAGATCTTATACGCCGCCTGCGACGTTACAACCTGTTCCTCTTCCTAGATCGACTTCACAGCTGACTCTTGATCATGAAAGGAAGGCATTTAACATGACGCCTACGAACATTGGGGTATCGGAATCCATTATGCGGTTCAAAGATAGAAATTTTGAAGACTTGAAACTCTCTGAAATGAGAGAGGTTTTTGAGATTTACCAAAAATTAGTTGGTTGAGTACATTCTATATAGCTGGCTGATCACATACCGCGATTTTACATTCTTCTTCTTACTTCTTTCGTTCTAAATGTGAGATAGGTATTCTACCACGTATAGGAGGTGGTTTGATGCATCTGGAAATTGCTTGTAAGGTATATAATCCTCACTTTTAGCCAATTTGGTAAGGTCATCAATAGTTTTTCTTGCGAAGTCCATTGATTTGCTCTTATTCTGCAAGTAGTCTATGGCCTTACATTTCAGTTGGACATCGGAAGTCCTCTGTTTCAAAATGTCTAGCAAGAAGGTATCACCATGCTGTTCACCATACCTTAGGCCATGAATAATTGGGAATGATAGTTTCCCCTCAGATATGTCCTCAGCTAGGCCTTTATTGGCAATCATCTGTTTATCCAACAAATTTTTATAATCATCTCTAACCTGATAGATGATCCCCAAAAGATTACTTAACGGAATCAACGAGAAATCGAATTTTTCCAAGGTCAGCCTTTCCATAATCTTCACTGTCAATCTGAAGAGCCCGCCCGTCTTGTTCATGACCATGTTAAAGTACATCGTATCATCGGGTATGATCTTTGGTAAACTGTCTCTCCAGTATATATCGAGGCCCTGACCTCTATGCAGGTTGATCATTTCTTCATTGAAAATAACCATCAAGTCCTTTAATAGTAGTTTATCATCATTGCAGATATCTTGTAGTATTTGCATCGCTAAGAAGTACATATAGTTTGCAGTATTGATGGTCATAGGCGATCCAAAAATAAGGTGAGAAGCTGTCAAACCTCGTCTAATTTCCGAGTTATCTTCAATGTCATCAATGAGAAGACTAGCATTGTGTAGAATCTCAACCAATTTCGACACCAGTTCAATCTGCTGTTCTGGTAGTTGGTATATCAGGTTGAAAATGCTAATTAGTTTTGATCTGAAATTCTTCCCTGGTTTAGAGGCAATATGGTAGTAAGGCTGTAAAATCGCACTTTGATCGGCATCGCTCCAAAGTGGAGATCTTGAAACCAACTGTTTAACAACCTCCATTGCCTAATAGTCCTATGTCAAATGAAACAGTGGCGGTTACGTTTATGGCTTTTTCCTTCTGGGCGAAGGCGATTTATATGATAAACGAGCAAACACATCTTGAACATTGATGACAAAATAGACAGAGCAGATGAAATACATTCAGTAAGGCCATGGACGCTATTCTGTTGAATATTATTGGAAGTGTTCCGCTAGTTACAAAGATATGGGCGATAGGATGTGTTAGTCTTTCGCTTTTGACGAGTACTCAGGCTATCGATCCGACTAAAACTATATACAGCTTCGATTTGGCATTTAGGAAAGGTCAATACATGAGGATTCTATACTCTTTGTTTGATTATGGAGAGTTTGACTGGTATTCGATGCTGAACATTTTTGTGAGCATTAATCATCTAACGATGCTTGAAAATTCGTTTACGGTTAAGAGACGTTATTGTTGGATGGTGACGGTGGTGCTAGTGTGTATCATATCGATGAGTAGTATTGAACAACCGATCTCGTCTCTGGGCATAATATTACATGAGAACTTAGTCTATTATCAAATTCGCAAGAATGGTGACGAGATGAACTTCAGACTGCTGGGTGGATTTGACGTTTCCCCATTGATGATCCCTCTTTATATGAATGCGACCATGTTATTTGTATTCAAAAGAAGTTGGTTACAAGTGGCTATGAATTTTATACCGGGACATGTGCTGTACTATATGGATGAAACTATGAATAAGATATATGGGGTCGATCTCTGTAAGACACCGTACGACTGGTGGATAGACTATAGAAGGGGTGTTATGTAAGTAGCGGGACACTATTAAATCTTTTCTGTTTACCTTCTTGTAAATCTTTCTTCTTCTTGGGCTTTAGTGGCCATTTCAGCGAATTGTCCCTAGCTTGTAACAGTGGTTTATCTAGCTTTTTCCCTACGGATTGCATTTCAACTTTATGTGACAATTTGTTGCTCATGACAAGCTCGGTGATATCCCGTATATCTATGCGATGCAGTTTGGCCAGTTTAGCTATGGTCGATGGATGATTGGTCTTTGTATCAGGGTGAAACAATCCACATGGTGATGGTAGCCGGCTAGCAAATGGTAAAGGCCCCGTTTTTTTAGACGATATTTCCTTGACGAGGAAGTCGAGGTCCCTCGAGATATCTTCAAGCGTTTTGATATCGTCTGGTAATCTAAGGAGTTGACAATTTCCAGATGGGCCTAAATATTTCGGCACCTTTAGATCTTTATAGAATAGCTCATTCTGTATGTTAATCAACCTTTGCAGCTTTTTCTTAGAGTCTTTATAAAAATCTACATCATTTGATGAGTCCTGTTCATCCTCCTTAGCTTTGAAAGAAGGTCTTTGTAAAGGTTTAGGCTTACAAATTTTTTTCGTTCGCACCGCTGTTGTTAATGCTGAAGCATGTAGTATCCTCTTACGTTTCCTCAACTCCATCCTGGTGGTAACCGTCATAGCTCTGGAACTTTGGTGCTTGCAACGGTTCGAAATCTTGTTCGCTCAAGATTTTCTGTTCAATGAGCTCATTGTCGTCCGTTCTTATTAACAAGTGAATATGTGAAATTTTTTTGATACTCTGCAAGGACGAGTAATTCACGAACCAACAGTAGTCGTTCTTCGAGACATGCAAGCGGTCTTGGAGGTTGTGCTTCAAGAAGGCCTCGATACGGTCGTGCATTTGGGGATCTTGTGTCGCACCGTTGGAGTCGTCCTTATACAAGGGCAACAAGATCTTGGACCAGATCACCAGATGATGAACATTTGGTTCAAAATTGTACGGGAAATCGTTTTTGGTAATTCTATAGAAAGATCGTTCACTCAATGCAGCATCTATCTTGTCTTGATCCGCCTTAAATTTACAAGAGTTTAAATAATCTAGCTCCTCACTGGACCATTGCAACCGCGATAGAACGTACGTGCAGACGTCAACGCCTTGCAACGATCTCTTATGTTCTCTGTACCGCCTGGTACACTCTGGATCTCTAGCAAGCCGATCCAATTGACCAGTATTGATCAACTGTTTAGCTTTCTCCCAAACGATAACTTTAGTGGACACCGACATTTTGGTTCAGTTGATGTTAAATGGTGAAAATTACTCCTTTTCCTTATAAAAGTTTATAAATAGTAGACAAAATAAATCAAAATAATAAATAAAATAAACAAATCAGATTAAAACCAGCAAAATCCTACTTCAAGCAACGAATGCAATCAGATTAACCTGGCAAAGATACACCTCGGATTACTCCTACCTTTGTAGGAGTTTGTATGAGAGTCGTTTAGTACCTTCTGTGTCATATGTGCTGGAAGAATGAAGGGCAAAGTGAGTCCCAGAGTTAAATAAGACACGTATATCAAAGGTGACAGTTTTTTATTTGTAACGGATGATGTTGAACTGGCGTTCGCATTGCCACCAAATGATCTTTTCAGCAGTACTCGTAGAGCTGACATTATTCTTATAAAATATACTTGTGTAGCGACCTGGATGATTAAAAAATCTCGATGATTCCTGTTCAATTAAGATATCTGTATATATATAGTTGAATAGCTCTGAATTGAGAGATGATTACAAGAAAAACCATAAAGAATGCAAGTATCCAACAGGGTATAAAGAAGAGCAAGTAACTAAAACAAGATGGGCCCATCGGCTGTATGCCATCGAGGGATTCTTACCAGTGCCGGTTTCTTTATCTGCTTGCATGGCCCAAAAATCAGACCATTCTTTCTGTTGTTCCTTTCGGACATCGATTGAATGGCATAATTCGTTTATTCGTTTATAAGGTTACCATGGAGGGTAACACCTTGCGGGTAGCCACCGCAAGAACAGAAGTCGAGAACAGCTGTCAACAAGAGCGCAGTAGCGTCGAAATTACGTCTTGAGATAGTCTGGTGAGATGTGTAGACTTTGTTCTTACTAGGGATGAAGTCGCGCTACCTTTGCGGTTCTTTCGAGAGCCGTAGGGTATAATAAGCTTCAGGCGCAATACAGTAGTTGAGTTATGAGTTGAGTATGAGTTTAGTATGAGTTGCTCCTTGGCATATGAGCCAGGAGCATCGTAGGTCTTGGTAAACTTGATAACGTTGTAGATGAACTTGTTGTTGTTGTGATTGTATTTAGTGCAAAAGAGAAGATATTGAGCGATGTAAGGGTCGTTGATGATGATATTGGATCTTTCGCGTAAACAACAACTCCAGAGCTACTTGAATCACAAGCTCTACAAAAGAGGACATTGAGCAAGGGACTGTGGAACCTGGGAGACTATGAACGCGGCGTTACCTTCTATTCAACTGTCGGTTGATTATACGGTTCTTCTTTCGGAAATAAACGATTTCCTGTTGCACTATAAGCAGGATGTTGTTTCATCGGAGGAAGGTTACAATGATGAAGACGAAGAGATTGGTAAGGGCCCCAAGTACTTGCATCTGTTGCAGAAGGTGGCAAACAGGGAACTAGATACGATTTTTATTGAACTGGACGATATTTTCCAATACCAGGAGGCGAAATACTTGGACAATGGTGGTGGTGGTGGTTCGGATCTGGTCACGGTAATCGAGGAAAATGCCTACCATCTTTTAGAGCTATTTTGTCGAGGCATAGATAGTGTTATGCCCTTGCCTACAAAAGAGATCAATTATAAGGACGACGTGCTCGACGTGATACTGAACCAAAGGAGGTTGAGAAATGAAAGGATGGTCTCGGAGAGAACCAATGAGATTAGAAATGAAAGCTCGGTAGATTTCAGTTCTGCGCCTTCTTCGATGTCCGAGGCGTTGAGAGAAGTGGTAGAAGATGAATCGGATTTGTTCCCAGCAAGTCTAACAAGAAGGTATCATCTGTACTTCAAGCCGTTGTCAGCAAGGTTTGCGCATCGCAAAAACGACAAACTATCTATTTCTGGGCCTCTATCCGTGAGACAGATCAAGGGTGATTACTTGGGTCGTTTGATAACCGTCAAGGGTATCGTCACAAGAGTTTCTGACGTCAAACCCACCGTTTTGGTTGTCGCGTATACTTGCGATCAGTGCGGTTATGAAGTCTTCCAAGAAGTTCACTCGAGAACTTTCTCACCCTTGGTAGAATGCACATCCAAAGAATGTTCTCAGAACCAAACAAAGGGTCAGCTTTTCATGAGTACAAGGGCCTCCAAATTCAGCGCTTTCCAAGATTGTAGGATTCAAGAATTGTCGCAACAGGTGCCGGTCGGTCACATCCCAAGATCGCTCACGATTCATATCGATGGTACACTCGTGAGAAGCGTGTCGCCTGGTGATATTGTCGACATAACGGGTATATATCTCCCAGCCCCATACACGGGTTTCAAAGCGCTAAAGGCTGGTCTATTGACGGAGACTTACCTCGAAGCTCAATACATTCATCAGCATAAGAAGAAGTTTGCCTCATTCGGTTTGACCAGCGAGGTTCAAGATCGCGTAGCTCGTATGATTTCCGAAGGTGACGTTTACGAGAGATTGGCGAAATCTATTGCTCCCGAAATTTATGGCAACCTAGACGTCAAGAAAGCTCTTCTACTACTGCTGGTTGGAGGTGTTGAGAAAAGGGTAGGTGACGGAATGGAAATCAGAGGCGACATCAACGTTTGTCTCATGGGTGATCCGGGTGTCGCAAAATCCCAATTACTCAAGGCCATCATAAAGATATCTCCAAGAGGTGTGTATACCACAGGTAAGGGTTCCTCAGGTGTAGGTCTGACTGCTGCTGTTATGAAGGACCCCGTGACTGATGAGATGATCCTGGAAGGAGGTGCTTTGGTTCTCGCTGACAACGGTATCTGTTGTATCGATGAATTTGATAAGATGGATGAAAGTGATAGAACTGTTATTCACGAAGTCATGGAACAACAAACAATTTCGATCTCTAAAGCTGGGATCAACACCACTTTGAACGCCAGAACCTCCATATTGGCAGCCGCAAATCCCTTGTATGGTAGGTATAACCCCAGACTATCACCTTTAGAGAACATAAATTTACCGGCAGCGCTATTATCCAGGTTTGATATCCTATTCTTGTTGTTAGATATGCCTAACAGAGATGAGGATGAAAAACTGGCCGAGCATGTTGCCTACGTGCATATGCATAACAGACAGCCGGATTTAGATTTTACTCCAATAGAGCCAGCTAGAATGAGAGAATACATTGCAATGGCTAAATCGAAAAGACCTGTAATGAATGAAGCTGTCAATGAATATCTGGTTCAAGCATACGTGAGGCTGAGGCAGGACTCCAAGAGAGAAATGGACTCTAAATTCTCCTTTGGTCAGGCAACGCCGAGAACTTTACTGGGCGTAATTAGATTATCGCAAGCATTGGCTAAGCTGAGGTTGGCAGATAATGTGGAGGCCGAAGATGTTGAAGAAGCTTTAAGACTTGTAAAGGTTTCAAAGGAATCGCTATATCAGGATAATAGACGGAAGAACCAAGAAGAAGAGAATCCCACAACAAAAATTTTCACAATCATCAAGAAGATGGCTCAAGAGTCTGGAGATGAATTCCGCAAAGCATTGCCATATGAAAACATTGTTAAAACACTAAGGTCTAGAGGTTTTACCATGTTACAACTGAATACTTGTATCCAAGAGTACAGTTATTTAAACGTATGGCATTTGATCAACGACGGTAGTATATTAAAATTCGTCGATGATGGCTCCATTGATCACACCCCTTCACCCTCAAAGGTTGCAGAACCTTCCTTAACAGGCGAGACAGGGACTAGCAACTCAGTTGATTCGGACAGTGAAATGCAGGATATTTAAACAATGTTTATTTAGCCATGTGTATGAAAAAATTTTAATGTGTATCAGTATGTACTATATTTGTTCTTACTTCCTCAGTTGAGTTTTTTTCATTTCTCTTGTATTCTTAACAAAATGTAAATTATGTATGAGTCTTAAGGGGAAATTAACAAAACTAAAAACATAAACAAAGGAGGTGCTAGAATAGTGCATGGATGACATATCCCGTAATATCGTTGAAACCCAGCTATAACTCAGTAATTAGAGGGTGCCCAGGATTACCTGAGACGCTACCACGGATAGAATGTGAGTTAAGGATAAGATCAAACGATGGAAGACCTTTCAAAATAGACAAGATTGAAGTAGCTTTGAAATGTATTGAATCGCTAAACAATATGTCTCACCATTCCTTTAACAAGACAAGGCTCGAAAAAACGACAACCTTGTACAGAAAGAACATCAGAATGACTGAAAAAAAGGTGATTGGGATTGACATTCCTTTGACCATTGGATTACCTGATGACATCAAAGAGACGAATTACAATTGTACCTTTGGCAAGACTATTACCGCACTGGAGTGCAATGTCCGCTATAATGGCTTGGATGACCCGCAAACCTTTTCCAGAGCCATTAATGTCGAGAAGTATACATTTTTACCCAATAAAAAATTGTTTCCAAGTATTAGCAGACAGGTTTATTCACCAGATAGAAGGTTTGTCATCAATTACATGATAAAGAATCCATGTGTCACGACAGATGATATTCTTCATTTGGCCTTCGAATTGAAACCCAATGCAAAACTCGTGAGCGAAGGATTAGCGGGATCCTCCACACCATCAATCTTCAGCAAAAAAGCCAAACTGAAGCTTAAAAGTGTTGTACTCAATTTGAAAGAGTATCTGGAAGTCTATGATGATGGTAGTGGTGTGAGCACTGGTAGCGGAGGTGCAGGAAACGAACCGCGAGAGAATGTATTGTGCGAACTGGTAAAGCCAATAAATGAGCTTGTGACCCGCAATGGTATAAAATGGACGATGGATGTTAGAGTCTTGACGAAGAATAAAATATTCAAGGAGTTCGAAGAAACTTTACAGGAACCAGCTTCTTTGTACCGTTATACAAGAAATGGCGAAGATAGTCAACGTAATGTCAATGATAGAGAGATAAATACAGAGCTTCTGCAAAACAAAGCAGGGCTGAGTCGTGAAATACCTTTTCAATACCACTCATCAATAACTACAACTAGAGGTAATCTCTACAGAGTGATTCATGGTATATCAATCAAATTTAAGATCAGTAGCAAGAATAGTTTTCAAATTAGCCAGCCAATCGATATTACCTCATGGGCGACCTCTCAGCTGAAAAATGTCGAGCAATTGATCGTCCAAGAGAGGGAGATAGCTAAATATGCCAATCAGTTCTACCAGAATTATGGTGGCTTGAAAAGAGTGTCGACTTCAACAACTTCCAACAGCATCAAAGGTCATAGAATTGAGTATCCGCCACTTCCACCAGTCGTCTATCTTTACGATCCTGAAACTTTAAAGAAGCTTGATATACGTTTCGATAGCAGTACTTTTTCACGGATACCCCAAATGGAATAGAAAGATTTCAATAAAAGAGACCTTCACAGCTGTCACGAAGTGGTAGCGTACTCCTTATCCTACCGAGCTCTACTGGGCATGCCTCATCGAGAAAGGGATATAGGGGATAGTTCATCCAAAAGGGATGTAAGTCAAGCATTGGTAAGACTTTTCTGAATAGTCGCAGCCACATTTCGACAGCCAGGTACCACGAAAAGAGAGCAGCCACTGAACCCTTCAATGGCAGGTAGTAAGGCAGCAACTCAGTGAAGTGCTTCTAACAGGTCCTTCGTGGAATTGTCGTTGGACATTGGGCGGAATACTTACCACATGACCTCAACGTAGGGTGACCTTTTAGCAGCAATAGACCTACGTTGGGATGATGAACGTAGTGAAAGTTAAAAGTGCTAAGGGGAAACATGGTTAAATTTATTCAGAACCGAAGAGTAACGTCGCATTAAGCATGAATGAAATACCGCTTTATGATAGAGACATCAGTTTGAAGGAGCGTGAACTGATAGAAACGCTATCAGAGATTTACTCCATCATCATAACAATTGACCAAGTTGAGAAACTATACATCAAAGACATCATCGAAGACGAGCAAGAGTACACGAACTTAATAAATAAGTTACTGGTTCAATATAACACCTTAATTGCCAACAATGAGAATGATCCTGATTTCAGGCTCCGATTTGGATCATCGATTAACGAGTTTACCAAAAAATACAATGTCATCGCATCCAATGGTGTAATACGACTGGAGAAGGGAATTCCGATGACTGTTGAGCATAGCAATAGTGTTAACAACAGCCTTTCAAATACGAACAGCAAGAACGTGGCAGAGGCTACTGGAAACTTTATAACCATAATGGACGCTATTAAGCTGAACTATCGTACGAAGGACCAATTACATCCATTGCTCGCAGAGTTACTACTCAGTATAAACCGAGTTGGGCCGTTGCAACAAAGACAAGGCAATCAAGGCGATGATGATACTGGAAGGAAAACTCAAAGCGGGGAGGAAAATAAGAAGAAACTTGTTGAATGGATCGTGAAAATTAACAAGATGAGAATCGATGAAGAATTAGACGATATTGACGCCAAGGAACTCCTTTTTGATCTAGATGTGGCTTATAAAGATTTCTACTCAATGCTAAACTGAATTTGAACTTGGCATTAATAAAAGACGCTTTGAACGGTGTTGGCTCATTCATGCATTGATCTAATGACTGATCGCCACAGCAAGCGGACAGTGGCCTATAAACTGACTGGATCATTGATGACCTAAGTCGTTTTCAATTCACCATACAAAATGGGCGATGCCTCTTTAAATAGGTCACAATAACATGTAGAATTTGTACTATAGCTCTGATTTAGTTTATAAGAGCCACAGGCTGCCCGCCATTAGAGCACGCTAGATCAACGCAATGGAGACGAAGGACGATTTCTCTCCTTGACTAAACGCTGGGAAATAAATGAGAAAGATACTTATGATCTATTGAAACCGCGGCAAACCATCCGTTTGTAATACAGGAGCGGTCACATCCACCCATTGAGCGCTATCTGAAATAGAAACCATAGGGGGATGTGGTTGTATGAGACTTTGTGCTGGCCATGGAGAATCTAAGGTGACCAAAAATCTTTGGTTCAAATAATCTGCTTTTCTGTACCTAAACAATTTTCCTTTTATAACTGGGTGGAAAATAACGGTTCATCGTTTCGATTTGAAACTAGCAACGCACACTTTCAGATATCACGAAACAATTCAATCTTAAGGTTGGTATTCATGGAATCTTGACTCAATCTTGGACTGAAATATTCTCTAATTGGCTCCCCTCATGGTGCCCAGATAGCATCAACATACTTGTTGGACTTAAGTAATAGGTTTAAGATGGCCTATGTATGATACTTTTCCCTTTAGTATTCTTTTGGAACATTGATAACATTTTCAAAGTTTCTTGTTCTCGGAGGCTTAGAGGATCTTGCTTCAGCTCTTTTTGATCCAGCATACTGGATTTCTCACTTTCCATAGTATCTTTGGTTGCCTCTTGTAATCCTCGTTCAACATCTTTATCGCAATCATCATCAAGGCTTTGAGGAGCTTCCGTAGCAACAACGGTTGTGGGTAGTTTGATCCTCATTCTTTTCATGGGCCGCAGACTTTCATCACCATCACTTTCTTCATCGTTATCATAGGATATTTTAACTCTCGACGCCTTCTTCAATGGCATTTTCTTTAGTGGTGACTTCCCATGGCTTTCTGGCATTTTTGAGTATGACACATTGGCCAAATCATCGAAGTAGGGGATTGTTACCTCAACGCTTCGAATGGTTGCCGGATATAAGAACAACCCCTCAGAATCTAGCTCACTATCATCAACTAATTTCCTTAAAGAGTAAACGGATCCATCAACAATCTTACCAATTGCGATTTTTTCATCATTGTCAGCAAGTGCGCTCAGAGTGACAAACCATCTTCCAAAGGTACAATCCCAACCTAGAATTCCCATTTTATTGAATCTTATTCGAGAGTTGTGTTCTAGAGCAAGCATACTTTTGTCCTGATCATTGGCAAACTTAGAGATCATTATACAGCTGCGGTCGTTCGATACCTCACAAAGGGACTCATTAATGAGCTTACCGCTTTGGCAAACCTCTAAGAATCTGCGCACATTTTTAGGCTTTTCCTTCGCCCATAACTCTATAGTTATTCGGCCTTTGATAGTGTGAATTACTACTTTAGCACTCGTCTGAGGTTCAGACATTTTTTCATTCGTTTTGCATTTTGCTTTATTCCTCCTACGTTAACTCTAGCGTTGTCAAAGTAACACACACCTTTTGAAAAATTTTTAGCGTTTTGGGTCAATCAATTAGAAACAAATCGTCAAGTAAAAGTGCAACCAACTAACCATTTCGATCAATAAAGGCCAAGAATATCATGTCTATGATTCCTTTACTAAGACATTCAACGAGATTGATGTCTAGGCTGACTTATCTAGGAGCCAAGCCCCCAACGTTACTGGCCAGAAGAACATTTATTAAATCCACTTGGCTACTACAGCAGCAGCAAAAGAAAGATGAAAAGCCGCAATCAATCTTGACGGAGGACTTACTGGCAAAGGCTGGTGTTGATGTTGAAGAAAACGTTAACAAGGATAAGGACTCTGGCGACTCGTCCACCGAAGCTCAAGGTAGTAGCGGGGGAAGTGGGAAAAAGAGAAGAAAGAGACAAACCTCCACAGATATCAAAAGAGAAAGGTATGCCAATTGGTTTTACATATTTTCGCTTTCAGGATTAACTGGGGCCGCTCTATACATGGGAAGAGACTGGGAAGAGAGTGAGCCTGAAGATGTCAAGAAAGGTATCGATAATGGGTACACTCCAACGCTGGTATTCCAGAGGTTCAAAGCACGTTTCAACTCGATGTTCACCTACTTCCAAGAACCCCCATTTGAAGATCTACTACCACCTCCACCCCCAGCGCCTTATCAAAGACCTTTAACCCTTGTCATAACATTGGAAGATTTTCTCGTTCATTCAGAGTGGTCACAGAAGTACGGCTGGAGAACAGCAAAGAGACCCGGATGCGACTACTTCCTTGGCTATCTTTCCCAGTATTATGAGATTGTTTTGTTTTCGTCCAACTATATGATGTATGCGGAAAAGATTGCTGAAAAATTAGATCCGATCCATGCCTTCATTTCCTACAACCTTTTCAAAGAACATTGCGTCTACAAGGACGGTGTTCACATCAAGGACATCTCCAAGCTAAACAGAGATCTGGGCAAAGTCGTTACCATAGATACCGACCCTAACAGTTATAAACTTCAACCTGAAAATGCTATCCCAATAGATCCTTGGAACGGGGAAGCCGACGATAAACTTTTGAGGCTAATACCGTTCTTAGAGTATCTTGCTACCCAACAGGTCAACGACATTAGACCTATCCTGAACAGTTTCCACGACAAGAAACAGATTCCTTTGGAGTTTGAAGAACGTGTCCACAAACTGAAGGATAAATTTTACAGCGATCAAAAGACAAAGACACAAGGGAACTGGGCCCTCAAGCTTCTCGGAGTCGCAAACGCCATGGGCTCTCAACAGACCAAGTTCCCTCTAGATCTAATTCGCGAAGAGGGTGAAAAGAATTATGTTCGCTTCATGCAATTGATCGAGGAAGAGAAAGAAAAGATCAGAATACAGCAAGAGCAAATGGGTGGTCAAACCTTTACATTGAAAGATTATGTAGAAGGTAACATTCCAACCCCTGAAGAACAATTGAAAATGCAAATGGAGAAACAACAAGAAATTGATGCCTTGTTCGAACAACAAAAGAGGGAAAAGCAACAACAGCAACAAGCTCAAAAATAAGAGTCCGCACTCCTCTCTCCACCTCATCCGTCTGTCTATAGATTTTTCTGTTTCCATTTTGTAAGTAGCTCTCAATACAGTACAAACACTATTTTACATGGCTCAGAGTTTATGAATGAAGCATAAATCCGAGTGAACAAGTCTATGCTACGCAACATTGCTGAGGCTAGACCTCCAAAATGTACAAGAATGGGATTGACCTTCTTTTTTGACAGCAATAGCAGGATAGCAACAGATTTGATGCTTGCCGCATGATCTGCAGTGACCCCCCGTCGCTTCGCGCTGTGGAAACCCCCACGAAGGGCGATCTGACCATATCGATAACGACGGATAAGCAACTGATGGCGGTATAAATATGATGTTATAGACTTCTGGCATCTCATTTTGATCTTCTGGAGAGCAGATCAATAAGGTTAGAGTGGACAGATATGGGTTTAAATTCTCAGCGATATTCCCGAGTGAACATTGTGAGTAACGACTATGCAAGATACGGTACTTCCGTGTATCAAAAATTGTACAGTAGGAAGGAAGGTGAGACTAGTTATGGGACACATGGGTATGCGCGTCACAATGACGACGCTAGCGTAACGGGATCTACTAGAAGTAAATGCGAATCCGGCAAAAATGCTGTTACAAGTCCTATTGTCAGTCGTGATGAGAATGCTTTGGTGAAAACTTGTACGTTTGGTAGTTCTACTACCAATACCACCGGTGGTGGGAATGAAGGTAGTTTAAACGAAGATGGCAAATCTCTTGATACTGTGTCGATGGTGGATTGTGGTGACACCTCTAGTAAGAGATCGAAAATCAAGAGAAAGTATAAGTCGTTGATTAGTTCGTCATCGAAAAAGCTGATCAATAAGCTTCACGAACACGGGTCGAGCGATACATTCTCTATATTTTCACTGAGAACATCGCAGTCACATAAAAATGAACTACTGAAGTCGGAACATACAATTTATGAGCGAAGGTGTCTTCCAGACGCCAAATTTGAAGCTTTTCCCGTAGAGGTTGTGGCAAACATACTGTTAATGCTGGACAACAAGGATCAAAAGACGCTTGTTAACTGTCTTTATGTGTCGAAATTCTTCTATAGGGCTACCAAGATGGTACTTTACAGGGCACCAGCTTTCACATCGACTTATAGAGTGGCCCAATTCGTTACCACCCTACGTTTACATCCCGAGAATGGCAAATATGTTAGGATATTGGACTTATCCATGTTGAGAAATGGCCTATGCAGGCAGCAACCGGGGAAAGGTAGCGACGGTGCAGAGCCTTCTGAGGAAAATCCTGAGTTATTGTGTGACTCTTCGTTTGACGAAGAAAATTTTGATTTGGCGCTGGCCGGTTGGAGAGATTGGCGGTATCGTCATGATCCGCTTTACGGAGCAACGGTCTTGAACAGTTTTAATTTGAAAAAGGTAGTTTCACGCTCTTCATCCATCAGTTCTCAGGCCACATCGTCCGTGACATCATCACCAAATGTGGCGAACGGTCACGTAAATGGCCATCCCGCACCTTCTCGTACACGGGGTCACCGTTCCAATAGTTCTGTGAGTTCTTTCACGAGCAGTATTATGTCATCATTCCAAAACAATTCGCACATCTCCCTTGTCACAACATCGTCAACGAACAATAGCACAGGTCATATAACGAACTCCAATAGGCCGGAGAATGGTGCGCCTATCACCAGGAAGAAAAGTATCAAAACTTCGGCTTCTCTGGATAATCCAATCTCAAAAGTTGACAATCAAAATTCCAATCGCGAATCCATCTGGTTAAAGTTAAAACAGAGAACCAAGAACAGACGAGCATTGAAGGCTAAGAGAATTCCAAAAATTGCGGACGCTACTGTTACGGAAGAGAACAATGATCTCCCCCGTAAAAATACTCTCATCAAATTCAACGTTCAGCAGCCTTTCAGAACATCTCATCCCTATACGAACAAATTCCTCCTGAAATATGCTCCTTATCGAGATTTGCCAATTGGCTATATTTTACACATGTTGAAGTTGTGTCCAAACATCACCCATTTGGATTTGTCGTATTTGGTCTTCTGTACAGATTTTGAGATCTTGGCGAAGAAACCTTCGAAAATCATGAACTGCTCATCCTTACTACCTGCTGTTCAGGAATCAGTAGTCTCGACTTCCAAATCAGAGGCAGAATTGGAAGTCATTTATTTGACCGATTCGAACAAGAATTTTGATTATTACAATGAGCCTTCAAGAAGTAGATCTTCCACTATTGGCCAGAGCCCTAGCAGCTTCCTAACTGCCAGTTGTAACAAGAGCGATTATCCACCACCGATCGACGGGCAATTAAAGCGTAAGAATTCGTACCGTCAGAACAACAATGAGGTTCAATTGAGAAAATTGAATCCAGCTGAAATCTTTGAGTACCTGTGTCACAATCAGAATAACAGCTATCTTGAAAATATCAAAATGGATGGTATTGTTTGGTGCAGGCAAAGTATGATCAAGTATTTCGTCATGAAGACTTTCAAAGAAAACAGCGGTAAAGATATGTCTCTGAGTTTCGAAAAAGCTGGCCTGAACATGAATCTTGTTTGGACATGCGATGGTAAGCTGAACGATTTCGTTTCACTATTAGTCATGGAACACGTACATCAGATGGATGATATATCCTTACGAGAATTATTCAACATATCCACAGGGTCTCTCGGTTCTTGCCTTGGCCAATTTCATATCTTCAAAGATCCCGATATCATTGAAATTTCTACTGTATTTGCCTTGGAGTACGGGCTGGCTTCCACTGAGCAGCAAACAATAAATTTCAGATTAACAATTTTGAGATCTGAGCGTCCCACAAGTTACAGGATAAGAAATATAACGGCAAACTATGTTTCACTGGTGGTAAGCTTTTGCTTGCATGATAATGGCGGAGAGCGGAATAGAAATACTGAGTCCGAGATACATTCCGAACCGTCTAAGAGGCTCGACCATTTGACGCATGAAATCACTGCTAGAGTCTGTGAACTAAGAAATGCCGATTTAAGAAGAAATATAGGTGAAAACAATTATATTATGGAGGATGCTTACTGAGCGAAGAATGAGGGTGCAATTGATTTTTTCGGTATTTGATTTTCGCAGTTAATTCGTGTACCGCGCCATTGCATCAGGAACGGCTGGGCGCCCAGCAGTAATTCTTTGAAACATTGGCAAAGATCTCCACGATCTTGGCTACTTTTGAAGTTTTTGGGTCTTCGAATTATACATATCAATTTCCACCCGGTTTTTAATTTTTTTCATGGCAATCCTCTGCAGCTTTAACCTGAGCATCTCCAAAAAGGTTTTCAATAGTAGTTAGGTGCCATCTACAGGCAGGAAAAATTTCTGTAGACGAGTTCGTATATCAACGATTACTTCAAGCTTGGCGCAGGTCTCGAGAGATGCCCGATACATGCCTCAAAGGGACACAATGCTTATCGAGTCCCTGAGAAAAACAGGGTGCCAATTATCTTGGCTCGTCCTGTTGTGCTGAATTTCTTACTTGGCGTAATGATCATGGTACTGAGAAATTTTAATTCAGAAATCTGTAGAGACATCGATCTGAAATTTAGCGGGCCTTGGCTACTGTCAAAGGTTATAAAAGACCGGGATATTCTGTTCTCTCTATAGCCTTCTTGTTGATGCCCATATCAATAGATCAAAAAAATATCGAGAAATGAGAGTGTTGGCAATCTTCTTGAGTTTTTTCCTTTTCGGTTTCACTGCCGGTGAAGGTTATAATCATTACAAGAGCGGTGATTATATTGGTATGGCATGCCAAACGGCTTTAGTTGCTACTCTTTGTAAAGCTAAGAACAAGAAAACCAATTGTGCATGCATAAATATCAATGCGCTAGGTTCTTACGTTTACTGTGGGTATCAAGAAGCTCATACTGAAGAAGAGACAACTAGTTTCGAAGAATACTTAGTTGAAGCGTGTGATGGGATGACCCCAGAGAAGATGCAAGCGGCCTATAAAAATGTCACAGATTATTTGGTTGACACATCGAAAATACCGGACTTCAACAAGACTCAGGTCATCGACTATCCTGTTTATTATAACAAAAAGACCTTCAAAAATGCTTACTTGTCTAACAGGGACAGATGGCAAAATTTTGACCGTGCCATCGCTTGGGGGTCAGGTCTGCTGGGCTTTTGGGCTTTGCTAATTCTTTTCGGGGGTATCGATCACTGGTTTTCAAGACTCTTTCCTGCTTTTTCCCTTAATGTCAAAAGATCGATCGGTAGGTGTAGCCCCATTCGTCTGCTGAGAAGATATGTTACATTGCCTGCTCTCTTCGACAACAAACATACCACTAGAAATTTTGTGGGTGGTGTTATACCAACTAGGTCAGAAACAATCGTACTTTTCCTATTCTTCTGTTTGCTAGTTATTGGTGAGGCCACAAACATCCATTTCTTGCCAAACAGTACCATCTGGAAGGATAAAAGGGTACAATTGAGTAGATATGTCGGCGATAGAGCCGGTGTGATAACCCTATTCATCATGCTACCCACATATTTATTTGCTGGTCGTAATAATTTCCTATTGTGGGTTACGGGATGGAAACAAGCTACTTTTTACACATACCACAAGTGGTTGGCTAGAATGACAATCTTTTCAGCCTTTGTACACACAATTTCCATGCTAATGAATTCGATTTGGTTTGGAAAAATTCACACGAGAAAATATACAGCCTGGTGGAGATGGGGTTCCGTGGCAATGGTTGCCGGGGGTATAATGCTCTTCCAGTCAATGTCTCTCTTGCGTACCAGATGTTACGAATTGTTCTTGTACATCCATATTTTAATGGCGGTTTTCTTTCTTTGTGGGGCATGGATTCACTTGGCACAGTTTGCATATGATCAGTGGGCCTACGCCGCAGCAGCTATATGGTGTTTCGATAGATTCATGAGATTAGCAAGGATGGCAACTTTTGGTATCAAGACGGCTCAGGCGACACTTATCTCCGATGAAATTATAATGCTCACGTTGCCTCACGGCCTAAGACTAAAAAGGCCAACCCCTGGTTCATTTGGTTATGTTTACTTCTGCAAGAGCTGGCTTTTTTTCCAATCACATCCTTTCACAGTACTAGAAGATAGTAACGGTAGGATCAAATTTCTGGTAAAGATAAAAAATGGTGTGACTAAGAACTTGTACAATAGATTGCTAAAAGAGCCACAGCTTTCATGTAACATTAATGTTACCGTCGAAGGATTCTATGGGGAATATAAACCAGCATTCTCTTACGATCAGGTTATCATGGTTGCTGGTGGTAACGGTATTCCGGGGTTATACGAATACATTCATGACATACACGAAAAGAGACAATCCGGCAAGAGTAAGACTAAGTTTGTCAAGCTATATTGGGTCATCAGAAACTGGCACAGTTTAGATTGGTTCCTTGATGAACTGAAAGCATTACAGAAATACGATTTTGTCGAGACTGTTGTCTATGTGACACAGTACCATGAAGCCAAACTAGGCCAGAGATTTGAAAAGAACAGTTCGAGTGATTCTTCGATCGAGGCTACACCATCACCACACGAAAAGGGGGAAAACGATGAGAAGGCTGTTTCTGTCGGCTCTTCACCAGAGTCCTATGCATGGTTAAGGCCAATTAACAAAGAATTGCCTCATGTTACATTCAGGGATTCAAGACCTAACTTACCGCAACTGCTACACGAGGATATCCAGGAGGCTGCAATCCAAGACGATATCGCCGTGATGACCTGTGCGCACAATGCAATGTGTGATGATGTGAGAAGAACCATCGCACATGAAGCCGGAGAGCCAAGAAGTGGCAGAATCGAATTAGTCGAGCTGCTGCAGGTCTGGTGAGCGGACCCCATGCCTGCGTCACAACTGTATTTAATCATTCTTAAGATTCTATGAATTTTATATTATTTAACACCATCGGCACCGTCATAGCTTAGTAATCTTGTATCTTGTCTTTACTCGGGGTCCTTTCGGATAGAATTAGCGCTTTTTTTTTTTTGCTTATAGGTAATAGAAGAGCAAAAGAAGGAGGAGGTCTTTAGGAATTACGTTGTTTAAGGTTATTGGGATTTGCGGATGGGAAACCAATAGCAAATGAGGTATTCAAAGGGGCATTGTTACCGAGAGCATCGGAAATAACATCAAGGTGTTCGAAGAGAGAAAGGGGTGATCGCTATTGAACCTATAAATATGGATCAAGTATTTCTACAAAGTGATCATCCTCCAAGTCAGAGAAGGGGTTATACAAGAGTCAGTTAACAGATTCTACAAAAATGACACAGTACAAAACTAATCCAGCAAAGCCAGTTCAAATTACCTTACCTAATGGTTTGAAATATGAACAACCTACGGGGCTGTTCATTAATAATGAGTTTATTGCTTCCCAGAGTGGCGAGACTAGGGAGGTCGAGAATCCTTCAACGAATGAAAAGATTGTCGACATTTCGGCAGGTGACGAAACAGACGTGAACTACGCTGTGGAAGTGGCCGAAAAGGCATTTTTGAGTGAATGGTCTACTCAGGACCCAAAAATAAGGGCTAAGCATCTTTATAAACTGGCAGATTTGATTGAGGAGAATGAAGATCTTATTAGTGCTATCGAAAGTACCGATAACGGTAAGACGCTTGCGTTAGCACACAACGATGTTAAGTTGGCTATCAACTGTTTGAGAGACGGAGCAGCTTACGCAGACAAGATAGACGGTAGAGTGATAAACTCCGGTGACACACATATTAATTTCACTTTCAACGAGCCTGTGGGAATTTGTGGACAGATTATTCCATGGAACTTCCCCTTGATGATGATGATCTGGAAGATTTCTCCAGCCTTAGCAATGGGTAACACTGTTATCTTGAAGCCCGCATCAGCTACTCCCCTTAACGCCTTATTCGTTTCTTCCCTGATCAAGAAGGCGGGTTTCCCCCCTGGTACTGTGAATATCATTCCTGGTTCCGGTAGCAAAGTTGGTTCTGCCATCACTAACCACAAGAAGATTAGAAAAGTCGCTTTCACGGGCTCCACCAGCGTAGGTAGGAATACTGCGGTCGAAGCCTCGAAGGCCAATTTGAAGAAGGTGACTATGGAACTCGGAGGTAAGTCTGCTCATCTGGTTTTTGATGATGTTGACATTGAAAAAGCCGTTCCAAACCTCGTTGCTGGTATTCTTGCGAATGCTGGTCAAGTTTGTTCTGCTGGCTCTAGAATATACGTTCAAGAAGGCATATATGATAAGGTCGTTGCTGCTTTCAAAGAGTATGTCGAAACCAAGGTAAAAGTTGGTGATCCATTTGACGAGAGCAATTTCCAAGGTGCTATCACAAATAAGCAACAGTTCAAGACTATCCTGGATTACATTAAAGTGGGGCAGGACGAAGGTGCCAAGATATATGGTGGTAAGAAACTAGGAGACAAGGGCTATTTCGTGGAGCCTACGGTGTTTTATGATGTTAATGAAAATATGAGGATTGTCAAGGAAGAGATCTTTGGACCTGTGGTAGTTATAGGAAAATTCAAGACCCTGCAGGAAGCAGTTGAGCTCGCCAATGACTCGGAGTACGGTCTGGCAGCAGCTGTCGAAACCTCTAGTCTATCGACAGCATTGACGGTCTCTAGGAAGCTACAATCTGGTACAGTCTGGGTTAACACTTACAATGACTTTGACTCCAGAGTACCCTTTGGCGGTGTGAAACAATCTGGTTATGGTAGAGAGATGGGTAAGGAAGTATACGAAGCTTACACTAATGTAAAAGCCATCAGGATCAAGTTGTAGATACGTATATGAGTAGTTATGACAATCATCGTAATGTGAAAACATTATTTATTCTGTTACAAGATTCATCCCAGCGGAGCAGACAGCAGGGCGGAGTGGTTCGAAGTGCAAACGGCATCCGGGACTGTTGTTATCAACTTGTTTCGTTTTATTCCATTTTCAAGGGTATGGCCAGTGACCATGGGGTTGAATGTAAAACTAGAAGTAGTGAATGATGAGAATGAAGAGAAGGATATTGAGGAAGGTTTAATATCAATATTTAAACTATTTAAACACTTGAACACTTAAACACACTAAATCTTGCTTTATCGCAATCGTGAATGATGATCTAGAGTGTGTTCGCGTGCCAAATGAAGATTTAGCTCGAGTATTATCTGATATAATAAGTTAGCTACTGTGAATGATAAGGTTGTGAGAAGACTAATTCCTTACATAAAGCCGAATTTGCATGCCAATATGTCTCAAAACGATTCGTTTCAATCCAACAGAGAGAGAAACATGCCAATAGCCAAATGTTTTGGCAATGATGGGTACTTTCTTTTCTCCAGTGAACAGTCATATGATAAGTTCAAACAATGTCAATCGGAAAGAGGTGTATTGAATGCCGAAGGAGTTGGCGTTCCATTGTTACATATATCTGAACGATCTACTCTATTGGGAGGTTCTGCCAATTCTCCAAAGTTTCTAGTATACAAATACCTTTTAAAGAACGCTAGTAGTCCCCCACCATTCTCTAACTTTGAAATAGTTGCTCAAGAGGGTGAGTACACATTGTACAAGATCCAAATATGTGAGATTTATTCACGAAGCAAGCTATCAAAGACTGAATACAGACTTTTATTTGATTCCGGCCACAAGAGACATCGTGTTCCACAATGATCGAGTCTTTCAGCAGCACGAATTTCCGCACCTACGTGGGTGACATTAGCTTGAACTGGAATTTCTCTTTCGGACGAGATAAGTGTAAATTGCATCTAATCGATCCTAACAATGAGAAGAAAAGGGGCGAAGAAAACTTGGTGGGATACTACACTCGATATGAGAGAGATTTCCTGCCTAGAGCCGTTTCCAAACGGGCAAATCTTATCGTTAAAGAATCTTCAAACCCGGCTTCCTATGGAATAAGTGACGTTCCAGTTATGAGTCAAACACTTGCTTGCCAGAGCCTCCTTATCCACTTTTTAGAGCATCAAAGAAGAGACCCCAAAAGAAGAGAACCCACAAGAAGAGGGCACAAAAGAAGACAAGCCAGTACAAGAGGCGAAGAAAACTTGGTGGGATACGGTACTCAATACGATCGAGATATGCAACCTGGAATCGTTTCCAATGGGGCAAATCGCATTGTCAAACACTGTTCAAACCTGGCTTCTTATGGAATAAATGACGTTCCAGTTATGGGTCGGATATTTGCTTGCCAGCGCCTCCTTACACATCACTTAGAGAAGAGAAGCCAATAATTAGGTTCTCAAGCAGTTCCTACATACCTGCTGTTTGTCAGAGGAAGACTTTATCCAAAGATTTATTACCTCCTGACAAAAGGAATAGAACTTATTTTATATCTGAATTGATAAATAATGTAAAGTATTTATAATTATTAAAAAAAAAACGTCTGATTATAAAGACGGAGCCTTCTAACTCGCATGGCGTACGATAGTAGTGTCCAAGTGACTTAGTGGAGTAGCTAACGACATTCCCATCTGGAGGTAATACACACGTTCAAGGTGTTTCGGTAGCATGCACAAAGCTTAATTAAAATCTGGAGAATTACTGTGCATATCGAAACCGCTGCAAAGGCAACAACTGCTCTAAAGTACGGTTTCTTTGTCAAACAGAAAATGCGAAAGGGAGCCGAATGACAGTAAATTTTCTTGAGATACTGTCAAATCGACCCGTTCAAGGCGTGTAAAAAAACCCTGCATGCTTCTAGATGCGACATTATGGAAATATCGAGACTGTAGGCCCTATGACCTACGTTAGAACTTCACATAATTTATCTAGAACCTCTTCAGGATAGTCAAATAATAAATTATGACCACATCCAGGAAGCACAATCATTTGTTTTTCCTTAACGTCTTTTAGGATATTGTATATGTCTAATGAGTATTGTGTGGGCGTAATAATATCCTCATCCCCACACATGATTAGAACGCTTGTTGGCGGTTGTGAATTGCATAACTTTGTAGTGGCATTATCCCAGTTTATCTCTTCCCAACCAATAAAGTATCCGAAGATGCTTCGGCTCTTAATTTGTACGTTATTGTGGAACTGCCACAGTTTTCGATATTGATTCGTTACATCGCCATTGCGATAAAAGAACTGTTTAATTCCAGAACTTGACAATCCCTTACTTTGATCAAAAGTTTCCCTGTAAAAATCAAACAGCCACGGGAATCTATACCCAGCTCGAAGGCCGAATTGAACCCAATAATTATCCTTTGCCAATTGATCAACGTTAGGCTTGGGTGGAGCGAGTAGAATCAACGTAGCTATCTCCCAAGCATCCCTGAACATAGAATAAAAGTGAAGAGATAAATAGCATCCCATTGAGTGACCAACTACGCACAGCCGATCAAACGTCTGGATTCCACTCAGCTGATAAATCAACTGATTTATTGCCTTGACAATCTCGATCATAGGATACTGGTCCCATTCGTCGCTTTTACCGAATCCTGGTAGGTCGAACGCTAGAAATTTCTTACCTTTTTGGTCTAGCAGTCTTAGCAAGGGTTCAAACTGTTCCAGAGTACCTCCTAATCCATGTATTAGTAAAAACAGATCGCCCCCCTTGTTTGAGTTCCTCAAATTATGACAGGTCCTTAGATTGTATTCTTTCTCTCCTTTGAGTAAGACGTACCCTTCATGATCCTTGATGAACGCAGTGGTAAAATCTTGATCAGCTTCAGGTTGTCTGGTCCTTTTCATTAATCCAGAGTCATCAGTGTAAGAATGCACAATAGCTCGTAATGAGCGTTTTGAAAGTGGCTGGCCCTCCAAGCAACAGGCATTCTCCACAGCCTCCCGTAGATTTCCTTCCATAGGTAATAACGATCAATAGCCGTCTACCATTTTGTTCGTTTGTAACTTTTGCCTCCATGGCACGCGTGTTATCTTGAAATGCTTGTTGGGAACTCGAAGCCAATGCAATTGAAATCTCCTACAGAAGGAGTTCCGACAGTTTTAATCCAAAGGCTTGACAGACTTTGAAATTGATCAAGATTTACGTAGAGAGCTGACAATTGTGAGTATAACTTCCATACGGTATCCGAGGCTTGTATGGTATACACAAGATAAAAGTCGCTGAGAAACTACTGCACTCTGGGAAACCGTTGAGTAGTATATAAGGCTTTACGAGAAGTAGGATGGAGGAGCATTTAGGTAGAGATGTTTGCCAATGGCATCAATAGAACCGTATTTGACGCTCCGTAGACGACGATTGTAGAGGCGCTTGGAGAAGCGCTTGGAGGATTTTTAAGCGTTTTACGTGTTCAACACATGAGTTCTTCCAAGAAATGAAAGTTATTGGGACAATTGCATTCGCTTAGAATTGAGAAAGTCGTCAATCATTCATCTTTTGAGTAGACCCAATAGAATTTATTGTATAAACGTCAATGGCGGGGGTTCAGAAGAAGAAGTTGATGCCAAAATCGGCGTTCTTGGTGAAAAAATACCACAGGGGTATTAGACTGTCGTTTACGGCGCTGATCATTGTAATCACGCTATTATTTGTCCTCCACAGCCCATCTCAAGTCACACCAGGGGGGAAGAAGAGCAATGGGGATTATCTATACCCTTACACTGACATTTCTCAAGGCGTGCACCATCCAAAGGATGACGGAAAGAGGGAAAAAGCTGTAATGGTTACTTTGGCCAGAAATAGCGATCTTTGGAGTCTGGTACTCTCCATAAGACATGTTGAAGACCGTTTCAATAACAGATATAACTACGACTGGGTGTTTTTGAACGATGGAGATTTCACTGATGAGTTCAAGAGAGTAACAAGTGCCTTGGTATCGGGTGAGGCCAAGTACGGGAAAATTCCTGAGGAGCATTGGTCAGTTCCTGCGTGGATTGATGAGGAGAAATTCCGGAATGCAAGGGAACAGATGCTGAAAGATAAGATTATTTATGGTGGATCTGTTCCGTATAGGCACATGTGCCGCTTTAACTCAGGATTCTTTTACAGACATCCATTACTACAGGACTATGAATGGTACTGGAGGGTAGACACCGATATAACGGTTTATTGCAACATTCAGTATGATATTTTCAAATTCTTGAGAGAGAACAATAAAAAGTATGGATTTATCCTTTCCGTTTCGGAGTATGAAGCTACCATTCCAACTCTATGGGAAACAACTAAAGATTTCATGAAAGAATACCCTGAATATGTCAATAAAAATAACTTGATGAAATTCATATCCAACGATGGTGGTGAAACCTACAATATGTGTCATTTCTGGTCCAACTTTGAAGTAGGCTCGCTCGAGTTCTGGAGATCCGAAGCTTTCTCTAAGTATTTCGAGTATCTGGACAAGCGTGGTGGCTTCTTTTATGAGAGATGGGGAGACGCTCCTGTCCATTCCATTGCTGCATCTTTGTTCCTGGACAAATCAGAGATACATTTCTTCGACGGGCTGGGATTCCATCATCCTGACTTTACATCCTGCCCGGTAGAGGAAGAGATCAGACTACAAAACAAATGTACATGCAATCCTGAAAAGGACAATACTTGGCTCGATTACTACTTCTGCACCAGGAAGTATTTCAGTGCTGCCGGTTATTCGATACCAAAAGGTGTATAGTTGAATTAAACACATGAAAAGCAAATTAAATAGGTCTTAAAAATTTTTATCATACTAAATGTTCAATCACGTTCGTTTGATTCTTGCGTAAGCCGATTGATCATCGAGCTTACATTAATTACATGAAAAACAATCTGAGTAACAGCGAAGCATCCAAGTGGTTAGGTCGCAGAGCAAACAAGCATCGGAAGCCCCATAATGATTCCTCTTCCAAGAGTAATGTTTTGCAAGGTCCTGGAGGCCTCCTTGCCCCTACGCCCACTCTATAAACGTGCATCAGTTATCAGTTGCCGGTTCAATTCTACAAGCTCTGATCTGGAAAAAGATGGTAACACAGCGGCTGTCCTATTACAAAAAAATCTTATTCAGAGAAACAATGCCCTTTACAATTATGGCTCTGGAACGATACGATGCACCGTTTTTGATGCCCATGGTAACAAGAGCTCTCCATCAATGGAGATGAAGAGAGAGGATTTAGTGTCAAGGCACCAATTGCTGCCG
The DNA here is from genome assembly GCA_946403475.1 of Torulaspora quercuum. Classification (NCBI taxonomy): domain Eukaryota; kingdom Fungi; phylum Ascomycota; class Saccharomycetes; order Saccharomycetales; family Saccharomycetaceae; genus Torulaspora; species Torulaspora quercuum. The sequence goes on from OX291448.1 coordinate 252,698, forward strand.
AGAGATCTGAGAAAGATTGAACGCTCGAGAAAGAATGATTTAGTTCCAAGTCTGTTAGTGAGAAAGAATGGTATTCTGATTAGTCTGCTCACCATCCGAGCTCTCATCAAACCTGACATGGTAATTATCTTCGACTCGGTGGGTAGTGGAATTTCCCTTGACTCAAGAACACATAAGACATTCATTGCTGATTTGACGTTAAAGTTAAACAACCAAGGAACCAACGGCTTGAATAAGGATCCGTTGCCTTATGAGTTCAGAGCTTTAGAGGCAATATTCGTGTCAGCTTTATCCAATATGTCCGGAGAAATGAAAGTCCTGTTGACTGTGTGTAAAGGTATCTTGAAAGATTTGGAATACAGCATCACGAGAGACAAATTGCGTTTCCTACTAATGCAAAACAAGAAACTAACGGTGTTTCGCCGGAAAGCCGTTTTGGTTAGGGAGATGCTTGATGATCTCCTTGATCAGGACGATGTCCTTTGCGAGATGTATCTAACCGATAAACAAGCAGGAAAGATAAGAGAGAAAGATGATCATGCAGAGATCGAGATGCTTTTAGAGACTTATTACTCGCATGTTGATGAAGTTGTGCAGATCATCGAAAGTGCAATCTCTAATGTCAAGACAACAGAAGAGATCATCAACATCATTTTGGACTCTAACAGAAACCAGCTGCTGTTACTCGGTATACAATTCACCATAGGCATGTTATCTTTGGGAGGAGCAATCTGGGTAGGATCATTATACGGTATGAACCTGGAGAACTTCATCGAAGAGACTTCGTACGGTTTCATTCTCATCACCGGCATCAGCTTGGTCTCCATGGTCTGGCTATTCGCCTACAGCATAAGACATCTGCACAAATTACAAAAGATGTCACTCGTTAGCCGTTCGAGGGCAAATATCAAATGAAATATTGATGCTTTTTATTCTCAGCCTAAACGAAAAATGGGTGTATTATCTTTGATTCTCAGCGCACGTGATGCGCCAATCAAGATCTTTAAAAAGAGCTACACACAAAACGGATGACCGTCCAACACAGAGATAATCGACCGTCTCCCAATAAGATAGAAACCGATTTCTGTTCTCTACTTTGATCAGTACTCGTCATTTTAAAGCATGAGATTTGAAGACTACTTCTCGTTCCAAATTTTCTTCATCTTCTTAAGAGAGTCCCTAGAAATAGTGGTCATCATTTCAATCTTACTAGCGATTGTAAGACAAGCCTTGGCAATTCACGATGAGAAAATCCCAGAATATAGCCACGGGGTTGATTTGAATGGTACAGTACGGTCTGAAACTATTCCTTTAACCGCAGAAGAGGAAGAAGAGGAGTTTGACCATCCAGATGATTCCCTACAGAGGGGCCAGGAGGCGGGCCAGGAAGTCGACAATATGAAACTGTATTCCAAACTGAAGCTTCAGATAGTTTCGGGTGGTGTTCTAGGGCTTTTCCTTTGTATGTTGATCGGTGGGAGTTTCATCGTGGTATTTTATAATATTGGCACTGACTTGTGGACAGTTAGTGAACACTATTACGAGGGTGTTTTGAGTATCGTTGCATCTGTCATCATATCTGTTATGGGTTTGTTCTTCTTGCGTATGGGGAAGCTGAGAGAGAAGTTTAGAGTTAAGTTGGCTTCCATCATCTACTCCGACAAATCAATGATGCTAACGGCCAAAGGTCAAGATGCTGTAAAATTCAGTGAGAGATACGCTTTTTTCATATTGCCTTTTGTTACTTCTTTAAGAGAAGGCCTGGAAGCAGTTGTTTTCATTGGCGGCGTCGGGCTCGATCAACCTTTAACATCAATCCCTTTATCGATGATCACAGCAGCATCTATTAGCGGTATCTTTGGTGTATTCTTTTTCAGATATTCAGGCTCTCTATCTTTGAAGATATGTCTTGTGGTCGCCACTTGCTTCCTGTATCTAATCTCGGCGGGTCTGTTTTCCAAGGGTATATGGCAACTTGAGTTGCAAGATTACATCAACAAGTGTAATGGTCAAGATATGTCTGAAGTGGGAAGTGGTCCCGGATCTTATGATATCTCTAGATCAGTATGGCATGTCAATTGTTGTAATGGTGAAAAGGACGGGGGATGGATGATCTTAACTGCCATCTTTGGATGGACCAATAGCGCTACTTACGGCTCGGTTATTGGTTATAATGTTTACTGGTTGGCCATAATTATAATGATCAGATTGCTCAAAACCGAAGAGCATGGATATATTCCGTATCTTCCTCTCTTCATGCAAAAGAAGCGCATGGTCAAGAGGTTGCACATTGCGAAAAAATCCTTGGAACTAAAAAGAGCCGGAACTACTCCAGCGACGTATTCCGCATCTTCCAATCCAAGGACCTCAGATGAAAGCTCTACTCCACTCGTTACAAGTAGTCCAATTGTAAGCAACGGTGCTATTACGGATAATGATACCATGTAACATGTATGTATAAAGAGAAAATGTCATTCATATTTTCCTTTGCAGGATGTCCAAAGGAGGAAGACGTGAATCTTCAAGTAAAGCAGTTTAAGCAGTTTAAAAACTATAAATAGTCGTTGTTATAAAAAAAAAAAATGTACAAGGCGCTTCATTGCAGCACAACCACTAAATCTCCTGCATCAACGATGTCACCATTCTTATGAATAATCTTCAAAACTTTACCGTCCCTAGTTGCAGAAACTGTCATCTCTGTCTTCATTGCTTCTACGATAATCAAAGACTGACCGGCCTTGACTTCATCCCCTACCGAGACTACAGGCTTCCAGAAACGGCCGGAATGCTCTGAGTAAACTAACTCAGCGTCTTCAGGATACTTTTCTTCAGGGTCTATTTTCGTTGCCTCATTTGTGTCTAACTCAGAATTTGCGACTTGGATCAATTTGGCAAACTCTGCCGATTTCTCTCCGATCTGGTTCTTCTGGAACGATTCAATTGAATCGATGTTCTCCTGGATCCAGGCCAAATATTCCTTATGGTCGAAGATACTCTCCTCAATCTCAACCTCAAACTGTCCATTCTCGCAGTCTTCAGTAAATTTCTCCAGCTCTTTTTCGGAGACTGGGTAAAACTCCACTTGATCGAACGGCGTTAATAGCCATGGGTGCTTAGAGGAACGGGCCAAAGTGAGTTTATCCCATATTGGAACGGTTCTACCGACTAACTGATATCCTCCGGGACTTGATGCAGCGTATATACACATGTACATGCCTCCAAGACCAACAACCCCCCGCTCTGTATAGGTTCTAGATGGATTGTACTTGGTTCCTAGCAATCTCTGGCGTGGATCAAGTGGCACCGCACATGGCGAGCCCAAAAAGACGTCACCTAAACCAAGTACCATAAATTTGGCAGTGTACATGAGATTCCTCACATCTTCACGTGTAATCCCGTTGACATCAGCAATAAAATCGACATTGTTGGGTAACCAGGGTGCAGAAGAACGAATTGTTTCCTGATAACGGGTGACACAAGCAAGCGTTTTGGTGTCCTCAAATGCCATTGGTAACCTGATAATCCTGGACTTCACAGACCAGTTCTTGTCAAACTGTATTTCATTCTCATAGGCGAGAAGAGTTTCCAGAAGGTTTTTCTGATTAATCTTAGAGCCATCAAATTCGATTAGCACGGATCTGACACCTTGGGACATCTCGACAATTCCAATGGTTTGATGTTTTTCGACTAACCTAATCAAACGGTCAATCCTATAAGAGATGTTGAAGTCCATTTCATTCTCACCATATTCAACAAGAATATAGCGATCACCTGCTTGTCTATAGGTGACTTTGGGTGATAAGTCTGACCTCTTGGCAATTTGAGCCAAAATGGGATTCTCGGGAGTAGTTAATTCCAGTGACTTATTCAACGATTTCAAAGAGGTTGAATCAAGGCTGACGATGGCATGATCCTGGGATTCTTTCATTTCCCTGGCTGCCTCGTATGATACCGGCACAAATCGAATCTGGTCACCAGGTTTAACCTGGCCAACCTTCCACAATTCGCTTTCGGGGACAACTGCTTGACAAACGAAACCACCTAAGGATGGGCCGTCACAAGTCACAATCACCGGTTCGTCACCAGTGAAATTGATTGCACCCAAAGAGTAAACGTAGTCATGAGCATTAGAAGGATGTAGACCGGCCTCTCCACCATCGATCCTAGCCCATTCTGGTTTCGGACCGATTAACCTTACTCCAAATCTATTGGAATTGTAATGGACTTTCCACCTGTCAGCAAAAAACGTCTCCACTGACTCTTCTTTGAAAAAATCTGGTGAACCATGAGGACCGCAAGTGACACCAATAGTCCACTCTCTGTTCTCAGGGAATTTTGGCAACAAATCAACTGGAGCTGCTTGTGGAGCAAATTCAGGGCCAGGTAATGTTGAAGAAGCCAATTCCGGGTGGTTTAGAAACAATACATCTCCCAACTTCAGAACTCTACCATTGAAACCGCCTAGCTCACCAAGAGTGAATGTGGATCTCGATCCGAGATATTCTGGGACATCGATTCCGTTTCTGATTGCCAAGTATGCTCTGCAACCACTAGACAATTTCCCAATGGCTAACACATCCCCATTTCTTACAGTTACTGGTTTATTTTGATCTATTTCTGAGTCATTCACAGTACACGACACGGAACCACCAGTAACCGCTATGACAGTCTCTGTGTGGAATTTTATTTTTGGGCCAATCAACGTAACTTCAATGGCAGGAGCCTTGAAGTGATTGCCTACAATTCTATTTGCCAGTCTGAACGAATATGCATCCATAGGGCCGGATGGTGGAACACCAATACGCCAGTAACCAGTTCTACCAGGGTAATCTTGCACACTTGTATGAGCACCAGGTGAAACTATTTCAAGAGCAGATGGTTTGTAATCATAAGAATCTAAAACCTTCGTCGCAACTTTGGCCTCTTTGAACATTTTTGAAGATGCGATAGATCGTAGATAATCCAAGTTGGTGATACAACCGTATATTGAGGTTTCATTCAATGCTTGATTTAACTTTAATATGGCATCATTACGATCCGCACCATGGACAATGATCTTTGCCAACGTAGGATCATATTCCGCAGAAACTTTGGTACCTTTAGTCACCCAAGTGTCTACACGGGCCCATTCAGGAAATACAACCTCGGTTAACTGACCAGGAGAAGGTCTGAACTCTTTGACCGGGTTTTCGGCGTATAAACGCGCTTCGATAGATGCACCAGTTATAGCAATTTTGCTCGAGTCAAAATCAGGCGGATCATCAGCCGCGATCCTTAGCATCCATTCGACAAGATCCAGCCCTGTTACCATCTCAGTAATAGGATGCTCAACTTGAAGTCTTGCATTGACCTCTAAGAAGTAAAACTCATCTCTTTTCTCGTCATAAATAAACTCAACCGTACCGGCACATTTATAATGTAGTAGAGACCCTAAACTTTCAGCCGCTTTCCTCATCTTTGACCTAGTTTCTTCTGGCAAATTGGGAGCAGGAGTTTCTTCGATAATCTTTTGATTACGACGTTGCAGAGAGCAATCTCTTTCACCTATAGCGATTGCCTTACCATAGCCGTCACCCATCATTTGAATTTCAACGTGTCTAGCATTCTCGACAAAGCGCTCTAGGAAAACTCCGGAATCACCGAAATATGCCTTACCTTGGTGCTGTACTGTCTCGAACACCCTTTCGATATCATTTTCCGAATCTACTTTCTGCAACCCAATACCACCACCACCAGCAGTGGACTTGACCATGACTGGGTAATCAAGTTTGGCTGCGGTTGCCTTGGCTTCAGCGGGTGATGTAACCAGTGGAGAACCAGGAACCAAGGGAACCCCAGCTTTTTCAGCAATTTCCCTTGCTGAGTGTTTCAAGCCCAGTTTCCTTATGGCATCTCCAGAGGGTCCAACAAATACAATGCCCTCTTGGTGACATCTGTCCGAAAAGTCAGCGTTTTCAGAAAGAAACCCGTATCCGGGAATGATTGCTTCAGATTTGGTCTCTTTTGCTGCGCTGATGATCTTTTCGATATCCAAATAAGTCTCGGCGGCGGTAATACCGTGTAGAGGTACGGCCATGTCAGCATCAATGACATGCTGTGCGTACTTGTCAGGATCGGAATAAACCGCGACGGATGTTATTTGGAGCTTTTTCAAGGTCTTCATGATACGAACCGCAATTTCACCTCTATTCGCCACGAGGACAGTATTGAATGGCTTTTTAACTGTACCTCCTTCTTTATTCAAGAAGTCAATATAAGGTTTGAACCCGCCATATGATGTGATATCAACAGAGCCTTTAGCCGAGTAACCTGACTCTTCACAAATGAAAGACTTTACCCATTCACCAGATTCCAATTCAACTGAGCCTATGCCCAACGGTTCTGGCACCATGGATATAAAAGTTCCAAAGTTCTGTGTCGGAACACTATAAACTTCTAGTTGAATCTGAGATCCGACGTCCTCACCAACTCTTCTCAAGCCGGGCTTCAGAATGGGCCCAACTTTTGGCAATGCATATAATTTATACTTCTTGGAGGTCTTTGGTGAAGAAATATAAGTCGCATTTACCTTTTCGAGCTGCCAATGTAGTGGTAGGCCCTTCAGATGAGCACCGACGACTGCTAGTTTCACTGAAGCCTCCGGTGCGATTTTAGGACCAGTGAGATCATCGTCTTTTGTATCAACCTTTTTGTCTAAAAAGGAGCCAAAATTTCTACAGCCGTTAGGGAAGCTTATCTGGAAGAATCTTTTGGCCAGATCGAGCAATGCATAATCGGTGAATGATTTCCCAATTAAGGTGATACCGTTAGGTAGGCCATCCGGTCTGAAGCCTGATGGTATAGCTAAAGCAGCCATGTCAGCCAGATTGACAAAGTTAGTCCAAGTACCCTGTCTCGAGTTTACCAAAACCGGTTCCTGGGCGACTTCCTCAAATGTGGGATTCAAAGGGCAAGTTGGAACACATAGGACATCGATATCTTTGAGCATCTTCTCAACCTTTCTCAATATTCCCTGCCTCTTGTACTCATATTTAAAAGCATCAGCTGCGTCATACTTGGTAGCGGTCTTGATAATGGAAATCACAGTTGAGTCCAATGATTCCTTGGGTGGATTGGAAGCTAGAAAATCTCTAATAGCTTCGTATCTTTCCGCGACCCAGGCGCCTTCGTAAAGGCAACGAGCCAATTCTAACAGCGGTTCAAAATCGACTTTAATAACATTTGCACCTGTTTTCCTCAACTGATCAACGGCTTTGTCATATAGCGCAGGGTTTTCTTTCTCCCCATACCATGGAACGTTTTCTGGTATGGCGACAGTAACGTTCTTTGGATACTTTTGCAATGGGTTTAATTCGTAAGGCCTTGAGTACTCATCTTTAGCGGTGTCTGGTTGGCATAAAATCTTGAAGCAGGTCTCGGCGTCACTCAAATTTAAAGAGAATATTGAAACACAGTCGAGAGACTTGCATGCTGGTACTACACCACTACACGAAAAGACGCCTCTTGTTGGCTTAAGACCGATCAGGTTGTTTAAAGCGGCTGGAACTCTACCCGAGCCAGCTGTATCAGTGCCTAATGCCAGCGGTACGATTCCTCTTCCGACGACAGACGCAGAACCTGCAGAAGAACCTCCAGAAACATGTTTATCGCTGAAGACGCATGGAGTCTTCCCGTAGGGTGATCTGCAACCAACTAAACCAGTTGCAAATTGATCCAGATTAGTTTTACCAATGACGATGGCACCTGCATCTCTCAGCAGTTCTACCACCGTAGAATCCTTCTTGGGATCGTATGAAAATGAGGGACATGCAGCAGTAGTCGCTATGCCCTTGACATCAATATTATCCTTAATGGCAATTGGAACACCATAAAGTGGCAGGCATTCCTTGCTGCTCTTACTCTGTAGGACTTTCCATTGCTGCTTCAGGTTAGCCTCGGATACGAGCGAGATCCAGGCAGGATCCGAGGGAGCAGTTTGCTGTGACTTCAACAACGATACCAATACGTCATAAGAAGCGGCTGGTGTAGAATTTGAATGGAATTGTAACCATTCTTGAACTGACCAACCTAAAGAAATTTGTTGGTTCATATTATTTCGTTAATTATTTGTTTGTACGCAGGTTCGTCAATTCAAGACCATCCGCTAAGTTCAAGAGCTTGGTCATTTGGTAGTGACCCTATGAATTGAAGCTAATGATCATTTCTTTTATACATTTGTCTCTTACCTGTTTTTCTTTGAGTTTCAAACCTTCCTTATCGTCGCGATAAGAGTTTGCCAATTTCTGCGGGAAGCCAATCCTAATTCAAAGATGCGCTACTCAAGATCAAAGAAGAGCACTGACATAAACAATCGTTAGAGAATACGATCAATGACTTTGGTGACATCAACGATTTCGACCACTAAAAGATGACATTTCACTTGGTGATCGAGCACGAGATAGCTGGAGAGGTCTCCTAAAAAGCGGCAACATCCACGCTTACAAAAGTGCGCTGTTCGGGAAACTACGCATAACCGAGTTTAGCGCTTTTTCCCACGGATGATTTCCAAGCCCACGCAAATTTGCGCTCTCAGATTCTGCTCGGCATCTTGCGCGAACTGCTACGATTAATATCAGACGTAAAAGAACGTATACAGATGTCATTATATGTCAACAGTATTAAGGTCCCGCTATCTGGGGTAATTTGCCGAACTTGAGAAGTAGGCGTTTGTGTAGGTAGCTTTTGAGCAAGTATTCGTTTTGAGAATAAGAAAAAATAAAGCTCGCACTCAGGATCGAACTAAGGACCAACAGATTTGCAATCTGCTGCGCTACCACTGCGCCATACGAGCTTGTTAATTAATTGGTTGGTTCTAATTAGTGGAAACCCAAGTACCACATTTTGGAGGGAGATGACTTAGACCCAAGCCGTCACTGGAAGGCGGAAAGAATATGAAAAATGAATCTTGATACACTGGAATGATTTCTTATTGAGTACAAGAAGAGCCAGCCCTAATAAAGTATCCATCGATGTGGAAAGGGACACAGAGTGATAACTGTTGCGAGACGTTCACAGTTCAGGACGTGCCACGAAGGAATGGACTGGTTGACTAATCGAGTCCCGCCCTATCGATTGGTGCGACCACCAGAGCCAAAGCGCAATGGGCTAGCTCAGAGGCATTGAGGTCTATGTTCTGGGCATCACATCTTGCGTTTCTACTGCTGGATATGACGGTACTATATGGCCCAGGTCACTTGGGCAGAAGACGTCAAACCATATCAGTATCTACCACCTAAGATTATTACTTGGTAACTTCAATATGAGAAGAAAGTGGGTACGCTTATAACAAGTGTGTTGTGTTGGGGTTCGGTCAATTTCTATTGAATAAGTTACGGTTCCAGGAGTATATAAATACTCGGGAGGAATACTCGGGAGGAATACTCGGGAGGATGAGCAACATAGACATGCCATATAGAAGGAAAGTTTAGTTGAAGTTCTGTTCAACAACCTGCAGTGCACATAGAAGCGCCGAGAGCCATCTTCTAAAAAGAAACCCCATATTTGCCCAGTACGCAACTGGCTGCTCTGTATCGACTTCAGGCTCCCTTGTCGACTTTTTGAAAGACGGCCTTTAGTTGGGAAGAAACCAGTGTTATTGGGCGTCGAACACTTGAAGTCACAGGCACTGAGAAAGCTATGTGCGTTCTTGATTGATCACATAAATAAGGTTTCGGAAACCGCTCCATTTTGGACTGGATTGTTGAAAGAATCACGTATATGTTAAAAGTCTGGCAAACACAACGGCTCTAATATAGTCACTGCTAAGGAATTGCATTCACCTAGTACTGGCATTCTCGGGGATACATTTGTAGGATCTAAAGTTCCTGTTTTCCCATTGGCTTTTTGCGTTTAAAGAGTTCAATTTATTCACTTTTCAATCTGCGATGCCCTTCCTCCGACGCGGCAGCAAATTTTTCAACCATCATCTCAACAGATCACTTCAAAACTAAATCGTGTAATCTGTAGATTGAATAAGCAACAAATATCTTCGTTTTAGATGGATAGCAAGAGAAAGCGTGGTACTATTGAAGACCAGGAGGTCTTTGTTCCTTCCAAAAAGAGTCGATCAGAGGAGGTTTCTGCCGAGAAAGCTCGACGCAAGCGGAAGGAGAAGCATGCTAGCTCTTATCAATATTCTCAAGTGATTCAACTAGAACACGCTGTGACCAAATTTTTAGAGTCTTATAAATGTATTATGAAGCTGTCACCTAATTTGAAAGTGTATAACCAATTTTTAGAGAATCGAGACAAGGTGCCGGTTCAAATCCTGCCCGCATTTTCTCGTTATAAATTGAAACTAGCAGCAGAGTTGAAATCCCTTCATGAACTGAACAAATTCCCTTCATTCAAAGAGCTTGTTGGATTCGAGTCCCAGTTTGAGGATGCTGATACTAATAGCGAGCCAGTTTTAGCTGAACTTACAAGCGATGATGTGAAGAAATTGGTTGCAAAGAAAGTTGATTGCGTTGTATCAGACGACGACGGTGGCTTTAATAGCGGAGAAGAGGAAGAGGATGATGATGATGATGAAGATAGCTATGATCCTATGACGACTTCTAAGCAATCCCGAAGCGCCAAATGGCCTCCTAAATTGCCAGAGATTAAAGATCCTGCCATTAGGGCCAGAGTGTTCATACATAAGTCTACCATTAAGGATAAGCTGTACTTGACTGAAACAGAAATGATCAATGCTAATAATGAAAGGCTGGAGTTCTTGGGAGACTCTGTTCTCAATACAGTCATGACAATGATCATCTACAACAAATTTCCTAGGTTCACAGAAGGACAGTTGTCGAAACTCAGAATGAGTCTAGTCAGTAACGAACGTATCAAGACGTGGTCATTTTTATATGAGTTCGATAAAAGACTAAGAACAAATTTTGATGTTACCAAAGATAATGGAAGTTTTCAACAAGGAAAACGGAAAATGTACGCCGATGTCTTCGAAGCATATATTGGTGGACTTATTGAAGACGATCCCAAGCGTAATATGCCCAAAGTCAGAAAATGGTTGAGTAAGTTGGCTAAGCCCATAATTGAAGATGCGACCTTAAAAGATGTCGACCTAGAGTCTACTGACAACGTAGACCTAAACGCCAAAAGGCAACTGTACTCATTGATAGGATATGCAGCACTCAACTTACATTATGTTACTGTGAAAAGGCCAACAGCGAGCGAACCTAACACAGTGGTAGAATGTAGAATTAAGGATGGTACCACTTTGGGAAGAGGTGCCGGAAGAAACGTTAAGATCGCGGGCTTGAGAGCAGCTCAGGATGTACTGGAGAATAAGCGGCTTCTCGAGAAGTACGCTAGTTTACGTGCCGCGATACCAAGAGCTGAGTCAGTCGTGAAGGAAGAGGCGTCTCGAAATAAACATTCAAATGCTGACTTTGCTGCTCAAGATACGGGGAGAAACGAGGAAGCACCCATTAAATAGAGGAACTTTAGCTTTTTTGATGGACAATGGCATTCATTGCTAGGAGAAAAAATAGTCTATTTTTTTCAATGCATATACGTATAAATGTAAACTATAATGACAAAAAAATTGAGGAATTATCAAGAGTCGTTACTTTCAGAGTTGGACCTCACCTTTTTAAGAGGATGTTCTCCCATCAGAGATGTATCTTGATTAGAGCCATTCCCGTTTGGTGGGACAGGAGTTTCTTCTTTAGAATGACCTCTATTCCTTTTCCTTTTAGAAACATCTGGAGATTCATATTCCCTCATTACAAGGGTGAGAAGAGTATTAGATCTCTTTGCCAACTCATGCACCGTTCTGGTCTTGATGAACCAGTCAAATGTAAAAAGGTCACTCACCATAATTTCCTGTTTTAGCTTTTCATACAACCTATCAGCAAAAAGCCCATACTTATCGAGCGTTAACAAGATAAACTTATCTTCCAGGGAATTGTAAGTTCTCCGCGCGTTGTTCGGTGGATATTGAATAGTCATTTCGTGCAGCGCATAATCGTATTGCTTTATTTTTTTCCTTAGCAACGACTCTTGGTATCTTAATCTGTCGTTTTTCTTTTCACCGTTTTCAATTGTGGATAAGTACTTTTCATAACCACTTATCTCTGTGTATCTTTTCCAAAAAGTTTCACTGTAATGTTCAATCTCCTCCGGACCTTTGGTGCCTATCGATTTGCTGATCATACTCACATTTTCTCGGCCATACTTGGCACATGCATTGACGAAAGAAACAAAATCACGTTTAGTCCAGTTGCTAAAAGCTTGCGACACGAGAAGTTGCTTCCTCTGCTCATCTTCCGGAGTGAATTCTTCGGCGGAATCAATTTCCGCCTGTTTCTCTTGTATTCTTTTTTTCGTTTCATCATCAGATTGTTTTCCTGTTGCCTCCTGCTCTTCACCATCTAACTCACCTTCATCATCGCTAGGTACTTTGCCGTTTATATCATAGACAGTGACTTTATAGTTCACTTTTTTCTTGAAGGACAACTGCTCCTTTCTCTGTAACTCCTCTAACTCTTTAGGAAAAAATTGAAAATCTTGACCATGAACAATCTTAGGGGGGCGAGGAGCTTTAGGTTGAGGGGTTGATTTAGTTGAGGCCCTTTGGGAATTCTTTTGATTCCCTCCAATTATTTCCTTATAATAGTCATCTACCGAATAAGTCTGTTGTTCTCTTCTTCTTTCCCTTCTGGAAGGATTTATCCATTCTATTGCCTTATCGCTGGTTTTTTTTTGGAAGTTCTTCCCGTTCCATTCGTATGCCGATTGATTTTCAATACCATTAAACTTTTGAAGGTCATCTAAACCTAAAGTTTCGTACTTTGCATTTAGCTCTTTCGTTTTTTGGTCACCTTTCTGGAGAATCTCATCGATGTCATCATCAACACTTATCTTGTTAGAGCTTTTGTCGAAAACGTCCTTCGCACCGAATTGAATCATTTCGATCAGGTCATCTTTGGAATTCCCCAAATTGGCAGTTTTCCTGCCCGTTCCCTGCTGAATTACAAGCTGATCCAGTCTTAGCTTTTGTGCAGCTCTTTCGATGACTTTTTCCTCAATGGCGTTCTCAGTTACAAATCTGTAAACGTGAACTTGCTTCTTCTGACCAATTCTATGAGCCCTGTCCATTGCCTGCAAATCAGCCTGTGGATTCCAATCAGAGTCATATAAGACAACCGTATCAGCTGTCACCAGATTGATTCCCAAGCCACCTGCACGAGTGGTCAACAGGAAGACGAACTTATCGGAATTGGGTTTGTTAAATTCATCGATTGCCTCAATACGATCCTCGTGTAAAGTTGACCCATCAATCCTACAATATTCATAATCTCTGAAAAAACAGTAATCTTCCAGTATATCTAGCAGTCTCGACATTTGAGTAAAGATCAGGACACGGGATCCTTTCTCTTTCAGCCTTTTGAGAAGTTTGTCCAATACGATCATTTTACCGGCATTGAATATCAGATGCTCGTCAGTCGTATACGGAGGACCTGGTTCGGCACCTTCAAACAAGTATGGATGGTTACAACATTTTCGAAGTTGCATTACAATGTTCAGCAACCTGGTTTTGCCTTCTCGTTTACCAACAGCTCCATTTACGGCATCAATATCTTTCTCCAGTAAAGATTTATACCAATGAATTTGCATATCTGTCATACCCACATAGACGTTAGTCTCGATCTTCGGTAGTAAAGATTTTTCGACGTCAGCCTTAACCCTTCTCAATAAAAATGGATTTAAAACTGTATGCAACTGTTGAACGACAACTTCTTGATCTTCATCATTGTTGTTTTGTTCGAACCATTCGTCAAAAACCTCTGAGTCACCGAAAACATCGGGCAATAAAAAGTTCAGTAGTGCCCAAAGCTCATGCAAATTGTTCTGTAGTGGTGTTCCAGTGATAAGTAATCTGTTTTTGGAGTAGAATAGTCTAATGATTTGCGAAAGCGTACTTTGTTCGTTTTTTATTCGATGAGCCTCGTCAATGATAATATATTGCCAAGCGATTTTCTTTAATGTACTCTTCTCCTTTATAACCATCTCGTATGAAGTAATTAACACATCAAACTTTGCCTCAAGGATTGTGTTCTGTAATATATCTTGTCTAGTGTCTTTATCTCCGTGCAGTAGAATTGTATGGACATCCGGAGTCCACTTTAGAAATTCACGTCTCCAGTTATCAAGTGTTGATTTGGGAACGATAACCAAGAAAGGACCATCTATCCCCTTTATGTACCTTAAGTGGCCCAAGAATGATATGGTTTGCAGAGTTTTACCTAGACCCATCTCATCGGCCAAAATACCAGAGAGCTTGTTTTCATGAAGCGAAATCAACCAGTTCAAGCCTTGAATTTGATAGTCCCGTAGCTTACCATGTTTGATGTACGAAGGAGACTCACTGACAAAGCTTGAGTCTTCGAAGTCATTTTCACCTACATTTTCTTCTTCTGCCATGAGTTCTGCATCTTCCTCCTTTTCGCTTTTTCTATTGTGACGTGAACCTTTGTCTATACTGTTTCTTCTCCTTTTAGATTCTTCGTCAATTCCCTTTAACAGTTTTTGAATATTCTTATCCTGTTTCGCTCTAATGCTAATAAAATGACGAAATAGATCTGTAAGGCTAAGAAGATGTCTGAACCTTTTATAAGTATCATTTTTATCTTTCTGTTTGGCTAGTTTAGGATCAATATCCAATATGAACTTTGACTTTCTTTTGATCCAGTATTTCTCGTCCTTTATAACGTTTTCCTATACGTATCATCGAGTGGACGACCATTACAGTTAGTAAGGAAAGAACCCGCAGATAAGCGCCTATTGTGACATGGACCAGCAGAGTGGAAAGACTCCAGCATTATGCACATAAAGCAATACATACATCATATTCTTGCTCAACCATTTTTCCTGCAAAGCATCAATTGTTCCTTTTATCAGACAACTATATTCTCAAGCAGTTTTGCAATGGGGCAAATGCAAAATGAAAAGGTGTCTCAATATTACAGGCTTTCCAGTACGGAAAATATGCTGATGAATCTCTTTTTTCAGCTGGGCCTATTCTCCTCTTTTATGAAAAAATCAACTAGTTGCTCTTGCCAAACTGTGGGAGGAGTTTTATCACTTTTCGATCACCAACTCTTTTCCCGCTCTTATACTACTTCTAAGGTACAAAATCTGGTGCTCAATGAAAAATTCAATTATCGCATTCAAGCGCGCGATGCATGTCACGTGAGAATATTTTTATACAAACGAGTTAGCAAGCTATAATGGCTGCTCTACATACTATTCACCACAAAATACTATCTGTCTCTTCACTCTTGTTCTTATACTTACTTTGAAACTTGAGTTTCAATTTCTTGCTGTTCTTTTTGTTGGATCCTTCACCCTTAATAAAATCTGGAAGTCTTTCCGCCGCATTATACACCGCCTTAAATTCATCACGAACGTTGTTATTGTCTTTACTCAACTCTTTCTGAACTTTAGCGCTTTCAAGTTCAAACCACTTTTCGAACTCTTGAGCAGCTACCCTTTCTTCAAGCGTAAGTTTCTTCTCTGTAAGGTTTGCCATTTCATCTTGGGGATAAGATGAAGCATTAGCCCATGTACCATGACTTATGACCTCATTGGAGGCACTTGGACCTGCATTCCAGATTGTTTTTCGCCTTTCCTTTTTGGTCTTGACGAGCGTCTTGGCGGGATCGCCATCGTACAATGACGGCAATGATGCTTTCCTCGACGGGATTGCGCTACTGTGGTTCCCATTGGTTTTAGGTCTGGCAGTCGAAACTAACCCGCTGGGATTGCTCCCCCACGAAGCTCTCGTTGGATTGTTTTGCGACGCCAGATCTTCATTTGGTTGGTGAACTCTCTGCCTTTGGGAGCCTTTCTTAAATGATATTTTTATTTTGGCGACTGATGTATCTGTTTCTGTTTCATAGGTTTCTCGCTGTTGCGAAAGGAGGGAAGGAAGTCTATTACTTTCGCCCTCATTGCTGGTATGAATTACAACTTTACCGGATGGCTGTGCACGAGGTGGGTCCGAAATGCTTTCTGATGGTTGTGTCTGTGACGACGTCCTCCTTTTACTTTTCTTCACTACCTCAATGAATTCATCATTATCGTCTATTGCTGAGTTGCTTCCAGTAGCGTTGCCATCCTTCCATGCGGGGGATTGCTCTACGATGGCTGATTTTAATGAGTGACTCATGAATGAAGATTTTCGACTTTTGTTGGTACTTGGGGTCGATGATTTTCGCCTATTTGGTGATTTGTATTCGTTAGCTGATAACTTCAAGTCGACTACTGGAAGAAAAGGTTTATCTGAGTCCACAAAACGCTCATTAAATTCATCTAAGTTTTTGTGAAATAATTTAATCCAGTCGACATCCTGAATATTATACCAGCTAAAATCGTGCTGTTGGAGATTTTTAGACCTTGTCTCTTCCAAGACGTTTTCGAGGAACTGCCACAGCTTACCGTCAAAATGATTATCCACTAATTCAAGGTTTTCCTTTGAAAACAAGACCCCAACGTGTAAGCAAATGAACCAGCAGCAATTCTCTGCCAACAGGAGACTATTCGAGAATGCAGCATTTATTAAGATAGGTATTACGGTCTCCCCATTAATATAAGATGCGGAAACGCTCTCTAGATAATTCTTGAAGTCATCTAGGTTCAATTCATCACATAGCTCCAGTAAATCCAACAAAAACTGGATTTTCTCTGTGAAATGCTCTCTGTGTATTGAGTTGAGCACATCGTTGTAAGGTACGCCATACATGTACTTCAATATGCAGCTTATATTCTCTGCTGACGCATGCGTTATATTTTCCAAATTCAGAATCTTAATCCCAGACTTGGAGGTCGAGCACCATTGTCGTTTCAACATTGTTCTGAAAAATATGCTTCTAGATGATAACACTAGTGAGTGAGCACGCAAATTGGCCTCCTTAAGGTTCACAAGAACATCAGGCGAACCCAGTCCAACGTCTTGATCGTTTTCCCAACATTTTCTCAGGAATTCGCTGAGAGAATATGGTAGCGTTGCCAAGTGATAAGAGTTGTCTAACAGCTCTAGAAGTAATCTTGACGCTCTTTGATTGGCAGGCTTCTCATCAGTGTAAAAAAAATGGACTACATCCACTAAGGCGTCTATATTACTCTTGTTGTCATTGCTTGGTCCAGTGATGTTGATGCGCCAGGTATCGCTATCAAATTTATTCTGAAGTGTCAGCCGAGTAATGGCGTCTTTCGATGAGAAGAAACCTTTATCTTTAATGCTTTTGATGAGTTTCGGACATCTCATCTTCAAAAAAAGCTTGTGACAATGGCATACTTCGGCGCCTGATACGCCATCAGCGAACGTCACATCGAATGCGCCATCTTGATAGTTATCAGCTTGATTTAGAATGACAGTGTTCTCTTTCAGAAAAGGAGCCACAGAAAAGCACCCTCTTACCACCTTTTCGACCCCATCGTGATTTTCATCTGAGTAAGATAGTTTATGATTACTCACATAGTCCCTCAAAGTAGTTCTTGAGTTGTTCAAAATAGCACCCCTAGTCATACCATATTCGCCCCCTTGAACTCCATATTTGGGAGAGTATTGCGAAAAGTCGTATAATATTTTATCCTTGGGGTATAAGAGTGGAACCTCCAATGATTCGTCCTTAATTATGGCGAATGAGACAAAAGAACTGTCACAGGTCACCCCTATGGCTCTACCCGTGATTAATCTGCCACTGTGCATCTTTTCAGCCGTGGAGCTAGGACTATTACAAGTAAAAACCTCGCCACCGACAGTGCAAACCGCTAGATTGCCCTTCGAACCAACTGCAAATTCCAGGCAATTCCTGTTTTCAATATTTGGTATCCAATACAACGTCACTGGTAAGATGTTTGGAAATTTGGTCCATAGTTTAACGGATTCATCTGCCGTTGTTATGATTCCAACTCTTCCACAGCTATATCTGAAGCATATATTATTTCCATACGGATTGTTGCATTTCATATCAACAACTTTACTGGGAATCTCTCTTGGAGTGAAATGGGCAAAGGCATCAACATTTTTGAATGTCTTGGCCTTTGGTAATGGAATCTTAAATGACCGAACCCTGTAGTTGGTATAGACCAGCAGAGTGTTGCCTTGCAATCGTACAAAAGTGGCAAAATCGGTACATACGACCTGTTCTATGGGAGCACTAGAGCAATTGACCACAACAGGCGTGCTAGTAATATGCGCATCTTGGCCCTGATAAACTAGATCTGCTGCTATATGAATGGGTTTCGGGCCGCTCATTTGGCCAACATTCAATCCCCACATGAATATTTTACCATTTTTAGTGATGGCGCATGAATGTACTTTTGAGCAAGAAATTCCAACAATGTCTTCACCGTCTAGGAAAGGAATTCTTTTTGGAACAGCGCTGAAAATCTTGTCCAGCGTTTTATCATCTGAGTTTTTGCTATTGGTAGAATACCCAAGTTGACCGTAGCCGTTCCAGCCCCAACTATAAACTTCAGAACGCTCCGTCGAAATCAAAGTATGATGGTTGCTAGTCGCTATCATAGAAACTTCAGTAGAGTGAAGATCTAGAATAGCAGCATAATTTGGTTGTGGTGTGTCTGCCACCCCATTACCTAATCTACCTCGCGTACTATTGCCACAAGTATAAATTTTACCCTCTGTCGTTAATATGATGGAGTGATACCTTGTTATCAGTATCTTCTTAAACTTTGAACTGGTCAATTCGAGTCCGATGCCACTCGGTTTTGATTTCTCAAGTTGGTTTATATCAAGTTGAAACATATTTTGTCGATCATCTTTAGTACCAGTACCCAGCTGGTAGTTCACATTGGATCCCAAAGTCAAAATGTGGGAGCCACCTCTTTCTCCTATATGATTCTGCATCGATTCACCACGTGGCAGATCCATGAAGCTGATCCTAAGGCTCTCTGAAATATCTGATTTATCGTCACTCCAGCTTGCCGCCGGCGAACCATCTCGATAACGGAGAAACCTAGGGAACCTTCTCTTACTTCTGAAGAATTCCGAGTTGTAGAGCTCCAATGGATTTAAACCTTCACGGTCCACCTGATTTAAAACATGACCACCAAATTTATGCGAAAGAAATTCGATTTCTTCCTTCCACCGTTTATAGAGCAAAAAGCTTTTTCTCAAATAACCTTGCCTTAAGGTAACATGTAACGGTGAATATCTGCTCTCTAAATCATGTGAGTATAGATCAATCGACTGCAAATGATTTAGATTGGGCATGCAGCTTTGTAAGTAGGCGGAATTTCTGCCTAGAATATCTCTCCTATTAGAATCATCCCTGTGTTTCCTAATAGTATTGTTTTGCAGCATATGGTGTCTCAGATCACTTGAATTATCTGCTGGGGCTTGGTGAGCGAGAGCCTTCTACATGCCATCTTGCCAACTGTAGAAGCCTTCGTCAATGGCAAGATGGCACTTGGCATTTCAAGCGGTTCAATTATTAATTGAATGTAAGAAAGAGCACGTGTTACCCTACCAGAAAATTATCGAATTTAATACAAAAAATATACCTATATAACTAACTTGGCCTTAAAACACTCTTTCGGTGGCCAATTGATCGACCTTAATGCTTACAGGGGCATTGAATAGTTTCAGGTTAGCTTGCTTCTTGCTTTTGAATTCATCGATGTTGTTAAAATACTTGTCGAAAAGAATAGCAGTGTCCATTGGGCCACCCTTGGCCTCTGGATGGAATTGCGTAGAGAAGATTGGCCTTGTTGCGTGAATCATACCTTCGTTCGACTTATCATTTAAGTTGACGAAAAATGGTTTCCAGTCGACTGGCAACGAGGATTCATCAATAGCGTAACCATGGTTCTGAGAGGTGATGTGGCATTGCCCCGTAGTTAAGTCCATAGCTGGAATATTGTGGGCTCTATTACCGTACTTTAATTTGTGAGTCTTTGCGCCTGCAGCCAAAGCTAGTAGCTGGTGACCTAGACAGATACCAAAGATGGGTAGATGAACCAACTTTTCATCTTCGAGAAGTTCTTTCAAATTCGACACGGTAGTGTTGCAGAAGGTTGGATTACCAGGACCATTGGAGATAAAAATACCGTCAAATTCAGCAGCAACATCTTGGATTCTAAAATCGTATGGAAAAACTGTCACATTGGCACCCCTGGTGACCAAACTTCTAATGATGTTCTCCTTAACACCACAATCGATTAAAGCAACGTTGCATTTTGGTTGTAATGCCTTGATGTAGTAAGGTTCCCTGGTGGTAACTTTTTCAACCAGATTGGTACTCATAGGATCTAAATATTCAACTGGTTCCTGTTCTTCAAGAGTGATACGGCCCAAAGAAGAACCTTGCTCTCTTAAGTATTGGATTACTTCACGAGTATCAATACCAGTAACAGCAGCCACACCTTCTCTCTGACACCAGTTAGCCAAAGACTCAACAGCGGTCCAGTGGGAGTGCTCGTAGGCATACTCCGCAACTATAATACCAACAACGTGAACATGTGGTGACTCAAAATATCTCAAAAGATTGAACTCATCACGTGCCTCACCTGAGGGCACACCGTAATTACCGATCAAAGGTTGAGTAAAGACCAAAATTTGACCACAGTATGAGGGATCAGTCATCGACTCGGGGTAGCCGACCAAAGAAGTTGTGAAAACAGCTTCACCCGCCACAGACTTCTTGGCTCCGAAGGAGTAACCTTCGAAAGTAGGACCATTTTTTATCGTAAAAGTAGCTCTTTCAGACATCTAGAAATTATTTTTTTTTAAACTTGAGGGAAAGGAAGAGTTTAGTATTGGCTTGTTTTCCAAATGTGGTCAGAAATGTAGTCTTGGCAAGTATATTCAGATTCCGATAGCTTAAACATAAACAGTTTGAACAAACGGAACACACAGAGCGATTCGCAAAGAAGTGATTAAAAATTAAAATGTAGTTTAGTGTTTGGACTGAACAAAATAAAAGTCGAATATCGATAATTGCTAATATCCAAATTTTTCATCTATCCTTATATAGAAGAAAAAAAAATCGATGCGTATAGTAATACATCATCGCTTCGTAAGATAAGATCGTTTCTTTTTCTACTGCAAAGGCTCGAGGAGTTTTCGTCGTTAGCGACCTAAGACAAAATGAGTCAAAAAAAATTTCGCTACAAAAACGGAGTTCGAATGCCGAGTTTCCTCATCGATCTTCCCACGTTCGTGCAATATGATCTTTGTTTTTGACAATAGCCGCCCAAGTATGACCTTCCAGCGCACTAAAGCCTGTATCCTGGTACACAACTAAATATGACAGTGAGAATGGCAGTTGCTAGTGTTACTAGGAAAGTGCACCATAGTGCTCTCTTGAAAAGTAGCCGCCTGATGAATGGATGTTGAATGGCAATGAGTCTTGACCGTCCACCTAGTAGTTTCAAGAACGTTGGGACTGTCTTGTAATTGCCATTGTCATTTTTTTCTTGATACATGAGCACTTGGGTTACACCAAGCCAGGCATACACTATGTCGACTTGATATAGTCCGCATACGATACAGTAGCAGCCGATGGCGAATGGGACAACGGTGACGACGCGGATCGCCCTGCTGTAATGCAGAAAGATCAGTACGTAGCCTATCCAAAATCCAACGCCAAGCCAGGCTAGCCCTATGAGTACTCTACTCAATACTGTGTAGTTGGAGAAGGGAGAGCGTGATCTATGACGGTGAGACGAAGAATGATATCGCCAATCTGATATTTGATCGTGTACATTATGCATCGCCACAGTGCTTAGAAATTTGGGGAAACAGTCCATCTCTAGGAATTGGTACGCAATGGTCTTTAGATCTTCAAACACATCCGGGTCATGTCTTTGTTCGTGTTGAACGTTGTATAGCACTTTTTGCTTCACGCTATCCGGAATGTTTATGAGATACTTCGTGTTGGGATTTGCATTCGATAGATAGATGGTGCATAACTGTACTGCATTGGTAATCAGTTGTTTCCTTGTGATCTTAGGCTGTTTGTTTTTTCTGGTTTCTTTTCTTAGCATGTCATCTACCATGGAGGTCAAATGAAGATTATCCTCATCAACAACTCCTGACTGTCTTTTCCAGTCGTTTACTAGTTTCGATACTCTGGGGGAGTCATTCGTATTACCCTGTAAGAACTGTGAGACACGTTTGGTGTTTTGGAAGTCCAGGTACCCTTCGTTCAGTAGGGCATCTAATAGAACTGATGAGGTCACTGACTGGTCGTCGCTGTCTTTGTCCTGCGACGTCTTCGTCTCCGGCTTACGTTCGTTGGCAAAATCGTATGACTCGATGGATTCTCTTACGCTCCTTACATAGTCTTTGCAGAGCCTTATATGCGCCATCAGATCAATCCAAAAATCGAGATAGTCAATAGCATAGGGAAATTGCGAAAGGTAAGTGTAGAACTCCCATGAATCAACTGGTGGGTTGGTGGCTTGTATCAGGACTTCATACAGAGTTGGTAACCTTTCTCGTTGTGCCTTTTCGTAATCGATCTCCGCCATTATGCTCACTCTGTCCAATTGACCGTCTTTGGACCCTTTAGTGATGTATTGGAGGTTCTTAGAGATGTAAAATGATGAGAACTGATCTGATCTGTTCGAAACATTCTCGATGTCCTAGTTTGTTTTGTTTCTCGGGCTTGTTATTAATTACCAGCCATGCGAAAAAAATAATAATAGAAAGTGAAGGGGCTGTCGTAACACATAATTCACCACTTTTACTCGAAAATGATTAAATTCTTACACAAGGTATTCTACTAAATATTCAAAAATGCTACCGAATCTTAAAACAGCATCCATATCGATCCGCCAATAATGACCATAAGAATTACGGCTGTTATTATTGCTGCTCCAGCGCGATCTTTAGTCTGGATATCCAATTTGTTCTGTAGTACATTTGCAGATGAAGTGTTAAGACCAGCGTTAGCATCACCTACAGAAGAACCACCGTTGTCAGCTGTTAGAGGGCCAGGCATATCATGAATCAGTAGATTCTGAATCACTTCTAAAGCGGACATTTGTTCACCTAGACCATAATTCTCATCGTAAGTCTGTTTATTCCAGTTCAATCCACATGTGTGACCGTCTCTCCCACCGTCACAGGATGCTGCCGCAGCTTTGGCACTTTGTTCAAGTAAATTATCAACAGTAGATTGCGTAGATGGGACTAAAACGCTTGTTAGGCCAAGCATTCGCGAAAAAATACTCTTGAAGGATCTTTGATCATTATTGCAAGTAAAACTATTCTCCTGTTGGCACGCACTTTCATACATGATTGAGTTCTTGAAAAAATAAGTTTGGGCACCACCTAAAATTTGCTGAACGCGTTCTTCCCACATGGAGGAGCCATTGGTGGCATTATACATGAAAGAAAGTCCCCCTAAAACAACACCATGGTTATATGACCATTCATACTTGACTATCGAAGTGCAATTATCATCAATCTCCGCACCGTCAAATACATTACCTTTATCCTTCAAAACGACATATCCAACATCAACAAGCCAATCAAAGACTTTCTCGGCAACTTCCAGATACGTTTCATTTCTAGTATATCTACCAAGTCTGGCAGCAATTTGGAACAGACACGCGTTGGAAATTGTATTCTTATAATTGTAACCACCGTTCCAGGTGAAAATCTGCCACCTCAAACCACCACCACAGCTTGACCCATCCCATCTGCTGTAAAGCTGATTGAAAATAGCTTGAGCCATAGCCAGCCAACCGGGAGACCCATCAGTGGGATTCGTGAAATTGCGCTCCACGGCTCCCATGAGGGTGAGCCCCCAAACACCTTGATCATCATTACCTTCAACCATTGTCTGATTTTCAGGCATAAAATCATAGTGGGGACCCGTTTGCGCCAATAATGCATCAAGTATGGTTTGTTCGTATGAGTTATTACCACAGAAATACCAATTATCAATCATACCTCCGAAAGCTTCACCAGCCTGCCACCAATAGTATGGAGGTTGGAACATACCGATAGTACCCCCGTAATTTTTACCATCATAGTAATCCATCATACCCTTCTGGATTAAGGCCGTTGCGTCGCACACTGAATCCTTGGAACTGGCGTCTAGCTCTATGGCCAACACGGGCAACATAGGCACGAGCAGGCAGTAAAACCAATAACTAAACATCATCTTGCGATCTCTCTGTTAATGGTCCTAGTCTTTGGCTTTGAGAGCGTTTTTCCCCGTTAGAATGGTCCTCTCAAGGTTGCTACGTTTGTTATGTTGAAGTGTTTTATTTTTGGGAGCTGGGGAACGCGCCTAACTTTGGATGGGGCTGAGCCAAAACGTAACTGAATATGAACAAATAGCGAGAACCCTGACAAAGATACTCTTTGCGACGTGACTTGACGGTATTTAAACGTCTACGAAGTGTATTTAATGCTTTTTGGGAGGGAGATTAACAGAGATATTGTAAGCAAAGGACGCTGTCGGGGTGTTATATTCTAATTATCGTAGTACTTATTTGTGTAGTTGGCGAAGAAGTCTAGCATGTTGTCCTTCGTCAATTGATAGACTGAATCAGAGAACCTGGACGAGATCTCGTTGGAGATCTTGGTTAATCCCATATCTTGTACCGCTTCACTTAGGCCATCCAGTAGGATGATGGAGAATTCTATATACCAGCGGTGGTTCCAACAGCAAACTTTAACTACCAGGTCAATAATGGTGTTATCAAGCTCACTGATACGCGCTATGATGGCCGAGGAGGTCATTTCTGAATTTGGTAGACTTGACTGTAGTCTAACCCTTTGACGTTCTTTAATGCAGTATTCCAACAGCCTTCTAGCACATTCGGCTGAAAATCTCTGAGTGAGGCCCTTTTGGAAAGCACGAGCGGCTTCTGGGAGATGCCCCAAACGACGAGCGCATAGACCAAACAGCTCCCATTCGAACGTTAGCTTATTGTACTTTGAGTATTGAGCTTCGAAATAGAGTTGTTCGGTTTGCCATAGCGTGTAGGTTTTCAAGTCCTCATATAGCAGCATAAAGAGGTTATCTAACCATCTTTCGCATAATCTTTTGGAGCGTAAGGAATGTTTGGATATGTTTACATTGTGATTGGTATGTTTCTTACCGTTCTCTATCGGCTGTTGACTTGAGCTCTCGACTGGAGGTGAAGTTGACGAATCTTTTACGGCTTTATCCGTTTTGTTAACTTCGTCTGTTGAGACTTGATATTCTTCTTCCATGACAAAGATTTTCGATCTATACTTCAATAGCTTTTCCCAGCCGGTAATTTGAACGATCTCAGTCAGAAGTTTATAGGTCAACTGAAAAATTGACTTCAGATTAGAGGCAGCCAAATTTGCTAAGACAGGATCTGCATTTTTATGTTCCCTTTGAATATCTTGCGGATCGAGGGAACTGACTTCGTCATAAACTGCATCGACTGGCAATGGTAAATGTAAACTGGAGTCTGATGGTATTGGCACAACCCTCTTCAAAGCATATTTCTCTTTTAAAGGTGTCATGGGACAAGCGTTCAAAGTCAGGAGAGCGTTTTCGATATCGTTCAGCTTGATATAGGACTCGGCCAATAGGTACCAAGGTTTGAATTCACTTGGTGAGCAGTTGACAGCAGCTTGCCCAGTTTTCTTGGCCAACTGGTAATCTTTTTTGACTTTGATCAGAAAGTCGGCTTGCAAACAGAGAAGATCAGCTTTGTAGCTTAGATCGGGTGGCACCTGTGACTCGTCTTCCAATTTGAGTAGCGCCTCATTGGTTAACTCGATGGCGTCTATCTCTAAATCATTGGTTAGTAGTACACGTACCAATACAACAATTGCTTCAGGATGTTCTTGAACCAATTTTTCCAACATAGGACGACACTTGTCGATGCTATGGGTCAATCTAACTATTTCGACCAGGGTTTCTATCAGATAGTTATTTGTTCTTGTGATGTTCGTCACGTAGCAAGGCCCACCCAATTCGGGACCCCGATGGTAAACCAATGGGAATAAATTGATAAAGATATCAGCCACGTTATCAAGCTGGCCGGAGGTCAAAGGATTGATAATCAGGGTTTCTACAACGTTTTGAACTTCTCCTTCTTCTGCATTATCCTTCATTAGCATAATAGAACGCACCACCCCACTGAAGAACGTTTCTGCCCAAATCAAATCATGATCGTACTCACTATCGCTCCCAACGTGTAATTGCTCGCCCTGAGAGTCGAGTATGAAAGTCTGCACTGTACCTGGGATATGAACAACAATGTTGACGTCGCATTTTCTAAAGGTGTTCCAGGTGGAAAAGGATATTCTGGCCACGTTGAAATTTTTAGTCTTACCGAACCACGCTTGCGGCTCCTCCGCGATAGTATCAGCGATTGTCTTTAGAAAGATAGCAATCGAGGTGGGATCTGAAGTGTCAACCCCCAGCGAGTAAAAAAAAGTACCCGTTTCGCCCTTCAGCTTATCATTGGAATGTAGACCGGTGACGATCGAGGACTGATCTCCTACGCCGGCAGCGGAACTTTGAGCCCCACCACCGGAGGCCCTGTCCTGAGATGTACCACTACTTGCACGACCACGCTGCTGATGATGATGATGGTCATTCGCGCTCGAGTGTCCATTTGTTTGGTTGGACGAAGAAGAAGGAATGTATTTCACCATGGTGATCAGATCTGGAGGACCCAAATCCTGGAACTGAGGGATCTTCAACCGCCGCTCGTTGAGAGCAAACCCAACGGCTTCCTCCTTAACTTCAGGAATTGAACTTTGCGAGAACATTTGGGGGGTCAATGAACGTTTCTCCTGCGGCTACTAGAACTCCCTCGAGTTAAACTTCTGAACTAGTTCATAAATATATACACATTTATCATAGGGGAATAAAGAGTCAGGGCTTGGAGAAAAACATCATATGTCACTATATACGTAGTGTATTTTCTTAACGGCTTCACTTTTACCCTGTCTTAGTTACATATATATATGTGCATATAGCAACAATACTCAGCCTTTAACCAGTCTTATCCTCATCAAGGTCCCATTCTTTTGCAGTAAGACAGTATTTCTCCGGTGGCAGTCTTACACCCCACATGCCCATGACCTGCGGCAATGCCTTCTTGTTCCGCTCTGCAGCCAACTGTAACAACAACTCCTTCGGGGCGGTCGGCTTGAATTGATACTGAGTTCTTGCCGCTATAGCCAGCCGTATATCTTCCACTGTGAGGCCCTGGTTCGAAGACTCAGCGTAATCACTGTATACAATAGCGTCCTTGAGTACGCCGCGGGTGTATCTGAAGGCGAAATCCATGAGTTGCAAGGGAACCTGATCCTCGTACTGATGGATCGATTGAGACGCCAGCAAGAGATGCAACAATCTCACGTCTCTTGGGACATCCTCCTGTGATGCGGGCTCCGTACCAGCTCCAGGTACTGTACCATTGTTAGGAGCAGTCATTTCAGAGGCACATTGGGTACCAAACCACCTATTCCTTTGCAATCCTTTTGGAGCGCTCCATCCACTAATAACCGTTGAAGCCCGCTGGTCAGTCTACAAAAATTGGGAAAAGGTTTCGGTATCCGGGTAACTCCATCATGCCGTGTAGTATGATTTTTAGTATGATTTTTTAGTTTTCCTTTATAGAACCTTATAGAACCTCATAGAAAAAGTAAGCGGTTTTCGGTGGGCGGCAATTATATAAATAAGGAGAAGGGTGGCAAATGGTTAGAAGCTGATCAACAAGTCCACTACGGCAAGAACAACAAGAAAACAACAGTGATAAAAATGTCTGATTGGGAGTCAACAACAGTTATTGGTCAAAGAGCTAGAACGGGGGGATCAGGTCCTCGTGCTAACGTGGCAAGATCTCAAGGTCAGATTAATGCCGCTAGAAGACAAGGTTTGGTTGTATCAGTGGATAAAAAATATGGTACTTCGAATGTCAAGGGTGACAGTGAAGGTCAGAGATTGACTAAGGTGGATAGAGAGACTGATATTGTGAAACCCAAGAAGTTGGATTCCTCGGTGGGTAAGACCATCTCCAGAGTCCGTACCGAGAAGAAATTGTCTCAAAAGGATTTGGCTACCAAGATCAACGAGAAACCTACTGTTATTAACGATTATGAAGCTGCTAGAGCCATTCCCAACCAGCAAGTGCTTGCCAAGCTTGAAAGAGCTCTTGGTGTCAAGCTAAGGGGTAAGAATATCGGTGAGCCGTTAGGAGGTCCTAAGAAGAAATAGGACAGCCGGGATTCTTGTAACGATTAACGACACCACCATCATTATGTAAACTTCTCGTTAGTAATAGTTTGACCCTCTGAGCATTCACGTATATAAAAGATTTGTAATGACAATTGGAGAAAATTTTTTCTTTAATCTAGAAGGGGAGAAAAAGTTTGTACAATGCCATCCTGATCTCTGACTAAACCATACTCGATACGCATAGTGATGGCTACTCTACATTTCAAACCTGTCTATGAAGACTCTGAAGTGTTTTCCATCTCGGGGAAGGCTTTGAAACTTACCACAAAGGCCGATATTGATCCGTATTTATCAGATCTATCTAAATTGACAAAATGTTCCAAGCTCGATCTCTCTGGTAATACCATCGGGACTGAGGCCTCCAAGGCTCTAGCCGACTTTATAAATACTCATGAATCGGTGAGGGAGAATGTTCAGGAGATCAACTTTGCAGATTTGTATACTTCGAGATTGGTCGATGAAGTGGTCGATTCGCTGGGTTTCTTGTTGCCTGTCCTTT
This sequence comes from Torulaspora quercuum, assembly GCA_946403475.1. Lineage (NCBI taxonomy): Eukaryota > Fungi > Ascomycota > Saccharomycetes > Saccharomycetales > Saccharomycetaceae > Torulaspora > Torulaspora quercuum. The sequence continues at coordinate 281,462 of OX291448.1, forward strand.
TGAAATGTCCCAAGCTGGAGATCTTGAATCTCTCTGACAATGCATTTGGTTTGAGAACCATTGAACTACTCGAGAACTATATTGCCAATGCTGTCCATTTAAGACACTTAATTCTAAGTAACAATGGTATGGGGCCCTACGCTGGTGAAAGAATTGGTAAAGCACTTTTTCAACTGTCACAAAACAAGAAGAAACAAAATGAGCCTCTCTTGGAGACCTTCATCTGTGGTAGAAATAGATTGGAAAACGGTTCTTCTTTGTACTTGGCTCTAGGTTTGAAGAGTCACGGTGATGGTTTGCAAAATGTCAAATTATACCAGAATGGTATTAGGCCAAAAGGTGTGGCTACTCTGATCCATTATGGTCTCAAATTCAACAAGAACTTGAAAGTGCTAGATCTACAGGATAATACTTTCACAAAATCTGCCTCTCTCGTGCTCGCCAAGAATTTACCGGTCTGGAAAGATACATTGTTAGAGTTAAACGTGAACGACTGCCTCTTGAAGGAGGTCGGTATCAACGAAGTTTTCAAAGTTTTCAATGATGTTAAATTCGAAAAATTACAAAGCTTAAAAGTTAACTACAATGAAATGATTCAGGATACGGTGGAGAACTTGCTTTTACCCGCTTTAGAGAATGGGAATCTACCCCAATTGAAAACTTTGGAAATCAATGGTAATAGATTACAGGAGGACTCTGAAGCGCTAGATACTTTACAGGCATTGTTTGACGATCTGGAATTAGACGATTTAGAAGAATTAGATAGCGATGAAGATGAGAGCGATGAGGGTGAAGATGAGGATGAGCAACTAGAAGAAGTTGAAACCGAAGTCTTGGAAAAAGAATTGGCGGAACTATCGGTTGACGATATAACTGAGGATTTATCAAAGACGCATATCTAGGACTACTTAATTTTAATACCATTTTCCATAGAATTGATCATTCTTTCCTTCTCGAACCATTGGTTTTCTAACCATTTCTCTAAATTTCGGCTTTTGTTTGGTAACAAGGGCCCTAATTCATGCTTCTTTATGTGAATCATGATTACAATCGGTGGTTTGCTGTTTCTATAATTTTCATCGCAACCACTTAAGTCTTTACCGGGATGCAACATTTCAAGAATCGAGGGATTCACTTGTTCTAATTGATAGCCATCATATATACTGAACTGACCATCGACATGATCATGGCCAACGTTCGTGTATGTTGGCTTATAATAAACGATGGTTAAATCATATAAATTTTGGCTGATTGTGAGTTTTTGTTTGACTTTGGTTGGGTTATCTTTACTCTCAGCATCTTCACTGGTCATATGGATGTAATCATCGGAACTTGATATTCCCATGACCATACAAGCTTGAGCATTTTCTTGCTCTATTGTATTCCGGGTATGGGGAGCAGCTTTAATAAAAAATTTGTTAACACCATTGCTGAAGAACACTCGAGCAGTTCCAAGCATACTACGTTCTTCTTTGGTTTTCACATCATTGATATAAGCGAAACATCGTATGGTACTAATGAAACTTTTGAAGCGTGGATATAAGACGTTGTAAAATTTCGCCACGAATGGATAATCTTGATTCAGCTTCCTCTGGACAATACTCAACTCTGTCGTCATAACGTTCACTTCGGGGAAAATCGTGAGAACTTGATTACCACTATTTGTTAGATGGTCCTTTATCTTACTTGGAATAACGAAAGCGTTTTCGTCCTTTATAAGAATATTTTTCATCAGTGATAGATGTGGGAAGTTCACAATCTTACCCCAAGTGATAAAGTTTAATTTAGGAATTGGTGATCGACCGTCGCTCCAGAACTTCTTCAGTATCTCCCGCTTCTTTTCGGATAGCAGAGTTTGCTCATCGCATTTTTGTATCAAGTAGTTGATTAATATATAGTCATTGATCGATCTGTGGTTCGCTAACAAAAGCGTAGTCTTTAGTCCACCTTCTTCATCAAACAGTTCAAGTTTATCACTTTCAGCAGTGAAAAAAATATGAACATTCTTATTATTTTTCAAAGTCATTTCAACCAAATGTATTTGAAATAACTGTTGTATTAATTGTGAAATTTTTTGCAAAGTAGGGATTAACTTCTTTTCTATGCTGAAGAGAAGCTTTGGAAGCAATCGCTTTCCATGTTTGCCAAAGAATGGAATACAGGTCCAGAGGGCAGCATTCACACTCAAGGTGAGCTTACTTAATTGGCTTGCTACTAGAAACTCCAATACTGTAATTTCGAAAGATATCATTGATTGAAGGAGAATGTAGGAACCCAGAATAATCAGCCTTATGCCAACGTGAGCCCAATCGAATATATCCCATTTTTTGACCTCAAGAATCGAACCAACAATATTGGTCTCCAGACTGTCTTTCAAGGCCATGCTAACGTCTGTTTTCACTTGAATCTCACCGTTCGATGGGTGATTGGTTCTTCCAGTTATACATTATGTGTTGATAATACATTCAAACTATTTGTGTCATCTGGCGCACAAACCCATTCACCAATTTTGCAAAGAAAAAACATTCATCTCTTCGGTATCGAATAATTTGGATTAAGTCAACAGAACAGCACTTCATACCTCATCGATAGAGGTTTTAATAGAAGCAGACATGTTGATCACTCCGCTTGGCTTGAGTAAAGTGTTAAGGGTTGGCTCTTTAAATCCAACTAGCCCGGCATTGGTTCGTTGTCTCCCAATATCTCGCACTACTCGGAGACTGATATCTCTGAAGCCAGATCTCACCAAGTTTAAGTTGAATCCTCCCCCTCCGGGAGGTGTGGTAGGTGGTGTCAACGATGCCTATAAGCCGCCGGAGCCCGATCATTTCCATGGTTCGTACCACTGGGATTATGAAAGGATCACGGCAGTTTCATTGCTTCCCTTGACAACTATACCCTTATATCTCTCCCTATCGGGTGGCATCGTTCCCCCTCTACTGGATGCCTCACTCTGTGTCATGCTGTTACTCCATGTCCAACAAGGCCTTATGAGTTGCATTATCGACTACATACCCAAGAGAAAATTCGGCATATGGCATGATTTTGCACGCTATCTTCTTTATGGAGGCTCGGCATTGGGGCTCTATGGAGTTTATGATCTTGAAACAAGCAATAGTGGTTTGATAGACCTCATTGGCAGTCTTTGGAAGAAGGACGAATCAAACCTATTTGTTTTTGGAAAAGATTGATAGGAAAGAACACAACTATGTATATATTTCAGTTCCTACCACAGTATTGAGGTGGTAAATATAATGTAACTAGAGTAGATGGGTTGGGAACTGGTCCACAAGCCATATAAAGATTACCAGTTTAATGTTTAGTTTGCCATCGCTCGTTGAATAGCTCTATATAGAAGTCAAGAGAGGTAATACGAAAGTAATGCTAAGTAATCTAACAATATATGGGACGCATGAGATCAGTCTATTATACTTCTATCTGTTTATATACGGCTATTGGATCTCATTTTGACCAGTTTCACATTTACATGTGAAAAATGACTGCCAAGTCACAGTTGATTTCAATGAGGCTTTCGCACTTAGACAATATTAGCCTCTTAACTGTCGCGCTGCTCCCTTCCTTGCAAGTTCATCTGCCATTTCATTACCAGGTTCGCCCGCATGACCTTTCACCCATTCAATAGTGAAACTACCGTTGTTCGAAAAGGATGACTTGTTGACCATATAGAACTGTTTAACTTTAACAAACTTCTTTAGCAATGGTACAATTAGATCATTGTTAGGTAATTTCTCAAGTTCTTGGCCGTCGTATGCAGAATACCTGTCGTTCAGGAGCTTAGCCACATATTCAGAATCCGTCTTTATCTGATAAGATTTTCTGTCGGCCTTAACAGCCAAATTTTCCCATATTTTATCCAAAGCACTTGCAACAGCCTGAATTTCAGCTCTGTTATTAGTCTGTGCCCCAAAAATCAGTGGCTCTGAAATGTTATTCTCAGGCTCATCCTCAAAATATACACCGTAACCTGCCGATGATGATTTTGTACCATTAGCCAAGGCCGAACCGTCGCAGTAAACCCTGCATGTCTTTGAGAATTTAGTTGCTTCATCAGGCAAAGCATAATTCGCTTCGAATTCATTCCTGGAAAGCCCAATCAGTTGGAAGTCAATTACAGGATTTGTAGTCCCATTCATGAAGTCAATTGCACGAGACTCGTCTTCAAATTTCTTGAAAGAAAGACCTTTCTCACCTTTAACGTATTGCTGACATTGGCCCCAGTCATTGAAGATTCTACTGGGAACGTTGGGGTTACTACTCTTAACGGAATAAAACTTCGATTTATTGACATGAGAGCTGCGACTTCTATCAGCAGCAAATCGCGTCGAAGGGGACCTGGCATTGGGTGCTGCATGCAAATGTCCATCGAACGACTTCGAACCAGAAGAGCCATTTGAGAATGCTTTTGCTTCCGCATACGTGTCAAATTTTTTGTATCGAGCACCTCCATATCCAGCCACCTGTTCCTTGCATTCATCCCATGAGCTGAATACACCTTGTCTTCTTCCATTTTGGACAGCATAAAACCCGCCTTTTCTTGCCATACTGATCACTTGTGTCGTGTTAAGTCGATATAATTCCTGTTGTCTTCGTGAAAGAATACTCCTTGGCGTCAAGACCTTTTTCAGATGTTTTAAGCCTTGTAAGAACCTTTTAACAGATATATACTGGCCGTTCCCAGTACGCATTAAAAGCTGTAATTCATCAAAACACCCGTGGCTGTGTGTCAGGGAAACCGCCAGTAGTGGTTTTCGTTGGGTTGTACATGGGAGAACAATCTTCCAGTCAATCTTTCAGGCAGAACGCAGCTTGCGAAAAAAATAATCAAAGCAAATTTACTTGTTCGACAGCTTACGAGTTCTCCTACAGGCGTAGATATAAATCCACTCTGATCGATTGATGGAATGATCTATGTAAACTTCTATACTATTACATCTGCCAATGATAAGTATAAATGGCCCGAACCTAAAAAGTCATTCTTGTTAATCTCCCTTTCGCTGGCAAAGCACATGAAGAGCAGACAAAGGCTTCTCCATTGCCAGCCATCGAGCCTGAAATGACAGCTCTCCAGCCTCACTGGAGAGCTATCTGACTCTTGTACAAGAAAACTCAAAGTAATGAAATGCGGTCCATTTATGGATGGCCCCGGCACCAATACGGCAGCAATTTCTCCGCTATCGCCTTCATTCAGGTTGGTGAGATCTTGCAATATTATGTTCTGTAGATCATACGAAATGCTCCAGCACTTATCCCGCACAACGTTCTTTCAGATGTCTCCGCCATAGAGTTAGATATCCTCAGATATCAATGGGTCCAGTTCAGAAGGTATTATCAATGACCAAGCGTCCTTCTCATTTTCTGAGTGCAATACTGTCATGGGGATACCCTGAATGCGCCAAGCCTCACCGTAACATCTCCTCTGTTATTCTACGGTTGAAATATTGACTCGTATTTAGGCCTAAGTAACATATTAAACTTGCTTCCCTAGTGTCTAAGTGGGGTCGTCATAATGAGATGGATATTCCTTACTATCCGGACCGAAGAACTCCACACGAAAAGCTCACTAAGCCCGAATTTATATTTCAAGTATACTTGCTTGTTCTGCCCCACACGCCCCAGAGTATCCGATGAGGCAGGCTTTAACAATGCTATTCTTCACGCTTCAGTTCATTCCCCATTCCATCGAGATGCTTAGCGATAACCAAGTCAATCAACAAACAAAAAGTCCATGCGTATTGTTCTTAAAACCGATGTAATGCTAAAATGTTTCTCTACTGCATAACTGATCTGACATGTCACCCAAAAAATATGTTCCTCCAACCGATTTTCCTGTAGAACGGTCATCTCCCGAGTTGGATGATGACAGCAGAGCTTACTTATGTTTCAAACTCAATTAAATCTTGTTGCTTACTCACAGTCCCGGGAGAAATGGTTCTTAAAGTTCTGCTATTCTTGACCGCAGCATCCGCTCCTTCCATCTCGCCCAGCCACGAAGAACTCAAAAGCTCTTCATGTTCGCTGGTATGATCAGATGTCAGATCTTCGAGATCCTCGAACTTGTCTTCCTTATTACCATAAGCGTGTCCAGTAGATGCTGTACCGCTTTCAGCGGATGCAATGCTGCTTCTAGTGGCCACGGAGTCCACACGACGCCTCACTTCTTCAACCACCCTCCTGCCATCGGCAATGATACCATCAAACATATTCCTTAACGCCTTATCTTTGGTATCTGACAAGTCCACACGCTGATCAACGTGAATGGAATGTCTGAATGTTACTGTGAAGAAAAGCTCGTATGTTTCGTCCGCTAAGACGATCATTCTAAAAGTAGCCAAATCGATGACTTTCGGATGCGTGGGGTCCAGAGCGGCGTTCGCCCGCATTGAATCATATCTCTTCTGTTTCACATTCTTGGACTCATCTTCGTTATCAGAAAGATCGATTAGGTCGACCTCCTCTGCTATTTCTAAGGGTTTCGCATATTCGAATGATCTTTGTAAAAAGCAACTAGCTGCTCTTAAATAACGTTCTGTTTGTTCAGTCTTGTACTTAGCTTCATCAATTGTTACCCCGGAAGGAAGCTTCAACTGATCCATAGTCATCTCGGTTCCATTCTCTTTTACAATTCTATCGGCAATATCATCTTCAATTGATCTTTTTGTCAAGAGATCAACGAACTTGCTAGTCTTCCAAGGCTCCGTGAGGAACAACAAACCTTCAGAAATTTGCAAGACTTCTTCTCGTTGCAACTCACCATCACCGTCTTCGTCGTACAACGAAAAGAAGTAGTTTATAGATTCCAATAAATCACGCGTCAACAGTTTATCTAGCCCAGAAACCACGTCATTCAAGGTGAGATCGCCAATGTTGCTAGAGTCCCAACTATTGAATAACCTCCTGAGAAAACCCCTCTTTTGTTTGCGGAAGGCTGGATCACCATCGTTCTCACTGGGCTTGCACCAATCACAGAACTTGCTCAAGAATTGCACAAAAACCTCAAAATCCATGTTAGAAGAGCCGGTTCCCATACTTATTTTGTGACTTTCAATGCTCTGGTAAAAGATATCATATATGTTGGAAAGCTGCTCGTCTGTGAGATTGAAAATTTTTGGCATATGACGCAACTGCGTACGTTTCACGAAAGTCTCGATATTTTGTAATATACCCTTCTGATGTCTATTCCTTTCCTGTGCAACCATGTTCTCCTCTATGACGCTAAATTCTTTGAAGGCAACCACCAAAAGCTCCTGGAATTTCGATATCTGTTTATACTTTATATCGCTGGATTCAGGATGAGCACTTTGACTTAGGGTTTGAAAGTAGTTCTTTAGTATGGCAATGAACATGCCGTCATCTTCTGTTTGCAGTAGGTCATCGCCGTTAACCTTTAAAATAGCCAATGCAACCTGAAACAACGTCTTAGAACCATTCATAAAAAATATGTCCATTATCCTAAATGCATATTCTAAAGGCATGGAAGTGAAAAACAACGACAGAAACCATGGAAGCGAGGCAACTGAAAGTTGAATGTCATGCTCCACAATATGATTCCAAAGTACAGGCATCTTTTCTTCGACAAAAGCCTCAAATACTTTTTGATCCAGTAAAGTACCGTACATTGTCTTTGAATAATAACCTGGTACGTATGTATCACACAGGCTCGATAGACACCAAAACGCTTGCTCCTCTGTCATGAAAATAAGAAGTCCTGCGACGACGATATTCATGGCTTGACAGTATCCAACATCCGGATTCTGCCACGAATACGCAGTGAGAACATTCCTGAGGCGTTGAATACCTTCTTCAGTTTGATAGGCGGAGTATTCAGGCAAGGACCTTTTCAAATCCTTTTCAATTTCCTCTACCGCTTGGGAAACCTTGCCTTCGTTTTCCTTCAATACTTTTTCATACTTACCAGGATTTGACTGCCTCAAGTACATCGATCCACAACAAAGCTCCCAGATCTCACCTCTCATTCTATTAGGAACCCCAATTCTTATTAATTTCTGGAATTCATGATTTTTAACTATAGCTAGATTCTCACCATTCTCTTTAAAATAATTGAACCATAATCTTAATCTTGCCTTTTCTTTGGCAACAGTTGGATTTCCTGGAAATCGGAAGTGCTGACCTAGTCCAGCGCTTGGTGCAGTGATATCTTTGGCTTGCAGGAGATTTTTCCGTAGGAGGAACTCCGAGTAACAGGTTGCTAAGAACTCGGGCAGTTGCTTTGCATTGGGTATATTTTCCTTCAGTTTCTTCTTCAATTGATCGCAGAATTGCTCGGATCTGTACCGTAGCCCAATAAACTGAATAAGTATTTGAGTACCAGAGTATAACGTTACAATGAGCGAAAAAGCATATGCTGTGGAGGGTGCCCTTTCGACACGTTTAATTGTTGAAAGATTTGTTATCATTACGCAGGACGAATGATCAAAAGCATCTCGAAAGACGAGGAAATGAGGAGTTAAGAACAACCTTCCTGAATATACGTAAGCCATTGCCTGCTCTCCCTTCTTGCCCTCATTTCTAAGGGTCCTTGAACTACCGAAAGTACTTATAAAAGATAGATCCGCATTAGTGTCATCGATGATATGCTCCTCAGATGGCAATTTGTATTCTAATCTAAACTTTTCGTCTCTTGTCAATGAAGGGGTAAAATTCTCGGCTAACTTGTCTAAGAACGGGGCCTTATTACGAAGGCTACCTAGAAAGGACATCTGTCAAATGGCACAGAATAAGATAGCTTCAGGTAGCACTTCAGTCTAGAGAATTCCTTTTTTGACTCAAAACTATCACTTCTGTCCGCTATTAAATGTTAACTTGTCAAGATCAAGAGATCATCCTCGCGCGCCTAGCAGTTTCCCACTTGGAATGAGCCGAAATTCCCAGCTTAATAAAGCACACTGAACTTTCAGTATTTAAAGATGTGCGGTGCGACGCTATTCATGGGGATCAAGATGCATCATGGCATTGCGTAAACTCTCTCGTTCAACATCTACAATGTCGAAACTAGTCCAAGATTAGAGAGAGTCTCCCAACACTACTCCGCCCTTGTAGATTATCTTTGAGAGAGTAACTAGATGCAGCTGCCACAACAGATTTCACTGCAGCATTGAGCCTCTTTTAGATGTGTTTCGGAAGTGGTATCCATTGGCACGCTTAGAAGAGGCCATTCTTGTGCGTATGGTGCAGTATTGAAAGCAGCCTGTGGAGAGCTCTGAGATGGTCGGGCCCTCTCTGCTCTCTCAGTTTATCCAGCTCTATGTAACTTGCGTTGAAGATGGTCAATATTCCAGTGTGAACTATTATGCTTCCCATTTTTATAACATTATGCTCAAGATTATTCCATTTATAAAGTTCAAATAATTGGGCAGTTGTACCGACAGAGGTCCCCGCCAGTCTTTAGCACATTTCGTTAAGTCCAGAAGGCAGTATCTACGAGAAGTCACTACAGACCGAGTGTTCGATTAGGATGCATAACTAGCCAGAAGCTTGGTAGACAAAACCATTTGAGAGATTTACGAGAGATCAGAGTTATTTTATTCTACTTCATTAAACTTCATTCTTCGTAATAGGCTATGTATTTACGTTTCGCATATATGCCCGACTGGCTTCTAGTGAAGGCAGTAATGGGGTTCCTTCTAACATTTATTTAACTGATGCCTAGTCCTTACCCATTGTTTGTGCTAGGGAAGAAAGGCTGAACTGTGTCATCTTCCTCATCTGGAGATAGATCGACATTTTTAATGCCATTAGACGAGGTGAGAGAATGGGTTGATCTCCTTTTTTGAGTGTGAATTGAACCGGCAGTGCTTTGCTCACCGTTGGAATCCCATTTCAATAGCTGAGAAATATCCATTGAAGCCTTTAGTTTGTTCTCTTTCTTATGAGGGATAAGCTTATTACCAATAATGTGCCCTAAATGCTGTAAGACGACTTTTGTGATATCCCGCTTCAAAGCAGCAAACAACTCATCTCTTGACCACAATTTGTGACGATACTCAAGGTTTGGAACTTTGACAATCAAATTATCTACATCCGTGAGGACGTGGTGTGCCCCTTTGTAGCACACTGACATTGTGGTCCTTTTGATAACGACCGATCGTACGTTGAAATACGTTCCAGACCTCTTGACCATTTCATTGATATTTTCATCTGGCTGATTTAACATCGAAGTTGTGATTTTCTTGGGCTTTCTCTTTTTAGTTATTGATTTTGAGTCACCTGTCGAATGAATGCTCGTCAGATCCCAGGAATCCAAATCTTTACCATCAGAACTAGACTTTGCAGACGAAAGGCTGCTATTCGAATTTGAGCGTCTCATTCCGTTTGAGTTTAAGACTACAGCTATAGATGGCTGCTTAGGGGAAACCTCGCGAGCTGGTATAACAACCTTCTGCTTGTCCTTTGATGGAAACAAATAACTCATAATTCTCTCTGATGTTAGGTGATCCATCTTGAATAGAATCGGCTGCAACGTAACTACCATCTCCACCAAGTCCGAAATACCCCCAACTGGAGGTCCCAATTTCCAAAAGATTTCAATCATTGGGATATCACTACGATACTGCGGATTATTTTCAAAAGGTGCCAGAAGCTCCAAATAAACTGGTGATTCTTGTTGGTTGAAGCACTGTAAAGAAGATATTGCCACCACATTACTGTTAGAGCCGTCAGATGTTTGGGAGCGAATGAAATTTGACATGCCCAAACCAATAGTAATGAAAGGCTTCTTGTCATCATCATACAATTCCCAAATAAGTTCGTCCGTACCAACATGCCAGTTCAACTTTTTCTGAGTCGACTTGCTGCCGCTTACCATTCGATCGTAATTTTTTTTGATAGCTGTCATTAGGATAGACAGTTCCAACATGGTGGCCTGTATTTCAAATGTCAACTCCTGCTCCGTCTTACGAAATAACAAATTGTCGTGTACTTTCAAAAACTCACGGGTGTAATACTGCTCTTTTACCTTTCGCTGTAAGCTTGTAACAACTCCCACATCAAGTCTTTCGAGGTTATTTCTCACTTCATCAGCCAGCAACACCTTGGAAAGCTTTTCCACCTTTTCGTCTAGAGTCGAACCAAAAGACAAAAGATCTTGAGTTATATTGTATACTGCACAATATTGCTGAGATGTGGATGTGATTATTAAGCCGGGGAATCCAACTCGAAATTTAGAGTCATTTGATAGCCCAGCTATGTCCTTGTCGCTGAAGAACAATGGATTGGGAGCTGTATAGGTGAAAAACATTGATCTTCGTCTCAAAAACACATGCTTCTCGAGGAGAGAGCCATCATAACACATCTCCATGGGGATCCAAGGCGGCCACAGCAGAGAGCCTTCGTGCATACCATAGCCCTTTTTATAGAAACCATTACCTTCACTGGCCAATATATCATCTTTGCCAAGCGTAAAGAGTTGTATGTCCTTCGAAACAGCGCAATATCTTGTCTCTACTATGGTGTCAACATCCATAGGAACCCGTTTGCCTGACTTGCCAATTATCTGCAAAATATCAATAATACCCATCTCTATGTCTCTCGCAGCCAGAATGACAGCTGTGTCCGGTTCGAGGTTTGACATGAATTGCAGTTGAGGAGATATCAACCTAAACAAGTAGCTGTCAACGAAATCAAAATTGTCACTTGGTACTTCCCTGATCAATTCTTCGAATCGCTCAATAAACTCAGTGTTAGAAACTAGATCGTCACCCGTGAGCGCTTCATATTCGTTAAGCGAACTCTTTACATCTGTCAATGCTGTGCTTAACAATTCTTTTAGAATTGTTACAGATTTGTAAGTCAAGAAAAACTGCATAGACTTTCTCTCAAAAGCGTTCGAAGCATACTCAAAAAGATGATGTCTAATAGTGCGATTGATTTTGAACTGAATATTGTGCACAATGAACCGGTTGTCATAGGTAGACTCCTCTTGTAAAGTGGACGCTCTTCTCATAGATCTAAAGGACTGAATGGTATTTGTTCTAAGCAAGGAGGAACTAGTATCGTAGCTTTCAACCTCTGCCAGATGAAGATCAGCGCTCGAGATAGAGCTTTCACAATCATCAAACGAATAAATGCTTGGGACTGTTTCTGAGAGTTTCAAATCGTTTAATATAAGATGAATAATATGGAGCCGGTGCTTCAACTCATGAAGATGAGCCTTAAGCTCAGTGGAGTTTTTTCCAGCATTTCTTTTCGGTAGTCCATCATGGTGCTGCAATTTTTCAAGCGATTCGGTAACTTCGTTGATGTCTTTCTCGATCTCCACAGCTCTTTGCCGTGCCAGCCTTTCTTGAGTCCGCTCTGGATGGTTCTTTCCTATCATGCAGTTATGTGATTTTTCATCACCAAAAGGATAAGGCACCATATATCCGTCGTCATTCATCTTTCTGAAGTACGAGATTCGAGGGGAATAGAGCAAAGGAAGAGCTTCGAGCTTCAAAGGAATACTTGATTTCAAAGAAACCTGATCCAGATCAACGTAGTCTTGAAAATCATACCACTCGGATTCCTTCAATTGCGAAACGTCAATAGGAGAGAGCGGTATGCCATTATTCCCACTATTGTGATTAACACCAAGCCTTGACGCTACCATTTCCTCAACATCAGCCTCGTCAAAAATTGCCGAAAGTATTCGTACATCAGCTTCCGTGCAATCAATTTCCCCAGTTGACATTTTAAACTTCCATATGGGCTTCGACTTTTTTAGCTTTTCGTTGGTGTGGGTTAGCTTCACTCTTTTCTGGTGGAGGTCGATTCTCAAAGAATGGACTTTGCCTTTAACGCCGGTGAAAGACACATTGCTGCTATCGCCAAAATCAGTGTAATGTCTGTAAACATGGGTAAAGATCAGAGGTTCGAGATGCAGCTGATACTTGATTGTAAATAAAGATCTACCGAACTTCGTTGCATTCTGTACCAAATCAGTAAACAAGGGACCTTGCCTGATCGGACCTGATGTGTAAGTATGAAATAAGTTCCACCATTTTAGGAAGTGTGAGATTGTATAAGGCGCCAGGTAGAGACTGTTGGTAGAATTTCTTTCTGAAGAATAAACACCGATTGACATGTGGATGAAATTACTTCTGAATCCTCGATAGGAATCATGGTTTTCGATGTTTGACACATATTTGGGATGCACCAGCTTAATATCATAATGAGGTCTTGTAGGTGCGGACCTTTCTTCTTCGCCGGCATTATGAATGTCACCTTGTTCAAATAGTAGCCCTAGTTTCCAAATAACGTGGCCTTCCAACTTCATCAGAACTTTGTCAAACTTGTTGCTAGCCGTAAAATCGCGAACTGCGAGTTGAAACTTTTTTGACTCAAACTTTAGGAACTCTTTAGGATCTTTTGAACCATGAATGCGTATCACCGTCCCGCTTGACCAACAAAATGAGAGACCGGCTCCATCGTCCGCTATCTTGTAGGGGTTATCAGAACCTTTTATATTCAAATGGAATTCACTGGTGTCCGAGAACTCGTAGGTCCATTTCCCGTGAACAAGATATCTGAACTTGTCCCAAAATCCTAGTTTCAAAGAAGGATCATCCTGGGGTCTAGTCAAATAATCAAACCACAGCATCAATGAAGAATACCCTGGCTGCAAAGATTTACCCCATGTTATGGATGTTGGTTTGGAAGAATTGACGGTCGAGTTTATCTTGAAATAAGTTTTCACAGAATTGAGGGTACGAATTATGTGCGATCCATAGATGGAGTTCGTCTGAGAGTAAGGTTCTGTCGTTGCGGATGGAACAAAGGGAACATAAACAGTTCTTAATGAAACTTTTTCAGGCATCTTTTCACCAAAAACAATGTCTCCTGTCGTATGTGTATCAGGGAATGAAATAGCCGGTATTGGATAATCACGCAGCCTTAGTTCCCAGAGCTGTGTTTGAATATCAATTCCCAGAACGATCAGCAAAGTATAAACTCTGTTCTTCGGCACACCTTTTCCATACTTGTAAATGAAATCTGCAAAATTGCTCAAAGGAAAAGAAGGAGCATCAATTGTCAAAGCCAGCTTGTTGATTACAAGATTTGCCACAGTACTAGTTTCTTGGGCCGAGTATAAATAGTACTCAGTCCCTAACTCCTCATGTTTTGTTATATGGTAGGGCATACCATGGAATATTAGTTTTGCTTTCCGATATCTCGCAATCCATGATGTAGAGAAATTTTCCAAAAGATTTTGATAGGCTCTTTTTTCGAAAGAGGCATCCATTTGGCCAGCAGTGGGGGAAGCAGATCTTCTTGATGGGGAGAAAATGTATTGCGGGGTTGCCCTGTCATTGACTTCAAATAGCTTATTCTTTTGTTCTTCGAACTCCTGTAACTTCTGCAAACGCTCTCTTTGTTCGAGTACTCCAATTTTTAATATCAAACCCAACTCTTGTTCGAAAGGATCTTCCTCAACATCAATTAAAAATTCTTCTGCGGAAAGGCTGATAGTGGGCAACTTTGCAGGGTGCTGTTCGCTCGGATAAAGCCTATGGAAACATGTGAGATCCGAAAATGCAAGCTTAATCTGCTTGAAGGACTTGAACATACTAATCATATTATCCACGATCATGTAAAACCTGAAATGGTATTCTGTATGGAAACGTATCGAGGAAGTCTTGATCGAGACTAATTTGGTACTCAGCAGTTTATTAACATCAAGCTGCAAATGCCTTATTTTCATAAGTGATACTTGAACCGGTATCTGCTTCACATAAACGGACTCAACGAAAGCGGAGATTGAAACGATGTTTAACATTTTTTCGTCATTCATGAATTCTATACCATGAAATGATAGCAGTAAGGGGGTATCTTGTGGCAACATGACCTCTAAAATCAATTTTCGGACATCCACATTCAAATTAGGCAAAGAGCCTTTGTGGCTTTGGTCGCCTGAAGAGACGTCCTTTTCCCCAAAGGACGAGTATTCTCGATGAATACTCTTCAAAAAAAATATCAACCATATAATGTTGACGTCAATCTTGAAGCAAACGCTAGGAAGCTGACAATAAATTTTACTCCCATTAGCAAAACGTATCATCAACATCTCCAGTCTCAAAATAGTGTCCGAAACGCTTTGCTTTCGGTCTTTGTCCATAATCCTAACCAAATTCGCCGTAGCAATTTGGAGTATCTTTTCATGTCGATTTGCAGAGAAAGAAGACTCATGTAAAACTAGAATTATACCCCGACCCAGGTCTGTTAAGTTAAAATCATGACTGGCGACTGGGTCCATTAACTTGGGAAGATAACCAGCAACAAGTGTGGAGCAAGAAAGATCCTTCAACCTCAGCTTTAGTGACCAGTCAAATTGCCTATCCAAATGCTTCTCCCTCTGAGCTGGTTTCAAATTTTTGTGACTTGGATCCTCAAATTCACGTAGAACAATTACTATTCTACGAAGAGCAGCATGCAGCTTCTGAAGTACGGACAGATTATCAAAAGTTAGGTTACAATGTCTCAGAGTACTATGAATATCAAATTTTGAGTCCGATATATCGTCGAGAAAAGTATCGCTCCTCTCAAACCCAAAAATGGGTATTGAAGTTACGGATTCTTCGTAAGAACTTGGCAACTTGAGAAAAACCAAACTTGTGCCAACCACCTTAATATAATTGGACAACTGTTCAGTGAATGGATCCCTTTCAATAAAGGAGAGTTCGGGGCGCACTGAGACTTCATTGAAGTTTGGAGTAGTAGGCCAGCCCGCAGTTTTGTTTTTACGGAAAAGAAGTGACTGTAGATTGTAAACCTTGAAAGTCAAATTCTCTTCCTCGGAAAGTTTTAATGTGGCGCTAAAATTGGACATGGTAAGCTGAAAGATGAAACTTGGGAGACAATCAATATCACCATGTAGGATGGATATAAGCTGATTTTCCGGTGCCTTATCAAGCTTGTTATTCTGCGGTTTCGTTAAATCTCTGTATTTCCTTAAAAACTTAATCCCTTCAATAACCTGGTCAATGGAGGCTACGATGGAGGGATTGATGATATTCATATTCTGAGCAATTTTGGCCCTGGATATTGGAATATTCTCAAGAAGGAATGAAATTATATCAGTGGTTACAACATGGCTAATCAATGGAATCCTTATGGCCGAAATATCGTTGACATCCACAATTACAGAATTCGCGGATATAGCGATCTCGTGGTCATTCAACATATGTTTATTAGAAGGAAAAAACTCCAAATTAACACCATAGCTGAAGATGTTGACCGATTCAAGATATATTTGTGCGCTGGAAATCTTGACGTGAATGAAGTGTTTGAAAGATAAAGTAAGGTTTTCAACCTTTATATCAAAGACTTTTAAGGTTGTCAATGGCGCCCTGAGCCTGATCAATGTTTTCTGCAGAGTTTCTTCGAAGTGCTTAATAGATTTTTCAGCGCTGCGTGTAGTTTTAGGACTATCAGTATCTGTTTTATCTACATTTTGCATAACATCAGAGACATGAACATGTAATCCACTAACCCTAAAGAATGATGACCAGTCCCTTAGTAAAATTTGGACTTTGCCCGTCTGAGGCTCATGCTTACGAGAAATCTGACATTTTAATTGATACCCTATGTGATGGATAGAATCGCCAGCCTTGACATTCGTTATGGCATGCATGAAAATCTCTGCTCTTATTTTATCGTCCGAGAGCTTGGTGATTGCGACCGAGCCCAGTTCCATTTTGACAACTGAGCCGTCCACCAAAGAGATTGATACAGTATGTAGGTAACAGTACAAGGGAAATATCCAGTTGATCAACCACAAAAGCCGCCTATTCAAGGAAAACTTCAACGAGTTTGACCGGGGTGCTTCTACCCCACTTGACCTTGAACTTGATGTATTTTCTCTTCGCAGTGGGTTATTCAATACTATTACTTCCACATTGTTGAATGTTATTATGCCTTTCCTCCCAAATTTGAAATTGATCTTACCTATCCTTATTTTGAGGGAAGAGGTTGATAGGTTGACGTTCCTTATAGAGGTTCCAAAGAAAGCAAATGATAAAGATTTTATAGGAAACTTCTGGCGGATGAGTACCACTGATATTAAGAAGCTTAGGAACCATTGCAGCGAAAGTATGCCAAACAGTAACAACCCCAGAATAATTAACGAGTCCCAGACATTGGTCAAGATCTTGTCTATCATTACTGCGTAAAAACTAATATTCAACCACTTGCCACACTTTAAAGGGCTGATTCGTAAATATCGGTCTGGAGAAAACAAATTTTGCGTGGTACTTGTTAAAGTTCCATAAGGTGAAATCGATTGTTTTCAGGATTCTATAAAACGAGAAAAAAAATAACCAGACTACTCCTTGTACAAAGCCGCTGATCCTCTGCAACTATACTCTTTTCTGGAAATTCAAATACCAAGCACTCAAATAAGTCATAACTATTTGAGGTAAGACGTATCCCAAGAAGCTCCTTGAGTTCTTGTTTAGATATTTATGCCAAATTTGTTCACTTTTGAAATCCGCGCATAACCGCGACATCTTTTTTTTTCCACCATTCCTCATCGATCGGATTTATGTGGGCAAGAAAATTGAATGCATGGAATTGCCTCAAGCTCAGTTCTTTCATTTTAAGATACTCTTACACATAGATCCCTTGCTGAGAAGCTTCGAGTATAACTTGCTCCATTAGTTGTTTCATTGAGTCATAATCATGCACCGGGTATGCACAGCGGAAAATGATGTGCAAAGTTGTGAGATAGTGTGTCTTGAATAACTCGTCGAAGGCTCCCAAATTAATTCCGTCAAGCCATCCATGTGCCAGTGGATAGAAGAAGAATCTGGAGTGTCGTCTAAAGTTGTTCTTAGTTGGTAAATCGGCAGTATCTTTTAGGAGTTTCTTGGATTTCCAGACAATGCTTTCTGCGGTTATTTCATTTGACTGCGATATCTTGTCTTCCTTCGTGGAATCCTCTCCTTTTCTGTCCCATGGTAATCTATTTGTTGGAAAGTCATATTGGGGTTTCAAAACTGATTTATCGTCGTAGCCTCTCAATTCCCTTGCAGATAAAGCTAGACTTGATAATATTGACATCCTCTGTTGCAACGAAAGCTCAGAAGTAAACAGAATTTTCATTAAATTGGTAACTTGTTCAGGGGTTACAACGAGAATGCTCACCAATGCATTAATTCGCCACTCCTCAAACTGTTCCTCTTCAAAGTTATTGTTCAAAGATGCTATACTGGAGAGCAAAGCAGAGCTGTAATAGGCAACTTCCATCGGGAGATCTTTTTTTTGCCTTACGAGTTTCACTGTTAATCGTAGGGCCGGCAGTGCTCTGATCCTTTTGCTGCTTTCAAGTGCCACAAATCTTATTACCAAATCTTTGAGAAACAAAATATCCGCTCCGTTGTCATTGTCACTATCATCGTCATCGTCATCGTCACTATCATCCGTTAGTTTTAGTTGTTTCATTTCAGGTAAATCGGCTTTCGGTAGTCCTTTTTGATCGCTAACGTTTCGTGGATTCCTCAGAGATTCGAAATCAATTGGGATGTCATCCTTCGGAAATACCAGATCAGGTATCGAAATGATGAAATCACTTTCATACTTCAATTCCCCATTGGAGACGAGTTTGGCTACATACATAGTTCTCTCTCGAACTATATTATTCTTGTGCATCAATCTTGATGTCACTCCGTTCAAAAGGCTGGAGCTGGTTCCTGTTCTATCTTTCAAAGAGCCGTCCGTGGAATGATGCAGAATAATCACAATAATCTGACATAGCCTTTCATCGAGATCGTCATCCACCTGACCAAACCTTTGTAACGTCTGGTTCAACATTTCTTCTTGGGCCTCCTGTGTGAGCAGTCTTATGATGCACTCTTGCAACATCAACGATTTCAATTTCAAGATGGAATGTAAATCGACATTCTTCTCTAAGGGTAGCTGTCTTAGTATCAATATAACAGAAGCAAAATTGGACTTGCTGATATGTAGATCTGCGAAAGGCAATATAAAACTTTGAACCAGCCTTTGTTGATCCAATGGCGTACCATTCACTACTATTTGCCGCAACCATTGAAAAATCTTATCGTTGCTAAAAAAAAAATCATCAAACATGACGCTCACTCCTAGAGTTGGGTTTAAGGTCATTAACGATATCAAGAATTCAGCCAATATAGAATCTTGGAAAATCGAGCCATTCTTGCACTGCTCATCGAATATGTACTGCCATTGCGAGCGCAAGCATTCCAAGTATCGGATAATGTCTATTTCAGATGAAAGAACATTGAAAAGCTTGCTCCCGAAGAATACAGCCTTAAGGTTGTTGCGATCCATCTTGGTATTCCTTGATTGTCCAATGTAATAAAACAAACATTGAGGCTTATGGCATAAGACATCGAGGAGAACAGTCTTAAAAATTTTCCTCTCATTCTGCTCTTCTGGAATGGACAAGGTGAAAGAAATCAATTGTGCCATGAAGGTATAATGAGTCGATGCCAGTTCTAAAAGAAGGCGTTTAGTTTCATTTTTTAAGGATGGATAGACGGGAGTTACTGTCTTAATTACAGTTAACGATTCAACCAACGTGAGAGAATCATTCTGAGCCTTGAGTTCCTTCAAAATATCATGAATAACAGTGGATTTTGGACTCCCCTCAAGCAAACTAATATCAAGCATCACTGCAGTTCTTTATAGGATCTTAACCTTTTTATGGCCTTCTCTGGTAGTGAAAAACTCGGCAAGCGCTTATCATCCAGCGAGATGTCCCGAACATTGAACTAACTTCTATCTCGAAAAGCCATCAATCAAACGCATCGGTAGGATTTCCCGTTCACATTAGAGACGGAATGATGCCAAGCATATGCCTAGCCTAACGTAATGACATAAACCCACTTTAAAGTGCATGTGAGCGAAACTTCTTGTGACCCGAAGCACAAAGAAAGTCGGTCGCCGTTCGTTATCAAGACCATGTTCTTTTAAATCCCTTGTTGTACTTCACGTTGTGATGGAGACACACACAGGGGAACAACGGTATTTGCGTAAAACTTCCAACTGTTTCCTAGCCTTTTACGTTCCCTCTTGCACTTGTTTAAAAGAGACCAAAACCGAGAATGTAATAACGCGGTTTTGAAGTTCAATTCTGATATTGCTTACTCCTATCTAGATTATCAACTAGACCTCATTTCTGCTTGAAAACTTCTGTATGCTATTATGCATACATTCTACTGCCAATGCTGCGCGGCTAATTTCTTTGTGAGACGGTGGCTGGTACAACTGCATTCATACAGAGGCAACAAGGGTCTAAAATCAATATACCTTCTTCAAGACGTTCAATAATCTCGTTACTAGTTTGCATGATGTTTCTCTAATGTTTTTCCATCTAAGTCCGACTCATCACAAAAGAAGGCTTCGGTTCATGATGATGAAGTTGTAAGGAGCTAAATGAGGATATACAAGATGGCCGGTATGAAAATGAAAGATGTTCAAGGGGGAATGTTGTATATATTGAATAGACAGAACAACTTGATGTGGCCGGAGACCCTTGGGAGATGGGGCATGTAGCGAAGATTGGAAATGCTCGTTACAGTGCTTGTCACGGGAACAGCTTGCATATATTGAGCAATTACAATTAGTCGTTACAATGAGGCATCTGTGGGTATCACACCAATGTTCAGTTCAAATGACTGTTGATGATATTGTCCTGTTCATAATATATAAATGAAGAGCCGCTGTCCGGGATTTGTTTTGCGTCCTGGTCAGCTCGGACACGAATAGGTAACAAAGATGTAAACATAGGCATGAACCGTCAACTGATGAATACTCGAGCCACTAAATGCAATTGAAGAGCTACGTTGGCATTGATTGCTATCGCTGTTCTGCTGTTTTAGGGGCTGTCTTTTAAGTAGAATACTTTCGAGCTTAGGAGCTTGCTTTTGCTAGGATGTCGAAGCATGATGAACCTCTCAATGAAGTAAGTCTGAATACGCCAGCAGGGAAACACACGACTTTACCATCTGCATCATTAGCAAAGGACCCATCGATAAAATTTAGCGATGAAAATACTTTTGGATATGAGCTGAAGAGGACTCATGTGTCCAGCATGTACGTGGATCATCATTATGAGTACATATCGGATACTTTGAAGAGAAACAGACCAATTAGGGCGCAGATCGACCTTTTACATCAGTCTCTCAGTGAAGTCTACAAAATTTTTACGCAGGTGCATATGGTGACTAATATACGATCGTTGACAAAGCAACATTTGATGATAATTGTATGCTTGATCAATGAGAACGATACTGCGAGTGCGACGGTAGAGATTTTACACTTGTTCAACGAGACTAATTTTGAGCAGGTCCACGATTTGCATGATGTGCTGTTGGCAGATTACACTTCCTGTAACAACTTCTACCTCTCGAGCCTCAAGATTTTATCCATGCAGGTAATCCTGAAAAGCAAAACATCACAGGAGCATCAGCTTTCCCTAATCAAAGTATTCGCCCTTGATCGGCGTTATTTGTTAAAGGACTCTAATTTAAAGAGTCACACTGTTGTTAAACTGTTATTGAACTTTTTCAGTGTTTTACCAAAGTTTAAAGTTCTCTTTGGCTTGAAGTTTTTGCAGTATGTGAAACAATTCGATCTTCAATTTGGAACGTACATTACCAATATGGAATACACAAAATTTCAACGCCAATTGAGCCACTACGCATTAGAAATGACGAGGGATTGTAGGCTCTTTTTGGACTCCTATTATCAAGAATACTCTGAACAACATATGTCTCCAGACAAAATTATACGAAGTGAACTGATTCAGGCTTGCTGTTCCGAACCGAGTGAGGGACCAGCAAATTTAATAGAAATGATACAAAAGGAGAAGCTGGATTCTATACAGTACAACTTAATGAGGCATGATGTAAATGACTTGCTTGATTCTGCATCCATGATACTGAAAACGGATAATGTTCCGCTTGAGAATATATTAGAAATGTTGAAACACTATTGGGGGTTCATAAGGTATGCTGGAGTCTGTGATAATAGTAGACAAAGAATCCTGCTGGATCAAACTCTAGTTTTCCTGAATTCAAAAGTGAGCCTAATGGCCGAGCACAGTATACTGCTCCATGAAATTTTAATGCTACTTTCGGACTATTGCATTGATAAAGGACAGCTCAAAAGACTTTGCAACATCGTCAATGTCTTTTTTAACTGTTACGTTGTTCTTAAAAAAATGAATTTCTTGAAATCAGCAGCCAAACTAGAGACTAAAAGATACCTGATTGAGAGAGATCCCAAACTTATACGGCAAATGACCGAAAAATTCGGGAGGTTCATTTCCAAGCCGGCCACATTCCGAGAGAAGATGTCAATTTTCCAGTATTTGTTCAACTTCCATTTAGCCAGCTATGAATCGCTGGAGACCCTCCAAAGCTTTTGCCAGAATGTCTACATCCGATGTTACCACAGGTTGAAGCCCACCAAACTAGTCGAATTTGACTGCTGCTCGGAGGTAATGCTAGCGCTGTTTTATGGAGTCTCTCCTATCAAACAGGTACCGCCTGGATCTTGGTCGCCTATAACAAGAATGTTATATTCATGCCTTTCTGGGACATTTCACTTTGGGGCTAGCGATATCAACCCTGAGTCAAATAAATGGCACTTGCTGTACAAGTATGAAGTGCTCATCAAGGCTGTTTACTGTTTTAATCTAGAGATGAGTAAACACAGCGCACTGAATCTCGCTTCAATAACTAGAAGCTACATTAGTAAATGGATTAGCCGACGGTCTTCATCAAATGAAAAAGTCTCGACCTTTGAAGCAAATTTTTTACGCATGCTGGTACAATACCTCGAGTTCAACAATTTTGACAAGCTAACCACTGAGTTGATACAATGTATTCGTTCGCAGAACACCATTTACAAACCTGTAAGTGCAGAGCTAGATTTCCATTTTCTTACGGCCTGTATCAATTTGCAAATGGTAAACGAAATTGCATTGATAGAGCATGACATAGTCAATTCCTCCCTAGACATTCAGACGGTGCAGCTTGAAACTCTTCTGCATTTTCTCCAAATGAAACTACAGGTTTTTACCTGGCGAAACGCGCATGAAGAATTTGATAAGCTGTTCATCCAAGATTTGCCAAAGCTCAGAAGCGAAGTTTTCGATGTCGACAACCGATCGAATAAATCTGCATCACAATATGTCGGGGTATTGTTATTCAATATAAATTTATTGATTTCAGCTTCAACTTTGCAATTGTACAGGAACGATATGGTAAGCGCTGTAACGGAAAGCAAAAGAGCTTTAAAACTATCAGTATCACTTCTCAAGAAATTAGACAAACTTTCAGAGGGCTCGAGGTTGAAATTGATAAACACTATAGCATCATCTTATCTCCGGTTGATCACTCTGTATATTCATGCGGGTCTTGCTCGAGATTGTGAGTTCTATGTCCACGAGCTCTCAGCCTTCTTGTGCGACTTGAGCGATCCCACCGTGGTTTATAAGTGCCTGCATTTCTTGCATCACTACTATGAGCTTACTGGGCAGCGAGAACTCGCTGCCACAGCTCTAAAAAAGAGCAACAAGACTTTCGATTTTATCGACGGAGAGTCCAACATATTAGCATTGACATCTTTTTTTTTTGTGAATAATGAATTCGAGAAGTTGACGGAGTCGCTCAAAATATTCTTCAAGGAAGGGCTCAATCAGACATTATTGCCGTATTATTGGCGTCTGAAGATGGGATACCCGGTCGATGATAATGCTCTAGGCCAGAAATATAAGGCTCTTAACTGCATCAACAAAATGGATTCGCTCTATCAGCGTGTGATTAGGCAACTCGAAGCCGACCCATTTTTCAAGAGTATGTTTGACTCGTTGGTGATAATTCCTTCCTGTTATCTGCCAAAGCTTGGTCCCAATTCCAAAGAAGAGCTTCAAACACCTTCCAAAAGAATGCTTACGTCAACAGTATCTGCATCTCGGTCATCTAACATGACACCCAAAAGAAAGAATATAAAACAAAAGTTTGATAGAGCCGCTGCGATTAATAACCTCAAATTATTAAAGGGAGAAATCGAAAGCCTGGAGATGTCCTCATTGATGAACCACGAGTTGTCCAGAGTTGCATCCTTTTATTCCCTAGCGCTGTCAGTCCTCTCCAATCTAAGCCTTTTCGATTCCTTCGTAGACAATCTGTTAGCAGAATTCGCCCTTTCTGAATTGCCAAAATGCATGCCACTATATTACGATAAAATTCTAAACACAATTGGCAGCGATATCTATAACAGCTTCTGTTTGCTACCTATGACAGGGTTTTGGGAGCCTGCTGCGCAACAGAGGAATAAATCTTTAGAGGCACAAAAGAGGATCTTCAAGAACCCCATTCCTTTCAACGTCATATCGATAGACATCTGTCCGATGACTGGCAACTTGCTACTCTCGAAAGCCGAAACTGTCAATGATCGTAAAGTTCATTTACGAATGCCATTGAATAGGTCTTATACCCGCGATTTAAACTCCAGTACTTTGACCTTCGAAGAAGCTAGAAAAGAATTGCTCAGCATAATCGAAGAGAGTAACGCGAGCACTGCCATCGAGGTTACTAGCTCAATCAGTACAAGAGAGGAAAGAAAGCAATGGTGGCAAACTCGCTACCAGCTTGACCAAAGATTGCAAAAACTATTGCAGCATATTGAGGATTGTTGGTTCAATGGCATGAAAGGATTTTTTGGCTCTGAAATCATCAAACCGGATCTACTGGAAGATTTCAAACTGAAGGTCAATGAGGTTTTACACCAGAACTTGCCGAGTAGAAGACAGAGTGGAGACGCTAACACGTTCTTACAAATAGACGACTGGTTAATAGAGTTGATCCTGAAGTTGAACCCGCAGGATACGAATTTTGTCTCCATGATGGAAGACCTAATCTACATTATCCTGGATGTCCTTCTGTTTCATGGGGAAGAGAATGCATATGATGAAGTTGATGTTGATATTATTCACGTTCAACTAGAGGAGCTTACTAGAAAATTTCGACCTCAATTCCTATCAATGAAAAGGCTGTCACATACTTTCCTCGTCGTAAGCAGCGCATGCCATATGTTTCCGTGGGAGTGTCTCTCTTTCCTAAGATCCAATTCAGTCACAAGGATTCCTTCTATCAGCGTTTTAGATGACCTATTGAATAAGAGTCGTGGTGACATTTCTCCTGAAATATCTCTCAAACAGAATGTGTCAATGATTCTCAATCCCCACGGAGACCTGAGTAGAACAGAATTGCGGTTTTCAGAGCTGTTCAGCCAGATTGCCAAGGACAGGCCGGAATCGAGCCTGATAATAAATGAAAGGCCAGATGAAAAATCGTTTCTGAAAATGGCAACGTCATCTAATCTCTTCATATACCTTGGCCATGGTGGTGGTGAACAGTATGCTCGCGTTAAAGAAATCAAAAAGTTTGATCACATAGCCCCGACTTTCCTACTGGGCTGTTCTTCCGCATCCATGGGAATCTTCGGTGAACTGGAGCCAACAGGAACCGTATATTCATACCTGCTGGGTGGTTGCCCCCTAGTTTTAGGTAACCTTTGGGATGTTACTGATAAAGATATTGACAAATTCAGCGAAAATGTTTTCAAGTTGATCGGCCTCGATAGTGGTTCCGCCTTAGACTTTGATCCCACGGATGGAGAAAATAAAATATCTATGGCGGTTTCAAAATCAAGAGAAGTATGCCACTTAAAGTACTTGAATGGAGCTGCCCCGGTGCTGTATGGTCTTCCCATGCGGTTTAGGTGATTTTTATTCATTGAGATACGAAATTCTTTCATTGTCTTAGATTTGATAAAAAGTCAGTAACCTATAGAGAAGTTTAACTATTTCGCTATCCTTAGGAAGCTTCAGGACCAAGCCCAGTTCGTGATTTTTGCTGGCCTCAATGATTGATCTCATAGGTAAGTTAGACTCAAGGCACTTTAAATTGAACAGAACTACTTCACCAAGTGCTCCGTCTGATAATTTAAGTTTCACCACCTCTGTAGGAAAACTATATTTTTCAACGTATGTAACCAATATATTCCACCTTTCCAGCATAGTTTCAGTCCCATGACCCCTGCTCTGTGCTAATTTGGTCTCCAGCTGCCTCCGCAGCTCATTTAGATAATGTGTCAACAGATGATCTTTGTCGATCAAAACCTCCGAGGTATCAAAATATCTCATTCCTGATAATAAGGCAGGGATAGGTATCCAACTAGTCGATGATTTAATTTGTTTTGTCAGAATATCTCTTGAATTGATAACATAGGAGCTTTTTTTGAGTTTCGTATGTACCGCCTCCGGAGTTAATTGCAAACTTTGGGTATTATTTGGAGGTTTTTGAATCTTCTCAAGTTTCAATTGTAAAAGAAGGTCCTTTGGTGATCTGTGCCTTGTAACCTTATCGCATCTCATTGGAGAAGCCAGTAATGAAGCAAAAATATTTGTTTCCAGATGAAAGGTCTTGAGACCCTTCGATATCATACAGGCCTCATTCTTGAAATACAATTTTTGCCGTTTGCCTGACCATTTCTCAAAATTAGTCAGTAGAGGAGATAAGGGAACCTCACCGATAGTCGGCTGTCCATTAATTGAGTTACGGCCTAGACGGCCTCTATTCTTTGAAATAAGTAAATCTTTGACATAATTCCTTGGAGCACTCATCTAAACATTTCAAGAAACTCCATAAGTTCTGCTGATAATGTCGTCCTTGGTTTTCCCAGTATTCTCGTATATTCGTGAAAAGTTTCACGAAAGCGAGGTTCGCTCAAAAGCTTTCCTTAAAACTGTTGAAAATACTACTAATGATCAAAATGAATAGCTCGGTGCTGAAGATAACGTAAAGGGTAATGAGACTGGAATTTGTACGGTTTAAATCAACAATAAACAAGCACCTAATTACACAGGAGAAATTCAAAGAATGCATGGGTAAAATAGCTAATCAGGCGATGATTCTATCTGCTGCAAGTAAGAACACTGTGCCTCATAACCTTTTCCGTGGACTGACACTATCTTCGGTAACATCTCTATCATTGAAACCACAACCTTTAATCCAATTCAATTTGCAATTACCATCCTTCACTTCTGAAGCACTGCATGAGACTGGATGCTTTGCCGTACACTTGCTTAAGCCTAATGCAACTTCAATACAGCTTGCTAGAAATTTTAGCAAAGGTGCTGTCAAGAATGAGGGAGACCTGACCTTTTCAGCCACCAGACCATTCCAAGACCTCGTTGAGAATGTTCATTACGACACATATAACTTACAAGGTACGGATTTAGTTGTTCCTATTCTGAAGAACTCTGAAAGAGTCTTGATCTGTGAAAAGAAAGACGTATTTAAGGTTGGTGATCATGAAATTTGGGTTGGGAAAATTGAGGATATAATAGCTAATGAACAAAATACAACTGGCGGGCTATTGTACTGTAATAGATATTTTCATATTCTTGGGGACAAAATCACTAACTAGTTAGAGAGAAAAAAGTGACAGAGGAACTTTATTTTATGCCTGGACTAGCTGTCTTATGTAGATAATTATTAATGAAGTACCGACAAAAATATATGCAATAATATGTGGAAGGAGTATGGTAAAATCAATTGACTAGATTTCAGGAATAAATTGATTGATTTAACTTGACAGATTGAGAGCCATTCTCCGAATCGTCATCATCTTCTCGTATACCGCCACTCATAAACTGTTCAGTCATATGGTTTCCACCTGGATTTGAACCTTTCTTGGAAAACATCAAACTATTCAGTGAGCTAAACGAAACATTCTTCTTGTGTTTTCTGATAGGGTGCGTTCTCGAGGCATTAGCGGTTAAGCTACTGGCGCTATTGTTACTTCTCAGATACAGGGAAGGTGCTCCCGAAGCCAACGTGGAGTCACTCTTGGCTGTTGGCAACTCTCCACTTGGAGAATTTCTCTTTACTTTTCCATGAGCTAGGGAACTATCACTTTGACTAGGATGCATCTCTTCGTTGCCCGTATGTTTAACATCCTGATCATTCAGTTTAAATTTTGGCACTGGTGATGGCATTTGCGACATCATGCCCAGCAATTGTGGCGAGTAGCCACCCGAAGCAGATCTCATACCCATCCCAGGGCCACGGCTTGAAGTTCGGGATAACGTATTTTGTTGCATTTTATCATCCACGTAAGACGGCGTTGAGCCTCGGGAGCCTTCGCTACTGTTTCCAACAGGGATGGCAAAGTAGCCACCATTACTCCCTTCAGAGTAGGCACTTTTGGGAGAGTTGACTGCTGAAATTGAGGGACCGTTCATCCCCGGTAGCGAGTTTGTTAGTGAGACGTTTCTCTGATGGCGGGAACTATTGCTTACAGGTACTCCACTTGTGACAGTTGCAGTATTTGCAGCGATTCCGTTGCTAGTTATCGATATACCGGGCGATCCCGGCTGACTTTGATGCGTTTGGGGTTGCGGTTGTTGTTGCAACTGCGGTTGATGCTGCCATTGCTGTTGTTGCTGCTGCCATTGCTGTTGTTGCTGCTGCCATTGCTGTTGCTGCTGCTGCCACTGTTGTTGTTGTTGTAGTTGTTGTAGTTGTTGTAGTTGTTGTTGTTGCTGCTGCTGTTGGAGCTGTTGATGTATTGAGTTGACTGAACTCGAACTTCCTGACAGAGAGCTGGGCGAAATGCGAGGTGACGCAATAGGGGAGGTCATAAAGAGTGAAGGTGGAATGTGCCTTCGTTCAGCCATGGTTATCAGATTACCGTTATCGTCGACTGCTGGAGTATTTACTCTTGATCTACAGGAGGAAAGATCAAGAGCGGATGAAGAAGCTGAGTTGTTTTGTAATTGAATATACTTGGGCCTGCCTGGTCTCTCCTTTCTAAAGGATGAACGGTCAACAGTTGCACTGGATCCATCCAACAATGTTGAAATGTTCGAGCTGCTGGCACTAGGTTTCGCAGAATGACCCTTCATACGAGTTTGTGCTTTCAGGACCCGCTCCTCCAAGAATTTTGCTCTGTCATCCGTACTGTTGAAAGTCGTTAAGTTTTTCAAATCGTGAGCCCATTTTTTGAATTGCTTGATATCTTCTTCCGTTGGATTTGCTGATGCAGGCTTAAAAACCCAATTCACTGTCTTATTCGATTCTTGCTGAGCGGCCGCATAAAACTGCTTGACCTCTTCTGGCTCTTCACGTCTAGCAGACGACATTTTAGATTTATTGCCCTTCCACAGCATCCCAATTGCTGATTTCGTCAGCTTCTTCGGGGCATCATGAGCCGAATGATACAAAGAAGGTGACGGAGAAGCGCTACTGATATTTGCCGAGTTACTTTTAGAAGCGTTACCAACTTTTTTCAAGTCTAAGTCGTTGAAAGTAGGTTTTCCAACAAGCACAAATTTAGTATCCGAAGCTTCCATTAGAACGCAATCATTAAGTGATATACTCATGATGGGCACCAATGATGTTTTTGCACTATTTTGAGACGAAATTGGAACATTTTGATGATCTTTGGTTTCTTCTGGATTGACAGTCAATTTGAAAAAGTTGCTACTTTTGAACTCATGCAGGTAATTCGATGTGAGCACAAAATAGCCCTTGTTATAATTCTTCAGGTATTTCGATTTTTTACTCAGATAGCCAGCTCTTATGCATTTTGCTAAAGTTGATTTCATTTGTGGATATACAATATCTGATAGTTTCCTCGGCCGTGGGAGTGGATCATTTGATTTCCAGTTCAGTAGGCATGTAGGATGATGAGAAACGAAATGATCCCACTCCAATGCTGGAGGTCTCGATAGCATACCCTGTTGCAATTCACGACATAGGTTCTTGATCATCAACCGAGCCTCAGAGTCTATTAGTAAGCAGTATTTCTGTAAAGCGTGTTGAATTTTGGAGTAAACAATTTTTTCAAGCTCCATTCCAGAACTTTGTAAGTTAATGTAAGCCTCCTGTAAATAATTCTCTTCTAACAACTGACGTTTCAGCTGCAAATCCAATTGTAATTTTAATAGATAAGGATCATGTTTGGGTTTCAATTGGTTATTCTTCTTGTGTAGTTTAATATGATGTTCCGAACCATCTGAAGAGCAATTGTTCGTAACAAATTTTACCGATGCAATGTATTTGTTTAAGAGTTGCCCCGTGATGGCAACGTGCTCATTAATGTTGGTTTTGAAATCTCCGTGCAAATCTTTGATCTCTTTGATCTTCAATTGCAGATCCTTGCGCAGATCTTCCATCTTGGGTACGATTGTAGCGGTGATCTCTTTCGAAATCTTGAATTGCTGATTTGCTAAAGAAAGATGGTACTTCTTTAGGATGACTTGGGTATCTTGAACTGAGCCAGATCCAAATTTCATGAATCCAGAAGCAGCTGAAGTGTCATCCGATTCAGCGGTCTTGACGGCTTGAAAAACGTTTTCACTCAAATTAAGATTACTCTCACTCATGTTTGGTGAAGTAGCCGCTGTAGGTGCAAGTGGAGGACCCTGTTGTTGCTTCTTTTGAGCCAAAGTGACGGGCTGTTGTTTCTTCGTGGGGCCCCTAGCAGAGAGTGGATCGATAAGTTTATTTGTACCCTCTTCGAGATCTGTTAGAAAGGGAAATTTGACAGAGCTTTTCAGCTGATAGTTGATCCTTCCGAATTGTTCCTGAGCATAAGCAACTTCTCTCAAATACGCGATCAATCCTTTCAGAATTTTCCTCCATTTATAAAATCTATCAACAAGAATATCTGTTGGATATTCTCTCACATATTGTCCATCACTACCTTCAGCCTCTGGTGCAGCACCACCGGATTGACCGGCTGTAGCTTCCAGTGGTAAATTCTTAGGCACAGGAACGTTCACGTAATAAGGAGATTTGGGATCATTCCTCGGTAAGATATGGTCTTTCGAGGAACCACCCGGAGACGATGTTCCGAAAGCTGCTGCACTTATACCACTATAACTACTTGGCGCAGCTTGACTGTTTAAAGTCATCGAATCCGGGAGCAAATCCATAAGATACGAATCCCCCGAATGAATGGACGAGGAATCCGCATCAGCAGCGGCCATCGGAACATTTAGAGAGTACTGATCACCCCCATTGAAATTGCCGGTGCTTCTATTGATATCCGTCTCTGATTGTGATCCACCTTGACCTAAACTGAAATAATCGGACATCTTACCGATCTGGCAACCAGTATATGTGAGTAGTGAACTTCCTTATAACCAAGAGGTTTTTCAAATCGTTTATAAACAAGCAAGATTCTGAGCAAATCAAACTCTATGATCTGTTCTTACAGGGGTCCAGATGGTATATTTTTATATATCGCGTTTAATATCGCAGCCAGAATAAAGATAATCGGGAATCGAAATGAAAAAAAAAAAAAAGGTTGCAAGAAGAGGGCAAAATAAGCTATAATAAAGCAAGGTTTCTGCGTGTCATACTTTGAACAAAAAAACTCTGATCAGACAGGGCGAAACTACGTAGATTTATTGGCCCGATTGACGCCATCTCCATCGGGAGATGTATGTGTCATTGTCTTTGTCGTCGTTCAGGGTGAAATTTCACCCTCGCGTGGTGTCCATTATTGAAAAGGTGTGGATACCGCTTGCATGATCATGATGATGTTTAATGGTAATGATGGAGACGCCTTACTTCATGTGGATCTGATGGTGGAGTGTCTTTCTTAACTATGTATCTCTTCTATTTAGTGCTCTTTCTTGGATGGATTTTGACGAGTGATAGTTTTAAAAGCGACGGAAATCATGGTTGAGAACCAGACTAGATTCAAAATGTCTAGGATGAAGTTTCCGGCAACTATGATGATCGTTTCAGCAGTAAGAAATCTTGGATCTCCACGCACCAGGTAGAAGTCGTAGACCAACTTACCAATTTGGAACCAGCCCCAGCAAATTCTCGCTAGGAAAAACATGACTAGCAGAATGAGGTTGTTCAACATTTGGATAAAACTGAGAACTGGGTTTGCACGAGGGAAATATTTCACGGTGAACCACCTTATGTTCAAGAAGGGATTCGATAGTTCAAAAAGTAAGAACACAGGCGCATAGTACTGTATATAAGGTTTCAAACCGATGCAAAAGACCAATGTGGATACCACAGCATGCAGAACAAATGGGAGAGTGGAGTAGAACAAAGAGATGTAGATATCCCAAGCGAAATAGCCAATTGCAAAAATGCACACGATCTCCGTGTCACGATGACCATTGAAGATACGGTCGACGGCCGTTGGATATTCGAATCTATAAGTACTGGATAACAAACACTCGATGGAGACATATAGTATAACTATACTTTGTACAAAAGAGACAAAATGAACGGAACTCTGATTAATTAGCTTTCTCCTCTTCTTGGAATCGATTCCGGTCTTGATGAACTTGGCTGCGATGGGGAAAATCAACCATTTACCCAACAGAAAGCAAAATTGATAGAAGAGTGCCACGTAGATTATAGAGTGTAAATTTGATAGTACAGATTTCGATACGATTAAATTGTTGTTAGATAAAAATGGGACCACGCAATTTTCCAAGATCGACAAGTTTGGTAAACCTAACAAGAAGGCCTTCAACCAATTCAAACTATTCAAAACCATCTTGCCGGTCAATTGCGATCAAGGAATGCTTAATGGAATTCACCTAGCCCAACGGATGCGTGAAGAGTCTTAAATGTACGAACAGTTGACCTAAATACCCACGCTGCATATTCTCGTAACTCGATGTCTCACGCTTCAAGAAAAAAAACACTCAACAAACGACATCACGTGAATACCTTGAATCATCATCATCATCATCATCATCATTATAACTACGTCCTATATAAATGAAATAACAGGTTGTTGATCTTATTTGGCGGTGTCGACAACATATCTACCAACAATTTGACCCTTTTCCATCTTTTCGTAAATCTCGGGTAAAGTGGAGAGACCAACCACTTTAATTGGGGATTTAACGAGGCCTCTGGCAAAGAAATCCAATGCCTCTCTCGTGTCAGCTCTGTTTCCGACGTAAGAGCCCACAATGGAAGTGGATTTGACCACTTGGGTGAAGACTTCCGACTTGCAAACAGCTCCGGCGGGCAAACCGACCAATACCACGGTTCCGTTGGCTCTGGCATACTTGGTGGAAGCGGTGATGGCGGCTTCGGAAACCGAAACGTTGATAACACCATGAGCACCCCCGTTGGTGGCCTTAACGACTTCTGCAATAACATCCTTAGTCTTGGTGAAATCAATGAAATACTCACCACCCAGTTTCTTGAAAAGTTGTTCCTTCTCTTCACCACCGTCGATACCTAGCACTCGGTAGCCCATGGCCTTTGCATATTGAACAGCTAGCGAACCAAGACCACCGGAAGCACCAGAGATGGCGACCCATTCTCCAGCACGTAGATTAGCCGACTTTAGAGCCTTGTAGACAGTGATACCAGCACACAGGATTGGGGATACTTCGGCAAGGTCAGTGCCCTCAGGGATCCTGGCCGCCTGCACCGCATCAGCAGTAGCATACTGCTGGAACGACCCATCGTGCGTGTACCCCGACAGGTCCGCTTCGGGACAGTTAGACTCGTTAGCCTTTTCACAGTACTCGCAAGCCATACAAGACCCATTCAACCACTTGATACCTGCGTAATCTCCGACTTTCCAACCCTTGACCATCGAACCCAATTTCACCACCACCCCGGCACCTTCATGCCCCCCAACTAAAGGTAACTTAGTTGCCAATGGCCAGTCACCTTTCCAAGCGTGTAAATCCGTGTGACAAACACCAGAATACTTCACATTGATCAGAATCTCATTAGGCTTGGGTTCTGGAACGCTAATGTCCTTGTATTGCAGTTCTCCGCCATTCTTCTCGAAAATGACGGCTTTTTGGACTTTTGGAATTTGTGACATGTTTATGCGGTAATTATAGTTGGACTGGTTTTATCTCGAGGAGACTTAGGGTGTTGTATTCTACACAGCAAGACAGCAAGCGAAAAGGGGGATACAACCGACAGGGATATCATCTTTTATATATGAATAGTTCCAAGAACACCCCGCTCGCCCATCCCCAATCGTTTATCAGCATCACTGCTAGCGTCAGCCAATGCTAACGGCCATGCGGGGTACACCTGGCTTCTTTGTTCTTAGCCACTTCCTTGTCAATGCTTGTTGA
Organism: Torulaspora quercuum; assembly: GCA_946403475.1. NCBI lineage: Eukaryota > Fungi > Ascomycota > Saccharomycetes > Saccharomycetales > Saccharomycetaceae > Torulaspora > Torulaspora quercuum. Next base: position 315,624 of record OX291448.1, read on the forward strand.
ATTTCACTGATATGTGGTGCCATTCCACTGAACATGAAAAATGAGTTCGGACAGCCGCTCGCTGTCCATTGGAGCGAGCGTTCGACCAACGTGCACAGCGATTATGATGAAGTAGTGGCATTGTATACTTTGTACGTCTCTATATGAGTGAGTGGTTATGGTTATCGACCCTTGAGCTTATTTATGTAGACTTTGCAATCTTTGGGTTCTTCGCATTGGCGTTCTTGGCGTCCAGCGTGGCTAGAATAAAGGCTGCACGGTTTAGCTGGATCACGTTGGCCACTTGTTTGAACACATAGCCGGGAAGACATAGCAGCACAACTATCAGACCAAGGGTGCGGAACCTGTCAAAGCCGTAGAGATAAAGTCCCATGTAGAAAAGTTCGTTGAAGGCGCATATGGTGAATAGTACGTCTCTGCGCGTATAGTACCAGTGCAAGAGTGTTGAGGATTCCTTACCAACCTGTTTGTGCGAAGACTGTCCATCTGTTAAACTTGCGTTCATGTGCATGTAGTGGCTCGACAGATCGAGCGAGATGAGGAGTTGGAACGCCACACACCATTTCGGATACATCACGGCCAGGAAGCATATAAGACTCGAAGTCGTGCAGCGGTCAGTCACCATGTCCAACACGGCACCCAGATGGCTCACCTGGTTGTATTTGCGGGCCATGGTCCCGTCCAAAGCATCCAACAGACACGATACGCCGTAAACGCTCATCGTAAACACCGGGTGATTGCGCATGGTGAACAGCGAGATGATGGCCGTTAGCACCCGCATATAGCCGATCTGGTTGGGGATGTACCATACCACCGTCTTTGCTGTTATCTCTCCAGTCATTGCGCTGCTGAATACTCGCCATTAGTGCAATGTTGTTGTGCTGTGTTTTTCTCCAGCTCCTTTAAATAGTTGTAGCGGTTAGGTTACCCGCCCAGCAAGCACCATACATCTTTCGTAGACCCATAGGCTTATAGCAGTACTAGGTACACTCTTGCACAGTGCCATGGTGACGCCCTTGTATAGTGCTGCTACGCCTTCTTGCTCCAGGATCTGCAATCCGATGCGCACGATTCCTTGCCGATGGTAGCCCTTGTACACGTCGGTGTGTTCTGTCAAGGTGTGGATCGAACTGGAATTGCTCAAGACCATTCTTCGTCGTATAGTGTCTAGTGGAAAAGTCGCCAGTTTCGAAACTACTCCTCCTATGGCACTGGAGCTATTATTCAGTGTCCGAAGCCACCATCTACTCTCCTGCTCCTCTAGCCGGTCACAATATATTCTGATGCTCTCGTAGGTTCCAAACATGATCGATGTTGCAAGGGTGATTGTGACCATCGACGACCAACAGCCCTTGAAAAAGCCTTGAACACCATCCTCCCGCCATATCTGCACAATGGCTCCCTGGAGCCGCGATAACTCTTGATTTCTGTTGGCGACAAATCTCGTTCGCAATACGTCAAATGGGTACGAGGTGAGAGAGCTTGACATACCGGCCAATGCTCCAACGATGAGGCTGTGAAGCTGTCCACTCCAACCGAGTGGGCTCAACGCATTGTTGTAAAACGAATATGTGCCAAATTGAACACCCCCGTATACCACGTACATAATCGAACCGGGTACATTTCCCTTCCATAATCCTTTCAAACCCTCCCTATGTAAGATCCCTTTGATCATCTCAGTAGCACCTCCTTTGCCGTGCAGTTTATCCTTCAGTGGCATTATTTGTAACCGTATCTTTATCATGTCCATAGGCGCTGTACCGAATCGGGCGACCAATCCGGATACAGATCCTGATATCAGACTTGTTATGACGTTAACATCTTCTCCCTTACGCAAATGATCCGTATGGTTCATTTGTCACTTCGCTTTACATCCTCATTCTCATCCCTCTAGATACAGATTTCGGTTGCATAATATAAGTAGGTTATACGCATGCTGAAAAATTTCCACCGCATCGCACAGAAAATACACTCTTAAGACCAGGCTGAGTAGAAGGGTCCAATGATGAACTTTAAAGCTACCACTGGGGTACTGACTAAGGTCGATGGTTCTTCTCAGTTTGAATCACAAGATACAAAAGTAATCTGTTCCGTGACGGGACCTATAGAGCCAAAGGCAAGACAAGAGTTGCCCACCAGATTAGCATTGGAGATCATTGTTCGTCCGGCTAAGGGTGTGCCCAATACGAGAGAAAAGTTGATTGAAGACAAACTACGTGCTGTATTAACTCCATTAATCGTCTGTAATAAGTATCCAAGGCAGCTATGTCAAATAACATGTCAGATTCTGGAAGCGGGAGAAAATGAATCAGAATTCTCACAGAAAGAATTAAGCTGTTGCATAAATGCTGCATTTCTAGCATTGATTGACGCTCAGTTGGCATTACACAGCTTTAGTTCAAGCGTCTCTATCGCTATCCTAAAGGACTCTGGTGAACTGGTTGTGAATCCTACGAATGATCAATTGCAAATTTCTCAATCGGCGCACACTTTGGCTTTAGAACTTACAGATGGGAGTAAGAATATTAAGAACGTGTTACTTCTTGATAGCAATGGTGAATTCACTGAGAAAGATCTGTTCAACATTTTAGAGGAAGGCGAGCAAAGCTGTCTCAAGCTAGCGCAATCGTTGAGGAAAATTATCTCCGAGAAGATAAAAGATGAGATAATACGAACAAAGATAACTGTGAGTTAGACTCACCTTCGAAATCCTCTTCTATCCTTACACAGCTATATGTATATATGTGTTCTGTTTTAATTCAAACATATTAAACTTACTATAACTTTAATTGTTTCAAGTTTTCAATGGTTGCTTCCAAACCCTCGATCTCCGCTATGGTGTTGTCCAATCTGGTCTTGTTAGCCTCTTTAGCTTGATCATTAGCCTTGGATTCATAGTCTTTACTGCTCATGGTACTTTCGAGTCCTTGCTTGGCCTTGTTTGCTCTTTCCAATTTCTTTTGAACCTTGTCAATTTCAGAATCAATATCAACGTGTCCCTTAACTAATAGATGAACGTTGACTTCAGGATTCACGGACTTCAAAACGCAACCTTCTGGAATTTCGGATACCTTATGAACCACATTGACAGTATCAATGGCTTTGATCATGGAAACAATCGAATCCTTCTGAGATTCAGCAGTTTCAAATGATTCCCCATGGTTAGTTTCAACAAAAACTTGACCATTTTTCAAAATGTTGTACTCTGCTAGCAACGAACGCGCTTCCTTAGTAATATCTAACACTAATTCGTAGGCAGTAGCAGATTTTTCGTCATTATATTCCTCGATGTAAACTGGGTAAGATGCCTTTACGATACTTTGTGCTGTCTCAGAAGAACGCTTTGGTAAACGCTGCCACATTTCTTCGGAGATAAAGGGCATAAATGGATGGATCAACTTCAATGCGTTGTCCAATAGTAGGTAAAGTGTGTCCTTTGCCGATTTCTTTTCCACTTCGGTCCCTTCTTGGATCAAATATTTAGAGTTTTCGATGTAAACGTCACAGACCAAATACCAGAATTCGTAAATGGCACTGGTAGAGTTTAAGAAGTCACGTTTTTCCAAAGCATCGTTGACAGTTTTGGCACAAGTAGTCATTTTATGCAGGATCCATTTCTCCACCAGCGATTCATTACCAGACAAAGATTCTTTCTCTGGAGGCTCAAAATCGTCTCCGAGTCTCATCATAACAAACTTAGTGGCTTGGTAAATTTTGTTACAAAACTTTCTGTAACCTTCGACACGAAGGATGTCTAAGTTGATATCACGACCACCGGTGGTGTAAGCACATAATGCGAATCTCATAGCATCCGTACCACATTGTGGAATACCGTTAGGGTAAGATTCTTTCTGGCCAACTTTAGCCTTTTCAATCTCTCTTGGATCTAAGTTACCTAATAGCAATTTAGCATGTAAATCTTCTAGCTTGATTCCTCTGATGACATCTAATGGATCGACAACATTTCCCAAGGATTTTGACATCTTACGACCTTGTGCATCACGTACCAAAGAGTGACAGAAGACTTCCTTGAATGGAATGGTGCCAGTGAGTTTCAGCCCCAATAAGATCATTCTACTGACCCAGAAGAATAAAATATCCCAGCCAGTTTCCAACATTGAAAATGGATAGAAATTCTCCATGTCTTTGGTCTTTTCTGGCCAACCTAACGTAGAGAAAGGCCACAAGCCTGATGAAAACCAGGTGTCTAAGACATCTTCGTCCTGTTCCAAAGTGAACTTTTCGTTTGGGAATCTGGCGTTTGCCTTTTCTTGAGCTTCATCTATATTCCTACCAGCAACCCAGAATTTATCTTCGTTCTTATCATCTTCGTGGCCTTCGATGTGAATGAAATAGACTGGGCAACGGTGACCCCACCATAATTGTCTTGAAATACACCAATCTTGAATATTCTCTAGCCAGTGGAAGTACTCAGCCTCCGAAGACTTTGGAGTAATCGTTATATCACCATTTCTAACAGCTTTGATTGCTTCCTTAGCCATATCACCTTGAGCGACCCACCATTGTGGTTTCAACAAAGGCTCGATAACATCACCGGATCTTGAACAGGTAGGAATCGTCATCTCATTGTCTTCCTGACCAATAAAGAGATCTTTCTCCTTCAAAGCTTCAATAACTCTCTTTCTAGCGTCAAATCTTTTCATACCTTGCCACTCTGGGCCACAGTTTTCATTCAGAAGACCATCGTCGGTAAGGATATTGATAAACTCTAAGTTATGACGTTTACCAGTATTGTAATCATTTTGGTCATGAGCAGGAGTAATTTTAACAGCACCTGTACCAAATTCCATGTCAACGGCTTCGGAATCGCAAACAATGGGGAGTTTTCTTGGTAGGAAAGGATGCTGGACAAACTTGCCATGCAAATGTTTGTAACGATTATCGTCGGGGTGCACAGCAATAGCGGTATCACCAAATAACGTTTCGGGTCTTGTGGTAGCAATGATCAGCTTTTCTCCTGTCTCTGAGTCTGCAACAGGATACGCAAAAGAAGTCAATACACCAAACTCAACTTTTTCATCATAATCTGGAACGCTTAGTAAAGTTCTACCTTTAACGTCTTTATTATCAACTTCAAGATTGGAAATGGCGGTGTTCAACTTAACGGACCAGTTCACCAACCGAGCTGCCCTGTAAATGGTACCATCATCGTGTAGTCTTACAAAGGCCTCAACGACAGCGTTGGATAATTTAGGATCAAGAGTGAAGGCTTCACGAGTCCAATCATAAGAGGCACCCAGGTTCTTGATTTGGCCCTTGATTCTGTTATGATACTCGGTTTTCCATTCCCAAACTTTATCAACAAAGGCCTCTCTCCCAAAGTCATGTCTGGTCTTCTTGTCTTTAGCCCACATTTGCTTTTCAACAACGGATTGAGTAGCAATACCTGCATGATCAAACCCTGGCAAAAACAACACGGTTTTACCCTTCATTCTATTGTATCTAATTAGAGAATCCTGGATAGAAATGGTCAACGCATGACCAATGTGCAAAGCACCTGTAACGTTGGGTGGTGGAGCTGGAATACAAAACAACCCTTCTGGCTTGATTTTCCCATCAGCTGTGAATTCAGGTTCGAAAAAGCCTGATTTGACCCACCAATCGTACCACGAACTTTCGACATTGGCAGGATTGTAAGCCTTTAATGCCGGATCATCTAATGAGACTAAAACCTTCTTTTCACCTGGGGATGTCTTATCGACAAATTCTGGGATCGGTTCGGCTTCCTTCTTCTTGCTCTTCTTCTTTTCCTTCTTCTCTGAAGAACCAGCGTCAGCAGTAGCCGCTGCCTTCTTCTTAGCCTGCTTGGCAGCAAACTTCAAGAGTTTCTCGGCCTTCTTCTTCTCCTTTTCAATTTCCTTGGGAGTCTTTTCAGTTCCATCTTCTTTCAATGGATTGATGATAACTTCCCCAGTCTTTGAGTCAACGGGAGGTAAATTATCGAGATCACTCATAGTGAAAAATCTATAATGTTGTTGGGGTCCCTGTTGTAGTAATTGTCTTCTGGGAAGAACGAATTTTTTACCAGAGAATGTTACAAGTTTCCTCGAAGATAACAAACTTACAGGTAATTTCAGATGCAACAACCTATGCATCTAGCATCCAAAAGAAACAAGCAAAAATAAATCCTCAATATACAGATATATACAACGAGTTTAGTTACAAGGTGTCGAAGTGGACATGGCAAAACTAACACGATAAGGTTAGGTGCATCGATGTCCTGCAAAGTGACCACAAGCTTGGTTTGGTTTTTTTCCACGTTACTGGACGACAAAGCTGAAAATTTTTCAAGGGCATTTGTGCGCATAACGAAAGAGTGAAGGCAGATTAAGCTATAAGGTCACCTAGGCTAACCACAAACGTCTGTGATTTTCATTCACTTGATAATTATTCATATGAATCATATTTTCTAGGCATAGGATCAACTTTTAGTGTGCACCAAACTGCCATTTTAAGTAGCTCTCTTCGTAACTCGATAAATTCTGTCCCAAAGAGGAAATTTCTCGAACCTCTTTTCTTTTACTTTTGCTAAAACATAATAATGAAAAATTTCAGCAATCATCTCATCGCATCTTCAAAGATATTATAGAGTGTGTACTTGTGTTATTTGAGCTTCTAAAGTGATTGTGTAGCTGATCTGTGGAGCATGTCACGTATCATAGTTAAAGGTCTTCCTGTCTATCTGACAGATGATAAATTGAAAGAACATTTTGTTAAGAGATTGATTAACAAACACTCTAACAGTAGAACGGCTGATAACCTCATCACAGATGTCAAGATCCCCAAGGATAGGAATGGTCAAAGTAGAAGATTTGCTTTCATTGGGTATCGTTCGGAAGAAGATGCTTTTGATGCGGTCAATTATTTTGATGGATCCTTCATCGACACTTCTAAGATTGAAGTTTCCATGGCAAAGAGTTTTGCTGACCCTCGAGTTCCAAAATCCATGAGAGAGCAAAGGAGAGAAGCTTTGAAAAGACTTAGGGAGAGAGAAGAAGCCGTGCTGAAAGAGGAGCAGTCTAAGAAGCCCAAGGTGGCGACCCAAGATCATAAAAAGGGAACTTCGATAGAGGCAGAGATTGAAAAGAATAGACAGTTGCAAGAATTTATTGAGACCATGAAACCTAGTTCCCAGGTTGCTTCGTGGGAAACACCAGGACTAAAGACTAAGGATTTGGGGAAGGAGGACGATCCACAACAGAACTCCTTGCTGGCTCAAGCTTTGGCCCTCAAAGAAGAGGTGAAGGTACCTGAAAATGAAAGTGATGACGAATACACGGACTTCAACAAGGCAAATGATGCTCAAGAAGAATCATCTGAGCAAATGGTTGGATTAAGTGCATTCAGAGAGGATCTGATGCAAAAGGACGGCAATGAGGTGAATGGAAATGGTTCGATGCAAGATCATGGTGAGTCAAACGAAAATTTGGCAAGGGATGAAAACGTTTCTGACCTGGATTGGTTCAAACAACGACGCATAAGAATCAAAGATGGTGAAGTGGCTTCAACCAAATTAACGTCAGCTGAAGAGACATCAGCTCAGGATGAGCCCGCGGGAGAAGAAGAAGAGGCCGTCATGAAATCACAGACTGCGGAAGAAAAGGCAATCGAACAAATTTGTCAAACTGGTAGACTCTTCTTACGGAACATCCTGTATTCTTCCACAGAAGAAGATTTCAGAGAACTTTTCAGTCCGTTTGGTGAGCTTGGAGAAGTACATATTGCTTTGGACACAAGAACCGGTAAGTCAAAAGGGTTTGCCTACATTCAATATAAGAATCCTAAAGATGCTGCGGAAGCCTTCATCTCTCTGGATAAGCAAATTTTCCAAGGAAGACTGTTGCATATCTTGCCCGCGGATGCTAAGAAAGACCATCGACTAGATGAATTTGACTTGAAAAACATGCCATTGAAGAAGCAAAAAGAACTAAAGAGAAAGGCAACTGCCACCAAACAGTCCTTCGCTTGGAATTCTCTTTACATGAACCAAGATGCAGTATTAGGTAGTGTAGCGGCCAAATTGGGTATGGAGAAATCACAACTTATCGACCCAGAAAATTCGAGTTCAGCCGTCAAGCAAGCTTTGGCAGAGGCTCACGTTATAGGTGACGTTAGGAAGTATTTTGAATCAAAAGGGGTAGATTTAGCAAAGTTTGGGCAACTTAAAAGTTCAGATCAAAGGGACAACCGTGTTATCCTAGTCAAAAATTTCCCTTACGGTACCACTGTTGAAGAGCTCGGAGACCTATTCCTTCCATTTGGTAAACTTGAAAGGTTTCTGTTACCGCCAGCAGGAACAATAGCGATCGTGCAGTACAGAGACGTCACAGCGGCAAGGGCTGCCTTCACCAAATTAGCGTACAAGAGGTTCAAAGATGGTATCATTTACTTAGAGATGGGGCCAAAGGATTGTTTCTCAAGAGAAGCTGAAGATGATGAATCGTTAGACTCGCAGAGTAGTAAACCCTCCGAGAATGTTAAAGTGATTGGACCATCATCTCATGATGTTATGCAAGCGTCCAAATCATCCAAAGATGACGTGGATAATCAAGATGATGTAATTGATGGTCCGACAGTGTCGATATTTATCAAAAACCTAAACTTTTCTACAAATTCGCCGCAATTGACAGAAATTTTCAAGCTGTTCCCTGGGTTTGTGGTTGCTCAAGTTAAAACAAAACCAGACCCTAAAGATAGCAAGAAAACTTTATCAATGGGGTTTGGTTTTGTAGAGTTTAGAACCAAAGAACAAGCATTGGCTGTCATTTCGGCTGTCGATGGTACGGTGCTGGAGGGACATAAGATGCAGCTGAAAATGTCACATAGAGTAAGTCCAACTACCAACAGCGGTAAGGGGAAAAGCAAAAAGAGCGGCAAGATTATTGTCAAGAACTTGCCATTCGAGGCTACAAGGAAGGACGTTTTCGAGCTATTCAGTTCATTTGGTCATTTGAAATCAGTGAGAGTGCCAAAGAAATTCGACAAATCGGCCAGAGGGTTTGCTTTCGTGGAGTTCCTCCTACCGAAAGAAGCAGAAAGTGCAATGGACCAGTTGCAAGGTGTCCATTTGCTTGGCCGTAGGTTAGTCATGCAATTCGCTGAACAGGATGCTGAAGATGCTGAAGATGAAATTGCTAGGATGACAAAGAAAGTTAAGAAACAGGTTAACTCGAGAGAGTTGGCGGCAATCAGAAATGGTGGTGGAAGAAAAAAACTAGAACTAGATGCTGATGAAAATGATGAGTTTAAGGGTCTATAGAAAGCTTGAAAGATTCAAAATATTAGTCAGAATTTTAGAAGCTGAGCACTTAAATAGTACACACATATATACATACATACGAAGGGTAAAGTTCGTAGGAGCATTATTGATTCACGGTAAGTTTGCGATATCGAAACCACTGTAACCCTCTTGGAACTTTTTCACTTCAACTTCTTCCTGCTTCTTCGTTTGTTGACAGACCGCAGAAGTCCAATTGACTCTTTTCGGAAGTCTAAGTAAGAATGCTACAACCCTTCTACCGAATTGCAGATCAACACGAGCTTCGGGGCTGAAAAGGCTCAAATACAATACCGGTACGCTGTCTGAGGTTTCGTAGACCGTGAACTGCAGATAGTTCTTCGTGGGATCGTTCACTATCGAAAGATACTCCGAGTCTGTTGCTGACTCAAAGGTCTTAAATTCCAGCTTGGTATTACTTCTGTATTTTTCATTATTTAGATAGACCTGCCTGTGAAGAGCATCGCTGAATTTCATGGTAAGGTACTTGGGTACTGGAATCAGTTGCTTGTGAAAGTGCACAGATCTGTCCGAGTGAATCTCAAAAACAATTGAGGACATGTCAAACTTTCTATAATTCATCTTAGCCACGCTGAGCTCGTAAGACATTAATTCTCGCATTGAAGGACTTTCCTGGAAATTACTCCCACCCATATTCAGCTTTGGTATATGTTCAATAGGTATAATTAAACAGTGGCCTGAAAACTCCATATTGCCACGGGGAACACTTAGCGGTCCTTTCGCTGTCGTTAAATAGGCATGATTGCTGATTGACACAAACAAATGGTCCTCAACATTGGGATTGGTGAAACAAAAGTGACAATCACTTGGCAACACCGTTTTGGCCTTCTTCGTTCCGGAATACTTATCTTCGATTTGAATGTCTCGCTCCAATGAGCGCTTTATGCATGATCCCGCCTCATATGGGTTTGTGATCAAGTTGCTTTTTGATTCACCCTCTACCTCGGAGGTCTTGTTACCTAAATCAAGGTTGAATGCGTACGCCCATTTGCTTTTGGAGCGGAATGATGCAATATTAATAAATCTAGTAATATGCTTGGTATCCTGCCATGCAAAAGGCTCAAGTTCAAAAAACTTGTTTGGATCACCAACGGTAAAATGATAGCTTGGTTTCACTATTTTACAAACATCATCTACTATCTGATGACTAAAAACGTTCATCCGGTTTTGGGCAATGGCAATACTCCATGCTGTACTTATCAAAATGTCTATTGGACGGTCAGACTTATTGAAAGTATTCAAAATGGCATCCTGCGATTCCTTGAGCTTGTCGCCTTTCAAATTGATATAGCCAATGCGAAGTTTGTTGGGTAAGTCCAGAATGCCGAATTGGTCAAGCACCGTCAGATCCTTCGATTCAATTTCTGCTCCATCCGCAACTGAGCCTGTGGCGATAATATGCGGCAAGCCACTCAAGTCGGATCCTCTCAATTCAAATTCACCTAGGAGGAAAACGTACTCGAACGGCCCTGCATTTTTGTTAAACTTTTTGACTTTCTCGATCACAGCGTCCACATCTTTTGACGACAGGTGAATTATCAGGCTACCATAAAACTGACTTGTTAGTAACAGCGTCGTACGAATCGGACTTCACTGGAGTCGTATAACTGACATACATTTTTGCTTTAAACATGCTGCTCACTTCTGATATTGCAAACTACCATCGCTCTTTGAAGTTTGTTCGAGAGAGGTGAGTTTTTCCCAACCTGATGAGATGAGCGAGTAAAAACAACGACTCTAAGGATTTATCAATAATGAGGCAGCTTTCCGCTGCAGCGATCAAAAATCTTCTGAAAGGTTACCAGGTAATTTTTCAAACGCATCTCATGCGAGTTGATTTATCTTCATCTCTTTGAAAGTCGCTGGAAGGGAGCATAACCGATTCGATCTTAATTGATACTGGTGTCAGTACTGTCGACATTCAAGCTAAGGCATAATGAACTTCAAGTTATCCTGATCTTTCTCACCCGAGGAACCCTGGCAGTAAATGTCAGGAACGGCTTTGAAACGGCTGAACGTTGAAAAAGGTGCGTAAAGAGATGGATTGAATTCCATAATTATATATACGTGAATACTTAGTCTGTTCCCGATTCAAAAACAATGGAGTCATCAGTAGAATGTGGCGAAAGGATCAGAACGCTCCGATCCATTATAAAGTACACCACTGGATCCCTGCTTCCCGTTTCTGTGCCGGAATGTAAATCCTACAAGCTTCGAATCTACAGAGGAGTCATCGACCATGGCCGACAATTTAGTTTGCCTTTTGAAAACATCAGCATATTTGGCCATATCAGCTTCGTTAGAAAAGTCATCGAAGTACCCAGCGTCCGTTTCACTGTCCAGTTGAGGTGTAAAGGGCGGGCACATTTCTCTCAATGTTTCAAAGTTGATTTCGGCAAAATAAGGCATCCTTTTAACATGCTCGAACGACCTCAGTCTGTTTATTGGATCAGCAATTAGCCTTGTTATTACATCCCAAGTCCTATCTGAAAAAGCTGGCCTTCCATTGTCTAACCGTGGTCGCCTTAACGTTTGCTTCCAATGCCTCAAATTCTCATAAGTTTCATTCGTGGAGGAGCCACTGAACGGCGTGTAACCAACCAAACTCTCGAAAAGCATACAGCCCAATGACCAATAATCCACGGTAAAGTCGTATTTTTTGCCTTCTAAGACCTCTAATGCCATGTAGTCCGGCGATCCGACCATTGAGTTTGCATAATTAACCTCAGTTTCTCTTAGCGTATTGTACATTTTCCTTCTATCCTCGATTGATTTCTCCGTGAAAGCTGGAAACTCCAGATTTTTTACTTCCTCCAGTCTCAATTTCATACTTTCGATCCTTTCATTCGAAACAGTTCCTGCTGCTAGACCAAAATCTGTTAGTTTGATGTGGCCTTTGGCATCTATCAGAAAGTTCTCTGGTTTCAAATCCCTGTGTGTGTAACCTAATTCATGTAGTGCATTTACCGCACAAAACATCTCACTGATGTAAAACCTTGCATGAGCGCTCTTGAGATATCTTGTATTAATCAGCAAGGTACGAAAATCACCACCAGGCACGAATTCCATTGCCAGATATAAACTCTCTGGATCCTGAAAGGCATAAAGGAGTTTCACTAACCACTCGGACCTAGTTGTGGTCAAGATATCTCTCTCAGTCAGAACATGATTGGTTTCGTTGAGCTTAAACAAAAGCTTCTTGTTCAAAATCTTCAACGCGCACACTTCCTTTGTGTCTTTCTTCCTTGCCAGATAAACCTGACCATATCCACCTTGTCCGACCTGTGTTATCATCTCAAAATCCTTGTTTTTCGGTTTCAATCTTCTCTTCCTCAGAATTTCATGCTCCTTCTTCAAATAACCAGTCCACTCGTCATTTAGCTGCTCATTTGGCATACCTTTTAGACTCTTTTGTTGCGATAAAAACTCTAGGACTTTCTTTGTGCGTTGCCTTCTGCTTATCACGTAGTCAAACATGTCACAATAATAATCCAAGAAATACATTTGACACACGCTCACTACCCTTTGAGTTTTATGCATCTTCGCCTTCTCATGGAAGTCACGCGGTAACTTCTTTGGTGAGCTCGTTATATCAATGTCATCCCTTGTGGGCTCATCTATCTCCATTCTTGAGCTTCCCTCATCCACAAAAATCGTCGATTTCGTTGGAGATGGCGTTCCAGCGTATCCGTTTTCTTTGTAACGTGATGGAGTCGCTGGGACAACCATCGATCTTAGGGGGTTCTTCAGATTATTCTCACCAGCATCAAAACTCAAGTTGTTTATATCGCCAGCCAACGCTTCTATCTCTCTTTCAGATCTTGAAAACATGTTGATCAATGTTTGATCTTGCCAAATCACGGATGGAGATCGAACTTTGCTTGATCTTTGTCTTTGTTTCTCCAATTCAAATGGGGTTTTAAATCTTTTTAGCCTTGAGACTATGATCCTCGAACGTGTGTGCTTTGTTTATCCATTTGCTTAATTAGGTAATTCGCCTTAAGAATAGAAAAAACACATACAAATTCTGGAATGCGTAAATTATATACTCAACTAATTACTTTTGAAACATATATTTGGTCTGAATAGACTGCATTCCTATTTATCTGGTGTAGTTAAAGATGACAGGTAGTCTCTGGTTTGTTCATTCGCTTCTTCGATCCTTCTTCTCATCGCTTTTGTAAGTTTGGCAGAGTTATTGACATTTCTCCTCGTGATGGAAGAGATGCCTGTAGCGTTTTGTAAAGAAGAATTGACCATCCCCATCCCAACCTCTTCTCCATATGCGTCTAGAACGGTTTGCTCTTGTTTACCGAACTCTAATCTATTTTGCAGTTGTCTCAAATGTGACAGTTGAAATTGTTGCTTGTACTTCCTAAATTTTCTTCCACTTCTCTTTTTCTTTGGCTCATCTTTTGGAACCGGTAGAGGTTTTACCACAGAACTGCTTGTGGAATCCTGTATTTTTTGGATCTTTTGTACTATTTCTTTTCTCCATTTCTCACCCAGTGAGCCGTTAGATTCAGAAACAGTGGTTATGGCAGCATCAGCCCTTGCGGCTAGCGCAACCTTGGCACAAACCATCCTCAACATTTGTTTGTGGTATAAGTTTGGTTGACTTTGAACGAGTGAGGAACGATAAATGTAACCTTCTTGTCTCACCCCATTTAGAGTCGTATGCAGTTCGTGAGTAAGATGTCTGTTCTTTCCTATAGAAGCCAAGTTGCAACTCGGCACCTGGCTAAGTTCCAGGATTCCACCTGAATGAGACAATAATAGAGACGTAATCTCCGCTCCAACCAATGCACAAAGATTAGGGGCCACCACTGAAACTTTTCGTATGATGTATGCGTTAACGCGATCTTGTATATTTATGATATCATTGATAGTTTTTCGTGCTTGGAACAATTTATCTCGCTCATAGTCAGTCAATGATTCACCTCTTTGAAAGGATGTCTTCATCGACATCATTAGCACAAGCACCTGTTCCTTCGATAGCTTTGCATCAATTTCAAGCTTTACAGGTAGTGATTCTTCTTCCTCACCTCGAGTCTTTTCAATGATATATATCACTTCCGCATATTGTGACGGGTTCGGTACTAGGCTTTCCAGTTCGTCAAACCTCTTTGTGTAAACTCTTTTCATATGGTCATGGATAAACACTACCTCGTTTCGTAAAATCAGATAAAGTTCATTCAACCTTCTCAATAGTGATGGTAAATCCGAACAGTCCTGCGAGAGTAAGGATGAGATATTCTGGTCTAAACTTATGAGCTGATGTGATGGTTCTTTGGGCTTCAAATCTACGTAGCACGATAGGGCACCTGGCTTATATTCATTGATAAAACCTTCCAGAAATACAAAACTGTCATCTCTAGCTTCCTTCACGTTTGGTTTTCGATCGCGGTTCGGTTCGAATGCAACTTGTTCTTCTGCTTGGTCCTCCGATTCAACTTCTTGGTCATGTTCAGCCAAATCAAGCTCAAGATCTTCGGCAAAGTCTTCGTCCATACTCAAGTCGTAATAATAGTAGCGAATGGATTACCGAAGCCAAGAAGATACATCACTTCTCTATCTTAATCATATATAATCATCAGGACTTGTAATCGTATCAAGCTACTTGTTAACTTTCGAACTTTTCAATAAAAATCGAAAATTTTTCATTTTTCGATGAGATGAGCTTAGATAGTTTAAAAAAACTATTCATTTCAGACATATGTTAAGAGGCCTTTGGAGGTTCTTAAGCATCAAATAGAGTTCTTGGCATGTCTAATATTGTTGGGATTGAATACAACCGTGTAACAAACACGACATCAAATGACTTTCCTGGATTTTCAAAAGACGGTGAGAATGCATGGGATGTAGAGAAGTTTAAAGAAACCTTTGACGTCCAAATAAGTAGCTTCACTGAAAGAGATGCCAATTTCGACTTGATTAATATTGATACGTCGATTGCGAATGCCTTTCGTCGTATCATGATTTCTGAAGTTCCATCACTTGCCGCAGAATACGTTTACTTTTTGAATAATACATCAGTGATTCAAGATGAGGTTCTTGCCCATAGAATAGGTCTCGTGCCTCTAAAAGTTGATCCGGATATGTTGACATGGGTTGATAATGTACCAGAAGAAGAACGTTTTACCGATGAGAATACGATTGTGTTAACACTAAACGTTACCTGTACAAGGAATCCTGACGCACCTAAAGATTGTACTGATCCAAAAATCCTTTACAGAAATTCAAGTGTATACGCACATGATCTTAAATTTGAACCGCAAGGCAGGCAAGTAGAGCTATTTGCTAAATGCCCAGTTGTACCCGCAGATCCAGACATCCTATTGGCTAAGTTAAGACCAGGTCAAGAAATTTCGCTAAGGGCACATTGTATTCTTGGTGTTGGTGGTGATCACGCCAAATTTTCACCAGTTGCCACAGCATCTTATAGATTGTTACCCCATATCACCATTACAAAACCAATAACAGGTGAGGATGCCAAAAAGTTCCAGAAGTGCTTCTCGCCAGGTGTGGTTGAAATCGATGAGGCCACTGGTGAGGCTGTGATAAAAGATGCGAGAAAGGATACCGTTTCAAGGGAAGTTCTGAGACATGAAGAGTTTACTGATAAAGTTAAGCTAGGAAGAGTAAGAAACCACTTTATCTTTAACGTGGAGAGCACGGGAGCAATGACACCGGAAGAAATCTTCTTCAAGTCAGTAAGGATCTTGAAGAACAAAGCTGAGTATCTCAAGAATTGTCCAATTACTCAATAGGCATGAGCATTAAAAAGAATAAGAATCGTATGTAGGATATATATACATACTAGGGACCGTAAAGATGTCTGTCTTAGGTTTAAACGTACATGAGCAGTCTAGATATGCATGAATATCAGCATACTCTATATTATGCAAGCGTTGATCATACCATAGAAGCCGGATCACGCCTTGTTTCTATCACTGAAGATAGAATGCTAGTAATGGCCGCAATTGGATCAATTTTAGTGACATGCACTTTGCCATCGTAACCGTCACTAGATGACAACTCCTCGTCAGCCTCATTTGATTCCGATGAATCAAGATCGGCAAAGTTGACGCACGTAAGCACGAATAAGTTGAATTGGCAAAACAGAATAGCAAATTCAAACATGACTACTCCCAAGTTACCTTTGAAGTTGCTTTGCGGAACTGTCTCTCCTATCATTTGCATGAAAAATCCTCCCTTCCGTTCACCTTGAATTAGCCCGTTCGCATTGTTGAATGGCGAGGGTGTATTCATCAAGCCATCTTCATGCAAGTAATTGCCTTCTAAACTTCCTACGAAATTCACAGGGAAAAGCAGAGCGAAAAGAAGGTAAAGAATATTCACCGTGAGCGAGCCATGAAAGAGCAAGTTCCTTATTTTTCTTTTGACATCATCTACTTCTTTTTTAACCTGCTCTTCTGAGGTCGTTCCTGATTCCTGCCTTACGGTCGATGGAAAAGATCCTGGGATCTCTACAGAATCTGTTGATATCGCTCCAGATAATCTAGACAAATATGCCGAGCCAGTATTGTCATTTGCCTGCGAAAGCCTTCGTATCTGTATTTCACTAGGGAACGGTACTACTAACAATGACTGGACGCATGTTCTTAGCAATAAGGTCCATATAGTGCAGCCATATTTCAAATAGTATAAGACGATGATGACATAACCAAGGTAACTAAACTTGGTTACTAGTTTTCTTTGAAAGTTCTTCCTTCGTAGCAGATATACCCGTTCATTTTCGGATCTCAATGTCTCATGTGTTTCGTCATTCATGGTGCACAATAGAACTAGGTTAACACCTTCGTGTAACGTAGGAGCCGATTGACAGGGCAGCTATCAACAGCAGTTATAATACTTCATATTTATCTACCATCCTTTGTAGAACCCAATTTAGAGTCCCTGCTGCCGTCTGTAGCGACGACTCGCTAATGCTATTGAAACCCATACGAACATTGTGATGCTCTGGTATCCTAACCTTAAAACACGTATATACGTTTAAATTTAGCATCTATTCACTTTCGAATTTCACCAAGAGCTCTTTGGAAAATGCTGCAATTTCCCGGAATATAGCAGCTTTGTTTAGTTTGACGTTCTGATCATCAATTGGTTCCACATTGCAATCCATGTTGACTCTAAATTTCTGATTCTCCTTGAATAATGGCTTTATCAAACCGGTCACAACGTTTTTGTCACCTTTCTCTCCGCCATTGACTCCAATATACCTGTGACTGGAGAAAATAATACTATTCTTGTATTTCATGTTGAGATATTTCACCAGGTGGAAAGTTGGGTCCATTTTTTCACTTAATTGAGCTGGATCGGAAGGAAAGCTAGATGGAAGTTGCTCCTTTGCTAAATTACGGAATTCAGACGAATCGACAATACCAGATGGCCCTTTCAGAGGTACCGGCGTCTTGAGTGACACGACGAAATCATAGTCCTTCAAAGCCGGGGTAAAGAGAAGATTGATCGTCTGCTTGTTGACGCCATGAGTCCTCAGTAGGTTCATGGCAACCTTCGCTAGCGCAGTTAGTCTTGTCGCAATTGGTAAAGGAATACCACTTGAATATAGAATCCCGCTGGGGTCGTTCTTAGAAGCCACGAAAAACTGTAGATGCAAGCCATTGGGATCCCCGTTACGCAAATTCTTGAAATTGGCTTGAATACCCTTATATTGAGAGAGTGTGAGTTTCTCAGAAAGCTTCTTTAAAGTATTGGCGTCCAGTTCACTTGCTGTATCTTCGTCTGAAGATTGCAATGTTTCATCAGGTCGTGCTAACTCCAGTATCAAAGGATCGTCTTTCCAGTTCCACTTGCTTATAAAGTCCAAAACTTTGAGGAATCCATTCTCCAAAGAGCCTGGAATACAGTAAGGAGCATAATCAACAAATGGCTTTATAGCTATCAGCTCCGCTAGCTCGTCACTCAAGTGACCTAGCAGCAGATGGGAATCCAGCCACTTTTTGAAAAGTCTCACAACCGGTGAGTAGAATTGGTATGGGTGCGAAATGCTTTCAATGGTCCGAGTGTGCCTGATAGAAGCAAGATACTTGGCCGTGAACTTGAGGAAAGTTTTCTCGAGCTCAGGTTTCATCTCTTCCCTTGCATTAGAAACCGCCCTTAGGTATAGAATCTCATCGCGCTCTGTCAGGACTCTGACCTTAAAACCATATCCTTCCGGAGTCAAAATGTTTAGCAGTGTAATTTCCAAGTTGTAAGGAATCGATTCATCTCTGGTAAAGAAAGTTTTATATTTATCGCCGTATTTGGAGTCCAAGCTTTCCTGTATCTTTAAGAGTAATGCTGTCTTCGATTTCTCGAGGGAAATTATCTCATCTGGCCATTTGGGAGTAGTTTCGAACTCCAAGATGACGTCCTGAAAGAAGTCTGGGTCTGAATAAGCGTAAGGCACAGGTTGGCACAATGATGTATACCTAAATGCAGTTCCAACTGGTAAGATAGACTTCACAGAAAGAGGTAACTCAGTCTCAAAAATAAGACGATGGAGATCATCAAATGATTTTTTCATGTTGAAGAAGCTAGCCATATTCAAAATTGATGTCTTGGAGCTTGCTGGTAAATTGGGCAAAGGTAGTAGCTCTTGGAAGCATCGGGTTCTATCATTTTTGATGCTTAGTTGCTCCGATATGTGTTTTCTTAGAGCGTAATCCAAAATAATAGATATGACAGGCTCTGAGAACGAAGTAGTCCATATGCAACAATGAGTAATTGATCCATCTTTGAAACGACGCAATGAGGATTTAGTTCCCCAAAAATTCTTAAATGCAATAGCTTCTGGGGTTGGCTCTTCCAGATGTTTGGGCCCCTTCGAAACTAACTTTTCGCTTTCAGCCGGATTGTTTATTATTTTGATTTTTATTGATTCGAAGTTAAAATGACTGCCGAAGCCAGAGTAAACCTTTCTCTTACCAATAGGAAAAGAGTTCTTCTGCCCTATCAGTTCAACTTCAAGAAACTTGATTCTATCTCCGAGAGCAAACTTGACAACATTTGATATCTTGTTGACCAGAAAGTTCTCCAAGGTGATGAATTTGATTTTTTCCATGGGGCCAAACTTGGAGCTCAATATGGATTCTGGGTCTTTTTTACCAGTTGCCGGTAAATGGAGCTCATAGCATAAATCGTACTTTATATTCTCCATTCTATTGATATTAGTCAAGAAAACGTTTGCGAATTGATCTTGAACCACATTGTTTAGCATCATTAACGTCTCTTGCGCGTACATTTTTAATATTTGATACGAAGAAATAGACATCTTACTCAAGATGTTCACTTTCGTACTCTTATCATATAGCGTTGGAATTCGAAATCCCTCATCAACATATTTGGAGGGTGATGACGTGTCAGAATAAAATTCTAAGTGGCCAGTCGAACATAAATCCATAGTGGCTAGGTATTTGATTATACCTTTGAATAGTTGGTAAGATGAAAAACCGTGCAACAAAATTTTGTTACCATTCATACCACCACCATTTAATAAAGCTGATATCAAGACCATAAACTCAAATGTTCCAAAGCCACCTAACGCGCCAGAGTGAGCTACTTTTGAAGAGAACCCTCGCTGTTGCAGCCATAATCTTCCCAAAATGGCCGCCTCTTTAAAAGACTCTGTTTGCTTTTTAGTCTTGTACAGAAATTTCAGATAAGCCTCGTAAGTCGTAGAAGACAAGACTGAGAAATTGTACAGTGGCGTGGCTGGCAATGGTAGGTCATTATCTTCATGAGCTACTCTAATACAGTTTCTATTTGGCAGTAATTTCTTTGGGTCGAAAACTTTATAAGGGAAACCGATAATCAAATTGATAGAAAATTTAGTCTTGTAAAAATTATATTCGGATTTGACGGAGTCATTTGAAGTTGGTTTGCATGAAATCTTTAATATGGGTAAAAGTCTGTCGCCATTTAAGTAGGAGTATTCTAGGTGTAAAAAATCGTCCAGTTTGTTTTTCTTAACCAGGATTGTCAAATGATGGGTCAAATAAGCAAGGTACACACTTCTCTTGTGCAGGCATCTGAAGTTCAGAAAATCTTTCTTTTCGAAGAGTTCGCTGGGCATCTGTAACAGAACGTCGATTGTTGAACCTGTAGGTTGATAAATGCCGGCCTTCAGCGCAAATGAGCCTATAAGTGATATACCTGGAGTCTTGTAATTAACCTTGTAGTTTGTATGAGAAGGATCTGGTTTGGGATCAACATACGGAATGGTGACAATTTTGTTCTTGAAGAAGGAATCTGCCTCAGCAATAGTCTTTTCCTCCCATTCTGGAACCTCGTTAATTAGATCATGCAACATGTGCAGGAATTTTTCCACCTTCAATATATGTTTGTCCTTCAGCTTGACCTGCTGAAGCAACTCATCTATTTGAAGTTTGAAGATATTGGATTTGAATAGCTCTGCCGTTTCTCTCACAATATGAATATCTTGCGCTGCTGTGTTGGTAGACTTATGAGCCTGGGCATTTGAGTGTTCTTCTTCGTCATCGATATCGCTGGTCTGCGATTCATTAGCGTGTTCTTCTTTCGCCGTATCATCTGACTCTGTATTTGTTTCTCTCGTAGCTATTACTTTCTTTCTTGTAAAGGTGTCAGGTTCTACTTCATTTAACTCTGAAGCTTTTCTTTTAAGACTTGACATGTCAGAAGTTGTGATGCACTATGGTACAAGTGTGCGTTTGAAATCAGAGTAATCTCCTCTGTGAGCTTCTTGCAGACTGTTCTTGACAGGCCCAGAGAACTACTAGAATAGTTGAATTCAATGAACACTATATTTGCTCAATGGCTCCTTTAGTGACTTTTGTCAACAGCTCAATTAGAATTACGGTTATTTCACCTCTTTGTCGAGATGGGCTTGCAATTTTTCACTCGCCCAGCTTTATCGAACCCTAACTCTACTCTCGGGCTGGTTACTTTCAGGCGAAGCAGGCCGAGCCTGGTACTCCCGCCCAACCGCGCGCTAGGCGGATCGAGGCTGACGGCCTCCTTCTAGAAATCAAGAGGCTGCTGCCTAAAAAAAAATCAATGCGCGAGCCCGCCTGCACTAGAAGGAAACCCTAAAGCACACCTACAAAAACTTAAAAAATTGCCACCTGCCAGAATTGAACTAGCGACCTTTGCATTACAAGTGCAACGCTCTACCACTAAGCTAAGGAGGCGGTACTTAAGTTGTCAAATTTGCACGATATAACTATATCACAAGGATAACTTGAACGCTCTGATGGTGATTTTTAGACGCCGGTGGTAAAATGGGACTATAATAAGAGTCCAATGAAAGGAGGACATGTTTTGGAAACTCATAATTTTGCATATGAGGAGTTCATCGACTAACAGTTCTACACAGCAAATAGTTAGATTCTAGTTTACAATTTCTTGATAGGTGATCATTTATGAGAATTTGCCGTGGAACTGAATAATATACTTTGTAGGTGCCGTCGTTCGGATTCTTGCATGAAAGAGAAAGGCGTCGCGGTGACGTTGCAGGATCAACTGTCTGAAAATGTGTCGAGCAATATCAACGATTTTCTTGAGAGATTAGAAATTACCAGAATCTCGACCTATCGATGATGGTTAGCCCTCTCAATACCTTTAAATTATGTATTTTTTGCTTTTCTGGGTAAAGGGAGGAAGTGAATCGTCCCAAGATCAGGTCTTTTTTTTACTATTGCGTGTGTTTTATCTGGAAATATTTTAGCTTAGTTGTAGTTATGTGCTTCTGAAGATGAAGCAGCCGGATCAATCCAAACCAGCTGGACTTCCCCAAGACAAGCTGGAAAATCGAAATTAAAACAGATTAATTAGAGTCAAGCCTAGGGAATCTAGCAATTGGAATCCCAGTTGATGATTTAATTGAACTTAGTCTGAGTCAATAACCGCTAAAACGTATGTAAATAGAAAACGAAGCTGGGGTTTATGTTTTTATCCCTTTTCTGAGCATGATTGGCAGGTGGCAGTTTTATCTGTTAAAGGATGTTTCTCATTATAACTTCCAGTTTGTAAGGTGACTGGGGGTCAGCTGACTGCTTTAATAAAATGTATTAGTAGCACGACATTATGGCTTTGAAATCAACTATGATTGTACATGTTACGTGGAGCAGCGGCTCGCTCGCACGTCGAAACACAACATCTGTCGTTCAGCCCATGCAGAATATACTTCAGGCCATATTTTAGGGTGATAGGGCCAGCTTACGGGAGATCTCCCTAGCTTTGAAATGGGTTTGTCGATGTGGCTCAATTATCAGTGGTTATTTTCGGTAAATATACAAGCATACGTAACTTTTTTCATGGAAAAGAATGCAATTTGAAGATATGAGTATCATTAATTGATAACGTGGACGAAAGTGTAGATCAGAAGTCTGCTTGAAGCTCAAAAGCTACTGGTCATTTTCTGCAGATTGCCGTTTTCACCTTCCAGGCGGCTAATATCCTGCTCCAAACCTTTCACTTTCATTTCAAACTCGTTCAGTTCACGAGTTCTCAGTTCTTGTCTTTTGTATCTATCCTTTTCTCTTCGAGAAAGGAACTGATTCTTGAATGCTTCAAGCTCTTCAGCATTTTGGTCGACCTCCTTTTGAAGCTTCTCCTGTTTAGCGAAGAGTTTCTCCTTCTTGGTCTTCATCTGATTTAGTTCCTGTTGCAGTTTTGTACTTTTACTTCTGGCCATTTTCAATTGGCCATCTAAAGAATCCTCGAGCTTACTGTAATCCATTTGCCTTCTCAGGTGTAGATCCTTTTGTTTCAGATATTCTTCCTCCAATATGATCTCTTTGTCGGAGAGTTCCTTCAAAGTTTCTTCCAATTTACATAGAGTACCTTCACTTTGTTGCAAAGCGACTTTCAGGCTTTCCACTTTTGACGCACTCTTTTCATCATTTGATGCGTTCTGGGAGATTTTACTCTTGAAATGATCTATATCTTGCCTCAAAGTGTTCAACTTTTTGCTGACTTCTTTTTTACTCTTCTTCAGTTTAGCACGGCCTTCGGCAAGGTTCGTATTTGTAGTCAGCACCGAGTGTTTTAGGGTCAACAATGGAGACAAAAATTTTCTATGGTAGTAAGAAGGGAAGCTTAAATCAATATTCTCGAATTTCTTCGCAATTTGTTGGTTGCCCACTGTTCTTACCATCAAGTCAGAAATAAGAAAGTCCTCCGTTTGGCTCAGTCTGTTGATAAACTGTATATCGTAGGAACAAGCTGGAACCAATCCTCCTACAACAACTAGTTCTTCCCCCTCATGTTCAAGTATGAGAGCGCAAGACACCTCAGACCAAATGACACCATTAACTAGAACGATGAGCTCACCTTCATGCAGATTCTCTATATGAAATGTGATTGAATTGCTTGCTATTTCAACAATGCAAACCTTGTAATCCTTATCATCTTTTTTGAAGATGTTGTCCTTCGTTGAAACCAAATGCAGTTGTGCGTAGTCGTCAAAGGCAGTCTGTGCAATCAAGGCCATGGTGCCGGAAGCTTGTAGTTTATTAAAAACACTTTCAGCCACCTGACCATCGCTGATGCTATTATTCGAATTTGTGGGTGTGATACTACCTTCTGAGCCCTCGTTTTCTGATCCAGTCCCCGAAATGCTAGGAGTCAGTGACACTTCTTTTGTTTCTTTTAAACACTTCCTCTCAAAATTCGTTGTCTTCAGAGTTACCACTATAGACCATAGAGGTGGTATTAAGTGCTGATTCTTTCTTTTGAAAAGATGACGAATAAAGTTCTCCAGATTAGTAGTGACACTGACGTCCAGTTTCAAGTTGCGGGTCTCTCCGCTATTCTTAAAATCTACCTTGATTTCGTAAAACTGATTCGAGTAAACCTCTTCGGATTTTTCTCGATCTGATTCTCGAACACTACTTGGAGAAGATAACGTGACGTTAGTAGTAACTGCCTGTGAATTACTTCCTGCTGCAGATGTTAAAGATGGCTCAAAGACTTCAAATTGACTAACAACTCCAGTAAAATATGGCATACTTCTATGCCTATCGGAGCTTTTTTTTGAGCCACTAGAGGTCAAGTTGGCTGTGTTCATTCCAGAGATTCCTTGGCTGGATGTAGAAGTAGATTCGTGTATCCATGGGGTACCAAGTGACGATTGGTTTGTCTTATCTGCGTTGCTCCCGAAACTGTTTTGTAGATGAATATTAAGATTTGTTGTTTCGGAAGGTCCTTTTGTTGAGCTTGTCGAGCTTATTCTTTGTCCTGTGCCACGAGGAGTGTCGTTTTTAGAGGTCGTCTTTTTGGTATTCTTGAGCTTGTCATCACTGTAGCTTGGGCTTAGAGTACTTTGGCTGAATTGAAATATCACAATATGGAATGATATGTAGTACAACAAATGCTGTACGTATTTGTCGATCCACTTTAGGACTTGTGTGCTCAGCATCTGGTTTTTGAACGTTACAGTCTTGCCCAAAGACAATCCAGTTGTGAATACTGGAAAAGAAGCGCGACAAAACTGAGTGAAACCATCATTCATTTGTTGCAATACACCCAGTCTTTGATAAACTTGTAACATTACAGCATACATTACAGAGCACGAGGTCGCGTAACTCAAGCAGTCGCTAGGATCATTTATCATGGATGAAGCTAATATAGATAGGGCCAGATTCTCGATGGGATTTATGAAGTAATTTTCGCCATATAACTTTAAAATTGTAGCAATAATCATTTCCCCCAACAAAAGTGGCAGAGATAAATTGGATCTGGATTTTCTATTGGATTGCATGGAATACTTTTTATCACCGGAACTCATTGAAAACTGTGCATCTGTGTCATATTCCACATGAGATACTTCATTCATTGGTGGTGATGGTTTCTTGGACAAGAATAGTGTAATGAAAGAGTTCGCCAAGAAGTTCCTAAACCTTGTAGCAATAACAAAAGATACTAGCAGACATAATGAAGCAAAGTGGTTGAAGCTTAGAAAAACGATGAATAAGGCTAATGTATCCTTGAATCTGTGTTTTCTCGCGAATGCAATTGGTTGGTTATTGTCTGATCGACGACAGGATTGGCGCTTCATCCGATTATCACGCCCAAAAGTAAAGAAGTTCAAGGACTTTTAGAAGATTGAGAACCAGAATATAACCGAGTAGTCCCAGGTATCACAGACCTTGCTCTTTTCAATGCTGCTCGATGACTTCGCTCTTTGGTGCTGATGTTTCAAACAACGTGAATTTTCAACTTTTCAAAGATTTTCCTATTCGTTCCATAGCGCTAAATCACGTGCAATAAAGTTACATTCATTATAAGTAAACCTAATATATGATCGCACTATTTACTATTCATTTGACATTTCGGCTAAATAACTATCCCGTTTAGACTTGTTTATCGTGACCTCCAGTACTCTTTGAGTCTGAGGACGGTGACAATGATTCAGAGGCGATTGCAGCAAGAGCACCTAGTGGATCCATCGCAAAGTTGAAGTTAGCTTGAGGTGCTCGAGGCATTGGTGGACGAAAAGTTGATACACCTGTGCTCTCGCTAGGCTGGTTAGCACTGCTCGTCAGAGGTTGAGCAGGTAACTCATTGTCTGGGTTCAACAATAAGGAAATTGAACTTGATCTTCCATTGCCTGGAGAAGATGAGGACGATTTTTGCAATTCCTGGACCACAACATTGCTAACGATGGGGCGGACAGCGCTAGTAGGTTGAGTTTGCTGCAGAGCGTTTAACTTGGGGACTCTGGAAGTCAGGTTGTTCGCAGTTAGCGGGAACGCCTTTTTCTGATCATCACTATTCAAGATTTTCATGATAGATGACGCCGTACCTATCGATTTCTCACGTTTCGAAAGTAGATTATCCATCGGAGCTGTCGGAGAAGTGGTGCTGTGACTACCAAGTGGCTCAGATTTTACGTTTCCAACGGTTCCGGCACCAGGTAGGTGAATTGATGGCAGCCTGGGTGGCGGTAATGTACTAGTTGGTGTTGATGCTTGAGAGAAAGCATCCTTGACTGTATCTTGAAGGTAGGGCAGCGGTGGCGTGGCAATTTCATTATGTAATTTTTTCTCTGACGATACTTGATTGGAAAAAAATCCCAATGCTGGCCTTTGTTGAGGCGGAATTCCATTCGCCATCGCTGCATTATTCTGTTCGGCCTGGATTAACATCTGTGATTGCTGAACAGAGCCTGAGCTAGTTACGTTTCTTCTGAAATCGGCCTCCTCGACAATAGACTTCCAGCCAAGCTGGGCCGCATTTCTCTGATAATAGTTTCTTACCATTGTAGTAGACTTGGTCCCCAAGCGGTCTGAAATAAGTGACCATTGGGAGCCATGTTCTTTCAGTAAATCTGGGAACAAATTGGCCTCCTTCACACTCCAGTAACTGGATTTGTGGTCTCCGTTACTCTTCTGTCTTTTTCTCTGCAGATTTTCTTCATTAGCTGCATCTGCATGGTAGGACTCAAAGTTCCCTTCATCAATCTTGTTGGCATCTTCGTGAATGGCATCACAATTCCCTATCAAGTTCGTTTGAAAAGTAGAGCTTTGATCTTCAACAATTGTCCTTTCGGCGTCGCTATGAGTATCGGCCACTTCGTATGGCCTCTTTTCGGCTCTCAAAGTTTCCGCGTTCTGTTCTTGGGATTGAATTTCGGAGCGGTTTGTCTCCTGAGATCTCATAACTACGCTATCATCTTGTGTAGGCTTTTCCAGCTCAAGTTGCTCAGGCTTTTCAAGCTCTTGTTGTGACCCTATACTCTTAACTTCATCTTCAGCGAGTGTTATTTCCACTTGATGCATTTCTTTTGAAGGCTTGCCTTTTTCCTCCACGTTGCAAGCGGTTGTAGGAAGGACGGATTCCTCCATATTGTCCGTCGTATTAGCTGCATTTTCCGGTTCAACTGCGACAAGCGATGTCTCATTATCCGTATCGCTATTCTTTTCCTTTTTCTTACGACGTTTGGCCACTGCACCCTTTTGCCTTTTTTTATTTTTATCTGTAAGTAGTTTCTTATAATCCACTGAGCTTTTAGTTCTGTAATAGTGCAAGACACAATCTTCAGGTGATCTAAGAGAACCCATAAATTGAGAAATTTTACCAAATTTCTTGGGGTACGTTAAGTATCCTTCAACGAAAAGCTCATGTTCATTTTCCGTGAAAGTATCAATTCCATCTTTCAGAATTCTTGAGGCCCAAGCATCCTTATCAGTGACCAAGTTATTCACATTCTTGAATTTCATTGAGTACTTTGCAACAGGATCGATTATCATTGGAGGAATTTCGGCTGCTGATTGGTGGTGTTTATAGTCGGGATCGATTTGAAGTAGCACATTCTCGATCTCGGCATCGTCGACAAAGTCCGCTCTATTTCGCCTGCGCGATGAGCCTGAAACTCTTGCCTGTTCTTCCAGAATTTCTCTTTCTCGTTTCTCCCGTTCTTGTAGTTCAATTTCGGCTTGCTTTTTACGTTCTATCTCTTCTTTTCTCATCTCTCTGCTCATATCATCCATACGATGACAAGTTTCTTCCCAGGCAGACTGAAAATTTATGAACTGTTTTCGAAGCTGAAGTTTCCTTAGATATTCATATCGTTTTAGACTTGAGATTTTTCCACAAAGCAATGGTCGTATAGCCTGCTGATGAATTAATCGATTTTGCTGTATAAATGGATAGCAACTGATTGACTTTATTGGAGTCTTCAGTAAATGGTTTTGTTTGAGAACTATTCTTTCTCTGGGTTGATTTTTCAACTCCCAAAGTCTGGTCTCGGCTTTCGATAGTGGAAAAATGCAGGCTTCGATGGGTTTTAATGGTATGCTATAATTTGTGACTGGAGATTGTTGTGGTAATCGTTTTATATTCGTCTTTAACAGTTTGGGATCATAAATAAATTCGTAATTGGCGTAAGTCCGGGATGTTGTTTTGTGAAAGATAGGTTTTTCTTCCTCGTGTTGCTGGGCTTCGTCCTGTTTCATTATCTCATCTTCCTTTGCAAGTCTATCAAGAGAGTCAAATGAAGACCACAAACTCTCAGATTTTGCTTTCGATGATACAATTTGGTGTTTAATAGCCCTGACATCCTCAACGAAGGATTTATTGCTTGTCTCATTACCGAGCACCTTCTTTTCAACCTTGTCATCCTCAATCTCTTGTTGTATTGGTTCATGCTTCACATCCGTTGTCAGATCAGTTTGCTCAGGCTGGTGCAAGGTTTTGGCAACCGGTATGGGTGCTGACACGGGCTTTTGGGGATGGATTCTCTTATGGTCAGTTGCATGTTGTTGCTCGACTCTTCTCGTAGTTTGCGTGACCGAATTTATTAGACTTGAACCTAAGGAAAGCGGATTGGAATTTTTTGTTTCAGGTATACTTCGTTCTGAAGATGCCCCGGAATCTTCACTACTATCTCTATTATGCGGCGTCACTCCACCTGCTGTTGCAACCGTTGTGGCTGTTGTTGTCGTTGGGGTCACTGGGTTATATCGATTAAATCGAGCAATAGGTTGTGAACTCGGTGGCGGTGTGGTCCTTTTTACTACCGCCGATGGATTGGATACGTTTGGAAACTTACTCTTTTGTGATTTCCAGAAAGAAGGTCTTGTGGTAGAGCTACCATAGTTATCATAGTCCAGTTTAGTGCTCGACCCGCTATGTGATCTCCATTTGTTATTTCGGGTGTAGTACCCAGCGGCGCTGTTTGGATTAGAAGCGGTAGGATGCATGGAACCTGTGGATGAATAATGGTAAGACGGATCCGTCTTTGCCAACTCTGTGGACCTAGGTCTAGTCTGTCCGCTAGCGCCGTTATGAGTGTCTGATGTAGAAACTGGAATAGAGTGATTGGCACTGGTCTGTAAAGGTTGTGATTGCGGTTTATATCTGCTTCCTGAATATCGCGAAGAAGCTGGCTTCAGCTTGGTCTCATCTGGTACCGTTTGTTTAACAACCGCAGCCATCGCTTCGGCATCCGTTTCTGGGTTATACCTACTTCCAACTGATCTACTCGACAAAGGCCGACTCGGAGAGTTCGGATCGTACCTCGATGGTCTCGATGGCTCACTAGAAGATATAGCACTGGTGGGTACAGCGGGATATGAAGGTGCCGTCACGTTCCCGCCGGCCAAACCACCATAACCACTATTTTGATAGCCCTTTTTTGGGAAAGATCCACCATTTCTTATAATATGATTCGGACCGCTGGAGTAATAGTACCTCTTCTTCGATGGAGGTAGATGTGACATGTTTAAACAGAGTAACAATACAGAAAAACTCCTTCGGGAACAAAGCCAACAATTGATCGGTATAAGTTTGTATCCCAAGAAACCTTTCAACTATCTATCGATTGGGTATATCCTTTAAAGGTCGCGCACATAAACTGAGGGAAAGAAAAGCAAAGGAAAGATGGCGAATAAACTCTTTCACTCGCTGTCCAGAACCTATTACGCCCTCTAGTATAAACTATTCTTCTTGTTGTTTTGTTGTGGCCTGTTCATGAAGCTGTTTTTTCTTTCCTTTGATAATTGTAAGCCATTCCGTCTATAGTGATTTGGGATTGTTAATAAGCATCTTTTAAGAAGAGTAACAGTTGATGCCATCTGAGAGGGTACGGTAACCATCTGGTGCTCTTTGTTCGATATCTCTAGACTTTCATTCGTTTGAATATGTATAGCCCATTTTTGGTGCATCTTTGGGGTCCTACATTGTGGGGCTGTTAAGACCCATCAAATTGAACCTACATTTGAATGTTTGATTAGCCCTCTGACCCTGCTTACTTGTTTGCGCAGTATCTAACGTTGCATATCCCTTGGCTTGCGCATAAGCCTTTTCGGGCACTTTAGCATTGCCCAAATCAGGACTATTACCAGATCACATTGCTTGAACCGGCTATCGGCAAAGCTTCAGGCCAATAAATTTGGTGCTCGCCAAGTTCAGTAATTAGCGATTCAATACCGGACTCAGATCGTTCCTAATGCATGCACTTTTCTCCTAATATGGCAAAATGCACGTTACGCGCAAATGGCTGGTTTTTTTATCAGAACTGACACGTCTGAAAAAAAAAAAAAGGTGATACGCGTAAAGCATTTCGTGTACTGATGGTTACTTAATGGAGGGTATTTATGATGTTGTTAGAGTTGATCTGTCCTAGGGATGGTAGTTCAAACCAAAAGCTAAGCATTGGAAAAGATGAGCAGCATTATGGTTAGTAGTGAGAGGATGTTGAGATCGAGAAAGAGAACAGCAAGAGATACGGAGGAAATACCGATGCCTAGCACACCTAAAAAGGCTAGAACGAGAAACGTTACTATGTTGATGACTCCTCCAACTACGGGTTGTAAGAAACAGCGTATACAGGAGCCTATTACACCGTGTGCATCTCCGCAACGGCTGGTGTTTGGAAAGACATCTGCTTATTCGAGGACCAAAGCTTTGTTGCAAAGATCTTCTGGCTTATTTACTGAGACTGATGGTTGTTTGCCCACAAGACAGATACAACACTCAAAGATCCTATCCTTTCTGAATGATAGTATCGGCAACCACAAGAGTAATTCCCTATACATTACGGGCCCACCAGGAACCGGCAAGACGGCCCAAATCGATGCGATCATCAGAGACAGGTTCTTACCACTGGTGCTTCCTGCACCGGTAAGGGCTGCTCAACCGTGTTCCCCGCCCACCATAAGTGGTCTTACGAACAGCTCCTCTTACCAGTTGCCGGATGGAACCGTTGAAACTGTGGCAGTATCTTCGATCAATTGTATCGCTATCAATGACCCTTCGGCGATTTTCAATAAGATCTATACGTCTTTCGTGTCAGGCTCAGATTCCGGTTCTACAGTGAAGACCATGTCAGATCTACAGCGGTTTATGGAGTCTCATTCGAAGAATACGACATTCCTGGTCATCCTGGATGAAATGGACAAGTTGGTTCACTCTACTTCCAACGATACACATTCTACAAGGACTATCTTTGAATTGTTTCTACTCGCAAAACTGCCCACCATAAGATTTGTCCTCGTCGGTATTGCCAACAGTCTAGATATGAAGGATAGATTCCTTTCGCGTTTGAACCTGAGGCAGGACCTCTTGCCTCAAACTGTCGTCTTCCATCCCTACACATCGGATGAAATGTTCGAAATAATCATGAATCGTCTCAAGAGAGTCACCAGTAAAGAAGAGGACTGTGTCTTCAATTCAATGGCCATTAAATTTGCGGCGAAGAAATGCTCCGGTAATACGGGTGACTTGAGGAAGCTCTTTGACGTCCTGAGGAGTAGCATAGAAATAGTTGAATTGCAAATGATCGCATCGAAATTGAAAGACAAAGATTCGAACTCATCCTCGATAACAAAGGTCGGACTGCCTCATGTTGCTAAAGTTTTCGCACAATTCATGAACAATTCTTCGACAAGATCAAGAATCAACAAATTGAACATGCAGCAACGACTCATTCTTTGCGCCATTGTTCACAGAGAAAAGACGGATATTTTCCAGACACACTGCTCGTTGGACGATACGTATGACTATTACGTGAACCTGTTGAAGAACAAGGATACATTGACACCGTTGAAACGAAACGAGTTTTTAGAGACATGTAATGCTCTCGAAACTTGTGGCGTGACGACTATTTTCCAGGGAAGGTCAAGGGGAAAGACGAAGCATACAGTAAAACTGATAAAATCGTCCATCGACGAGAAGGAATTTGAGGAAGAGATGAGTAAGATGGAAATACTCAAAAGGTTCATTACTCACTAAGCATTTAAAAAAAGTATAGCATATATTTTAGCATATCATTCATACTGCATAACTAATAGCATCGATCAATATTTTATTGTTGTATTTCCTATTATCGCATTTTTCTTCCTGGGCTGTAAATGAAAAAATAAAACGCTCGAAATCATTCAAACCTTCGAACAACAGGAGTACGTAACAGGGATAGAAATACTGCGTTTAACTCTCGATTTTTTTGTTTCCTTCGCTAACTTTTCGAGACCAGGACTGATTCATAGAGTCTCCAGGATTGACGCTGTCTTTTGGTTACTGGATGGATTCTCGAAGCTCTGCCTCCCCTACACATATAGTAATCCTTTGCCTCTGTTGGTATTCTATCTCGTCTCTAGCGTCGCAGGTTACGAAAAGTATACTGACAATATATCCAAAACCTCTATTTCTTGGAGAGTTTCAATTCCTCTACACAGCGCTCTTAGCTTCGGGATGCTGTTATTTAGCTCATTGTTGTAAGACTTTCTACGACTGGTTCCCTAGAGGTACTTTCCCACAGTATTATGAAGACAGCCAGACCAGAAGAATACAAGCCAATACTATCACTCGACCTACAAAACGTATTCTATTAACTGTATTGCCATTGAGTTTTTTTCAATTCGTGGGGAAATATCTTGGACATACTGCGACATCGTTGGTTCCAATCTCTACAGTTGCCAGTATAAAGACATTATCTCCGGTATTTATCGTCATCATTCAACGAATTTTGAACCTTAGTAAAATACGACTGAATGCACTGATTTATTTTAGCTTGGTTTGCCTGGTTTTTGGAGTTTGGATTATTGTTGGGGAAGACAACGTTCAACAAACGGTAGATTCCGACAAACCTCATTATGATTCATCCAGTTATTCCTCCTATGGTGTTATTTGTGCAGTGGCTTCCATGCTTGTGTTTGTAGCACAGAATATTTACGGTAAGAATGTCTTCACCTTCAAGGAAGAGGCGCCTCTGCAAAAGACTCAGAAGATCAAGGCTGATTCACCACTACCGATTTACGTCGATAGGAACTCTACAATAGGCGGCACAAAAAAATATGATAAACTAACGTTATTGACCTACATTCCATTGGTGGGCTTTTGTTTATCATTCGGCTGGTTTATGACTTTGGAGTTTCCAGCTATTTGGCAAGACGTTCAGCAAGGTGGCTTGGCGATCATCCCATGGAGACTATTTCTTCTGAATGGTACGTTCCATTTTGTGCAAGCAATGATCACGTTTCATCTCCTCGGTGAGGTATCAACTTTGACTTACTCTATTGCCAATTTAATGAAAAGAATTGCAATAATTACGGTCAGTTGGGCATACGCAGGCATGGCAGTTACCATGAAACAGATCTTTGGCCTGATTTTGAATATGATTGGTTTATTCTTGTACGAAAGGTACAGCAGTCAGTCTAGACAGGAAAAAAATCGCTAATATAAATAAACTCATGTAATAAGTCGCCAATTAAATATTCATACAATCGTATGTAGCCATATTATAACGAGGTATATTATCTCCACAAGTATAAAAATCCCTGCGAATCCCCTGCCATAATTTCAAGTTTAGGTATCTCTGTGGGATTTTGGGTACCGTCATCATATTCATGAACTCTTAATTGTGTTCTGATACTGGTGATATCGTGTCCTTTCCCAGTCTCAAGTTTTTTCAAAAGCTCAAGTTCCCAGCTTTTACCCAGCCGCAGTTCGTACACCTGCAAAGTGCCATTGTTGTAGCCAACTAAAATCACTTCCTTCTCTTTCCAGTAGGCATGCCTTTTAGAAGCCAAATCTACGGCAGAAAAATTCATGAACTCCAGGCATGTGACAATTGAGTCAGGATTCAACAACTTGCTCAAGTATAGCATCCCGCCAAAATTGTAGACGTGCAAGGTATTATCCATAGTATAGACGGCGATACTACCTTGATTTTGCGATATGGCTATATGGAGGCCTATTGAGGAGACTTTTCTTATTAGTTGGCAATTGATCACATCCCACAAATAAACCGTTCCACAGTGGTCTAGAGATAGGAGGGCGTTATAATCTGAATACGTTCTAAAATCCTTGATTTCAGAAAGATGTCCATAAAGCGATCCTAAACAGGTAAGTTCAGTCTCTTTGGAGTCCTGATATCTCCAAATTTTAATCAAACCACTTTCATCACCAGTGATAAATTCTTGCTGTTTCCAGAGGGAGAAGGAAGTTATGCGAGAGAAATGAACAAACCCAAAGGTTTTGGAACCAATTTTTAAAGAGAAAGGATCAATTAATTCTAGAGGCAACAATTGTATATTTGTTCTTATCATGACATTTAAGAAAGGGTATCCTTTCCAACACAGAGAACCATCGGGGTACAACTCCCAATAGATGTACTTAACACTACTGTTTTGCTCAGTGTCATTTTGAGGTCGATAGGTACTGTTTGGTATAGCCCTTATGTTCTTCCAAGTGTTAAAGTTGATTCGCTTAATGCTAGTGGCCAACTTTTGGGGGTGGGCCTCCTGAAAAATCTGAAGAGGTGTCTGACCAAAATTATGAATAATTCCAGTTACCGCTCTCCTTTCATTCTCGTCACTGATACTGTCAAGGTTGACCGCTCCTGGATAACTCAAGTTATTAAAAACATTGACCGCAGAGACGGCCTTCTCCCCTCGCTGCTTGAACCCAAAAACCAAATCAATCCATAAATGGAGATGCTGGGAAACATAGGGGCTTTCCAAAGCCTCCCTGTTTTTAGCAATGAAGATCTTAGGATCACCTTTTGCCCACGGTGGCAACATAACATCACTGACCTTCTTTCCTTGTTGGTCCTTACCAAGATCAAAGTTGTTCAGATTAACTAGAAAATCGGGCAAAAAGAAAAATTCCGGAGTCAGTTCCCTAACATCTGTCGTGTTTTCAATGGCAGCAGAGGACCAAGCTCTCCCTATCGAGTTAAAAAGACGATCTGCGTGTCCAAACCTTCCATCTTGTAGTAGGAGGAAAGAATCAACGAAAGGCTTCAGCCGTATAAGGTACGAAGATACGATCATAGCAGAAGAGTAATGAGTACCATAATGAAATGGTGGCGAAGAAGGATCCATCAATGCCTCTAGTGCTTCATATCTCTCGATGAATTGAAGTTTCCTCTTTTCTGATTGGGCACCCATTGGCTTTGAGAAAT
This sequence comes from Torulaspora quercuum, assembly GCA_946403475.1. Classification (NCBI taxonomy): domain Eukaryota; kingdom Fungi; phylum Ascomycota; class Saccharomycetes; order Saccharomycetales; family Saccharomycetaceae; genus Torulaspora; species Torulaspora quercuum. Next base: position 350,855 of record OX291448.1, read on the forward strand.
CCCTGAAGGTCAAAGGGTCGTTAAGATCGAGTTCTTCACTCGTATAGTCAGCTATTACCCAGGGAAATATGGGGTATTGCGTGATGTCGTTAAAGGTTCTACCAGCGAGAGTATTCAAAGTCATCAAATAGTAAAAATTGGATATGTCGCCCCTTTGCCACATGGCAGTGGCAGAGAACAAATCATTCAAAGTGAGACTCGAAGAAAATGCCTTGACAAACTTAGTCTTCAAGCTTGATTTATATATACCGTTCTTCAGACCAATGCTGCTGCTCCGATTGTTCAATTCTTGCAAGATATTGTACAAAACGGGATCTATGTTTTCATTTTTCGGTAACTTCTCAAGAGTGTGATACACATCATCTCTGTAAGATCTATTATTGAAGCTCAAAAAAAAGCTCGTCCCGTTTTCAAACAAGAGCTCCATGGCGGCATCTCTCAGCAAAAATGGTCTCTTCGTTACAAAAATGAGATCGGATAACTGCCAAGTATGAACCTCCTGATTACTGGGCATGCTTGGCTTGTTTGACGAGCCTGTAATCAAGTAGATGTTCGTGTCCCTATTCAATTCGGGGACCTCGCAAAGCTGCAAAACTCTGTTCTCTTCCTTCACAAAATAATAATTGCTGACAAAGTATAAACTGTGTTGAGCGAATATTAGGATTCCTTCTCTGACATCCAAGCCAACGACAAGGCTTGTATTCCAAATCTTGCGAATGCTGTCGTTTCCTTTTAACACTTTCAGGATTTTTCTATTTTCGTCCCTATTGTCGCCGGCGATCGTATCCAGGTTTTCCAGATCAGACATGAGGTCGTAAGAAAACAAACTATTGGTTGTCTTCTTCGGCTGAGCTTGTTCTCTGACGTCTCCCCCCCTGGTACCTTTGCTATCAAGTGATCGATCTATCTCAAGGTCACATACCTCTTCGGCCTTCCAAATAGGGACTAAGCGTCCTCTTATTCCATTGAAATTCTCAACAGAGTCTAGACCCCAAGCACAGTCGCTCGAATTACTCTGTTGCAAGCTTAGCGTATGTTTTAACTGCACCTTCATCAAATAGTATTGATGATTGTGCACAAGCATGTCCTCCTCCTTGTCAGTTACGAAGTTTGCGTAATGTTTTCGATAGTTTGTTCTGAGTTTCTTATCAAGAGTGATATTGTCGTATCGAAAAAGTGCTTGTCTCTTCTCAATTTCGGAAATTTTCGACTCCATTCTCGAATCTTTATTCTTACATAACTCCTTTATCAGTTGATCATTTGCTACTATCTTCGAGGCATCGCTCACCCTTATTTTTGATACCGCATACTTCAACAAGTCCTCCTTTTGAAGTCTTTCAAATATGTCAGTAACATGGGTAAATGGTGAAGTTAAATTTTCATGATTGCCTCGTGGTAGTTGAGAAGCCATCTCAAGGAAACTGTACTTAGTCGCACCAAGCATTTCCAAAATAGCCTCGACCTCTTTCGGTCTGTATTCAAAGATCGTCTCGATGCATTTGATAGCTGAATCAGAGTTGCTCTCATTAATCTGAAGAAATAAAAACCAAAGAATAAAGCGAGTCAGAGCACTGTCGCACAGACTTTGACCATCTTTGAAAAGAAGTTCAGGTTCTTTTTCAATGAAAGCGTAGAAATGATTGAGATTATCTGCATCGAAACTCCTTCCGCTCAGTTGTGGATAAAGAACAGTCACCATTATAAATGAAAATGCTTCGTTTAAAGAAGACAGGGATATATTTTTGAAATCACTTCTTTCTTTTGTAGCCTTTATGCATGTTGCTATACATTCAAGAGCGTTGATGTAGCACGTTACTTCTAACCTGAACAGAACCAGCTGCTGCTTGAACCTGTTGAATATTACCATAAAGTTTGAGAGCATGCATTCATTCTCAAATAACTTCTCGGTGAAAAAATCGCCTAGCTCTCGCAAATCAACAAAAAGAGAGGGGATTACCATCCTTAGGAACGACAGTTCAAAAAAAGTCCACTCTTTACCATTAAATCTCAATGTACAGTTTTCTTGGTGAACTGGATTAATCATCGTTTCCATGAAACGCTCAAACTCCCATGTACTCAGACTCATCATTGCTCGTGTGATATTATCGCACAAGAGCTTTAGTATGGCCATAGCGGAATTCTCATAAATCAAAGAGTTTTGAGGCTTAGTCAAAGTGGTTAGAAGTTCAGACATAGTGAAATACAGCGAAGTGACAAAAGAGTCGAGGGTCGCCTCATTGCTACTATTCAAAAGGATAACTGCCATTTTTTTGATAAAGGTGCTAATAAAACAATCCAGATCCAGAGGGAATGAGCCGTTTATGTCGTTAATCACCGCCCATTCCAGCAAGTTGATTGCAAGGAACAATAGCTCCTTCATAAATACTGTAACATTCGAGCGAACGGCATCACTTTCGAACTCATCAAAAACCTTCAAATTTGGATCAACGTTGTAGTCCCCCAAAGAATATGAGTAGAGTAGGTAAACAATGTCTTCATAATAACACGGATCAGTGGTTCTCAGAATCCCGAAAATAAGATCCAACCCATTGCTTTTGATAAAGTTTCTGCGGGCAACCTGATTCACCAGAAGAAGTTTGAGAAGTACATTGAGGACGGTCATGGGATTCCGCCTACCTGCAGCAATCTCATCGAGCACCATCAGCAAAAATTTTGGCGATATTGAATTCGTAAACACACGTATGGAATCCGTGTCCGCTTCATCCAATGCACTAGTGAACAAGGAATCGACAGCAGTCAGTGCTACCTCGGCGTTTTGATAAAATTGGCATTTCAATTCGAAATAGGAGTATTGGAGAAGCCACTGGATGTTGGCTTTTCTCAGATCATCTTTCAGCAGAGAAATGTAAACATTCGTCAGGTCGTTCTTCAATCCGTCAAACACATTAGGATAGCGCTCGTAGAAGAGATGTTGATTATTGGAAATTGTCTCTAAGACATTCAATCTTCGCAGTTTCTCCGAGTTCAAAGTCCGGAACCTCGAGGTTTCCAGGAGACTACATATTTGGAACAGAAGAAATCGTATGATTTCAATGCCACCTTGACTCGCATCGTTTGTCGGCGAGTCAAAATACCACAGGTCAAAATTCAGAATTATGTTCTGATATGCTGTTTCATTCTCGATGATTGATTTCGTTATATTCAAAAAATTCCAACCACAAAAATCTTGAAATAAATTGAGGAACTGTATAGGAAGTGGTTTAGTAATCTTCTTCACCACCTTCGTAATTAAGACATGAGATAAGAGTGAAAATCCATAATCGCGCTGAAACCAGTCACGTAAATGATCGTTCTCTAACAATGTCATCAAATGCGACAAATACTTGTAAAGCGTATCCATGTCTTCTGAGCTCTCAGTACTACAAATAATAAATCGAAAGCAATTGACCGAGGTAAACATGGATAGTAGAGGGGCTGGCTTGAAATGGAAACATTTACCCATGACAGGGTACTCTGTAAGACCTTGTTCCGACTCATCTTGAAGTCCAACTGAATATGCCCGATTCTTAAAACGAGCAGGCAAGATTGCATCTGCCGGATCGACGTCTATCAGAAGTTCTTTCTGGTTAATCTCTTCCGTCTTTTTCAAGGCCTGGTCAAGAGTGATTCCCTCCGCTGTGGTATTCTCACACAGTCGCTCCAAAATCCCGTCACCGCCATTCGTCCTAATACCGTGGATATCCATCTTTTTTTGATAAGTATTCCGAAAACAGCTTCCCATTGCAAAAGTTACTCTTATTGACTCTTCTGACAAGATATCATTGAAAATGGCAAAACGAAACACTTTAAAGGAGCAAATCATGGATCCCAAATCAAATTGATCAACCGATGTAATTGACCCATCAAACAAGGTTATGCTATCAACGAAGTTTCCATCAACAAATAGCGAGAAATTAGTTTTGTTCATTGTGAATGCTACTGAATAAAACACGCCAGCCTCAAACTCAAACATTTCAAAGAGGGCTATGATAAACTCGTCATTTGAAACACAAAGTTGTCCCTCTTTAATTTCTAAGTAAATATTCTTGCCGATTGTCATTATACGATTCGAAGTAACATTATTAAACTCAACGAAAAATTGAAGAGTATAACGCGGATCTTCATTGTGTGCAACCTTGAAAATTTCGTAGCAGTTTTCAAACTGCAAATAAGCTTGGGATAGTGGGTCAGACAATTGTGCGGCTAACAAGTCCAAAGATTGTGATACAGCGGGTATCGAAAAATGTGTATACAAGTCTAACAGATCGCTGGCTGTAACGCTTAACGTCAATACTAAGCCGAATAAGTCTATCAATCTTTCCTCTACAAGTGGAATTGTACCTTGTACTTCTGTTAGTCTCATAAACAATGTCTCCTTGAGGTCCTTCAAGAACCCCAGTTTAGTTTTATTCAGCATGGACAAATTGGCCAAAGATATGATGATTTGAAGACTTAAAGCATACTGAGTAGAGTTCCAATGTCTTTCGAACAGTTTTGACCAGCTTTCTGGGTTGCTGGTATTGAAATTCGAGTCTGTGTTTGACAACTGAAATCGAGTTGCTAACTCTGTGTCCACATAGGTGCGCAAATCGCAAGGTATATAGCTCTTTGAGTCCTTTGGCAGTTCTTCCTGAATACTAGAGTAGTTGACCAAAATTTCAGTGAGATGATCCTCCGTAGTGACCTCATATTCTTGATCTGCCACGGTCAAACACAAAGAACTGTCCAACAACCCAGCTAGGGTTTTTGTTTCCTCGTTCATTATGCGAACCTAATGACACAGCCTATGAGTATCTTCAGTAGTAATTCCATCTAATATCCTGCCTTCTAGCAGAACTTTGGCTGAAACCAAGGGACGTTTCGAGCTATCTTCACCTTGGTGTTAAACCAGTCTACTTACTTGGTCACCCCGAACGACTGGCGGCACATCTACACAATTGAAACTTAGTATTCCTTCGAACACTTGAGTTTAGTTATGGAATATTGTGGTACACAGGTTGTGTCAAGTCTTCCACAACTAGTACCTTCCTTTTACAGCGAACTATGACTGATCGAGAGGGATTGACATGAAAAGAAGAGCTTACTAAGGCCGGTAGTGCGTCGTTGTGCCTAAGTTTAGTTGTTTGCATTTACAAGTTCAAGTCGGGCAATGCTATGGGCGATTCGTCCAGGGAAGAGTATCTTGTCATCTTCAATCAGTCTGAACAATGCGTTCGGCTCCTTATAAACATCTCACGTGCACAGGACTTTTATTCTGCAAAGATCTAAGATCTGGCTGGTAACTTGCATCAGTCGTGGGTACGGATCAATCTGAGTTCGGTAGTGTCTTCCAAATGTGATCATACACTCTGGAGCCGGAGCCCAAAAAACGTTAAAATATACTCGTTTGTACTCACATTTGGTGCGTGTTGTCAGTGTTCCTCAAGCCGCACAACACTAGCATTTCCTGTTCTTTACCACTTCGAGGCACTTGATGCCCTTTGGGTAAACAGCCGAGTCTAAAAGTTATACACGCTGTTTTAAGTAATACTTGCCAATCTATTTATTCATAAATCTTCAACCAGGTCTCAATTACCGCCATCATCATTTCCTGCCTACTCATGATGGAAAATATAGCGCTTAATAGTCTTCTTTGTGACATTTATTTCAAAGTTACGTGGGACACTCATCACTTTGCTCAATCAAAAGTCCTTGATAGTTGTAATTTAGGTCTTGAACTCTGATTCGTCATGTGGATAATAGCCAATGTTATACGATTATCAGATATGTAATACGTTGATATAAAACTCAGATGACCTCGTTAGATTAAAGAAATATAACTTTAATAGTCAGGGTATATAACTTTAATAGTCAGTTCATTCATGCTTGATAGCATATTTCTCCCTCTGTTTCTTCTGCTTTTCTTCCTTGATGGCTTTGGCAGTCTCGGGATCCAGTTTCTCAAGTAAAAAGGGGAATGCAACAAGGGCAATCATAGTAATAACACCTGCCTGCTTCCACCGCGCATCCAGTAACTTGGCTAAAGGACCACTTTGTAAAATCCCTTTGTTTCTTTGTTGATAGTAAGCCCTAAGTGGAGCCATGCTGACCAGACTTATTGTAATGTATGGCTCCACCGCAACAGGTTCTAGCTCCTCCGGATACAATATATCTGGCGATGGGAAATATTCCTTACCGAAAAAGTTTCTATAAGCTTTCATAACATACTCTTGGCCATCAGAATCAATATTGGTGAATTCTATTAGTATTCTGTTTGGCTTCAGATTGAAATCCAACGAGCTAGAATACAAAACAAAATGCGTCGTGGCATTGATCCCCTGATTCAGTGGCACATCCTCAAATTCAAAATTTCCTTCAAGGTCTTTCAAATGCGCATTAGCAGAGTAACCACTAATTGTAGAAAAGTTCCCAATTTGGTGTAATTTGAAATTGGTCCTTGAAGTGGTAGCTCCTGTTATATTATTATATGGTCCAACATCGAACTTACCTGTAATTGTTGCACCAAGAACTGCCGATAAAACTGACCCCAATAGGCATAACCAGCGCAATTGCAACATCCTACAACGAACAGATACTGATCCTTTGGTGATCTGATAGTCGTCCTTAAAGAACCATCTTGATCTCCTTTAGGATAAAATTAATATTGTCCGGGTAAACCATTATCAAAACCTGCAATTGGAAAATACCTTTCCTGTACGCATATTTCATCGTCTTTTTCTACTACTTACGACTATTCAACACTCTTTTTAAAGAGACCGTACATTCCAAGAACGAGTATTATTGTAGTGGATTTGTGACGTTGTGCTTGCATTGTCAATCAATGTTCCATAACTATTAAATACCCCCAGACAATATCTTCTCTACAACTCGCTTCGAGATAATCTTAATTGACGACTCTTATTGGCATAGGAGAGAAATTACTTTTATAAACTTTCCAGTGCTTCACACGGGTCGTACATTCTTATTTCGTAACAACAATATATCTATCATAATGTCCATTGGCCAGTAGGTGTTCGATGGCATCGCCCATTATATGCCTAGGTATTTTACGGCGCTGTAGGAATAAAACCATAAAATGTGTGACTGCTAAACTGTTAATTTACGTATGAGGTGCAAGGATTCTGAATAGTTACATCCGTACACCTCTTAACATTTTTTATCTCGCCAGTGATTCTATAATGTACAATTCCTGGACTTAATCGTATGTGATGACAGACTCGAAAGTTCCGACTTTTCCAAATGAACTCGCTCTGGTCCAGTCAGTAACTGAGTATATTGAAAGCAGAGATATTTCAGAGCAGAGTCTGACAATTAAAGGTCATCTCATAACCAAGCAAATTAAACAGATCCAGAATGGCTAAAGGTACGTTTAAGGGGTGATATCCCGTTCAAAACCGTTTAGTTATTCTTAAAGAAACTGGTTGAAGAGAATGGGCATATTAAAAATACTGTCCGCCTTGTTTGGCTCAATTCAATGTTTGCAAGCGATTAATTTCGTTCCTGCTAGCAGATTGAAGTTTAAACAAGCTCTCTGGTACCAACACCAACACCACCACCACCACTACCAGATGGAATAGATGTTAAAGAGTAAAGGTGAATTACCCGACGATTTCTTTAGGAACTAAACAAGGTTTATCTTATCAACGAAGTGGACCAATTTTACTAACTTGAAGAATCCTATTATTTTAGACCTTGTTCAAGCTCGTGACGCTTCCCAAGTTTTTGGTGTTGCTAGAATCTTCGCTTCTTTCAACGATACTTTCGTGCATGTTACTGATTTGTCTGGAAGGGAAACCATTTCCAGAGTTACTGGTGGTATGAAAGTCAAGGCTGACAGAGATGAATCCTCCCCATATGCTGCGATGTTGGCTGCTCAAGACGTCGCTGCTAAGTGCAAAGAAGTCGGTATCACTGCCGTCCACGTCAAAATCAGAGCCACTGGTGGTACCAAGACCAAGACTCCAGGTCCAGGTGGTCAAGCTGCTTTGAGAGCTTTGGCTAGATCAGGTTTGAGAATTGGCCGTATCGAAGATGTTACTCCAGTTCCATCCGATTCTACCAGAAAGAAGGGTGGTAGAAGAGGTAGAAGATTATGATTCTGTTATATACGCAATCATATGATGTATACATATATACCTTTAATCATCACATTTCTAAGTTTTCACTTCAGGGTTTCCTTTGTTACACTACGTTTCACATAGATTCTTTATTGAATACTTCTTGAAAATATCATTGATGATGGGGAGGTTTCGGCCAAAATATGAAATATATATGTAATATTATAATATAGAATTATTTACCTTAGTAGACGAAACCTAAGATTTTACCGGAAACGTGCTTTCTTCTGGCTTCTTCGTGGTCCATAATACCGGCTGAAGTGGTCAAGATAACATAACCGAATTGTCTAGCTGGCAACAAGTTCTCAGTCCATTTTTCGATGTCACCAATCTTAACGTTGAATCTTGGGGAGATAACACCACATTTGTTCAATCTACCGTTCAATTGGATGACAATCTTACCAGATCTGTGATCATCGATGTATTCGAATTCACCGATGTAACCATGTCTTTGCATGACTTGCAAAAATTTGATGATGACCTTGGAAGATGGTCTAATCAACACTTGACGTTTACCGGTCTTTTCAGCATTGTTGATGGCGTTCAAAGCATCAGCTAGGACAGAGGTTCTGGTCATCTTGGCTTCCTATTCTTGTACGGTTATTCAAAATACAATTAGAGGTAAATCACGCCTTCAGTATATATGTATTACTTCGAACTCTTGATGATTTCACGTACATGGCTCCTCTCTGCCTATGCCGAAGGTGTGTAAGGCAGGAAGGGCCGCCTAGGTTGCGGCCCTTTGCTTAGCGTCAAACCAGGATATTTTTCATATGACTGTCACTGAGAAATAAGAATGTGGTGTAATGATGCTTTTATTATTATTTAAAGTGTGGTTGACGGATTTTAGACCCTTTTACGATTTTCTATTGTATTTTTCTCTAGCTAAGCGCTTGACCTCCTTCTAAAAAAACTTCCAATGATTGGCTAGGCTGAACGCCCTGCCTACGACCCTGGGCCGGTTGGACCAAAGGCTGCATTGCAGGGATCGGCCCAGCAGGGGGGCAGCTGAGTCCAGGCTACGGTCCCGCGCCCTCTATGGAACACGGGAAAGCACCACCAACTAAGTGGATTGAAGATATACCTTAGAAACATTGAAAATCATTCACTTGATATTCTTAATTCAAAATAAAGGATAGTAAACCAAATAACGATGCCAGTATGTTGAAGACGAGTAGGATGAGAACCTAATAGTGGCGAAGAATTCAGAGAGATAACTCCATGGTTTTTATGACTATTATTCGTATCTATTTTCCGAGGGTGATGAATTCCGTACCACCATGATAAGATTTTGTCGCAATGAATTAATCTGACCTATTATTTGACCGCCATCATTCCCCATTCTTTGTTTCCGCATTAGAGACCATCCGTCCTGATATTTGCTACGAATTCGAGTACTAACTATTCCTTATTGTTTTATTATTTCAGGCTCAAAAGTCTTTCAGAACCAAGCAAAAATTGGCTAAAGCTAAGAAGCAAAACAGACCATTGCCACAATGGATCAGATTGAGAACTGACAACAAGATCCGTTACAATGCCAAGAGAAGAAACTGGAGAAGAACCAAGTTGGGTTTGTAAGCAATCTGGAGAATCATTACATCTTTCCTACGGTTGCCCTATTCTTTCCTAATCATATACAAGATTTTATAGCAATTTTTGTAGATTTTAACGGTTGTTCTAATTACATCATGTTTATTGATAAAGGGCTCATCCCATATATGTCTTCAAAGAGAGCAAGTCAAGCCAAGTCAAGATTGTAGGACGAAAGAAACACGTATCAGAGAAATTACAATTGTTCTATAACACCGAAATCATAAAGTGTAACTTTCAGATACTATCTAGCTTAAAAAAGTGTTTAATAAACTCATCATTCGTATTTCCTTAGCGTCCAGTCCAAACCAGAGTTTGATGTATTTCAGTCTGAGTACTTTAAAGACGTCCTCGTCCTTTAAGCATTAATACCCAAAATACTTGTCATACTCTTTTGTAACTTCGAGCGATTTTAGAAGGGTCTTCAATTTTTCGTCATCACTTTGGTCCTGCTTATATACTTCGCGTTGAACAAAAAAGTAAGAGAAAAAAATAAAAACAAATGCGACGCCAAGAATATTAGGGCTATGTAAGAATATACTCATGGGGTAAAGAATCCAGGCTTTGGTCCGTAGTCGTCCTCTTGAATGATAGCACCTGCCTTTCGGGTCATTTCGACATATAGACACTCTTCCGAGTGTAAGATCTCATTTGCGCTAGGCCTTTTTTTATAATTGGGTTCGATCATCCATTTAACCATCCTCTCTAGCGATTCCCCATCGATGAGAAATTTTGGGACCCAAGCAGGAATAGTCGGTTCCTTCTCTAAGAGAGTACCACTATTTTGGCCATGATAATCCGAAATCTCAGTTAGGTTCGTGTCAACCTTGGAATTGTCTGAGAATAGGGACTCGGAATGAATGTCATTGGCACTCAATCTTCCGGCGTCCGATAAGTCTCCCGAACGTAACTTGTGCCAGGCATTCCCGTTGTCTGGTAACACCACGTTAGCTGCTATCTCGACTATTACAAGTCCCAATGAAAAAATGTCGGCTTTAAAATCGTAAACGCAATCAGATATGATTTCCGGAGCAATATATTCTCTGTCACCTTCATTTTCAAATCCCAAATCTTCCAGTGGTAGATGTGTAGCCATACCAAAATCACCCAATTTTAGGTTTCCTTCGAAGGTGATCATAACGTTAGCCGGTTTTAGATCCAAATGAACGATATGACATGAATTATGGATGAACCTTAGCGCTAAACTTAATTCCACTATAATCTTCCATATTCTCCAATCCTCTAATCTTGTCTTTTTCGAAATGATTTGTTCTTGTAAGAAACCATCAAGGTTACCATTTTCACAATATTCCGTCATAATATAAAAAGAGTTTTGATGCTTCCATGAGCTGATAAAATCTATCACATATTCTTTACCCTCCTGATCCAGTATACTCTCACTAATTTCTGAGAGAATTTTAATTTCTTGTAATATTCGCTTCATCGAATTATGCTTGTTGGGCTGTACTGCCTTCACAGCATACTTTTTATTAGTCTGTTGAAAGGTAACCTGATAAACGGTGGAGAACTGACCACCGCCGATACTTGAAACATTGGTAAACTTGTCGAAAAGATGTGAATCTGGATTCGAATTAATCTTTGCATTTATAAACCTTCTCGATTGGAAAGGTGATTTTTCTAGTGATATGTTCTCACTTTGATGTCTTGACAGAGCTTCTTCTTTAGCCCTAGTTTTTGCATTCACAATGGATTTTTTGCGAGTTGGTGTAGTATCAGTGCTGCTGCAGCTTCCTTCATTGTCGTGCGACGATTTCAAAAAAAATGAACTATTACCATTTGGTGGCGGTAAGTTGTTGAAAAATGATAAATCCTCATTCAAGTTGTCATCAGCGCCCGAACGCGATTCATTGTTATCAGTTCCATAAAGATCATCCGTAAATTGTTGTAAACTGTTAGTTAACTCGTTATTGTTCATGATGATGGAATTCCTTGACTTCTTAATCTTTTTATATCTACTAACGTGAAACTGTGGTGGTAGGTTTTGATGTCGTACTTTCGATGCTTCATTGTAGTCATCTAATATATTACATGACGTGCTTAACGGTGACGCGTCGACCAAAAGTTGAGGAATAGATCTGAAAGAGGGGGATTGCATGTATAATGAAGTATCCTGCGTTAAGTTGTAACTCCGATTGCTAAAGTTCGGCGAACCGCCAATCGAATTTGAAAGTCTAGAGTTCTCCATCAGAGGCGATTTTTTTACTGGCGTATCAGGTATGGATAGTTTTTTGGGGAAACTGGATTGAGCTTGTGCCATCTTCGAAATCAATCCAGTTGGCGCAAGGAATGCGGACGGTTCAGGTACGGTGGAAATCTTTGGGGGCGCGTTTTCCAGATCTGTTTTCTCTTCAACTGGGGTCCAGGATTTGGCCAAACTAGATGTCACAGATTTTGTTTTCCATTTTTTTATTATCTCGGGGTCATTAATGAAGGGTGATAGTTCGTGTTTCGAAGTCCATCTGTTACTAGCGGCTTTAGGCGTTGTTGGATTTTCATCATGGAAAGGAGACCATCTATCAATGCATTTGTCCACACTACTGTCTTCGATCTCTTTTATATCTTCCAATTTTTTGGAAGTGGAGCTCGCAAGCTCCGTGTTGCTCAGTGAAAGATTCAGAGTACCAGCACTCCTCGTTAATTTATGGTTAGAGTATGGATAGAAAGTAAGGTTATTGGGACCGCTAGCACTAACATTCGACGTATCTCCATCTTCTTCCTCTTCGAACATATCAAAATCATCGTCCTGCTCCGGAATGGAGACTTCTGCTGGGACACCGCGTGTCTCGTAACGGCCAACCATCGCTAGTCAGAAGTAGACCGGTATGAACCTGACTGATAGTGACTTGCAACTCTTAATAGAAGACCACTGCAACCTGAAAAAGCAAACTTAGAGTCTTGAAAACAGTTTTGATACGTCTCATAGCCCTTTGTGATACCTATAGCTTGCCAAGTTCTCATCCTCAGGACGCTCGAAGTAGTCGTGCTGAGGGTTGACTCTTCTGCCATTTTTCTTGACGTGTTTTCGCGTTATCGATTTTCGTGTTTCGTTAAGTGCGATCAAAGATCGAAGAATGAAGAATTTTTAGACCTGTCTTTTAAAACCTACTTCACTTCTTCCAAACTGATACGATCTAATAGATCGTTCCAGGTTGAAAAGGGCCTATTTAAGGGAGCTGGTCGCTCTGAAAGAACGTTAAATTTCAATAATCCCTACCAAGTTAAATGGAATGCCAAGGCCCGAGCAAGATGAGAATCTCAAGTGTTTCTCAATTCACAGCTTTAGTAACCATTAAAATAGTCGAGGATCAAAGTATCGCTCCACCTTAGCTTGCTTTGTTCTTTAAATCAGAGCAAGAAAATGTTTAAATGTGTGGCTGTATTATTGGAAAAGGGGCCAATAAATGATTCAGAGCTCGTATGCTAACTATATCTTGTATCCTGCGAACATACGAACCGGAGAACAGGAATTCAAAATCACTATTATGTCAGTCACTCGCTCTTCCCCACTGTTCTTCTGCTGGACTTAATAATGATAGAATGTTCCGTATTCAGTGATGCAGCGGTGCCTATTTGTCCATTTTGGTTCGAGAAGGTTGCCTTTATTTCCCTTTTGGGAATTTCGATCCAATCCGGAGTTTCCTATAGGAAAGTTGTCACTTGCATTGCTTTCAACAGCAGCTGATGACAGAAGGAGATACAAATTGAAATCACTCTAATTTACTCAAACTACAACTAAGACTGCGTGAGCAGTCTAACAGGTAGTTGTATACCATCACAAGTACCGAAGCTTTGATTTTCAGTGAAATATGACGGCTGTTGGGTATTTAAAACGAAAGCTGTCGCTTAAGAGGTTTACACCAAGAAATTTTATTGTTGCGCTGGCTTTAGTTTATTTGATCTTTTCATTTTCCATACCCAATGAGCTGGTCATCGTTGATGTGACATCATCCGCTCGCGACGATTTTTATCATTTCTTATACCACGCTCTATTGCGCTACAAGCCTCCAAGAGTGCCAAGCTTTGATTCTTTGCGCGATACAGGCAAATGCCGTGATGGAGATATTCCCTTCAATCCCTCGGATATATATAGCAAGGGCTCCTACGAAAACTTGGATTCTTGTCTGCATTTGACCGATCGTCAAATATCAGATTTAGGTACCAAGCATTCCAAGTTCGTTGATACAATCTTGCAGTTTGTTGCAACGCAAGATGACTTGCTTCAGACACTTTTCCCTAATGAAAGAGGAATAGTCACAGTTGGCGGTGGGAAGTATTCTGTTATCTCTTTGACCATGATCGAGATGTTGAGAGAAAAGGGTTCAACTCTACCGGTCGAAGTAATTATACCGCCAAGGGATGAGTATGAAGATGATTTTTGTAACAGATACCTACCACACCTTAATGCTAAGTGTGTCTATCTCTCTGAGGTTATTCCGAAGGGTCTACTTGGTAAGATTCCATTAGGAGGTTATCAATTCAAAGTCATTGCTCTGCTGGTATCGAGTTTCCAAAAGGCACTGTTTCTCGACGCAGATGACATACCCCTCGCTAATCCTGATGTGCTTTTTGAGGAACCCATCTTTCATGAAAAAGGCTTAATAGTATGGCCAGATATTTGGAGACGCGTTACCTCTCCGTCTTTTTACAAAGTAACTAATGTGGATATCAACCTAGAGAAAAGAGTTCGTTACATGGCCGATGACATTTCTCCTGTTTCCCGTTATCAAAAGCCGGATATAAAGCCCTCTGAGTTCTTATCAGTGATTCCTCTGCACGATTTAGAAGGGTCTATTCCTGACCCAACCTCCGAATCAGGTCAGCTGCTAATCGACAAGTTGAGACATTTATCGACGCTGCTTTTAGCCTCATACTATAATATTCATTCTGAATGGTACTATAAGATGTTATCACAGGGAACTTCAGGAGAAGGCGATAAGGAAACCTTCATTGCCGCAGCTCATGTCTTGCAGAACCCGTATTATCAAGTGAAATCAAAGGTTACTATTGATGGTTTTTTTGATGATGATGGTGGTTACCATGGAATTTCTCTGTATCAGTACGATCCTCAGCAAGACTATGATCAATATAAACGTGCCAAGGACTGGGTTCAAGACCATATTGAAGATTTTTCAGAATATGAGCCCTCGTACAACGTTCACAAGGATTTTTATGATCGTTTGTTGAGTCCTCCTGATAAACCTATCGACGTTGTATTCAGTCATGCAGGTTATCATAAGTTTGAACCGCTTGAGCTGTCCAAAGAACGGACTTACATTGATCGTAAAGGTGCTCATTTCAGGGGATTCAAGAGACTCGACATCACGAAAGGCTTCGATATTGAACTTTTCAACTTTGAACTTTTACACCGTAAGCTTTGTACTGATGACCGTATTATTTTCAAGTATTACGAGCAAAAAATGCAAAGTGATGAATGGGCCGCGATGTGCCAATATCTCAAAGATCGAGAAAGTTTTCTACAGGAAACGCATCATTTGGCAGTCTTGGGTCAAAACATACCTTAATATCAATTTAGGCGTCTCCAGTCTCCAGTCTCCAGCCCCATATTTTCTAGTAAACGTGAGCCGAAGAGTAACACCTTATCAAGGTCTTTAACAATACTATTAGATTTCGAGGTGAAAACCAAGATATGAGAAGTACACTATACACATTAAGCAAGATTAAGTTGGTCGTAATTGATTTGATCATTGATATATGCTGACGTACGCAATGACTGCTTGACCTCCTATTTTTCAGGTACCGCTATGAAGGAACTAATGACAACGTAGAATAGAAGAGGAACAATACAATATATAACAAACCTTAAATATCAGGTAGACTAACGTTACAGCGGCTCTGCGATTCCAATTCCTCTGTTTATCGCAGGTTTAGATCTTCGAAGGTGATTTGTAATGTCTGAAGAAAGAACTAAGTACGCTGATAGCATACTAACAACCAAAAGTCCGTATGAGGCTACTGAGACTATTAGAATTAGGCTTTCGCAAGCCAAGCTGATCAACAAAGATTTCTATCTACTTTTCAAAGACATTTCAGATTTGAAGAGAAACTATGCTCAGCAATTGCGTAAGATAGTAGCGGAGAATGAAGATTTGAATAAGATGCTAAGGAAACAAATGCTAGAGACTAAAGTTTTAACCCCGAAAGAAATCGAAGATTTCAGATTTGATTCGCTTGGTGATTTAACTTCTCTTTGGAATTCCATTTTGAGCGAATTGAAGGCTGAACTTAAGGCCAATGCTGATCTCTACCATACTTTGAATAATGAAATCATCCTAGGATTAGAAAAGTCGACTGAGAATAATACTAAATGGAGTGAAAGTAAGAAGCTTCATTCAAAGTTGAGCCAAATTGCAGCTACAATTGATCATCATTCGAAAAGTAGTAATAATGATGGTAAGTTAGAGACGGCAAACAGGCAATGGGATTCTGAGGTGCCTTACTTGTTTGAATTATTCGAAACCATAGATTTTAATCGTCTGGAGCTCTTGAAAAACTCTTCCTTGCGTTATCAAACTGGAGTGAGTGATTACCTACTAAATTTGACTAAACAAGGAGAGGCTACAATGACAGGTATGTTGGAATTCGAACCCCAAAATGAAATTAATCGCTTTGCTCGTGAAGCGAGTAGGTATAAATTTCAAACGGTACCAGTTGAGCAGGGTTCTCTAAAGGAGACACCATCAAGCCCCGATTCTCGGGAAAAGAGAAGAAGTACTCTTGGCAACTTTGGTCATCGTTTTACTTCTAATTCAACAGTTCTGCATCATGAGCTGATGGATGGGGAGTTCTCTTCTGCTGATAACAATAGCTCTTTAAAACAGAAAAAATCCAGTAACAAGTTGAGATCAAAGGTTGGTTCGATTTTTGGTAGGAATAAGCTCAAGAACAAGAAATCGACAACTTTCAACAAGCACTCAGAGGCTATTCCAGAAGCGGGAGGTATGTCAGTTGAAGGTGGTCAGTCCATTAGGAGCAGATCTGCTACTGCAAGTTCCAATGCAAGCCAACAGAGACGCCCAACAATGCAAAGCAAGGATTCTGATTCTCTTTACAAGACAGCAAATCACCATGCCAAGCTGCCCAACAGTCAAAGACCAGCGCAAACCTCTTCCCCTAATAGCTATATCAAGACCCCTAACTACCAAGAACAAATGCAAATTCCCGCCGTAGTCCCAGACAGAGAGCTTGACCATTACGGTACTCAACCTGGTAGCCCGGGTGCAGAATCTCAGCGTGATTCATCGCGAACACCACTATCAATAACGCAACCGCCATTACAACCCCAATCAAAAACCAAGGCATTACCCAAGGAGCCTGAAGGAGAAGCTCAGCAGATTGCAGCGGGTGCCTCTGATGGCAACTTTGGAATAGGTAATCAAAGACAAGTTGATGCTAAAACGTTACACATTCGTGCGCCTGCACTTCCACCATCCAGAAAACAACATCCAACATCTAGGAATTCCGAAATATTCCAGTCGCAGACGCAAATCTCCCGTAGCGGTAGCAACCTGGGCCCCCAATTCGGTGCTTCTCGTGATAGCACCAGTAGCCCATTGACCTCACAGATCACTGGTAATATGGCAGTATTAAATCCACAAACCACAGGATCTTCGGCTTCCTTGAGTGGGCAGAACATTTTCCAGCATACGTCCCTCGAGTCCTCATCATTTGGACTAAATGCTAGTGTCGCTGAGGTTGTCAACGCCACATTCAAGGATGGAATCTTGGAGGATTCTCAACTAATCGGTGAAGTCGCTTTGAATTACGTAACAAATTCCACAATGAACTCGTCGCTACCAATTGAAATTAACTTGAAAATTCCACAAGCCTCGAACTTTAACAAAGTTATGTTAAACCAAGCATTCCTTGAGCGTGTTGACGCTGAAGATTTCAAAATTAATCCACAGTTCATTGATGGTAGGACTTTAGGTGCACTAAAGTATTCTATGAAGGATCCAGTGACTCCAATTGTCATACACCCGGTATGGCGCTTTGAACCGCATCAAGCTAGTGTCGTATTGACACTCAAATTCTCACCATCGGTTCCGGAAGAAGTGAAAGAACTTGTTTTGGAAGATCTTGTCGTATTCGTTTCCATCGATGGTGCTAACGCGACGAGTGCCTTATCCAAGCCTCAGGGTTCCTTTAGTAAAGAGAAGAAGAGAATTACTTGGAGATTTAAGGAGCCTCTGGTAATTGCTAGAGACGGCGAAGAGCGTCTGATTGCCAGATTCCTCACTGACCAAACGGCACGTGAGACTGATAAAGGGGTAGTAGCGAAATTCATTATTCACAATGAAGGAGTGTCGCACAGCGGTATCGGTAGTGCTATTTCTTTGGAATATCAAGAGCTAGATGAGCATAATCCGTTCGGCGGTTCTTGGAATACGGTCGCAGCCACTAGAACGGTAGCTGCCGGTAACTATCATGGGTTATCTTGAAAAGAACAAAGTATGGCTGTTGTAACAATAGCGAGACTTACAGACTACCTGAAAATTATTACAATCACACTTTAATACTTTGTATATTACTTAACTAATGAGATGAGAAAGACAATGACAACTTCCAAAAAACTACCTTAAGTCGTTTTCCGTGAGTCTGGGAACCAACGTCCAACCTAGCCAGGTCTTGCTATTCAGAGAAGAATTGGAACAGGTATCATCAAGACACACAGTAGACATCCCCTCCGATATTCTTGAATGAGTAAGAACATCAGTGTCCGTGTCGGTGTATTGTAAAGAGCAAGCGAGTATTAGATCCCTTTGCGGGAAGACAGATGGAATGTCCCTATACCTATTGGTGAAAACCGAATGTGTCCGACGGCTATTTCTCAGCAGCGGTAAAAGCTCTCTAGTTAATTGTTTGACGGTCGAAAGCTGTTCATCGTTCAAATTTTTTAGTAAATACGATGTGTAATTCCCTTGTCGGCGAATATTGTTCCTGGTTGTCATCTGCTTACTATACTGCTCGAGTGGCACACCATCTGAGTCCAAGCCCCAAGAATGTACAGCATCCTGTACCCTAGAACTTGTAGTAGATGGATGTAAAGAAAGACTGCCCACCATAAGACCGTTTAACTCACTGTTCATGCACCAATCATCGATCCTCTGTGAGTTATTTGACGAAAAAGCATACAATAATGTTCGATCCTGGTTCTGAATCACTACCGTCGTCGAATCAGAAGAAGAAGAGCTAGAGGTAGAGAGGATTGCAAGCTCGTCTGATCGGACTTCGTAGTTGTTATTTGTGACGTTGGAGACGATTTTGGATTCTTCGCTTATCGCACTAGCAGAACTATTGTCAGGATTATTCAATATTCTAACATCGGCAAACCCACCAACACTTTGACAATCTGTTTCAAAATCGAAATCGTTATTTAAACTGTACAAGTCGCTTGCATTTGTCTCCGCTATAGTGGCCTGGATAGCGGATTTAGACCCACGGCGTCTCATAAAACTGTTGAATGACATGATGAGCTACTCTTATTTGAGTGTACCTATCCCGTTGCGTTCAAGCAAGTCTACTTCTCACAATAAAAACTCTAGAGTTGGCCCAGTTAAAGCCATATTATGAGTATTTATGACTCTGACAATTTGTTGGATTCATCGAAGGAGATATGCCATGCCACACTATTGGGATTGTCCTCTATCAGATTAGGACTTAGAAGCCCTAATGCGTTTGTAGTTAGGGTTTATAAAAGAAGAAAAGAGCACGTGCTCTCATCGAATCGAGGTAATAAACACTTTATACCATCATTTGTGATGATGCAAAGCCTACTAAAGTTATATCACCCTTTTATGTCCATCTCTTGCAACCTCTATTCTGGACGAGCAATAACCTCGTTGCTCGGTCAAAAATATCCTTCTTGGCAGAGTGTCCTGACCCTCTTAAATTTAGAACGGTAGTCAACTTGCACGCAGTGCGATCTTCAATTAACATCGACGATCCCAGGTATAGTAGCCTGAAATAGGTTGACTTTACTCCCTCTGTCTGAGGAGTTAGCGAGCGACTCGGACAAGTGCTACTTGCGGGTGATGAAACTCGCTAAAAGAGCGTTTTTTCTTGTAACTGGCAGCTATTGACAGTTCAGCTCGGCTCAATTGACTGTCATGGTGGAATTCCAGTTCTCAAACATCTCATCTTTTTACTGCGAGAAGATTTGCATTTCTTAGCCATTGAGCCGCGGCCGGCATATTGGATGCTAGCAAAGCTACAGTTTTAGCCAATTGAGCTTCCCGGATACTGATCAATCATATACATGCCTTCGCAAACGCTTGGAGGGGCTCGAGAAGGTTGGTGACAATCCACTGTTTACTCGGATCTATCTCGACATCAGTAGAAAAGCTAGCCTTTCTCTTCTGCCCGAAAAATACAGGCTGCCAAGATTAAACAGGTAGTGCATAAGAAAAAGCAGATCCAACACAAGGCTCTAACAGGCGATATGAGCCGACTTTCGTGGCCCAACCGTATGCTCTTTTTCATATTAGCTATTTTTTACCCAGCACACAATTCCATAGATAGGAAAGCTCAGATCCTAAACCATGGTAACAAGTGCCTATTGTCCTTTTCAATCACGATGGTCTTTTAAACATTAATTTTCCTTCTACAAGCATTTGGTAAGACTCTTGTTCGCCGAAAGTGCTATGTTTGTAACCAAGATATGTATATACCAGGAGTTTTTGCCTATCCAAGCTCCTCACTGAGCTGCTTTACTTCTTGCTGATAGAACCCAGATATGAACTAATTACTGCTATCCAGTCAATAAGAGACTAGTCACCGAGAGTGACAGGCGAAAGTCATGGTCCTCAGGATCTCTTTAGCAATGTCGGGGTTGTATGTAGACAAGAACGGCAGCTTTAGTGAGGTCCATTGTAGATCGCTTCTTATTCCTTCGAAGCCATCAAGTTTTGAAGGAAAGTTGCTTTTTGAAGTCTAATAGTTCATTATACGTTTACAATGCACATTTCGTCTATTCATCTGTGGAGCCTTCGAGGTGGTGATGGCCGAAGGCTGCTTGTGACCGAGGGGATATCAAGCATGTTATAAGCTACATGAAACGAGCCAACAGAAAAGCACGTTCTCACTGCACTAGGATTATCAACTCGATCATCAACCTTCAAAGCCCTACGAAACTCTTAGCATTCTTCATTAGTTTACAGGCCACAGAGATGATTCGTTCCGCATGATATGAAAGTTGGATTGACGTGTTTATGGTCAACAATCAACAAAGGAGCTTCATCAGAAAGCATCAGGATCAATTCAAGCACAATTGCAATTGGATTTTTTTCTGACGGTAAAAATCACATTGATCTACAATAAGATGTTTCTTCGTCAACAATTTCGTTCATTCCATGCAACCGCAAAAAAACTGGATCTTTCCAAGATGACCATTGTAGGTCGTGTTGGTACTGAATTTACAGAACTCACTTCTTCCAATAATAACAGATATGTGAAATACAGTGTTGCTTCGCAACCTAGAAGAGATGGGCCCACTAGCTGGTTTAACGTGACCGTTTTCAGTGAGCCACAAATCAACTTTCTGACACAATACGTCAGAAAAGGTGCACTAGTCTATATCGAGGCTGATGCTTCTCAGTACACTTTTGAAAGAGAAGATGGCTCCAAAGGTGTCAGCTTGAATCTTGTTCAAAGGGATTTCAACTTGCTAAAGAATGGCAAAGCTGAAGACACTGAGGCTGAGTGATAAGAGTTTGTTTTTTTTGCAGTTTTTATAGTTAGTGCTACAATATGATGAATGCTTCAACATTTGCTTTACACCTGGGTTTTCGCGATCATTAAAAGAGTTAGCCCGTTGTTTTACTCGACCATGACACATTCCATCAGTCCTCAAAGGTAGACAATGAAATTTACGCCTCTAATGTCTACCTGTGAGTAACCAGGAGAGAACTGTTCATTGGGGATAAAGCTCATGAGTAGTATGAGAGGAAGTCAAAGTGCCTTGGCTACTATTAAGTCAAAACCATTTTGCCCAGATTTTTTTTATAGTTTTTCGAGTAGAGTCGAACAAGTTCGGTTCTCATTTGCAATTGCCGTATCTCTGATTAAACAAGGGTACAATTGCGATATTTCAGATGTAAGTACCACATACTCTAGTAACCCAGTAAATTTTTGTGTCCAACCTGCAACGTCCAGAGTTGAAATAACGGCCTCGCGAGCATCGAGAAGATTGCGCTACCGAATAAGACACTAAATATCAGGCTACTAAAGACCCTTCAAGATAGCCGCCCCAGGTACAGGAGCAATGGGCTATGCAAATTCTTGCATCTCAATAAGTGGTGCCAACATGCTTTCAACGGCCTCGGGCGCCTGATACACACAGCACTAGCATTCTCACTCTTGAACAGCTTCTTAGCTAAAAATATAGTTCAAAATCAAGGACGAAGAGCAAGATAGAAAGGGGTAGCCTCCGATCCTCTGGAAGCCTTTCATTTGAAGTTGGAATGCCGAACTACTCTAGGGTATCAAAATTCAACTATTCATATAAAGGTTTATTTAGCACTCACGTGAAGTTGAATCCCGTAGATCAAATATGCACCCATTTTTGAAAGGTAAGTAAGGATTTGTTGTTCAAACTTAGTTGAGGGCTTTAAGTTTAAATAGCAGCCCTGTATCAATTCAAGAACTTGAAATGACTTGAACATTGATTTAATCTTAGCTTCAGGTTTCTGTCAAGAAAGTTAGGTATTGACGTGTGCTTGAGTTCTGATGACATTTGTGACACAATCGGAAAAGACTTCAATTTGAGCCGCAAATTTTGGAATTTTTCAGTTAAATGATATATACAGCATTCAGAACCATTCTGGCGTGGTTCGCATGCTTGAATTATGTGGCCGCTAGTGATAGCATACCAGTCGACATTAAAAGAGATCGATGGGAATCTAATTCTGCATTGGCGTGTGCGTTTTATTTGACCAAGTTGAGATGGGACTTTCAACCAGCCTCCAGCAATTACTATTCGCCAATATGCCAGTATGAACCTGCGTTTGGTTCGTGGTCAACCTGCATTTACGACATATTAGATGATAAAGGGCTTCTGACGAATGGCGATTATTTTGAGAAAAGCTTGAAAAGTGTTCAACAGACGTGTTCGCTGGTCGACCCGGTATTAATCAACATTACACTGGATCAATATGTTTTCTCCTTACACAATGCCTCAAAGTATCTTAAAAATGATTATACTGGCAATGAGACTTTAACTTACCCTGTTAAACTTGACGAGAAGTTGAGAACAAGAACTGGTAATGCCTACCATTTCTACACCAGTAACATTGATGATAGTAATCGCTATGCCGTTATATTGTGCTCATATGTCTTCGGGATTGTGCTAGTAGCCACCTGTTTTAGGCTTTTTGATGTGACGGCCATTAACGGATACCTGTTTAGAAACAGAGTGATGAATTACATAAGAGGGTATTGTACGATACCAACCTTAAACGGAAAGCATGCGGCAGATTACGTTCCCTGCGAGCTATTGTCGACCCTACTGCCGACAAGATTAGAGACACTCATCATTGCATGTTTCTTTATAATTAACGTTGCATTCTTGTCCATCAATTATAAGATCGACCACTACAATATTATATTTGAATCCGAATCGATGCAAATAGCAAGATATGTCGGTGATAGGTCGGGAATCATAGCAATTGCACATATGCCGTTGATAATTCTATTCAGCACCAGAAATAACCTTATTGAGTATTTGACTGGATTCAAGTACTCCACTTTCATTGCATTGCATAAATGGATCGGTAGAAGCATGATCCTCGACGTTATTGTCCATTCCATATCCTACATGATCTACGGAGTACTGACGCATAGCGTAAGCGCATCTTTCAACGAGACCTACTGGAGGTACGGTCTCTTTGCAATGATAATCTTAATCTTCCTACTCTTTCTATCCCTGGGTATCGTCAGGAAACATCGCTATGAGTTATTCCTATACATTCATATACTGTTGGCTCTTTTGTTTTTCTTCTGCTGTTGGCGACACCTAAAGTCGGTTGGCTGGCTCAATTGGGTCTACACGTCATTAGCCATATGGGTATTAGAGAGAATAATACGAGTCATTCGCATATTGCATTTTGGACCGGTGACAGCGCAAATACAACTCATTGGTGATGATTTACTGAGAGTCACGATACCAAAGATTCAAGCAAAGGGATGGAAATCTCAACCCGGGCAATACGTTTTCCTACATTTCATGGACATCCGAATATTTTGGCAGTCTCATCCATTTACTATCATCGAATCGGAGAATGATCTGGTGGTAGTGGTAAGAGCTAAAAAGGGTGCAACCAAAGTCGTCTTGGACCGAGTAATCAAAGAATCTCGTGACTGCTCTGAAGATTTCATTACGAAGATGAAAGTCTGCATTGAGGGGCCTTACGGAACTACCAGCCCCTTGCGTCGCTTTGATAATCTGTTGTTACTATGTGGCGGTAGCGGTATACCAGGCCCGTTGGCTCATGCCATTGAGCTAGGAGATTTTGTAAAATCTAACGGTAAGAGGACTATTGAGCTGATTATCGCGCTTCGAGGTCTAGACATCTTGCAAGCATATCAGAAAGAGCTCCTAAAGTTGCAGCATTCGCCTATTCATCTTAAGATTTATCTAACGCAATCGCCCGAAAGGACCCGATATGGTAGCATATCCGGTAATATTCATGAGCAAAGCATAATTACGCTGCTGAAGCCCTTCGCAACATTTCATAATGGTCGACCCGATTTCTCGGATCTCATTACTACGTCGATGGAGCGTAGCGGTTCCTTAGCTATTGTTACATGCGGGCCCCCCGTATTCGTCGATAGAGCAAGAGATATAACTGCCAACACTATCATTAATAACCCTAACCGTGTTATTGAGTACTTCGAAGAGTACCAATGCTGGTAGAAGAACTACATACCTATTTACTTACTAGCGCAATAAACGTGATGGATTTCCTGCAAATCCGGTGTGGGGGCAACTGTCATCGAGAGTGTCCCTCAATGCACCTGTTATTCCGCATACTCAACAGATTTTCTACTGTATTGTTCCTTTGGAGGAAAACAATGCTTTAAACGAACAACCCCATGCGCTGGAACAAAAGTAAGACGTGGCAAGAAATTCTACACGAGGCCCCACTCTATTCGGAAACATGAACGATTCATCGGGAGTGACACCCAAGAGGAAACTAAGCCCTAAATGCTCGAAAAGTTTCTTTGAGGGGATTTGTAATAACCACCACCTCTCATCCAAATAAGGTTTTCACCGGCCGTTTCAAGCTGACCTTGAGCATTTCATCTAAGAGTCATTAGCCATGCACCACCACAGTTGCAAATGAAGAAGGCTTAGGAATAATCTTAGTGCTCGTTTATCAAATTATGTACCGTGTAAAGTGCCTCAGTTTGTCATCACTATCACCCACTATCTTGTTGATAATCTATCAGTAACCCTTTTTCATCGATCCGAATCGATTGAAATCGTAAGAAACAAGCCAGATTTCAATCCGAATATGTGGGCGTATGTTCTATATATATATATATAAGGTTAGGTCATTGGATAATTCTGGAATACTTGTCACTTGAAACATAAAAATCTAGCATATATAAATACAATCACTTAAATATACGTGATAAAAGAAAAATGCGTCGTAATAGATCATTTGAATCAATTGAAATTGGACATACCCAAAGAAAATCCAAGCAGTTTGGAAGTCATTTACAGCCAATGTCAGTGCATCGTCCTGTGCATCAGAGGAAACTGTCATGTGAGGAGATCATCAATGAGATGGAGAAGGAACAAGATGCTGTGGTTGTCAGGCTGCTTCGAGAGCTGGAGCGTGTAAAAGAAGAAAATGGTCAACTAAGGAAACATCTATATCAGAATCACTGCAGTATTTCGAGAAGCAATAGTGAAAAGGATTTGGTCTTTATGGGCGAACATGAATGGAATTACCATTATAGTCATTCAGAGAGTGCTTCCTCACCGAGGGATTCGTTATCCGTTCCTCATCCATCGGCTCCACGTGCAAGAAGGCCCAGTCCCATCGGCCTTAGCATGAGTAATTCGAGTCAGATGATACCCATAGATACTTCGATGGCTACTCAATCGCTCCAGAAGAAGCGTGGATCGACGTCAGTGGCTCCTAATAGCTCATCATCGAGTATTCTACTAACGGAAAATGGTGAGAATAATAATTGGGCAAAGCAGGGTGCAACAGATGTCGATCCAAAGTTTAAGGTCCCAAGAAGATGGTCGCTATCCGATGAAACTGGTGGACATTTTGTTGGAGAGCGTAATCCTAGTGAAGCCACTAGGAGATTGCATGAGTATAAACTCAAGTAAGTGATGTTGTTTTGCTCTCGATTCGTAGATCCTGAGGGCAAAACCTTGGATTGGCTAGCTGTTTTTCTTCTCACTGTCGCTAAACGATCTCATTTTACCTCGTCGTTGGGTATCGAGTTTGGTTGTAGAACGCCTTCAACGCTTTCACTTATCAGGTAATGGTTATTTTGACTTTTTAGTAAACACATATACAAGGGTTCATAGAATATTCGGTTTCTTCTATTATCGTATCACTTTTGTGCTTGTTTCAAAATGATTAGTGCAAAAGCTCTTACATAAATTTAAAGCTTGTTTCAAGCATATCCTTCCTTCTCCAGCCTCTACTCGGACAGTTGAGGCTGGGGTTCTAGGACTGTGGATGTTCCGCACGTTTCAAATTGTCACTTCCAGGTTCTTCAGCTTTAAGACACAATACGTTTCACCTAGCCGCACTACAAAACTGAAAAATCGCAGCGGTATAATGAGGCAATACGATCATGCAATCTGATTTTAGAAGCTTGAGGTTAGGATAGAAGATAATATTGGCAGGTTATCCTTTTGAATATCTCAGTTAAAATTGGGTATGAAATCTACCTCTTTAGGCGCTCACAATCGTTCTTGTTACCAATCTATGAATATGTCTCAAAGGAAACTAACTACGGAAGGAAGATGGTTGATCGCATTTGTAGCCATCGAGGTGCAGAACTTATTGAAAGTATGACCAACACAGAGATTCATACTATGTTTCGGCCCTTTCAGGTAATAAAGAAGCTACAATCAGGATGAGACATATGGCAGAGATGCTATTCACCTAAATGAAATTATATATAGGATGACAAGATGAATTGGATGGCACTGTAATGCTTTACCGCAAAATGGTTTGAGTGAGAGGTTTTAATAGATCAAAGATATTCACTCCCTGAAAACTAGATCTACATTCCTTCGTTATGCAGCTCAAAGCTTTCTTGAGCCTTTCTTTCCTTTTATTGCGTGGCTCTGCTCTAATAACAACGACTATATGCTATACAGTTACGGATACCTCATACTACTGTCCATGTTTGACAACTAGTACTTCATCAACTAGTACCTCATCGACCATCTGTACCAGCGAGACTACTACCGAAAGTTCATCTATTGCGCAGTCAACAACAAGCGAGTGCTCATCTTGTTCAAGCGACGACTCGCAATCGAGCTCCTCGGCCCCTACTACTAGTACCTCGTCATCTAGTACCTCATCGACCATCTGTACCAGCGAGACTACTACCGAAAGTTCATCTATTGCGCAGTCAACAACAAGCGAGTGCTCATCTTGTTCAAGCGACGACTCGCAATCGAGCTCCTCGGCCCCTACTACTAGTACCTCATCATCTAGTACCTCATCGACCACCTGTACCAGCGAGACTATTACCGAAAGTTCATCTATTGCGCAGTCAACAGCAAGCGAGTGCTCATCTAGTTCTAGCGACGACTCGCAATCGAGCTCCTCGGCCCCTACGACTAGCGCCACATCAACTAGTGCCTCATCTCAAGGAAGTACGACGATCTCAACAACGATTACTAAAACCTCTGAGATCTGTCCGAGCTGCGTAACTCATAGTTTCTCCTCATCTACTTCAGACTTGCCAGAAAAATGCTCTAATCAAGTCACAGCAACGGAAACAGTAACGAAAACTGAATCATTGGTCCTTACCACAACTCGAATCGTCCTTTCAACAGATGCTGCCGTCCCCACAAAAGACTTGAAAGAAACGGTTATTGTAACGCGTTACATCACAAGCTCCCTTGATACACCAACTACTGTAACGAAGACTGAGACAAGAAACGTTGAGATCAGCAGATGTGAGGCAGATGCAACCGACAATCACACATACTCAACTTTCATAACTAAAACTGTTACCGAGCAAATAGGCTCACAATGTTACGTTTCAACGATCACTGCAACGGAAAATCGCACATGGACTGAAACTATTACTGATACTACAACTGCAAACCCAGAAACAACTCCATTGCCCTGTACTACGACAGTGACTCTGACGGAGCGATTTTTCAATGAGACCTATTTCACTAATGTCGTCAACCTAACAGCAACTCTCACTGAGACTTCTACTGAGACCTCTACTGAGACCTCTACTGAGACCTCTACTGAGACCTTGACTGAGTCCGCAAGTACGCATAAAACAGGAATTACTTCTTTTACCGCTGAGACAGAGACAACAACAGAGACATTAGGGGAACACGCCACTTCGACATCCTTCATAACAACAACGTCGACATTCATTGTTAGCGTAACATCTTTCGAATCAGAGAGCCAAGAATCCTGTAAAGCCACCGAAACTATCACGGTGACTAAACTAGATACTGGTCTGTTGAGCTCTATCATTGTAGCCACAAGTACAGAGACAGCCACGACAGTCTCGACGAAAACGGAGTCTTTAGAGACCATCACCAGCGCATATGCTGAGACCTTGACTTCCAAAACTACCGAAGTTATATTCAAGACAGTTTCAACAGAGAAGACATTAGTCACGACGGAAACCTTAATAGATTCAAGTCAAGTTGGCTCAACGAATGCAACCCTAGCTACCTTGGTCACTGTCAAGACAATACTCGTCTCTACCTTGGATATCCCAATTGAAACTCGCACTATTGATCTAAACTTGACAGCTACAAGCACTATTTTGGCGACAAACACGACACATCTGCAAGTGGAGGAGACTACTAGCAGAACCATCGATGTAGAGAAAACAAATAGCGTTACTGCTACTGATACGGTGAACGTAACAAGCATTGATAGTGAGAATATATTGCCAGCTTCCTCCTCTGAGGCTTCGTCTGCAATTGCAGCAACTCCTTTAATCACAGGAACCGCAACGCCTTATGCAGGTGGCGCCAACAGAAACAAACTCTCATTGCTGGTATTGGTACCACTTCTAGTGCTCTTCTAGCGTTCTTACAATCCTGTTCGTTATCTGCTTCTTGCCCTAGCTTCTGTCGGATATATAAGATTCCATGAAACAAAAAGACTATGTCACAGCTCCTATCAAAGACCCATCTTTGAACACCAGGGAGGTCCCTTACATCGACTGTCTCATTGAAACGCTCTTATTCAGCCAAGCTAGTTTACGTATAAAGCGAGGTTTTCCCTCTTTCTTTTCACCATCCTGAAAAATTTTCAGGTGGGCATCTCATCTCATCGCTTGGGAAAATATAAGTACTTAGCTTGATGCAAACTGGTGACCACTATTTCTCCTTAAGACACAAGCAATTCATCGAATTAAATCATCAGAGATGGCTAAGTCTACTAATTCTGTTACCAAGAAAGGAACCAAGAAGGTTGTTAAGTCAAAGAAGGAGGAAAAAGCTGCTAAACCAGCCTCCTCATCTTCCTCATCCTCCTCATCCTCTTCTGAGAGTGACTCTTCCTCATCATCTGACAGTGAGTCCTCTTCATCCTCTTCATCCTCTTCTGACAGTGATTCATCTTCCTCCGATGAAGAATCCAGCGCATCTGAAGGTGAAGAAGAACAAAAGAAAGATGTAAAGAAGGAGGACTCCACATCTTCCAGTAGCTCTGACTCTTCTTCTGACGAAGAAGAAGAAGAGGAAGAAAAGGTTGAAAAGGTTGAAAAGAAAGAGAAATCATCCTCGAGCTCTAGTTCATCTTCAAGCTCAAGCTCTTCTTCTAGTGATGAAGAAGACAAGAAGTCTACCTCTTCCTCTTCTTCCTCCTCCTCCTCTGATGACGGATCTTCTTCGGATAGCGACTCCTCATCTTCATCTTCATCTGAAGATGAAGACGAAGAAGAAGAAGTAAAGGAAAAAAAGAGTTCTACGAAGCGTAAAGCTGATGATTCTGAAGAGAAAGAATCCAAAAAGCAAAAGACTGAATTGAGCGGTGAGCCTGCTACAATTTTTGTCGGTAGATTATCCTGGTCCATCGATGACGAATGGTTAAAGAACGAGTTCGAACCCATTGGTGGTGTTGTTAGCGCTAGAGTTATCTACGAAAGAGGAACCGATAGATCTCGTGGTTACGGTTACGTCGATTTTGAGGACAAATCCTACGCCGAAAAGGCCGTCAAGGAAATGCACGGTAAGGAAATCGATGGTAGACCAATCAACTGTGACATGTCCACTAGCAAACCTGCCGGTAACCCAAGAGATGACCGTGCCAAGAAATTCGGGGATATCCCATCAGAGCCATCCGAAACCTTATTTTTGGGTAACTTATCATTCAACGCTGACAGAGACAATATCTATGAACTCTTCAGCAAGTACGGTGAGATCGTCTCCGTTCGTATCCCAACTCATCCAGAAACCGAACAACCAAAGGGTTTCGGCTACGTGCAATACGGTAATGTCGAAGATGCCAAAAAGGCCCTCGATGGTTTACAAGGTGAGTACATCGATAACAGACCAGTCAGACTAGACTTTTCTACTCCAAGACCAAACAACGACAATGGTGGCAGAGGCGGTAGAGGTGGTAGCAGAGGCGGTAACAGAGGCGGCAGCAGAGGTGGTAACAGAGGTGGCAGCAGAGGTGGCAGAGGCGGAAGCTTCAGACCTTCAAGCTCTGGTGCCAACTCGTCTCCATTGGGAAGATCCAGAAACACTGCTTCTTTCGCCGGCTCTAAGAAGACCTTCGATTAGGGACGTTGGTCCGCTGTTATCAGCCAACAAAAACTCTGTAAAGTAGTCACTTCAATCACCTAACGGCCTAAAATGGCTTAAGTCTTATTTACATCGTTATAGCAAATCCACTGTATATTACGAATAACCGATGGTAACATACTAATCTCTTCATACTTGTATATTGGCATTTATCGAACGGTATTACTATTGATATTGGGTTACCCTCCTTTAAGTCTTCCGAGGAGATCGTTCCTTTTTGCCAAGAGAATAATAAGAGGCGATATCTGAAAAACCGGTGCAAATCTCAGGCTCTTGAAGAGGAAAGGCGATAATTTTAGAGAAGCATCGATATTGGCGTAGTTCTGTGGTTCTACTGATCCCTAGATATTATTGAAGATTAGGATAGATCAAAGTTGAACTGTCTTTTGATTCACTCAACCCAAACTTACATTTCCAGTGAAGCTATCCCAGCTGGGAAAAACCGGAGAGGCAGAAATTTCGATCCTCAAGAGGTGATATTTACACCATGCCATTCCTGAGCATGTTTAAAAAAGACAGTGAACCCTCTTTAACCCGAAGGAAAAGTCATAGTGTTGTTCCCAGCTATGGGAATGGGATGCTGCAAAATAATGTAGTACGACAGTTTTGTATTGAGCTGAAAGAGCCTCATAGGGTTTGGAAACCTGATGAATCTATTAATGGTGAAGCTATCTTGATTGTGAAAAAAGATATTACCAATATTGCTTTAAGGTTGATGCTGATAAGCGAAGTAAAAGTTAAGACGGGCACTGGCGCGACAGGGAGAAGGAAAAGAGGTGAAAGGCTATTAGCCAAGACGAGTTTTCTCTACGGTGAGGATTCTTCAGATGATTTTGATCACAAGAAGATAGCGAATGGTTTAACCAAAGGCGAGCATCGATTCCCATTTAGGATGAAGATTCCTTCTGGAAGGAAAGTTTTCAGCTCTATCAAGTTTGAACGTGGATCGATCCGCTATTTATTACAATGTCAGCTTGAAACTATGGGACCCAAACAGATTGAAAAACCTGTCGCTTGTTGTGAGCAAGGTTTCTCTGTTGTAGTGCCTGTTGACGTCTCGGAGCTCCCAGATCAAAAGACCAAAACGGTAGTCTTGCAATCTGCCTCTATGGTGCGACATAGCAGCAGAAATCCAGGTGATGGATCCTCTTCATTTCTCACAAAGGCAACAAATCCATCAACAAACTCAAACTCGTCGGGGAATACGGTCGGCGATTCGAATTCGGTAGATAAGACAGTTACAATTTCAGTTGACATTTCACATTCAGGGTTCGCCATTGGTGAGATCATTCCAATAAGCGTTTCTGTGCAGCATTATAAGAATTTTTGTCATCCAGCAGGTCTAATTGTTACTCTAGCCCGAATTTGTAGGGTAAGTGGTGGTGGGAAAGACGAACCCATTGAAACTTTCAGAAAGGACATATGTCAGAGCATTTCGCCCCTCTACGTGGATCCCGAAACGTTGAATTGTAGTGTCATGGTATATTTGAAAGTCCCGATAGATGCATTCTCTACCTTTACGAGTTTGCATAAGTATTTCACTTTTCAATATTATGTCGAGGTTGTGGTGAATTTATCTCAGAAGAATATCGTTTACACAGAATCGAATAGAGCTATCGAATATCCGAATGATGCACGTTCAAATGGAGACATGGGAAAATCTGGTCTTGAAGAGAATGTGAACCAAATTCATAGGAAGTTTATGAAAATAGTGAACAACGACACGTCAATGAGTGATGAGAGTAATATTGAATCAAACATTTTTTACCAAGATATGGTAAACGTTGAAAAGCTTAAACGACAGAATAATGTCACCGGCATGTCTATCGAAACTATAATAGGAACCACACGATTACAGAGGAAAGAGAGCGTTCATGCTTCTGAAGGTGATCAAACAATAGGGGATGAGAATGTACGTGTTGAATCGCCACTGACATCCAACACCGCTTCTCCCAAGCGTGTAATAAATGAATGGCTGGCACCAATATATTCCTACGATAACTACCCTCCAGTACCACAATACACGCCAAGCAATGCCGTACCAATAGTGGACGATAAGAAAGAGCTGGAACATATAAGACTAAAGCAGTTGGAGAGCGATCCTCCAACTGATTATTGAGGGGTTTTTTTGATATACTTATATATGTATTTGTTTCATAATGTTAACGAACTGATGATCATACTCAAGTCGGGAGGGAGCGCATACGAAGACAGTATCTTTACACTTTACATGAATGGCAAATTGTCCTGATAACCTATTTTCATATATATGTCACAGTACGTATGAGTGCCATAGGAATGTGAAGATCAACTAGAAACTTGTTGATCAGAAGAGGCCGCCAGCAGCGCCGTCTGTGAAACCAGACTCCAAATCACGGAATTCTTTCTCCTCCATGCTAATGATCTCTTTAAAATCGCTATCCGCAGCTGCCATATCATCCCTCTGCTCAATATTCCTCTCAGACGTATCCTGATTCAATAATTCAACAGAATCACAGATCAAGTGGCAGGTATCCAGGTCATAGTCCTGATTACGGGCATAAATGATGAAATGTTCCTCGTCATTGAAATGATCAGCCATCACCTCGTCGAAATTGCTCTGGGCCAATTGAGCTGCTACAGCATCTTTCATAACTGACCTTTTCTGATCAATGAAATGGCATGAACTGATTAAAATAGAGTTACTTTTAAATATCAATAAGCTTATCAGGCAGCAGCTTCGTTTAACACTCGTATACAGCCAAAGTCCGCTCACGCGATCTAAACCCAGATATGCCAAAATTCTTCCTTAGAGCTTATCTAAAAGGATTTACAAGCCCATGAAAGCGAGAGGCTAGCCTAACATTCCGGATCTAGGAGTCCATCGCTTTCCTGTTTTCACTTTATCTTTTCTTGACAGCTGTCTTAGATGTTCTTGGCGGCTTTTAAGCTCCGATGCGTTTCGATAAATGCCACCATCAGTAGGTCTTGACACAAGTCCTCATTCCTCTAAACGCAAAGCAAGTTTCTCAGACTATGTTAATTCTTTACGGTGAAGCAACGCTGCCCAATGCTTACTCCTTCTGTTCATAGGGCAGCCACTGCTGCAAGTTTAATTTACATCTCTAGATACTCTTGAGAAGACGGGAATCTAGTCCACGTAGCATTTTGGACATTCAGACCATAGCTTCCTTTGGACTGTAGATGAATGCTTGTGTAGAACGGTAACTGGTGTGCAAAGGATTTCTACGCCAATGATGAGCGCATGTGCTCAGTCACATTGCATTCAAGCAGATTTCGTGACTTTAGAACAACAAGACAGTAATGGCTCGATAGAAGCGCCCCGTTGTGCTCTCAAGATCCAAGGATCTGTAACAGCTTCTCAGATAGCTGATGAATTTTCTGATGCATCGGTCGAACGCTCTCTTCAAGATTGAGAGAATCTATGTAATTTGGTATCTAGCATTTGCGCCCTTTTCACATCAAAGTAAGGCGTAGTTGAGTACTGAATTATTTTCTTAAGAACTTCTTTACCGATTAGCGGTATGTGCTCTGTACTACCACATATCTCGCCCGCCAGCCCGTCTTATTCTTAATAGGAACCTCGTCTTTCCTCCACCTTGCATTTGCTTTTCGTAGTAAACCATGGGCGTGTTGAGTACCGTAAGTTCCTTCTAAATTGATTTAAATACTGAAACTTGCACTATAGGAAAGTTATCGAGGATTGGAATCAGTCCACAGTTTGATACTAGAATAGATGATCTCGATGGCATTGCCAATCTTTTCTTCCTTTG
This sequence comes from Torulaspora quercuum, assembly GCA_946403475.1. Classification (NCBI taxonomy): domain Eukaryota; kingdom Fungi; phylum Ascomycota; class Saccharomycetes; order Saccharomycetales; family Saccharomycetaceae; genus Torulaspora; species Torulaspora quercuum. Next base: position 385,369 of record OX291448.1, read on the forward strand.
ACACTTCTATGGATATCCATAGCTCATAGATCGAGTTTGGAGGTCAACGTGTATGTCGTTACATTGGTGACAAGGTTTATTGAGATTAGCTTTATCTGTTTAATCGTAGCAGAGAGAAAACAAACTAGAAACACATCATAGATATATTAAGTAATTGTTAGCCATTAACAAAGAAAGGATTAGATGAATTATATGCTCGTTTTTGGAAATAAATATGAATGAGGCCATGTCCTCTGACATCACACGAAATACATTTATTAAGTTTGTTGACTGTTAATTTAATACACTTCTTTTCATGAAGTGGACAATAGGACGTTCAACGGCTAAACATAAAATTATTGAAAAAACAATTATTAATTAAAAACTTATTATTTTCGGTAGACTTTAGCAAAAACACTTGGATTGCTCAGTTACTGATGACTACAACTCTACTAATTTGCAATGTCGTAATCGAGGGCAAAAAGACCGCTTTGCACCAGTATTGAGGCTATACCAGTACTGGAGCAATACCAACACAGAATCGGACCATGCCTGGTCTTCATAAACATAACCAAGATTATTCAAGACGACAACACACTGAACACTCCGAGCATTCTTTTTTTATTCTCATGCCATCTCTATCAATGGTATTCCGAATGACATTATAGAAAAATAGATCACTGGAAACGAGTAATTGCAATTCTTTCAGCTTAAAGAGTGTTCAATGTACTCTTCGAAGGAGACTAAAAGGATCTGAGTAGAAAGAGGATACGGCAGCTGGACTGGTAATTGCCTGCACTCACAAAATGAACGTTCAGGATAGAAGAAGACTACTGGGCCCAGGGAACGCGAAGCCTCTCGTATTTAGCTCAAAAGCCACGTCTGTAACTCAACCGGAGGGTGAAAAGAAGGAATCCGAATCAGTGGCTTTACGTACTGGACTGATAGAAAACTGTAATGGCTCTTCACTAGTGGAAGTAGATAGTGCGGATCGTCAGGTCTCTCTGATGTCGTCCGTCTACGGTCCAAGAGCTATTCGCGGATCTTTTACTTCAATGGCTTCAATATCAATACAATTACAGAACGGGTCTCAGGAGAAATACGACACGATGCAGTTGAGGGAAGTTGCAACTTTCTTAACTAGTGTATTCAATTCTGTGGTAAGTAGGTCAAGATACCCCAAATCTGGAATAGACATTTTCCTATATTTGACGTACGATAGAGATTTAAAACCAAACAGCTCTTCAGACATTTCAGCAATCATACCTCACTGCATCACGGGTATTAGTTTGGCATTGGCCGACGCAGGTATTGAGATTTTGGATTTAGCAAGTGGTGGATACTACAAAGGTAATGTGTTTTCATTTATAAAGAATGGTGAAGAAATTACAGGCTTTTGGAAGGACGCAGGAGTAAGCGATGACATAATGGACTCCTTGCAGATCTGTAAAGACCATTATCTCCGCTATAAAGGTTTGATGATCGAATGTCTCATGGAAAAACAATCACGTAAAAGTGTTTGATATCAAGGTATATACGACCTATGTACAATAAAGTTAAATGCAACACGAAAGGGGAAGGAGAAATATTCCTTTTATTCTAGACTATCCAGAATTTCCTTGATTTGAAATATTTTCTGAGATATGACTCCGAGATCACCGCTGACTCTCCTAATATAATCGGACGACAGATCGACACCAAGTGATCCCTTGATCAAGCCTTTGAAAGTGGTTAATGTGAAATATTTATTACCCTGAGGATCAAACCTGCCATTTTTGACGGCCTTTATCTTGGTTAGCAAATTAATGAGCTCCTGACCCAATTGTTCAGGAGAATCCATAGCCAGATGTGGCAGAACCAGTTCGAATGGCTTGGAAACCAGCAAAACTTTATGAGAGTTACCACTATGATACCTTAACTCATAGATGCCAGGCTCAAAGAAAAGCAGAGAAGAGTCAAAGGTAACTTTGCCTTTAATGAATTTTTCATTTTCCTCAAACGCAACGATTGATCTAGTGTTCGTTGTATCGCTTTTATAACCGACAGGAGAAGTGGCACTCCAATGGCCTAGCGATGACGTGATAGTTCTATTACGATCGCTCCCAGTTTTAAGGACACTGTAGAGCCCAATCCAATCCTGATTTTTGTATTGTGATTTGGGGAGCTGCCAATTCACTGTGATTGGTTCCGCTATCGTGAAACTTCCCTTTTGATAATCCTCAATTTCCAACGTGCAATTTGGTGAAATCCTTGAAGTTACGTTATAGATAGCATCCTCTACGGCATCTTCAAGATCTTCGATCTTAACATCTGAGTTGAATCTCAGATCTTTGGTGTTCGACCTTGCAGATTCTTTTTCTTCGGCAGTATGCTGCAGGAGAGATTTGACCACTATACTTTCAACTTTGTCAACAACTTCAGACATTCTGCGCCATGTCTTCGAGGCCAACAAGGTCTTTTCAATGCCACCGATACGTTCTTTTTCTCCATAAATTTTATTCATGTGAGGCTGTTCGATAAACTTGACTAAGACAAAGTTCGACACTGTCCACAGGACAGCCAGAGTAATGTTTTCCCAGCAAAAATTAGTCATCAAGACGGTTCCCCATATACCAACAACCCCAAGAATTGCTTCTGGGTTATTCAAATATCTATATATACCTTGGGATGTCAAATCTCTCTTAGTAACATAATTAGTCAAAAAGAAATCTCCATAAAACCAACCAAAATCATAGATCGCGGATCTGATTTCAGAATTACACCACGATTGCAATAAACAAAGCATCACCCCGAAGATCAGCTGAGTTTTCTCAATGTTGGGGTAAAAACTCCGAATTTTGGAAAAAGTTTGACAGCCCAGTAAAGTGTAACTTAAACACAAGGAGTAGTTGTAAATGAATTGCCACTGTTGGTACGAGTGTACCTGAGTATGGCCATTTCTCAAGTACAATTTTGTAAACCATTTTTCTTTGGATTGCTTGTAGAGGATAAAAGACACACCGGCCGAGCATAATAGCTTTGTGAAAAATGTTAAATTGAAAAGCAATTGGTCACTTGGTTTGACAGACAATGTCCATAAAGCCAATGAGATTGATGTGGCCAAAGTGAAATAGTCCGAAAATCTTAAAGCGTCAAAGTTGGCAAAGCCAAATCCCGTATTGATCAGAGGTCTTGAGTAGTTGTAATTTTCTTTAGCAATTAAATCATCGATCTTGCTATTGGTATCAGATTCAAGGTTCGATTCGCTGCCATAAATTTTCTCTATATGAGGTGATTCAACATACTTCAAAAACAAGAATTGAAGGTAATGACCACAGAGCGAGACTAGTAGAACTCGGTAATCCCCGCAGATCAAGGATAATCCATAATAACCCAAATATCCGATCGAGTACATTGGATGTGGCGAAATATTGAAAACACCATCAAAAACAAGCTCAGAATCTTGCAGAAAGAAAAAATCCCCCCAATACCAAGCATAATCCTTTACCACACGATGAGCATCAACTTTCACCCAAACGTTAAATAGGATCATAGATATACCTACCCCCGTTTTCCAATTCAACAGTGCCAGTTTATCCTGTGGCAAAGAAAGATAAACGTATATGACGTAAGTGCAAAAATCCTGCATTAAAATAAGATCCACGAATTGACGAAACAATAGCCACATATTAAGTTCTTCTGGGTACGAGTACATATCATACGTCCGGGGCATCTTTGTAGAAAGTTCAAACTGACAGAATTTAGCCAACGAAGAATGATTATCCTTGGCGAACAACTTGTTCCGCTTGGCAAATTGCGTCATTGATTCACGGTGGGATTGGAAATGCAACACAATACCAATTCCAAAATTGTAGCCGACTCGCCAGAAGAAATACTGACAAAGGAAAACCGTTTTCACCGTTTGTAACCCATACTTCTGTAGCAACCAATAACACAAACCAAAATTAGATAACAATGCCAATGTAATACAAACCTCTAGGAAAGATTTTTTGACGGTTGGATCAAACAATGAACGGACCATATCATGAGTAACTGGAGGTTCAAAGGTCACACCAGATGATCTAGTCCTGGCCGTGTGATCTTTACGGCGGCCCACAGTGACATTGGCATCTTGACCAGACATTTCTCTAAATTCTTCCTGCCCTACCCTACGAGAACTCGCCAATTGATAGAACTAGTAATGAAGTATAGATTAGCAAGCTGCTCTTGCAATTTTATATCTGAGTGGCTATGAAGGCTCCTTCATGTGAAAATTCGGTATGATCATGTGAAGTTTGAAGAGCAAAGACAAAAGAAGCCCTAATGGACTGAAGTAGGGCTAAGGCTTCTTTTGCAGACATAACCCTCAAACACATTCATACACACTTAGGGCTAAATATGTCTCAGCGTGCAAACCCTAAAGCGATTTCAATAGCAGTGTCAGAGTGGCAGGCTATTGAAAATAACGGTAGAGCCCTTCTGACGCGCGTCACAAATCAAACATGTTCCTGTTGATATTCCTCTTGATGTTATCTACCTTTCGTCTTCTAATTCAACGCCCTTTTGCTTTACTTACTCCCAGTCATTTGGTTCTCTGAAAGCTCTGATTCTTGGCATGCTTCGCTGATTCGCCTTAAACTAGAAATTTCTTTTATCACAACTTTCCCCTGAAATAAACTACAGCTTTTCACATAAAATCATTTATACATCGATGGCCCCGGGAATCATCGTGACTGCGAACTGTATAGCCAGGTATGCAGAATGCTGATGCCATGGATAACAGCAGCACCCACAGATGATGATCAGGAGGATGTGAGTGAAAATGAGGTCTTAACAGCGATCTTATATATACTTGCTGGTGTGTCAGGAGCCATAGCAATCTTGGCTGGCATTCTGTCATTTCTCATGGTGTATCGCTCCTTCCTTAAACCATTGCTTTATCATAAGATAGTTGCAATCAAGCGTAGCGTGCATAATTCGATCATAAGATGGAGGTTTTCTAGAACTATTGATTTGGAAAAGTATGTTGATACAGTCTATTATTCGGAACTCCAGAAAAAGGGATTGGATGCTTATAAGTATCATCATGTTATCTTGGGTCGAGATAAGGTGGATAATATGGATGCCCAACTAGCCCATTGTACATATGGAGGGCCCTTTGGCAAAATTTCGGTGAAAGAACTACAAAAATGCGATCCAAGTGATATAAAAGATGCTGAAGAGTCTTGTTGCATTTGCCTGGAGTCGTTGAAGTTGGAAAACCATAAGAATTCTGAGACAAAAGAAGGCATTGAAGTGAAGACGAGAACGGGAATCAAGAAGAAACATATCGAGGATACTGATATCGTCATGATACCTTGTCGGCACTTCTTCCATGCTGGCTGTCTCAGGGAGTGGTTCAGTCCGAAAAAACGAGGTATTACTCGACCACTTGTTTGTCCGCTTTGTCGAATGGATCTTGTCAAATGTAAAGCGCTGTGCATGAAGTTAGGATTGCTGATGGACTCTGTAACGGTCGAACCTTCCTCAACAGGTCACACAGAGGGAAGCAGATGTAATTTATAGTATGTACTCTTTTCTTAGATTCTCAACCATTGTTTTTTGGTCTGCAGGTAATGATCGCAGTTGGTCGTCAGTTAATTTTAATACTTGTTTAATCATTTCTCTCTGATTCTGAGGTAATGCCTGCAACTTTACCATGTTAATGGACCCAGGTTGAGATTGCATCAAAGGAGGCCGAGAAGTCATCACCGGCGCCGGGGGCATGAAAGGTAAAGGTGGCGGTACGAGTCCAAATGGGGGAGCAGGTTGTTGTTGTTGCTGCTGTTGCATTTGTGCTTGTTGCGGCATGAATGGCGGGGCCATGGGCATGGGCATGGGCATGGCCATTGGAACGTTATTCAAGGGAGCCATGTTCTGGTTCAACGGCGTGTTTGAGCTACTGTTCACAGCACTACTACTACCACTATTACTATTATTGTTGCTCATCAGTCCGTTTCCCTTGGGGTTCCGTTTCATGACGCTGGTGACTACGTTGTAATCAATAAAACCCATCTCCAAGAGTGCTTGAGTTACTGATACTGAAATATCAATATTTGTCTTTAAAAAGGTTTCCAGTTGGCTTCTTCTACTATTGTCCTGGTTCGCAAGTATTTTCAAGTTCGAGATAATCTCAATCAACTGTAAAGGTGGAGTCTTACTCAGGTTCTTCGAAACCGGATCCGTTGCAGATAAAACGTTAGGTTGAATCTGAGGGAGATGTTGCGACGCTTTACTTAAAATGTCCGGGAATGCTGCTTTGGTATTGTTGCTGACCCCGCTCGTGGTACTTGTCTGAATTGGTTTCCTTGGGAGCGGTACCTCTGAAACCATTTCAAATGGCAAATCCAACCCTAGGCTCCAAGGAAACGAGTCCCTGTTAAGTGTTAACTCCGTTTTCCCAGAGGCATGATCTTCGAAATTGGGCGGAATGACTCGCTCGAAGTTGCATGGCAAATTGTCAATCCTGTTCAAAATATCGAGTGCTCGTTTACAGTCCTTACTAGTTTTAAAGTCAAATAGAACCGCACTTAATTTGCCAGTTCTTGGATCTGTTTTAGTATTAATATCTATAATTGGGCCAGAACCTGCTACGACTGACGATGCCGTATCTTGAGTCCAGTCCGCCGGTAGATTGGTCACTTGAAGCGTCGAAGACAAGTTTTCAGGCGTCAAAGTATGACGGGTTTTCCTTCTCCTTGGATCGGACATCAGAATGTGATTGCTTTATGCCTCCAGGAATATTTATCTTGAGCTTGATGCTGCTTTTCCTGAACTTGTTCTCGTTAACCATCATTAGTTAAATCGCCTTTACTTCTACTGAAAAATTTACGCCAAATAAAGGCAATAACGGCACGTGATTAACAATACATCTCGGATCGAGCTCGATAATGAACAACTAGGCTAGAATGGAAGCTCCTAGATGTTCCTTAATGGTCCTGAATGCTAAAATGAACACTTAAGAAATATATAGTGATATTAAATAGCTGAATATTATAATTCCAGCGGCGCTTCACCTAATAGGATGACCTCCGTACTTTGCGGAAGAGCAGATTTATCCATCAAGAGACAGTTTGTTTCTTATCAGAATCTTAACGTTTACACACATTCATGGCTATATAATACCGAATTCCCCTCTCATAGCACGCTGTTTCAAGTCCCAAAGTGACATCTTTTCATCATCCGGCAGAATTGCTATTTCGCTATCGCTTAATTGTAACACACGGCTAAGGAGCTCTCTTTGCTTATTCTGCACTTCTGGATCTACCGGGGCGTTATTTTGATTGCTTCCCTCACCTGGACCATTGGCTCCATCGTTATTTTGAGCAGCTAATTGCGTCAGATCGTCCACTTTACTAATTCCATTTGTTAATAACAGTTCCGCTATTACGAAGCTCAGCTGAGGGCACTCGCGTAGCAGTTCGGTGGCGTCTTCTGGGTTCTTGCGAGTCCAGTCTTGGAACACTCTCAACAAATGGAGTTGCTCTTCCGAGGTCTTCTTTGCCAGTTCGCTTGAGATCATCATAGCAGGAGTCGTCATGTTGATGTTGACATCGATTCCTGAGGGCAGCTCTGGGAACTTCAAGAAATAGTCTTCAGAGGGTTGCGAATTCTGTTGTCCCTGTCCCTGTTGCTGGTGTGAAGAGTCTGATACTGAAATATCAGATCCAGTGGCATATCCACATTTTAGCAGCCTTGAACCAAATTGATATCCGTTTAAATTACGCACCGCACTGGAGCTCGATTCCAAATCCTTGTATTCAACAAACGCATAACCCTTGGACTTACCCGTTTGTGGGTCGAACATCATCTTCAAGTTTTTTACTGGTCCCACGTTACTGCATAAATCCAAAATCTGCTCCTCCGTCTGATCATAGGGAATAGATCCTAGGTAAACTACTTTCGAGGGTGCATTGTTCTGTGTTGATGTACCTGACGACCTGCTCATTTTTGGATTTCCAATATTGCTATGTATTCCCAAAGACGGTTTTCGTTTGCGAGCTTCTTAACTATTGGTTAGCTTCTTTGAGTTTTTCAAGTCAAGGCGATGAACGTCAAGAAACTGCGAACTTTCTTACCAACTCTCTCCAGAAAAATATCAAAAACCGACAGAAGTCCTGAGATATAGAGGGCATAGGAGCCATTTAAAGTCATGATGGAGTCCAAGGAGGTCATTGCTCAGGTGAAAAACCTCGAAAAAGCCAAGACGAATGACGAAGTTGTGTTGCAAATTCTGCAAACACTTGAACGTGAGGTGATTCCTACGGAAAAGTTACTGAGGGAGACCAAAGTTGGGGTGGAAGTGAATAAGTTTAAGAAGTCTAGCAACGCCGAGATAGCCAAGCTGGTCAAAAAAATGATCACTTCCTGGAAGGATGCCATCAACAAGAGTAAGAGGGCCAAACAACAACAACAACAGTCACCACAGCAGCAGCAACAGCAGCAGCCGCAGCCGCAGCAAGTATCGCAGCACGGACAATCAGTGGTTGGAGTCTCCTCAAAGAGCCAAAAAGATGACTCGGAACCCAAGAAGCATGACAAATTCGTTTCTACGAAGCCCAGGAATAGCAGGAATGATGGAGTAGATACAAATATCTACAACCACAAGTTACGTGATATGGTCATAAGGGCTCTGTATGATGCATTGGCCAAAGATAGTGAACACCCCCCCAAATCGATCTTACAAACTGCCAAACATGTTGAAGAAGAGATGCACAAGTTGAACAACTGTGATGGGAACGAAAAGGCCTACAAGGACAAGTATCGTATCATTTATTCGAACATTATTTCCAAGAACAACACTGATCTAAAACACAAGATCAACAACGGTGACGTAACCCCATTTTATCTAGTGAATTGTGATCCGAAGGAACTGGCCCCAGAACATTTGAAGAAAAAGATGGAGGAAATTTCCAAGCAGAACTTATTCAATGCTCAAGGTGCGACGGTACAAAGATCAGTAACGGATAGATTCACTTGTGGAAAATGTAAGGAAAAGAAGGTGTCCTACTACCAATTGCAAACCAGATCAGCAGATGAACCGCTAACTACCTTCTGTACCTGTGAAGTGTGTGGTAATAGGTGGAAATTCTCTTGAGCAAAATACAAACTTTGGTTGATATAGAGATAAATAGTTAGGAAGTGTTTCCTTAGTATAGATGACACTTTAATTGAATTGAATTTAAGAAATTCAAATCAAAGCTCAAGCGTGATCGGATTTGCACGGCAACTGGTTAAAGCGCTGGAGAGGTATGACGCCAGGCCTGCTTTGATCCCAACATACTATGTTAGAAAGAATACGAAAATTTAAGATTTAATGGTGAACAAAGTTAAGATTCGAGCGCAGTACCGGTGCACCTTACTGTTTCTTCTACAAAAAGAGCTAAGCACAGCAGTAGGGATAGTAAAGGCTATTTGGCACCATCCTAATCGAACATTCTTTGTCTTGGCGTGATCATGCGCCTTAATTTTGACACAATTTTTTTCAAGATGCCGTGCCAGAACCACAGTTTCTGCAAAGCAAAGGGCAATGAAAGGAATGGATAGTTCATCGAAGCATTTCTTGCTTGGTATAAATGACTACAATAGACTTCTAATATTGATTACCAAAGTTCTGCCTGGCTTTGGGAAGCCTGACCAATTTAGGCCCTTGTGGACATGTCGACGATAAGTGAGCCCTTCGATAGAAGCACAAATGTCAGAGACACAAAAAATAAGCAAGTTGAAGAAAGTTATGAGGTGACGTATTCAAATAGTGATATTGGGTTGGAAGAAAATGATAAAATAAGAGAACAGTTGAATCGATCTCTTTCTCCTCGCCACATCAATATGATAGCTGTCGCTGGTGTCATTGGCACCGGATTATACTTGTCTACGGCTAAGTCCCTGCATGTAGGTGGCCCCGCTTCATTACTGATCAATTATACCATAATGGGTGGAGTTGTTTACCTGACAATGCTTTGCTTAGGTGAAATGTCAACTTTTATGCCGATTAGTGGATCCTTTTGTTCTTACGCGAAGAAATTTGGATGTGAATCTTTCGGATTTGCATTAATGTGCAATTACTGGTTCAACGACGCAATATCTGTCGCAAGCGATTTGACAGCTTTACAATTGGTGCTAGATTATTGGAATTCTTCTCAGCATAATTTTCCATATTGGGCTGCGTCTTTGCTCTTCTGGGGATTTCTCTTGCTTTTGAATGTGATCCATGTTAAGGTATATGGCGAAGCAGAGTACTGGCTGGCTCTTCTTAAAGTTATAGCCATCGTGATTTTCTTTATCCTTTCGATTGTGGTCAATGCTGGTCACAATCCTGATCACCATTATATTGGCTTCGAGAACTGGAATCATGGTGAAGCGCCTTTCGTCAATGGGTTTAAAGGTTTTGTTACAATTTTTGTGAGTTCTAGTTTTTCTTATGGTGGAACTGAAAGCATAACCTTGACAGCAGGTGAAGCTGTCAACCCAATCAGAAACACTCCTAGAATAATCAAGACAGTCTTTTGGAGGATTGTCATCTTCTATGTCTTTACAACCTTTTTCATTGCCATGAACATCCCATATGATTACCCTAATCTGAGTACAAAATCCGTGATGACTTCTCCTTTCACCATTATTTTCCAGATGGCTGGATCGAAGGCTGCAGGATCCTTCATGAATGCTGTCATTCTAACTAGTATCATTAGTGCTGGCAATCATGCATTATTCGCAGGTAGTAGAGTAATGTTCAACATGGGAATGGAAGGTTTCTTCTTCCCAAAGTTTGTTACGAAGACCAACAGGTATCGCGTACCTTACGTCTCCGTCCTGCTGACTTGGGCAGTTGGAGGTATTTGTTTTGGAGCAAGTTTTATTGGCGCCGGTACACTTTGGACTTGGCTACAGAACATCGTCGGTGTGTCCAATCAAATAGCCTGGCTCTCCATAGCTGTTACCTCCATTCAATTCAGGAAAGGCTTAGAAAAACAGGGAAAGACCGATGAACTCACTTTCAAAAATTGGACCTACCCATACGGCCCTTATTTCTTGGTTTTTTTCGTCTCACTTATCATTCTGGTTCAAGGCTGGTCGGCATTTGATCCTTGGAGTACGTCTGATTTTTTTTCGTACTACTTAGAGCTTTTCGTTTTTCCATTATGTTGGCTCCTATGGTGGATTTTCAAAAGAGATAAGTTCATCAAACCTGAAGAGATGGACTTTGTTACTGATAGGTACATCCAAAGTGCTGAAGAGATCGAGCTAAACCGGAAGCTTGACAATCTAACGGGGTACCGTAAATATAGACAAGTGATTAGTGATTACTTTGTTTGATTGAGCTTCAGGTGCGGATTGACAGGTGATATCTATGAAAACATCAATAGACTTGCTGTTCATGTAGGCAGCGGGTGCCAAAGTTGGTAAATTCAAAAAGCAACAACGTTCTCGTCCTTGATATCTCGATGTACCATACCCTGTTCGCGGAAAGACTTAACCCGGAAACGACCTGCGGGAGATTACTTTGGCCTTCCAATCAGTCATCTCGGTTATAAACTCTAAAGGATCCACTGAATCAGTAGAGGCAGTTTTCACTTCGGACGAGTGTCTCAATATAGCAGCTCTCGTCGTGTTCAAAGTAAATTCAGAATCCTCAACAATACTCTCATCAGGATGGTTATTCAATATGGCCGTAATTTGGATTTCTAAGACCAGTGGAAGAATTGAAGTTACTTCGTAAACAACATTCTGCATCATTGGGTGTCCAATCAATGGAGTGGATCACCACGAAAACGAGCGCTATATAGCTTTCCTCGACACATATCTGGTAGAGTATGCAAATTGTAGTATAGAATACCATATTTTTTTCTAAGACAATTTTATCCATGTTACACTAGTTAAGGAATATTGGTGTCCTTTTTCTTTCGAGATCAAGCGCATGGAAGTTTGACCTGACAAAAGACAGATAGAAGACAAAGCCAAAAGGCAGATAGGCGAGACGTCACCCCGATAAAATGCTCTCACATATGAGGTTATCAACGAATTTACGAGTTACTTCTACGATAGTTAGAAGGACACCCAAAGTCGTGCTATCTAGCATTGCCAAGAGAAACTTCGCTCAATCATGGGATAATAGGAACCCAAATGATAAAATTGAAGCACATTTGAAAGTACAAAAACTAATGGACAGTATTCATTCTAACCCAAAAGTTATGGAAAAGCTAAACGTCGTTAGTCAAATAATGATCAGCAAAAATTTAGCAAGTGAAGATCCGGCAAAACCTCTGGGCCCATGGCAAATGATAAAGCTATTGATGGATAAAGACCTGAAAGTTGCGATGAAGGACTTCAAAGATGAGTTACAAAACGCTGGTATAGATTTGGGTCCAGATCAATTAGGTCCTTTGATGACAGTACTGGGCATCGAAAAGAAGAAGGAATAATTATATGATTTTTAAAGTCAATACTTTTCTTACTTTCATTAATCTCTATACACTATAATATACTTGTAAATATGCCATAAGGTTACCTATCGCCTAAGAGAAATAATTCAATAGATCAATCTTAGTGACTATGTGAACTGGAGTTAGACCCTCAGTAATGATGGCAGATGAATTTTTCTCGAAGAAAGCGTTCAAATCCGAGAGTTTCGAATTGTTACTAAATTGAACAAACTTCTTTTTGCCTGACTTGTTGTCATTGTAGGAAGAGACCTCATTGAAGTTGTTCAATTTCTTGAAATCAAAATATATACCCTTGATGCTATCCTGCTTGGACACACCGTTAGAAACCTTCCTTAACAGTTGAGACAGAGTAACCAAACCAGTTAGCTTTCCATCTGCAGATAGTACTGGCAACTGGTCAAACGCATTGTCTTTCAAAATCTTGATAACTTCTGCGACAGTGGCGGATTCCTTTACCGCTACAACAGGTTTCAATTTCAAATCTTTGACGACCGCACCGTTGAATGGATCCTTCTTGGTTACTGTAGACGTCTTCTTAGAAGTAACACGAGCCAACACATCGTCATCCCATAGATCATTTTTCTTCAACCATTCATCATCAACAAATTTGGTCAAATATGATCTGATAGAGTCTGGGAAGACGACAACGATAACATCATCCTCTGTCAACTCTGGATGATCCTCTGCGTATTTCACCAAGGCGGTGAATGCACTACCGGAAGAACCACCGATCAAGACACCTTCATTGGATATTAACTGACGAGCATACTTGAAAGATGGCTTGTCCTCGGTTTTATACCATACATCTACCAACGATCTGTCTAAGACATTTGGAACAAAATCGTAACCAATACCTTCCACTTTGTATCCTGGAGCAGATGTTTCATTTAAAGACTGAGGTTGAGCCAAGATGGACCCTACTGGATCAGCACCGACTATCGTAACGTCATCTTTCTGCTCTTTCAACCACTTGGAGATACCGGAAATGGTACCACCTGTACCGGCACCTGCAATGACAGCTTTCAAATTCTCAAATTTGCCCAAGGCTTTCAACTGGTTCTGGATCTCTCTTCCTGTACCAAAGTAGTGAGCATCGGGATTTCTGGGATTATTATATTGATCTAAGATGACTGCACCTGGAATCTCTTTTTCCAACCTGTTGGCGACACCAATGTGCGACTCAGGCGAATCCCAAGCAGCTTCTGTTGGAGTACGAATGATTTCGGCACCCAAAGCTTTCAATACAGAAACTTTTTCGTTGGACATCTTCTCTGGCAAAGTGATGATAGTTCTGTAACCTTTGATAGCACCAATCAACGCCAAACCAATACCAGTATTACCTGAAGTAGGTTCGATCAGCGTAGTTCTATCCGGATGAATCTCACCTTTTGATTCAGCATACTCAACCATCGACTTAGCGATTCTATCCTTGATAGATCCACCAGGGTTATAAAGCTCTAATTTGGCATAGATCTTTGGCTTGATACCAACAGCTTTGGGTAATTTTGTAAGTTCGATCAATGGTGTGTTTCCCACCAAGTCGATCACGTTTGTTCTAGTGTCCACCGACATTGTGATACTTGATTCTATACGTAGTGCGTCTTGTAAACACTTGCAAGGGACAGATGTACAAGATCTCAAGATTACAGTTTACTCTTTTAAATGAAAACCATCTGGTGTGAAAGTGGCGAATGTTTCTGTTTTCCTGGCTGTTGTTTGTTCATCAAGAAACTTTAAGATGCCACAGTTCTGAATAAATATGCACGTGACCGACAAGGCACAAGTTGGTCAGTAAGGCATGGTGGAAGAATTAGTCATCTGTGGCCCATCGTAAGAGGCATTTATGACTTATGTATAGGTTTGTGCCTTTCTGCTAGGGCGTGGAGGTTTGTTGTTGTTTATTGCTATGTCGCATATCGATCTTCCGATGCACAACTCAGTCGGCTTTCAAAGTGAGCTTTGCCGTTGCAAAGCCATACCTCACGTACATTATCCATTTCATTAAGTATCGAGTACACTATTAAGTATGTAATTTACACGAAGTTGCTTTTATTTTATCATCGCGGCGATACATCGGTTATTCATTCAACCAGTCCAAAAACTCGGGAGCTAGATATGTAATAATTAGCCTTGCTCCCGCTCTTAAAAATCCCTGGTGAGATTCAAAGGCAATGGTCTTCAGGTCGACAACGCCCTTTTCAGCAGCCGCATGTAGCATAGCGTATTCACCAGACACGTGATATGCACAAACGGGCAAATCCTTGCAGATCTGGCTGGCATCGCACATAATGTCCAAATAGAAAGTTGATGGTTTCACAATGATACCATCTGCTCCCTCTGCAACATCCCTCTTAAGGGCTCTACGAGCCAGACCTCTACCGCCTGGAGGCAGCTGGTAACACTTTCTGTCACCTTCTGATGGTGAAGAGCAGGCTGCGTCACGGAAGGGACCATACAAATTCCCGCTGAACTTGGCAGCGTACGACATAACGAAGGTTTTATGTGCTAGACCAGCTGTGATTAACCCCTTTTTGATATCCTTGATTCTGCCATCGATCATGTCACTGGGTGCTACACAATGTGCCCCCGCTTTAGCGTAGTTAACAGCAACTGCAGCTATTCTAGCAACACTTGTTTCTCTGTTGATCGTACCGTCATCGTACAGGACACCACAGTGACCGTGCGAAGTGTATTCACAGAGACAAACATCGCACATAATATATAGTTCCGGGAACTCGCGTCTCAAGAGTTTGATGCCTTGAATTACAGGTCCTTCTGGATCGTCGGCAGAAGTCCCAACTGCATCTTTGACGCCCTTCTTCAGAGGTACTCCAAATAAGATCACTGCCCGCAAACCTTTTGCTACTAGTGGTTCCAGATATGCACGCAACTTGTTGACACCCAATCTCTTGATATTGGGCAAAGAATCGATAACTGTACAATCATCAGGGTCGTCAGAAATAAAGAGAGGGAAAATCAGCATGTTCTTTGTTAGTTGACGTTCATTTTGCCACTCTCGCAACAAAGGATGGTTATAGCCTCCCGCCAAAACGGAAGATATATCAGTGTGGTCAACATCTAGGAACTCTGCTGTATGCATTTTGGACTAAGATAAGGGACAGTGATAATAACGAAGTCCGTCCAATCTTTACACTACTTTGGAGAAGTACTGTCGAATAAAGTGCTGCGATAAGCTGCTAAAATTTTCAGGAATCAAACTTTCTGTTTGTCCTAATCTACGAAGTGTAACTAAAGATCCCTTGAGAGTTTAACACTGGATCATAAGAAGCAGTTGGAAGCTCATAAAGATTCTCAATGTCATATCAATGCGAGGATGAACACCACGATCATGGTCATGGTCATGGTCATGATCACACTGCACCCATTCCAACCAATGCTGAACAATCGTTGTACTCCTACATTGATACGTCTAACATCATCTGTTTGAATAGCATATCACCCAACCTTCCAGCCCATAATGCTGTTTACAAATGTTTTTTAAAAGAACAAGATTCCAAGTTCAACTGTTCCTACTTTTTGCAGAGCGATGCAGATTGTCAAATGGTAATGCATATACCTTTCACTGGAAATTGCAAACTGTTTTCAATTACACTCAGAACAAATGCCAATGACCCTGAAGGAGACTTAAACTCGCCAAAAACGATCAAGCTGTACAAAAATTTTAACAAAAATATTGATTTCGATACGCTAAGCTCCTCGAAGGAAGATCTCACATTGGAGCATCCGGAAGATATTGGTTTGAAAGATGTACCAGAGGCCATCAACGAAGACGAAAACTCTTTTGTTGAGCATTACTTGCCACGCCGGGCATTCCAAAATTGTTCGTCGCTGACTATTTTCATCCAGGATAACTGGTCGCAAGATGAAGACGAGTTATGCCGTGTGTATTACTTGGAAATTAGAGGCGAATTCTCAGGTCAACGAGTTCTTAACAATGGTGCTCCATTATTGAATGTTTACGAATCTGCACCAAATCCGGTCGATCATCAAAAACTGGAATCCGAACAAGATGACATTGGTATTGGAATGTAAAGTCATGAGAAACAGTCTTACGCGAACTGGATTCAGGAAAACACAGTTCTTTAAGATTTATTAAGGCTTTTCTACACTTGTGCTCCCAGGCGCGGAAAACGTTTGGACCGTTAGGAACGCTAGTCAACTCAGTATTAAACCTGAATTGCGCGTTGAACAATTGACGTTGGCTTTGACATAATCCAGAACATGGCCATAATATCAAACGAGTTATAACAGTATACAAGTTTAAAGCGCCATTATCCTGAAATCACAACACCCCAGATTAGACAGCAGAAGTACGGCCCTTAATATCCGAGTGTCAAATCAAAATCTTGATCCCATCTGATGGTTGTAGACGCGACTTATCAAAGCTCTGTTCATTGTTATTTGATCAGCTTGCTGGGAAAATAGATATAACTTGATAGAAAAGTAGTCTATATCTCTTTGTCCTATAAATCCGTACTAGTAACAAAACCTTAGACAACAGAACACCTATTTCTCGATAACAGCAGGGAAACATCTTACGACTGGAATTAGGGATGGAATTAATCTATGCATTGAATTCTACTAGTTTTCAAGAACTGAGTTAGATAACCAGTTATCGAAAAATCAAATAGAAGTTAAGATCAACCCCTAACAGAGCATCCGTCGATGAGCATAGGGACTGTTGGAAATTATATGAGATGAATCTAAAAAATGATATATTATTGAATCTCTACTCAGAGTATCAATAGATTGATCATGGAAGAGAGAAACAAGCCTTATCAAAATATCCATCGATGTGGAAGGGGAGACCGAGGATTAAATTACTTCGAAACGCTTACAGTTCAGGATATGCCACGAAGATATTGGACACGATCTATTGATGACCACCATACTATTAATTCTAAGGAAACAATATAATGGTGTGGTTGCAACATTGATTGAGATACGACGACGGTGAAAATTCTTCAACCACAGACGTTGTATGATTCAATAGGTGCATTCCACCAGTTATAAATACGGGTACATTTGTCAGGCATCAGATCTCTTTTCCTTCACTCTTAGTTACACTTTAGTTTAAAAGAAATCGAGGATGAATTAAACTCCTTTACTTGATAATTACTTCAGCAAAATTATAAATCAATGTCTATCCAGAACAGTGTGAACAATTCTATAAAAGAATTACCCACAATAGGGACACTCAGTGTTAACTCTGCTAGATGTTTAGTATGTGCTACGAAGGAATCCGTGAATCCTATAAAGTCATAATAACCACACTAGAGATAATATGGGATCGATCAAGTGGTTTGATTGCAAGTTGAGCTACGGCACGATCAAAAGGAGAATTCTTTAGCGACAACAGTATTGTACGTACGATTTAATAGATGCATTCTACCAATAAAAAACCAGCAAATTTGTCAGGTATTAAACATCATTCCATAAAGGAATTACTGTCTCACTAGTCGAATTGGCAAAAGACTACAAATGATCATTAAAAAACAATATGGTATGAACTTTGTCCCTAAAAGCATGTAATACAACAAAGGTAGAACCTCAAAAGATATGCGAGACGGTTCAGAAGAGAACATCAAAAGAGAGCCTCAAAAGAGATAACGCTCAGCCGTAACAGTAACGATGATAAGAAGTACCCTTATCGGATAGCGAAGGCAAAAGATATAAAAGAGACCCTTTTCAATGAGCTTAGGATAGGCATTGAACGAGGAGGGCAAGAGTAGACACAACTATAGTTAGCGAATCTAATATAGTTGGTAAGAGGAACTAGTTACGATAATATATTTAACTAGATACTGTTAGTACGAATTATAACAGCGATTAAGCTTACTTCCTCTACTTCAGGTCCGTAGATCTGGGAAGGAGCACAACAATTGGTAGCGCCGCTTAGCACCAGAGAAATTGGGAGATATGGAAAGAAGGTTTCGTCCGCCTAAACTTTCAAAACCATTCACTGGTGATCCCCTTGGCGTCGATGACTTTCTGTGTGAGTTAGAGATTCAATTCGAAGCTTATAGTATCGAAAATGACAAGGAAAAGATCGGTACGTTAATGAGTAATGTTGGAGGAACAGCAGCAATGTGGGTTAGGAATTATCAGAAGCATGCTATTCAGTCACAAGACCTTGGAATGAAGAAATACAGTACATTAGCAGTAGCGTTCAGACAACACCATCGAGCAGGAGTTAATGTGGCTTTTGTATTTCTACAACTCCAAAACATGAAGCAAACAAATAGCTTAGCAGCCTACACCGCCGAATTTCAGAAAATCTTGATGATAATCGAGCAAGACCTGCCTGTGAGTACTATGATTGCTGGGTTGTTATATACAAACGGGTTGAAAGAAAAGACGGCTCACGCCGTTAGAAGACGGTCACCAACAACCTTGATGGAAGCAATTGAATATGCAGCTGCAGAAACGAGAACGAAAGGAGAACTAGAGCTATTTCAATCACATACACAATATGAACGACCATATGCAATGTCGGATAATAGACTAGAAGGAGAACCCATGGAGGTTGATGCCTTTCGAGCACACAGAAGTACGCCAAACAGAAAGAAATCAGAGGACAGGAGGTATTGTATTGCCAATAGGCTTTGCTTCAAATGTAAGAAACCAGGACATTCGATCAAAGATTGCCTGCAGAGAACTCAAAAATAATACTACAGAGTTGATACAGGATAAGGGCATCTGGCATGTCTGGTTGATACAGAAAGAAGAATACAAAAACTGAAAAACGTAAAGAAATGTGAACCGATTGTTCATAAGAAGAGACCTAAAGTAGGTCAGCGAAAGGAAATCAATGTTAACTTCTCTAAGAGTTATAAGAAGCGAATACTAATTGACACTGGATCCCCGACGACGTTTGTAAGCAGCACAATTGTGGAAGATCTAGCACTTCGGCGATATAGTGCACCACCATTGAAGTTCAAAGGAGCCATATCGGAACAGACGTCAATTAGCAATGAAGCAGTAACAGTAAGCTTTCGATATATGAACCGTAATTGGGAAGTTGATGCGTATGTCTCGGACGACATAACGCAGAGCATGATATTAGGTAATCCCATATTGGAGGATTATCCTGAATTATTAAGAGTACGGGCAAGTTCAGGAAATAATGAATCAGTCGTAGAAGTCGCATTCATTAATACAGAAAGAATAGAGAGGAAAATTGAAACTAATAACGAGATATTTGTCTTTAAACTGACAGAGACAGTATCAGACTCGAAGAATAAAACAATCCTCTTATTACCGGATTGGCTGCGAAGGAAGTATAAGGATACAATAAGAAATGATTTGCCATCTAAAAGAAATAAGGAAACGCTTATTCATCATGAGATTGATATTAAACCAGAGAATAGGTTACCCAGATTACAACCATACCGGTTGACCCCAAAGATGGAGGTAGTAGTACATGATATCATCAAAGACCTGTTACAGAAAGGATTTGTAGTTCCCTCTAAAGCACCATGTAGTTCACCGATCGTGATGGTGAAGAAAAAGGATGGTACATATCGAATGTGCGTTGACTATAGGAGGTTAAATGAAGTGACAGTAAAGGATCCCTTTCCATTACCTCACATTGAATCATTACTAGCAAAGATAGGAGACGCTCGAATATTCTCAACGCTAGACCTACATAGTGGTTACCACCAAATCCAAATGAAAAGGAAGACCAACACAAGACAGCATTCGTGACACCAACAGGGAAGTATGAGTATACAGTAATGCCTTTTGGTCTGGTAAACGCACCGAGTACCTTCGCGAGGTACATGGCTGACTTGTACAGAGACTTACAATTCGTATGCGTATACCTGGACGATATATTGGTATATTCGCAGTCTAAAGAAGAACATTGGAAACATCTAGATAAAGTCTTAGGAAGACTGAAAAAGGAACAGTTAATTGCCAAATTAACGAAATGTCGGTTCCTTCAGAAAAAAGTCGAATTTCTAGGTTATATGATAGGAGCTAATACGATTGAACCAGTACAGGAGAAGTGTGAAGCTATTTCGAAGTTTCCTAGACCTACAACAGTAAAAGAAGCCCAAAGGTTCTTAGGAATGATCAATTATTACAGAAAATTCATACCACACTGTTCAAAGTTAGCAAGACCTATCATTGAATTCATAACGAAGAAAGAGCCGTGGGCTGGACCACAAGACGAGGCTTTTAGAACATTGAAGGAATATTTGATGAACAAACCGCTCCTTGTTCCGTATAAAGAACAAGCAGACTACAGACTAACGACGGACGCGTCGAAGGAAGGAGTCGGAGCTGTGCTAGAAGAAGTTAAAGGAAAACGTGTAGTTGGAGTAGTCAGCTATTTTTCCAAATCTTTAGAGAAAGCACAGAAGAATTATCCCGCAGGAGAATTGGAATTATTGGGAGTAATTGCAGCGTTGGAACACTTTAAATACGCATTGCAAGGTAAGAAGTTCCTACTGAGAACAGACCATATTAGTCTGTTAGCGGTAAAGAACAAAAAGGAACCAAGTAGCCGTCTCGCTACTTGGATAGAGAAACTTGGAGAATACGATTTTGATTTCGAGTATATACCAGGTAATAAGAATGTGGTGGCCGATGCCATCTCAAGGGCCGATTATGCTACGGAATTAGCAGCCCTGGAACATATAAGTAATATGTCGCAGATAGATCCACGATCATGGATAGAAGAGTTAAAGAAGGACGCATTGGGAGCTGCAGCTCTACAATTCCTTAGGATTATCGACAAAACCGATGTCCCGCCAGCAGATATGAGTAGTTTTGAGAAACTTAAAAAGAGATTTAAGCTCTCAAAGAAATATCAGCAGAAGTTTACATTCACAAATCAGACATTACGGTACGAACATCGTATTGTCGTCCCAAAGTGTAAACAAAACGAAATTTTAGAAAAGTATCATGATAATCCTTTATTTGGAGGACATTATGGTACTCGAATCACATATGAGAAGATCGCTAGTAGGTTCTTTTGGCCACGACTTACAAAGTCGGTAAACGATTATGTGAAGACATGCGTACAATGTCAACTAATGAAAGCACATAGAGTGCAGAACAACGGGCTCAGAACACCGTTACCGGTTTCTGAAGGAAGATGGTTGGACATATCTATGGATTTTATTACAGGACTACCGAGGACCATGCGAGGAGCAGATATGATAATGGTCGTAGTTGATAGATATTCCAAAAGATGCCATTTAATCGCCTGTTCAAAAGGTTTAACGGGAAGTGGTGTGGTGAATTACCTGTTCCGGTTTGTATTCGCATACCATGGATTCCCTCGAACAATCACAAGTGATCGTGATACCAGACTCACGTCCAAAGATTTTCAGGAAGCAGCACGAAGATTAGGGATAAAGATGACGATGTCATCAAGTAACCATCCACAAACTGATGGACAATCTGAGCGATGTATTCAGGTTATCAATCGATTATTGCGGACCTATGCAACGAACCAACATCATGGATGGGATAGGCTGTTGCCACAGATCGAATTCGTATATAATTCGACCTACAATACGGCAGTAAAGGGAGTACCGTTCGAAATTGACTTAGGCTATTGCCCAAACTCAGCAGTATTAGATACATCGGGTGAGACCCAAGCGAGAAGCTTTAGGATGTACGACCTAATCAAAAAACTACGAGCTATAGACTTGCAAACGAGAGACTGTTTGACTGAGAACCAAGCACGAATGGAGGAGACCGTAAATCAGAGGAGGAGAGAAATTAAGCTAGAGGTAGGTGATTACGCACTACTTCACAGAGACGCATACTTCAAGACAGGGAAGTATAAGAAAGTTCATCCAATATACGCCGGACCATTTAAAGTTGTAAAGAAGATAAATGACAACGCGTATGAATTAGATCTACCGTCGATAGATCGAAATCATAGAGTTATTAATGTACAATGGTTGAAAAAATTTGAGATTAGAGAAGCTTACTACGTGAAAGAGAAACCTAGAACAGCACTTGAGAGGAAGATGAGACTTACGGAAATTACAGCTATTGTTGGCCATGACGAAACCAATCACACCTACTATTGTCAGATGATGGATGTTGATCCCAGGCTAACAGTTAAGTTCCCTTGTGACGAGCTACAGCTACTAGACTCGGAGAGGAGGAGTTCGTTAATAGAAAACTTTGAAGAACTTCTATATCAAAGTTCTTTAGCAGAGAGGGAGGAAGATGTAATACAACAAAGGTAGAACCTCAAAAGATATGCGAGACGGTTCAGAAGAGAACATCAAAAGAGAGCCTCAAAAGAGATAACGCTCAGCCGTAACAGTAACGATGATAAGAAGTACCCTTATCGGATAGCGAAGGCAAAAGATATAAAAGAGACCCTTTTCAATGAGCTTAGGATAGGCATTGAACGAGGAGGGCAAGAGTAGACACAACTATAGTTAGCGAATCTAATATAGTTGGTAAGAGGAACTAGTTACGATAATATATTTAACTAGATACTGTTAGTACGAATTATAACAGCGATTAAGCTTACTTCCTCTACTTCAGGTCCGTAGATCTGGGAAGGAGCACAACAAAGCATACACAATTATACGGTTGTTTGGCCGAGCGGTCTAAGGCGCCTGATTCAAGAATTAACGTTAGTTCGATTCTTGTGCGTAGTAAACTATGCACTATGGAATTCTCAGGTATCGTAAGATGCAAGAGTTCGAATCTCTTAGCAACCATTTGTTTTTTGTGACCTACGTCATCAGATTGGTTGGGCTTGATTGAGACAGATTATATCTTAGACTATATAGGGGTCTACTATCACCTAACGGCGCTCCCGGTAGGTAGTCCTTCAGAAATAATGGGTATTGCTTCACCACTTTCATTATACACACAGAGCTGTCTCTCCGAACCAGTTTCTTCCTCTTCGTAAATTATTTTACCTCCTTCTCCAACTCGCAACTTTGAACATATATCTTCCCACTCTTTAGATTTAAGTTTCCGATTAGTTGGTTCAATTTTTTCCGCAGTTCCATCTTGGGTTTGTAACACAACCTGCTTCCCGATAAGGTCCATGTTGAATTCAGCAGGTTTGCATAGGCTAACCGATTCATTAGAGGCGCTTTCTCCACAAAGAATCATTGCCTCACTGATTTTACCTCTTAGTTTACATTTCTTCATGTTGTCAACTACTACAACCAATTGATCTTGCAAAGAGTCTCGAGATATGTAATTACGAAGTCCGCTGCATACCTGCTTCAAACTATCACTGTTGTCTAACTTCAGTTGAGAGACATAGAGCTTATCTGAATCAGGATGTGGTTCTACGGCTTTCGTGTAACCAATCTTCAGATTTAACAATTGGAAGTGATATCTCCTCTTCCAAACATACCCAGCTCGATAGATCGAAACTCTAAAAGTGCTAAGCATCAGCAACTATTAATTATATCATTCACTTTATAGCTTACCAACAAACTTGGCATAATACCGAAGTTTGTCATTCTCGGAAGCGATAACACAAAACGCGTCGAAAATAAAAATGAAATGGTGAAATAATGATTCATGACGTTTGTCAATCCCAACAAGCAAGTTTTTTTGATATAATGAGAGATTATAAACTGGTTGTGCTAGGTGCTGGTGGTGTTGGTAAGTCATGCTTGACCGTGCAGTTCGTTCAAGGCGTTTACTTGGACACTTATGATCCAACCATCGAGGATTCATATCGAAAGACTATCGAAATAGACAACAAGGTGTTTGATCTAGAGATCTTGGATACCGCCGGTGTGGCTCAGTTCACCGCAATGAGAGAACTCTATATCAAATCCGGAATGGGATTTTTATTGGTGTATTCCGTTACTGATCGTCAATCTTTGGAAGAGTTAATGGAACTAAGAGAACAGGTGTTGAGAATTAAGGACATGAATCGCGTTCCAATGGTGTTAGTGGGCAACAAAGCTGACTTGAAGGACGAAAGAGTGATCAGTGTAGAGGAGGGTATCGAGGTAAGCAGTAAGTGGGGGAAAGTCCCATTTTATGAAACTAGCGCTCTTTTGAGGAGCAACGTAGATGAAGTATTCATCGATTTGGTAAGACAAATTATAAGAAATGAGCTCGAGAGTGTAAGCGCGCCTAAAGAGTCTAAGAACAACGACGTTCCTGCCACCCAAGGAGGGAAACAGAGTCAGAAACAGAATACAGAGCGGCAGCAAGCCGCACAAAGAAGGCAGCAGTCGGATCGCACGACGAATAAAGCCGTAAGTAACCGCAATTCAACCCAAACCAAGAAAAAGAAGAAGAAGAAGGGGCCGTGTTCAATCTTATAATTGGTTTGACGTATAAGCATAAATAGTTTCTCTTTGAAAAATATAGTTAGGATAAAAAAAGACGAAAGAAGTCATAAAAAGCACGATATGATAGTCTTGTTTTCGAAGGAAGATCAATGGTTTGTATATTCAAACATCAAGGTGATCGATTAAAAAATATTTGGACGCAACCGGAATCGAACCGATGACCTCTTCCTTGCAAGGGAAGCGCGCTACCAACTGCGCCATGTGCCCTAAGATAATTGATGGAGGGTTTCAACACTAAGTGAACCAAGAAGGAGAATCAAATTCACATGCCTAGTCTTGGTGTTTGATACCGTTCTGAAATTAATTTCGTGCTTCACTCTCCATTGAACAAACAATAGACGAGATCAAACTACATCCAAACACGGCCACGCCCAATTATAGGAGTGGAGTTTTTCACCATCCTGCACACAGTTTACGGGATTATTAACATGATCGTTAATGGGGGAGAATAAAGTTAAAGGTGACTCAGTAGAGTGCTTACATCCTAAATAGGAGGATCGCAGTTACCCCAAAACGAACAAATAACCCTAGGGTCTCGCATCCAGTACTCGGCGAAAGAATCTTGTTTTGTAAGGAATTATTGCTTGCAACTTCCTTCTGTAGTTTAATATGTTTGAGTTTACAAACTGCATCGTTTGCCTCGACCTTTCCGGTATAACAGGGGATGTGCATTCCGCCTTTCCTTAGAAGATGTTTCGTCCATTAGGGTCCACAGACCAGCAGTTTAAGGACGTACTGCAATTCGGAACCTTGCAGCGCCTTTCCACATGTAGAAGAGGCTCTTAAAATTGAACAGTATGCCTTTTTGTACATGCTGCAGTTTATGCATTGTCTTGTCAGCTGTTTTTATTCATGCGTATCCTCTCGTGCAAAATCAACGCTAGTTCGAGAAAGTCTGACGGCAAGAAGTTAGGTTGGTGCTCCAACGTTACGCGGTACCTTCCGTTAAATGGACGGATGTTTACTTGTAATTCCTCTAAAGATGCATATAAGACTTGGAAACTAGAGGAAAGTCACCTCCTTTTGTTAGCTAATTTATATGTTTGACATATGCCTTTAAATAAGTTAATGACCAGCATTACCATCAGCTTCATCTTTCCAGCTACCTTTAAACATATGCTTAACAAAAGCCATTTCATCCGTGCTTGACTTTGACCCCATCTGTTGAACATCTGGGGAAAAACTAGTAATCGGTAGAACAAGAATATCATCGAGGATTATGGGCTCGGTCATCAAGGAGAAGAATTCCCACGGTACTTGGTTGTTTGATTGCAGTGCCGATGAAATCTTTTTATAGAATTTCCTAGTCGATTTCTCATAGTTCTCAGCTTGGCCCGGCTCTTTAGCTGTTGGTGCCTCAAGGTTACCGTTTAGTAACACCACATCAGAATTTTGTTGAATTAAGTTATTTGCATACTCCAGCACCATATCGGAAAAGATACCTGGACCTGTCCAGTTCATGATGTCAGCACCATCGACGTTTGAACTGGTTTTCAAATTTTCGTGGGGATAGGATGCGTTACGGCCTCTATCGTCTCTGTAGTTTACATTGTAATCATTCGCATTATTCAAATCAATTAAGCCTTGGACTGAAGCCTTAGTGCCGGAGACACTATTCAAAGTAGTGGCTGTGATGTTCAAAATCAACTCACGTAGCACTGGATGACCTGGTTTTGACTGAATGGTCCACTGACAAAACTGAATTCTACGAGCGTACCAATCACTCCAGTCGTGTCTATCTGGATCAGCCTCGATACCAATGACGAGACCCGGTTCCTTATCACTTAAAGTGGCGATCTTGGGGTTAAAGTTCTTGTATGGAATGGGAGTATTGCTATCTTTCAATGATCGCAGTTTTTTCTTATCCAAAGAAGGCCAAGACTCTAGTGATTTTAGAGGTATAGTATCCATATCTGAATAAATACCACCTCTAGCGTATAGTAGCAAATATCTCAGAAAGTCGGCTTTCAAGATGTTAAGTGGCATTTCCTTGAACGCTTCCACCACCAATGGAACCTCTCCATATAAATTTTCTAGCAAGGGTAGGATATGATCATCCGGGATTAGAGAATACTCATAGGTTTTTTCGGCCATCTCAACCCAATCCTTTTGATAAGATCTGAAAGTTGCTGGAAACTCCATAGAGTCGGTCCCCACTTTCCAAGTCTGCCATATTCGTCTCGGGATCGGAGCATCCGGGTTGTATGGAAATGTAAACGCAAGTTGTTCACGTAGATCCTTCAACGGCGTATCTCTTGGTAAGAATGTCTTCAAATTAATGTCTTCACTATTGGAAGTAGTTGGCAATTGTACGTTGGAAACTTTCGAAGAGTAGAAAATTTTCTCATATTTCGAATTGGAAAGATGGAATATGATAATCGTGTAGACTAATCCTATAAAGACCAGGACCCGTTTTGTCCTTCTATCGAAAAACTTTCGAGAAGTCTTAGAAGGAGATCCAAAGGGCACCATTTTTACAACAGTTCAATCGATCTCTGAGGTTCTCAATGCCACTCACCTTCAATGGCTCCAAGGGCAACTTCAATGCTTACTTATATATATATATCGCACCAAGGCAAGATCGAAAGACGATCAAAGAGAATGTATAATTCCCCAAGAACTGGAATAGAATCAGTTAGGCATTCGTCCAAGTCCAGGCCCACACTTCGTATCCCTTGATGCCCAAAAGGCGCAATTCCTCTCTCCGGACACCAAATTTTTCAACGCGATTTTTCCATGAGGAAAGTCTAGAACAAATAGAAGTATTAGAACTATGTGTATTTATGTCACCTTCCTAGATAGTAAGTACCTATACAGCGAATATGCCAGCAGCTTTTATAACATTCTCAAATGCGAGGGTTTCCTCAAATAAGCTTGACGTTATTTTCTTCAAGCTCTTTCTCTAGCTTCTTAATGGACTCTGGATCGTTGTGAATGGCTCTTGTATAGTCCTTCAAGATAAAAGTGTTGTAGCCCCGTTTAGCTGCTGAGATAGCAGTGCTCTTGACGCAGTAATCCAGAGCCAACCCCACCACGTAAACATCAGTTATATGGTGGCAATCTAGATAGTTGTTCAATTCAGTTCTATGGTAGTTCCAGATATCACTGAACGCTGAGTAGTACTCTCTATCAGAGAGGTAACCTTTGTCAATGACATGACAATCGATCTTCTTTTGCTCCTCCAAGAGAGGATCAGCCAGCTGGCTCCCGTGTGTCCCCTGAACACAGTGAACGGGCCACAGGGTACCCTCCTGAGTGGAGTTGTCGCCAGGTACAGGTGACTTGTAGGTGATGCTCGAAAACTCCGGCTTTTTATGCGTCTTTGCAAATGAGATGTGGTCATAAGGATGCCAGTCTCTGGTCATAACCACTCTATGCCATCCTTGCGTTGAATCCTCGATTAGCTTGATCACTGGTTGAATAATTTCGTCTCCCCCAGGAACCGCAAGGGAACCACTTGGTGGTAAGAAATCATTTTGAATGTCTATAACTAACAATGCTTTTACAGTCATGACGGCTTATGATAGTTTAGAGATAATGAATATACTTAGATGCTCTCTTGCAGTCTATAACTTTGAGATGCACCATTTCTTATGTATACCAAGGTATATATATATATATAGTTGGTCGCGACAATCTTTGAAATGCGGCATCTTAGCCAAAAGTTGGTCTTGCCGAGTGGCAGGGCATGTCGTATGATATCCCTTGTTATTTATCAACTATTAATTGTTAAATAAGGTGACTTTAATAGGAATGAACCGAATGAACATCCCCACATTTTCTTCCTTTTGATGGTATTGTCTGGCTGCTTTCCAACTGAACGAGCGCGATTTGGTTGTTGAAAGGGGTCCTTTAGACTTCTCTCCGGCTCAGACTGTGAAGCAGAACTACATCTCCAGACTTCGAATTTCAAGAAGAGTCATATGGCAACTAGTACATATTGTCAAATCCCACTGTCGGCAGCAAATAGTAGTAAGCGTGTGTACATATACGTTGCGCCCCGTGAACAATCCCGATCAGGACGAGAACGTGTTTCCTTAACCAGAGAGTGGGATTTTTGAGACCAGCAAAGGGTCAAGTGATCTCAGTAGTCTGGAGAGCGGTACGGCTTCCACTTTGTAAAGTGCACTTTGTCTGTCGGAGGTGCGACGGTGACCAAGCGTCAGTAATTTCTTGATATGATTACAAAAATGATTTTAAAGACACGGTACAGTACAAAAGCAGATTTCGATATGTAAGGCGATGACTGACCAATCCAAATATTTACGAAAATCTCTCCTCGTTGGCATTACCATCGGAGTGTTAATTATTTCTCGACTAGTTGCTGGACATCCAGGGGTCTCAAACAATCAACATCCACCAAACAGTGTAACCGGTACAGCTGGTAAAGTAGATTTTTCGGAATTGAGTATTGCCTTGGTAAATGATTTCATCCTAATAGCACAGATTTTTGTTACATGTGTACCAACTGGGGCTTTGGCCCCCGTGGCTCCCAATTTCGTTAGGATTTCTTGCATGTTTAATTTGCTCAGTGCTCTCTCACTGTTAGCGTTGAGTATATTAATTGGTTGGGACAAGATAGATGAAAGTAGGATGTTCAAAATCCAAATTAGACAAGCTTTTGAAAGTTGGGCTCAGACAAACACACGTTATGACCTCTCTAAACGCG
The DNA here is from genome assembly GCA_946403475.1 of Torulaspora quercuum. NCBI lineage: Eukaryota > Fungi > Ascomycota > Saccharomycetes > Saccharomycetales > Saccharomycetaceae > Torulaspora > Torulaspora quercuum. The sequence goes on from OX291448.1 coordinate 414,807, forward strand.
ATGTTTCATTGAACACGGCATCTTTCAACGGGACTATTGAACAATTGTGCAGGGCGCTAGATCTACATTTCGATATGTTTGTAAAGTACAGCAAACTCCATCAACGAGCTGAACAACAGAGGCTGATATGTGCGGTATTCGAGATGAAAAACTCTACAATTTTCAATCGAAAGGGGTTTTATCATGAGATTTGTGCCAGCAAAGAAGGAATCAGAAGATTGGGAGAAAACAGGCTTTCAAAGTTACCATTACAAACAGTCAAGAAGCTAGCAAAGTTCTTAGTTTATGGTGGATTTCTTAAAGCTGCAATTAGCCCACCATTGTTCCTTCTCAACACAGTGCAAACTTACGGAGCTTTTGCTCAAGAAGTGCAACAAAAAATTTTGGAAATGGTTATAACAATGAACCAAGAGACATGGAATGGTCGTCAATTGGGGTTTACCATCCACGAAGATCAAAAATTGTTATTAACCTTTACTTATCGAGTAAATAGATTGTCCGGCACTGTGAGATAAACCGCGGTTGATGCGGACATATCTTGAGACCGTTTGGCACCTTGGCGGCAGTCCGTCTCAAGGCAGTTTCAAGATATATTGCTTACAAAGTATTTAAAGTAAGACTTATTACTAGCATATTTAGCTCATTGTAAGGGCCTCATGATACTGACTAACAAGGAAATGCGCCAAAGTTCGAATAGTATTGTTGATGGATTGGTCGAATCGCTGCTGAACGCCTTAACCAAAATTGGCGATAACCACGAGGCCGGTGACAGCTCTGAGTTGATCTTCAAGTCCCTCAATGCTCTCAAACTATTGCCAGTACGCATGTTAGAGAGTCGACTCGATGCAAACAAGATTGCTAATTTGGACATTTTCACACCAATATTGCAGTGCAAGGAGCTTGAGAATAGGATGGACATCGTTGCGATTTACCTGGCCTATTGTTCGGTACATAAGCAGCTGCAACCGATCATAAGGGGCTCCATTATGTCATGGAGCAAGTTGTTACCTTCGGTAGATAAGTTACCGGTCGATGACGACAAGGGTTACAGACCGGGATTCTACAGTATCGTATCGCAGCTCGAACAGGTGTCAGAGATAACTTCGGAGACTTTACATTATATCAAGTTTGACCTATCATCCACTTTTCTCACATCATGGGTACCTCAGTGGTTGTCATTTCTGAATGAAGGGCCATTGATTCTGAATGAAACTGATTTGACCCCGCTTATACTCGACGAATGGAGACTGGATTTTTACATAGCCACATTTGCAGACGAATTCATTCTACAATATGTTGAGTCAAAAAATGAGACGCGCCCAATTTCATACTTTATTCATAAGATCTGCAAAAGGATTTCACAGTTTCCTGATTGGATATCGAAAAGCTCGTATGATCCTGCTCTTCGGTTTATAGCCCCCATAGCTTTAACAGCTAAAGAAGGTTCCCTTGATTTGCAAATTCTCATGGAGATTGTCGATCATCCCGAAATGAATTACTTCGAAACACCCCTTTTAGTGCTACTCCTATCTCTGGCCCTAAAGAGGATTCGAAAGACTCCATGTCATGTGCTCCATGCAACGTTACACTCTTTAGGTAGTGTTCAAAGTTTACCCGCGCTTATAAACATGACACAATATTTGCTGTCAAAGTTCCTAATTAATTCTGGAACTGTACACCGATTGGTCAATGCAAATTCACAGTCGAATTCGAAACTCGATGATGGCAGATGGTACATGATGGAAGAAGATCTCATTCAGGTTCCACACTGGTTTGAGGAGACCATACTACCGCCACTCCCGCCTATTGCAAAATCATCATTTGTGTTTGACAACAATAGCCACGAATCAGAGAACGAGTCAAATGGCATCACAAGGGTTTCGGATTTACTATTCGAGTCGTTGAACTTGGTAACTCTGATCAACATAGATATTCTGAGACAGTATAAGCTGCTGAATATAGACACAGTAAGTCTTGAACCGAGAGGATTGGAAGGAAATTTGAATACTGGACATAAATTGACGCAGCAGTACCTAGAATTGTATTGCATCCCGTTAATGACCGCTTTGATGTTATCACATCAACTTGCCATGAAGGAGAATAAATTAATGGGGGAAACAAAGACACGTATTATAAGCTCGATGTTACTTTCCGCGTCCACTAAATCATGTGAGGAGTTGATCAAGACACATGGGAACATAGCACTGTACTACTTAATCCAGTTCATATCAAGAATCTCTTTGGAAAATTTGGTCTCTCAAAGAATATGTATTGGTTTATTGAACCACCTGTTTTTTCACAGTCTGAAAGACTCTATAAAGCAGATGTGCGTCGCAAACGTCCTTTCGATGGAGGCTTTATTCAGCTATGTCAATTTGTGGAACGATGGAACAAAAGACTATGAAAGGTTTTTCACCCAGATTTTTGAGAGAGAGCAACCCAGAGTTGAGACTATCTGTCGAACGATCGATCAGTTCATCGCGTTTTTGCCTAACCACGAGATCATTTGCCAACAAAAACAAATCGAAGCCTCGATGGCATCATTATCAATGGGCGGAAACAAATCACCAACACGTCAACCCGCGAGAGCATCTTCTGGCAATTTCAACCTATCTGCTCAATCAAATAAATATAATCCATACTCTGCAATGCCATTCATACCGTCCAACAAAAGCACCGGGCATACCATGACATTAGCCATGAACGAACAGATGCCTTCCGACGTGTATCCAACTAGTAGTCAAGAGACCTGGAACTCGTCAAATGAGCGTAGCAGTTTGACAAACCTTAATTCAGTATGCAGTGCTAACGAGAGATATATTTCGGGAATTAATGGCTATATGTGTGCCGACTCCATAATGGAACAAGAGAATGAGATATCCAACCCGGTTACAAACACCGGAGTTGTTCCGAAAACCCCAAACATGACATCATGCACAACCTTTAGTAATCCATGGGATGAGTTACCTATTATTCATTCTACACCCGATACATGGAAAATCGTAAGTACCGGGAAAAACTATATCCTTGGAGGACACAACCGGATCAAGAACAACAGCAGAGCTCAATCAACCCATATCGATGATTTTAATCACGAAGACAACACACCATAGCTTTGAAATTCCAATTATAAGTCGCTCTAATCTCATTCAATGTGAGAATTCCGTCAACATTAGACGATATCACAAACATTTTCGCTCTTCTCCAAAGCAATATACTGGTCAAATTATGTGTCGAGATGACGAAAATCACTTTTCAGTCCAGGCTCACGGAAGAAAAAAATCATGGCCTGATTTTAAGTATCCGCATACCTCACCCTCTCGTTTACCACATTTTTAAAGTATGACTAAGTAGAGGATCATCTACGGTTTTTGCCTTGAGGCTTCTTTTCGCTCTCTGTTTAGTATTTCATCTTATCCTTCGCTGATATTTGTTTGAGTTTATAGAAAACCAAGATTTTGGCCGGGTCACAACTTCAGAATAACCTGAAAAATTTTAAGACTAGGCTCATCTCATCTCATCTCATCTCATCTCAATTCATAGAGAAATAAGCTTGTCATCTAACGTGTGTTAGCGTATTCATTAGGCATCATGGTGTTAAAGTCCACATCAGCTAGCGATATCTCAGTTTACCAAGTCTCCGGTACTAACGCCTCGAGATCTTTACCAGATTGGATAGCCAAAAAGCGAAGGAGAGCTCTGAAGAATGATTTCGAATATCAGAACCGTGTTGAATTAATCCAGGATTTTGAGTTTAGTGAAGCATCGAATAAAATAAAAGTTTCACCGGATGGAGAGTTTGCTATGGCTACTGGAACGTACAAACCGCAGATCCATGTCTACGATTTTGCTAACCTATCGCTGAAGTTTGAGAGACATTCGGACTCAGAAAATGTTGATTTTCTGATACTCTCTGATGATTGGACTAAAAGTGTTCATTTGCAAAACGACAGAAGTATACAGTTTCAAAATAAAGGTGGGTTACATTATACGACCCGTATTCCAAAATTTGGTAGAAGTTTGGCATACAATAAGACTAATTGTGATCTATATGTCGGGGCTAGTGGTGATGAACTCTATAGACTAAATTTGGAACAGGGGAGATTTCTAAGCCCATTCAAACTAGAGACAGAAGGTGTCAACCATGTCTCAACGAACGATACGAATGGTTTGATAGCTGTAGGTGTTGAAGACAGCATCGTCGAATTTTGGGACCCAAGGGCACGCTCTCGTGTTTCAAAACTACATCTACAGAACCAGTTTGACGCTTCATCATTCCAGGTCACAGCTACTAGTTTCCGGGATGATGGTTTAAACTTTGCATGTGGTACATCTAACGGTTATACATATCTATACGATTTACGTTCTCAGGAGCCCTCAATTGTCAAAGATCAAGGTTACGGGTTTGAAATTAAGAAGATCATTTGGTTAGATAATGTGGGAGCAGATAATAAGATATTGACCTGCGATAAGCGAATTGCAAAGATATGGGATAGAATTGATGGTAAGGCGTACGCATCCATGGAGCCTAACGTCGATATCAATGACATTGAGCATGTTCCGGGTACGGGTATGTTCTTTACTGCCAATGAGGGGATACCGATGCATACATATTATATTCCAAACCTGGGCCCTTCTCCGCGCTGGTGTTCATTTTTGGATTCGATTACAGAAGAGTTGGAAGAGAAACCAGCCGACTCTGTTTACTCCAATTACAGGTTCATTACTAAGGATGATGTAAACAAATTGAGTTTAAGTCACCTGGTGGGATCCAATGTTCTGAGAGCCTATATGCATGGTTACTTCATCAATACCGAACTTTACGATAAAGTGTCACTGATCGCTAATCCAAACGCATACCAAGACGAAAGAGAACGCGAAATTAGACGTAGGATTGAAAAAGAGAGAGAATCGAGGATCAGAACTTCGGGTGCAGTCAAGAAAACGAGTATCAAAGTCAACAGATTACTGGCTGACAAAATCTCTCAAAAACGTGGTGATTCCGTCGCCGAAAAGGTTCTTACAGACGATCGTTTCAAAGAAATGTTCGAAGATGAGGATTTCCAAGTTGATGAAGATGCCTATGATTACAAGCAATTGAACCCAGTTAAGTCTGCTAGGGAAACTGATGAAGGTGCTGCTAAACGTATCAGAGCTTTAACAGCCGCAGAGGAATCTGATGAAGAGAGAATTGCAATGAGAGAGGGTCGTGACGGTGAGCGAGCAAACGACGAAGAAAGCAGTGATGAAGAAAGTAGTGACGAAGAGGAGAAACGCGAGGAAACACTATCCAAGAAAGAGGAGAAGAGGATTCAGAAGCAATTAAAAGCCATTGAAAGAAAGAAACATGAAAGGCAGGTTGCCGATCATTTCATGAATGAAATGACAGTGGGCGCAAGCGATGCAGCTGAAGTAGAGACAAGGAAGGTAACTTTTGATGAGCAGGTTCGCGAAATGCAAGGAGATGAAAAGGAAAAGAGGTCCGACGAAACTATTGTGCGCCGTACTCATCTTGGAGAGGCTGAACTTACTTTCGTGCCCAGCGGATCCTCAAAAAGTAAGCAGAGGAAGCATGTGAAGACACAGGAACATGGAGAAGGTGAGAGCGATCAAGATGATGGTAAAGATCGCGGGAGAACAAAACCGAGGTTTGACGGTAGAAGACGTGCTAGTAAGAATGTATTTCGTGGCATGTAGAAGCTGAAACGCATCATAAAACGGACCTGACGGTAAATAGAGCATTGTAACTATCTAAATTCATTATAAACTAGCTTCGTATGAAGCCTTCAAGGTGGCTGAAAAGTACAAACGATTGTGCATTACCCGAACTTTTTATGTGTGAAAAAGGATTGCGCGTCTTTATTGCACTTGCCGCGTATAAGTTCAAATATAATAAATTCTGGGGATAATAGCGAGATCAGTTAGCATATCATCATTTGATATCTAGAAGCTAGGTCACTCACAATGGGTATCAAGAAACTTTTCAAAATCAAGCCTCCTGAAGAGGAGACTCCCGAACAAAATAGGGAGACGCTCATGGAACTCGGTGTTTCAACAAAGAACCCCAGCAAGAAGAAGAAGGAAAGGTTTGCTGCCTATGGTAAGTTTGCAAAGGATAAAGGCCAAGACCGGGTTTATGCTCCACCCGGATACGAAGATTACGCAAAGCCTCAGGATGAAGAGGATTTGAATAAATCTGAGCTTGATGCTGTAAACGGTGACTCGGCAAATGGACCTAACGGGTCTTCAGCAGATCCTTATAGTGTTTCCAGTAGCGGTGCAGATCCATATGCGGTTAATTTGAATGCAAGCTATGGGGGCGATCCATACTCAAACTTCCAAAATAGCAATAGCTATTCGAAAGGTGGAAATCGTGGCCAAGTGCATGGTGGAAATGGTTCAGAGCCTCCCTATGCTGCTGGTGATCCTTATGGCGCATCAAACAATTACAATAGTGCTTATGATGGGCTCAATAGCTATAATAACAATGGAGCCGGGAGCGCGAAAAGCGGCTATGGCGCCGGATCTAACTTAAATTCCTACAATGTACCCAACACTAACAGGTCAGTTGCTGCGAATCGACATGGCTACGATGAGGCTGATGCAAGATATCAATACTCCAGATCACAATCTGGCAGCAATATCAACAGTAGTACCGATAGCGTACCTAGGGCCGGTACCAATAATAATCCCTACGCTGGGAACGACGGGTATGCCTACTCTGGAAGTGGCCCTGCAAGCAAAAGTACAACTCCAGGTTTGAATGGTAGTAATGGCGGGTCCAACCCTTATGCTGCTATAGGTTCGGATTCTTACGCAAGCGCCAGCGCGTCGAATATTAATCCGTACTCCAGGAGGAAAACCGAGAATAGGTCGGCTCCAGCCCGGAAAATAAGAGAACCCACTGATGGTACCAAGTTAGCACCTGTGGCTTCTATAGCCGGTACTGTTGATCTGAACCAAAGTCCTTTAGATGGAGATGATTTGAATCAAGAACCAAGGGCAGGGGAATTTGATTTTGAAGAGAGTTCAAATCTTGATAAAATAAAAAATACCGTAGGGGTGGACGAGTTAGATTTGAATGCGACGTTAAATGAGGATGATAGGGGTGAAGATTTGAACGCTCCATACGCTGGCCAGGATCAACAGCAAACATTCCAACCGGAACCACAATGGCAAATCCAGGAAGAAGAGGAACATCAATCTGCAATGGGTCGTCAACAAGGCTATGGTGCAGATAATAATGATAGAGGATTCAAGACGTTTGAAGATGTTCAGAGGGAAGAAGAAGCTCGTCAACAACAAGAGGAAGACGAGGCTGTTGATGAAGTTAAGCAAGAGATCCGTTTCACAAAACAAAGTTCTATAGCATCTACTCGTAACACTTTGAAAATGGCGCAAGAAGCTGAGATGGCCGGTATGAACACACTTGGTTTACTCGGTCACCAAAGTGAGAAGTTGAACAATGTCGAAAGAAACCTGGACCTGATGAAAGTCCAGAACAAGATCGCTGATGACAAAGTTGCTGAGTTGAAAAAGCTGAATCGTAGTTTGTTAGCCGTTCACGTCTCGAATCCATTCAATTCTAGGAGAAGACAAAGAGAGCGTGAAGAAAAGATAAAAAATCGTAAGATTGAAGAAAAGTTGATGCAAGAACAAACTAGTAAAGAACTGGCTAGGTCAACCCAACGTATCGAAGGTGCAATGAGGGGTAACGATGAAATTAGTACTGTGCGCGAGCGATATCAAAGGCAACAAATCTTAGAACGTGCCAAGAAGTTTCAATTTGAGAACGATGAAGAAGATGATATGATGGAAGTGGAGATAGACAAGAACCTGGATCAAATCCAGCAGATCAGTGGGCGTTTGAAAAAACTTGCGGTAGCTACTGGTGATGAATTGAATTCGCAACAGGGACGGGTAAGGAACATTGAGGATAGCACGGATGATTTGGATATCAAGATTCACTTGAATACGACAAGATTATCTGGTATTAGGTAAAAAAAAAAGATGCAAAATGTTTATTGAATAGAATGCTAATGCTTGTATGTATGTCTATTTATAGGTCCTGAGGTTTGATCCTCGATAGCAAATTATTGGTTCTGATTTAACCATATTTTGTAATTGTTTTCGGGAATGCAATCAAAAATCATATCGTTTCTGATCATCGATGATGATGCAGAAGATATCGTTTGGAAATCTGATGACCTGGGGATCGCAACGGTACTCGCCGACTCCATGTTCATCAAACGGTAAATGCTAGCATCATCCTCAGCATCATCATTGCCAGCACCAAAAACCGTGCCACCACCGCCGCTTTTGTTATCCATCGGCAGTAATAACGGTGAAGTTATCAGCGAATCCGTATCGTCTAAAGTAGTGAAGTTGATGGCGTCAAACGCTTCCCCGTTGCTACTATTTCGTGTGTCCATCGACTCTAAAGAGGCATGGATCGAGCACTTGTCCTTTAGTTGACATTGTTCCGAACAGTATAGTAGCTTGTCACTACTACAAGAATGCTTTTTATTTTTGCATGCAAGCTTCTGCTTAGCGTTTGGAGATTGTTGAGGGATCAGTTGATCACACACAATACAGTAGTCATTGAATGCCGTCATCGTTCTGTTGATTCGCTTTCCAACTTAATGCTATAAGGTTTGGGAAGGTTATACAACGTTTTCTCTATTTTATATATACTTCACTTGCCCAAAAAAAACACGGTTCTACGGTTCCCTTTTATTGATCGCCATGTGTTTATATAAATCAATTACACCCACATGGGAATGTCATACACAATGAGCATACGACTGACTATGAGGAAAACGAGAGAAAATAGAAGAAATGGGATCACTCAGTGCACATAGTACGGGTGCAACTTTTTTTTTTTCAGATTATCGAACGGCTCGAATACCTCAAAGAGGTGAAATTCTAATAAAAGACACCAGAAACGAAACACCAACATTAGTTTATTAACCTCATGGCTCATTCAATGCACCATGAAACTCCATCGAACGCAATAACAATAGAATTTCATGAGTGGAAGATTCTCGCAACTGCATTTTTTTCACAGGCCAGACAGGTTCGTACGCTAGCCGAGGCAATTGTGAACACGTTCGTCACTCCGCACGCAACTGTTAAAAGCGCGCGAAAAGTTATACGAGTCTTGCCTCATTCTTTTATTTTTAGGTGTTTGGAAAATTGCATTTAAATGAGTCAACGACGTATATCAAATTGCTCATGGAGTTCTAGCCCGTGGGGAATTGTAAAGGTAGACTCCGTATTGGTGGCAAAGAGTTCTCGCTACTGTTGTTTTGGTTGTGGGTGGATGATGGGGATAGTACGGGAGATGTAGGGGCGGTTACCATGGGCGAATTCTTTGATGTTTGAGTTTGAATTGAGGGCGAGAATGATTGACGGCATTGTCTTTCGTATTGAATGGCTAGAAGTTTATCACTTAGCTCCTTTGGGAAGTCCGTGACGCTAGTTGTCTGTGAAACTGCCGTTAGAGGTTGTATCGTGGGACCATGTAGGCTTGTAGAACTTGTAGTCCTACTCAAGCTTGAAGTGGGCGTTGTTGTCTTGGATTTCTTGCGTGCGTGTTCATCCTCATCATCTGAGGCCGGTTCTCTCAAACCGTAGTCGTCGTCGTTGTCGTCTTCTTCGTATGCTGAATCAGAATCTGAGTTCGTCATGCTATTGGCCCCAAACGATGTGTTGTGAGCATTTAGTAAATTGTTCAATGCAAGAGCGGAATTGGGTCTCTTGCGCAACCCACCGGGAATGCCAACTGAATGAAAGTCTGTAAGCGAAGCGGGCCTAGGTAATATGATATGTTTGTTCTTACTGTAGTCAGGTGTATCCATAAAGCTGTTACTTCCTGTCGATGCTCCCCCAGTCACTGGAGTCATAATTTGCAACGAAGATAAGGCATTCAATCTTGCACGGCTGCTATTACTCGATAATGGTACCATGTTAAACGATGGTGGTGATGTTACTGAGACCTGTGGGGGTGATGGCGAGGGTGAAGACCGAACTGTGCTGGATTCACCAATCTCGAAACTTGCAAAAGGCTTTCGTGGCTCCGTATCCATCTTTCTACTCTCTTCAGATACCACTTTCTTCTTCCTACCTCTCTTAGCTCGAGGGTGCGGATTTGTATGTATTCTTCGATGCCTGGTCAACTCGTCACTCCTACTAAACCTCTTTGCACAATTAGGAAAGTCACACGCATGCGGCTTTTCGCCTGTATGCGTCCTCATATGCCTTGTTTGATGCTCTAATCGACGGAAAGCCCGCTGGCAAATCGGACAAACATGAGGGCGAGGTGCATCCTTACCTGAATTTCTACTCTTCTTACCGCCACCAGCTGTAGTATTCCCCCGCGGTACACCGTTAGGTTCCGCGCTGCTTGAATCTTGTGAGTTCTCTTCAGACATAAGAAACGAAAAATATGGCTGTAGTACTCTTTCGATATAGACGTCTCGAGCGTTTGATGCCTTGCAAACGTAGGTCTACTCGATTCTATGAATCTGTCTTCAAATCTCGAACGTGTCTCGAACCTATTTCCCCCCGCCGCATCCCCCAGTTGCATGTTTTTTTCTCCCAAGCATCTTATCGTCAAGGCATAATCACCAAACACGAGCTGCCAGAGATCGTGCTATTTAACTGAGAGACTTGGCTATCCGGCTTATTTGGATAGCCAATCTGAGGTGCACCGCTTAGAGCAGTTGAGATTCTCTTTTATAAGATGTAGAACAAGTCTTGGTACAAGAATTACATATAATTCTGTGGACGGTGCAACTGCTTCTGGCTGAAAGTTAAGGCCGGGTAACGTTTTTCTCTGGGGGCAGAAAAAAGAGCGGCTAAAAGCTGGGCGGCTAAAATGTTTCCTCTGCTTTACCACAACTGTCAGCAACACAGACAGAGATGCCAGCAAAGAAGATGGCAAAGCCTGTCCAGGCTAAAGGTTCCGAAGCTGAAGACATGATTGAGGAGTATCTGAAGTCTCAATACAAACCTTTCGCGGTAAACGATATCGTCCAAAATCTGCATAACAAGGTGGGGAAGGCCGCGGCTGTGAAAGCGTTGGAGAGTTTGGCTAGTTCCGGTAGAGTCACCACAAAGAGCTTTGGTAAGATTGTGATTTATTCTTGTAACGAACAAGAGTTATTGTTGCCTGAAGGCCTCGAACCAGCAAAATTCACACCGGAGACGTTGACGCAATTGAGAGCAGAGCTCGCTGAAGTTGAGAAAGATCGGTGTGCAGCTTTTGAGGTTTTGGCGAAAACTATGAAGGAGCCTTCTAACGGCGAATTGCAGAAATTGATAGAACTCAATAGGAATACAGTGCAAGGATTACGAGATGGACTTGACCGGCTACAAAGCGATTGGGAACCTTCCGACGAAATTGTTATCCAGAAGATAACGCTGGCCGAGGCAACATTGGAAAAAGAGATGAAGAAAAGACGGAAAATGGTAAAGAATCTGATCGCTCTGTTGAAAGAGACCGTGAGGCCTTCGAATATGGCCGAGTTCTTAGTATGTATGAACGAAATAAAGTCCCGCGATTTCCTGAAACTCAAATTCACTAACTATTCGCTGTTATCAAAGGAAAATATCGGTTTCGAAGAAATATCAGAATAAGACCACGTTTTGGATCGAGCGCCAAGATCTTATGTAATTTTTGACGATCGTTCTTTGCCGAAAACACCGTGAACGCCCATCGCTGGGGATATCCGAGCAGGGCCGCCCCTTAGGGCCAAGCGATTGATGGGATCCTATGAGAGCTTGAGACTGATAAGCAGATCGCCATGATGATAGAGATACCATGTCTTCAATAAGCTTCCATCTTCCAAACTTCTTATATAAATAAGCCAAGTAAAACCATGGTAGACGGAACATTGTCACAGATGGAAAGCAATAGATCGCTAACTATTACCAATCATCCACCAAATATACACTCGATATGCCTTACTCATACTTAGCTGATACCACTTATGGTAAGGACAATGTGAAGTTCTTAAAAGTCAAGAAGGACAAGTCAAATCCAAAGTTACACGAAGTTATGGAAGCGACTGTCAGAGTCCTGTTGAAGGGTGATTTCGATGTTTCATACACTGAAGCTGATAATTCTCCAATTGTTCCAACTGATACGGTCAAGAATACCATCCTAATTCTCGCTAAACAATACGACACATGGCCAACTGAAAAATTTGCCGCTAAGCTTGCATTGCATTTTACTGGCAAGTACAGCCATGTTTCCGGTGTCACGGTTCAAATTTATCAGGATCGTTGGGTCAAGTATGATGTAGATGGTAAGCCAAGTTTACATTCTTTTGTCCATCAAGGTCCAGAAAAGAAGATTACTTTCTTAGATTATGACAAGAAGAATGGCCCTTCTCAATACTTTTTGACCACCTCAATTAAAGATTTGACGGTTTTGAAATCTACAAACTCCATGTTCTACGGCTATAACAAATGTGACTATACCACTTTAAAACCAACCACCGATCGTATCTTATCAACCGATATTTTCGCTTGTTGGGAGTGGAGTGCCTCCAAGCTGGGATCTCTAACAACGATTTCTGAAGGTGGTAAAGATACAGTTTTCGACTCTGTTTACAACTCTGCGCGTGATATAACTTTGGATGTCTTTGCCAAAGAAAACTCACCATCTGTTCAAGCAACGATGTTCAACATGGCAACTGCTATCTTGAAGAAAGCTCCTCAAGTTAACTATGTTACTTATGAATTGCCAAACAAGCACTACTTCTTATTTGATCTCAAATGGTTTAAGGGTTTGGAGAATGACAACGAGTTATTCTACCCCTCTCCACATCCTAACGGTTTGATCAAATGTAAAGTCGGCCGTAATTCCGCCAAGCTTTGAAGTGTTTCTGAAGATGATTTTTTTGCTGGCAGGTTAATCTTCGATGTTCTTCTATTCTATATCTAAGCTTTTATAGATGTTTTCTATTCTATTTCTTATTCATATCTCTAAACATTGGTTTAAGTGAAACATCGTAAGCGGTGCCAAATGCTTGTCTTAATATATACATGGATTTTTAGAGAAGCAACTCTCTCCGGCTACATCATTCCATTAAACCATTTCTGGCCCTTTGTAAATTTCTGCTTCGTAAAGTTTGGATCAGAGCTTTTCATCTTCATGAAATCATTTGGATTGTTTGATTTATACCGTATCTTAGCATCCTGTGCCAAAGTTTTAAACATCTTGGGATTTCCAATATTGAAACCCCATCTTTGTAGAATTCTTACCGTCGCAGGTGTGATAGCTGCCGTTAATGGTAGCCTAACAATTATTAAACTCTTATGAATACCATAAGCAATCAAAAATTCTGCCAATAAGGTACTTTGCTTGAAATCTTCCCACCAAGATAAATCATCCAGCTCACCGCTGAGCTCCTTCTTCTCTTTTCTAGCCAATTTTTCGCGAACTTGATTGATGACTTCCTCCTCACCAGAACCGTATCCAAACACCTGTTTAAGCCTATTTAGATAGACTTTAATTCTTTCTTCACCAAGGGAATGAACCATGAGGAAACATAGAGGTAAGTCCAATGCGGTCAAGGCAAGGTATACACCTAAGGCCGAATACCCATACAGCTGCATCAATCCCTTGATACCCTTTGGTTTTGGAGGAATAGCTTGAGTTGAATTGAATCTGCGAAAAGGCATGCTTTTCAAATTAACGCCGACGTTTCTGTTTAAGAGTCTTGATTGAGCATTGCCCACTAAACGGTTTAATTTCGAGGGCCACAGTCCTAAAGAAGGTAGTCGTGAGCGGAACATACTGCTTGCAACCTTAGAAGCAATATACCAAATCGAGATCAATCGTCTTTGTTTTCCAATAAGTGCTTCAAAGGTTGTAACTGACAAGGCAGCTTGATAATTATGCTATACGATCAAAACCCGGGTAACGAATTAAGCATCGTCTGGCAAGTCTATTTACTGACATATACTGAAATCGATAGGTTATAAAGACCAGCACTTCTAGGCAATAACTATTTAGAGCTAAATTTCAATCTTTGTATATTTCGGAGGAGTGGGTATATTTATTGTATATGCGCCTGCGTCATAAAAGTATGCTGAACCAGATTAGTGCTACATTTATGATGTAAACTAAAGCGGAGCAACGCCAAGTTTCATACTATGTTTTATCAGCTTGCGCTGAGATTATTATTCAGACCTTCTTTTTATTCGTTGTTGTGACACCTTGTTCACTCAAAAGACTGGAATTGTTGTAGTGCCTACTTTTGATGAAGGAAGAGCATCACACTTACTGACGTAAGTCACTGACTTATAGTATTCGAGGATTCCGACTTGCGTAAAGCCCTCGGAAGTAATTGTGGTAGTACTTGTTGAATATGGGGTGGCCTCAAGCGAACCCGCAGTTGGAACAATCTCACATGAGGTTAATTGATTACACAATCCAACGGTTGAGCTTATTGAGACATATAGGCCCAATGAGAAATGAGAAACGCGCATTTATCTGTTGAATTCAAGTTTCTTTACTTATCCTTAGACCACCCACATAAATCCTTGTCATTTTGGTCAGAGTCCTCTTTTTATACTCGAAAAGATTAGAATTATAATCATCGTTAAAACCCAATTGAGCAATCATCAGACTGGTGCTCAAAATACAGCTCGATTAGCATTGAATTCGATGCGACTACTTCCTTTGTATATTTAGGTTTCACGGAACTTTGTGACGATATCCAAAACGGGCGATAGTAATGCAATTCAATATATGCGCTTGTTAGAAAAAGCTATGGAGATCAAACTTCTTTCCGAATTGATCCTGAAACTGTCATATTAACTGAAACTGCCAGAGTTGTCATGCCTTCCACCTATGATGTGCTGAGGATTCGCTAGATCCCCCTAGTTTCAGTTTTCCTTGCAAGCACCAGGGATGGCTAAAACGTTAACTATGGTACTAGTAGTTTTAATAAGTAGTAAACTTTACATAAATCTAAAGGGCAAGATACTAGATACACTACGATTGCTAATTAAGTGAAAATATTGGAGAATCTGTATGTTCCTTAACGAGAAGTAGCAGCAACCTTTTGGAAAGCACCCTTAGCTTGTTGCTTGGAGATCTTAGCACCACCGGAAGCAGCTAGCTTAGCCTTGTCAGCTTTTCTAGCGGCCTTGTCAGTCTTCTTCTTTTCCTTGTCAGCTTTCTTCTTTTCTTCCCTTTGAGCCTTTCTGACGTCTGGTCTGACAGATCTTCTCTCTTTGATCAATTCCAAAGAAGCACCAACAATTGGTCTTTGAGCCTTGACAGCCTTTCTAGATCTCTTCTTGGCAACTTCTTCAGTAATACCCTTCTTGTGGTGTCTTCTGTATAAGACAGTCCAGGTGATTCTTCTTGGGTTCTTTCTTTGCTTGAACAAAGAAGCAGATTTAGAGTTTTGGAATCTGAAAATCTTGGAGTCACCACGAACAAACAAAGTACCTCTACCTGGGTAGATCTTGGCACCGGAAAAGGAATCAATTTCAACCTTCATTACTGAATTGCTGTAAGTACGCACGCTATGTTAGTAAACCAGTACTTTTATATCTTCAAACGCGGAGTTCTTATATGTGAACATGTTATGTCGAACGTTCAAAAAATTTGGATAACCTCCTTCCAACGTAGATAAGGTCTTTTTGAAGCCAATCTCGTCATCGTCCTGTCATGCCATCTTATAGCTTCATTTCGTCCACCACACGTCACTTTCCTCCCTATCGCATTTAAATCATAATCTGTATTCTAGTCACATACCTTTCGAGTTGTTCTTTAGTCTCTTCCTTTACTTCAAGAAGGCCCTCTAACAAAGAAGGGTTACATATACTATCAACACCGCTTTCATCCTGTGAATCAATATGACTTTTCCAGTGTGCGAGAGAGTAGACGGTATTCGGTATGTTGCATTGCCGGGGGACTTTCCCTCCGCTGGAGTCCTCGTTGCTCCTGCCCAACCGCGTGAACTTCCCAACGGCTTCCCATCGACCTTCCAGTAAGAGGTCTGCCTGGCACCAGCCTAGCGCCCTTCTAGCCTCCTACTGCCGAGCCTAGCTCTGATCGCGCACAGTTTTTTTTCACTTTTCGGGTCGGAACAAAGCTTCTTTTTACTACATTAAGCTGCGATGTATGGCTTTTTTCCAGCATTTAGCAGTCACCCAATTTGACTGAAAATTTTCCAACTCGCCACGAGTAATACCCAGAACATCTGCATCTTCACTTTTGATAACCACAGTAAAGATTTGGACCTATACTTACTTTACCACTTGTTTTCTTATTCTGAAGAAATATCGATAAGTCAAGACCGGAGTGTTTAGCTAAAACTACTAATAACAGATACACAGAGATGGTCAGTATAACATGAATTCTAAACCCTTCAATCAGAGAACGCCGTTTTTGATCAACGAATAGTTCTGGGAACTTATCGTTGGCGGCGATTAATCGTATGGATTACTCTCTTTTGATTGGTGTTTGAAAGTTTCGCCTTTTTACGAATGATCTTACTAACTTTGAGTCCATTTTTTTCAGGCCCCAGTTAAATCCCAAGAATCTATCAACCAAAAGTTGGCTTTGGTTGTCAAGTCTGGTAAATACACCCTTGGTTACAAGTCTACCGTTAAGGCTTTGAGACAAGGTAAGTCCAAGTTGGTGATCATTGCTGCTAACACTCCAGTTTTGAGAAAATCTGAATTGGAATACTACGCAATGTTGTCAAAGACCAAGGTCTACTACTTCCAAGGTGGTAACAACGAATTAGGTACCGCTGTCGGTAAGTTGTTCAGAGTCGGTGTTGTCACTATTTTGGATGCCGGTGACTCCGATATCTTGACCGCTTTGGCTTAAACGGAATAGGTAAAAGTAATAGCTTTTAATATGTGAATCATCCTAGTTATGCATTTCTTTTATAGTAATTGTGAATTTTATCCATTCTAAGTAGCCAGTTTTGATGCACTCCTTGGCGTAGTCACAATTAAGTCATTTCGTAGATCATCGGAATTAAGCATTCGCGCGCGTTTTAAGAGCATGTGAAATCCTTCAAAACCTTCGCGAGGAAGCCATGTCATCATCTTGTTACTCTAAATCCTTTTCAGACCAACGGGTCAGCATTGGTAATATACTTATCAAAGACACAACTCACCAAGGATGACCATGTTTTCAGATGACGATTACAAACATGGATCAGGGGTGTCGCTAGCCAGTCTACTGGAACTATTAGATCCAATAGCTTCAAACGTTACTTCCGCATACTACCCAAATAATTATATTGCTAGAGCCAAGAAACGGTTGAAACATCTGGACCCAGCAGATAAACGTGTTCAGCTCGATGAATGGAAGGTCAAAGTTCTGAAAAGGGTTAAAGCTTTGGATACGCCTCTTCATTCGATCTTCTTCAAAGATGACTCAAAATTGAGTAAGCTTTTCTATCCCTTCACGTTGTTCAACATTTTCCTCGTTGGACTCATGATGGGCAAGTTCCCAGAATGGTTTCATGTTTATCATACTGTATTGTTCATGATATTGATGCCGATAAGGGCATATACTTATTACAAGACCAACAACCATTACTATTTGGCAGATCTTTGCTATTTCGTCAATTTTCTGTGCATGCTATTCCTATGGGGTTTCCCCGAATCCGTTCATCTTTATCAGACTTGTTTTGCATTTACGTTCGGATCCCTAAGCTTTGCTGTTATCACTTGGAGAAATTCATTGGTTATCCATTCACTTGATAAGACCACATCATGTTTCATTCACATTATGCCCACTTGTACCATGTACATCATTCACCATGGGATCCCAGAGACTCTAAAATTGGAAAGATTCCCAGCAGCCTCAATGCCAGCTTCCAAATCATGGGACCTACGGAGAAATATAATCTGGACCTCTTTCTACTATCTAACCTGGCAATCACTTTACCATTATTTCATCACTTTGAAAAAATCAAAGAAGATCAAATCCGGTGAGAGAATGACCAGTTTCGAATACTTAACTACTCATCAATTCAAGAATTTTTGGGTAGTCAAGCTGCCTCAACCATGGCCGATGGTAATATACACAATAGCGCAATACATTTATCAATTATCCACAATGTTACTTTGTGGTATATGGTTTCATTACAGAATTGCTGCTGCTGCATTCCTTTCTTCTATATTCTTGATTGCCGCTCACAACGGGGCGACCTATTATATCGATATTTATGGGAAGAGGTTCGAAAAAGAAGTCGATAAGTTGCGTAATGAAGTTGTTAGTTTACAACAGCAGTTGAAAAGTAGTTCCAATAGCAGCTGCAATTTCGACAACACGTCGATTGCAAGCGGTATCAGCACGGCAGACTCTTCTGAAAGAGAAAGTATTGGCTCAACGAAAAGCCTTTGACATTAAGCTTTAACTTTTCATCTAGCTATCCCAATTCACATTTCTTTACCCTCTCTATTTATTTACAAGGTACAATTACATATAAATCCACATTAGAATTTTAGTTCCCTAATCCGGTCCTCTAAATTTGCCACAGGAGATTTTTTGTTCACAATTTCTAAGAGTATCTTTGCACTTTTTTCATCCTCTATCTCGACGAGACCTCTATGTAAAGTTTTTACCATGCTGTAAGTCCAGTCGATATATCTTTGGGAGGTCATAATGATTCCTAGCGCATCGGTGAACATTTTTTGATCAGCAAAAAATTGTACCATTAGAGCTGCGAACTGTTTATCCCGTCTTACTCTCTCAGATTCATTTAGTTTCTTAAAAGCAAGAGTCTTTCTAAATTCACCCCTATCCTTCCATGCTTTTGTAGAGAGGCTATTATCTTTAAAGGCGGCAGCTGCTTTCATCATCAGTTCGTATATAGCACAATTAGCCGCTATTTTGTGCTTCATGGATAAAATATAAGTCAGTTTATCGGCCAACTCGTCTTCATTCAATAATGGTACACAACTTGACTCATGGTCTTCATTCTGGCTTTCACCCTCTAGTTGATGGCAACTGTCATATATCTGCCTCAACATTGAATCAAATTCATGTGGCTGGAAGCAAAAGGTCCCAAATCTCAGTAAAAATTCTTTCTCGTCACCCATACTAATTGGTATAGTTAAAAATGAGGTTAAAGAAACTGTGTTGAGTATTGAGTGATTGACCATATTAGATTTCCACTCGGCGATCTTGTGCAGCGTCTTCAATTTAAACTCATCTAAGGACTGTGATTCAAGAACCAACTGCTCAAGATCTTTCATCGTACAGTCATAAGGGTTTTGCTTCAGATCATATAAACCACCAAACTCTAGGTTAAATTGCCACAGAGCTCGCGACTCTGATAAAATTTGCCAGGCTTCCGTCAAGTCTATAAAGGGGAGTAAAGGCAAATTGCAATTTACCCCACTGTCTTTACCTTGTTTACCGGTATAGTCAACGCTGTTCATAATATTTCTTCTTAGCTTCATTCCTTCTTCATAACCAAGTAGGATAGGAAGATGATTCGTTTTGTACTTAGAGTACGCCATTAAGAGATAATTGAACAACCGTGGATCCAAAGCCTGCTGCCAAACTTTTTTGAAGTCTGGCTGCCCGTAAGATTTTGCGATTAGTTTCCCATATCTCTGAGTCGTATACTTGAAGTATAGTGCCCTCGAAAGTCCCACATCTCCATCATATGCAGCCAAAGCCATCATTGCTTCCAACGTATGATACAGCGGGGATTCGCTTTGCATGTTGTGGGACTTGTTCTGGATATCATGAATATACTTCCAGCCCAGCAATCTCAAAGATTCGGCTTTGTTTTCACTTGTTACAGGATCTGCGCTAGCCCTAGCTAAAGTTTTGGCCATTATAGCAAGAGTTTGGACCGTTGGTTCTAAATTTTTGTCTATCATTTCTTGGTACAAATCAATCGCTCTTGCAAAATCTCGATCTTTGCTGCAAAGGTGAAGAACGGAATTGTAAGCAATTACATCTGGTTCATGGCTCTTCGAAAGGAATTTCATGGTGTCAAAGATATCCCAAGCCTGTTTCGTCGCTCCTAACTTTGTATAAAATTGAATAATTGTAGTGTAGTTCTCCCTGTTTGGAGCTAGACCATAATCATTTTTGAATTTTGATAAGAAAAAATCCATCATTTCGAAGCTCATTGCTTTACAGGAGTATTTTATGCAGCTATTTAGAATGAATTGGTTCATCTCAAAACTGCCAACTGCGTTTTTGTCCATCCCTCTCGATTCATCATATCTTCCTAAGAGTTCCTTCATCTTATTGAATACCAAGTCATTTCCCTGGGCCGGGTGTAGGTTGGCTAAATTGTAGAAAAGAGATTCGTACATAACGTTGCTGAACTTCGTGACATCTCCTTCTACTCTTTCAAGAAGCATCTGATCAAGCTTCTCTATATTTTCATATGACAGCCACTTGGCTCTTGGCAGCAACCAGTTCTTTAAGGTTGTGTTGGATATACCCTGGAGCCGCAATTGAGAGCTGTGTAATCTGGATACTATGCCATTCCAGTTCTGATGTGATCTGTCCGTCAATGAAGCCAAAACGAAAGCGTCATCATTAATTCTTTCTCTAATGGCTTCTGGTAATAGCTTACTTGCTTCCATAGAATCGGTAGCCATAATAATCGATGAAAGGTTATCGCTCCGCCTAGGCGGTACCAAGGATCCTCCATTAGTAGAAGATGAAGGCATCAAATTATCGAAGATCAGATCAACACTACTTTTGCTCGTCTTTTCGTTAGAATCGTCATGAGAGTGTGCATCCTTTTTAAGATTACTGTCTGCCACCTTAATCTGTTCTCTTAAATTTCTAGTAAATTCCTGCAATTGCTTAAGTTTGAACTCCAACGCCTTGGAATTTGATCCATCTAAACTCTTCAAACTCAAGTCTTCAAATGACACATCTTTGATACGCCGTCTTCTCTTCTTGACCGTATTTCGTGGTGGCATTATGGCCGTTCTTCTGCATGATAGGAAGGGTTTTCTGATATTTCGAAGTGCTCCCAAAGATGTTGGTCTGCTGAGCCATATCATAGCTTAGAGAATCTATTTTTGAACAGAGTGGTTGGTTTATATTGCACGTTTTTTCATCTAAATTCTCATCACCATGATGTGGTTTTTTTTTTTCAGACCTAGCTCATCGCGGGAAAAATTTTCGAACTTTTAACTATTGAAGATTACGAGATGAGATCAGCAATACAGTCTAGACAGGCAACAGCTGTTCGTATTACATCAAATATGACTAGCGCAAAGACTTCAGAAGATAAGATTGAACAGTTGCCCACCGCAAGGGGTGCTCCGGTGAGTGGAAGGACATGGAAAAGTGATAAGCAGCAGTTTAGAGTTAATAGTAGAGTAGTCAAGAACAAGAAACTCAATTCATGGCAACTAAAGCAGCAAAAGAGACTCGAGGATAAACAGTTTAAAGAGAGAATGAAGACTCTAAAGGATGATAAAGAGGAAGAGCGTCAGAAGAGGATACTGTCCCTGAGAGAAAGAAGAGAGAAGAAGGCCGAGAGTGAAAGATATGAGCTGCTAGCAGCAAAAATGCATGCCAAGAAGGTTGAAAGAATGAGAAGGAGGGAAAAGAGAAACAAAGCTCTGAAAGAGCGCTAAATCATTTGATTTTTTTTTGTTATGTCGGAAATATAAACCTAGCGTTACGATTGTATACTAAAGCAAATTAAAGATAGCTAGCTAACTGATACGATCAATGAAAGAGAAAAAAAAAAAGAAGATCAGAGACTATACCCACATTGCCAATTTCTATTTCAAAAAGAATGGCACTATACCATAAAAACAAAATATGCGAATTCTGTGGATCGAACACAGGACCTCCAGATAACTTTTGACCGAAGTAAATGTCTTCAGTCTGGCGCTCTCCCAACTGAGCTAAATCCGCTTATAATTTGATGGTGTAAAAGACACAATAACCAAGCCATACTATGGATTTTTGGCAGCTAGCTTTATTTTTCTTGCATCTTATCATGACTATTGAGTACCGTATCTATCCTTATACTTCCTATACAAAAGCCTGGGAGAGAACAAGTGCAGAAGTTTTAACTAAGGTTCATGTGTAGCAATACCCGATTCCAATGACTGGTCAATCGAAGAAGCAAGGTCACCTGCTTGAACTTATTGATGAAGATGTCCAATCCGTGAATGCCATCGAAACTAAGTTGAAGATGACGAAGACGCATGACGTTTCCGATACAGTAGATCATGTCTCCAAAAGACATAAGAAAAATCCCAACGATGATTCAACGCATGATATTATGGAAGGCGTAAGTCCTGAAGAGTTCAGGCAATATCACAAGGCAAAGGATAGGGTACGAGAGTTCTACAAAGAACAACATGAGATGCAAACGATGGCATATAATTTACAAGCTAGGATCAACTATAAGACCAAAGTCAGGGCTAAGATGACTGTGTGGGATGCTTTGTGTAAGCTTAGTAAACTGATCGATGATTCGGATCCTGACACTGAGCTATCACAAATCGAGCATGCCATCCAAACAGCTGAGGCAATAAGAAAGGATGGCAAACCAAGGTGGATGCAGCTTGTTGGCTTGATTCACGATCTGGGCAAGATACTCTACTTTTTCGATAGTGAGGGTCAGTGGGATGTTGTCGGGGATACCTTCCCCGTGGGCTGCCGCTTTGTGAAGGATATTATATTCAATGAGTTTTTTGAAGGGAATCCTGATAACTCTCATCCCATATACTCGACAGAATATGGGATATATGAGCCTAACTGTGGGCTGAGTTCAATTCTTATATCTTGGGGTCACGATGAATATATGTACTACGTTGCAAAGAGTCAGTCCACTTTAAATGAAAAGGCGCTAGCGATGATACGGTATCACTCATTTTATCCTTGGCATCGAGAAGGAGCTTACCGACATTTGATGAACGATGGTGATTACGAATTATTGCATGCCGTTCAGGAGTTTAACAAATATGATCTCTATTCGAAGAGTTTGAAAAAATATGATATTGAAAAACTCAAACCATATTACGTGGAGCTTATCGATGAGTTCTTTACCGAAAAGTTCATTGAATTTTGACTAAGAATCTTGGAAAATTTCATGTTTTCATAATACTACATATCGTTTTGTTAACCTACTCTACACGTTATTTTTTTTTTGTTTTTTTTTATCTTTATTTTATGTTTATACCTTTTTAACTTAATCGTCATTTATCTCGTAACCCAATTGGAGTGTCTCCTTAAAACACAAGTAATCAAATTTCTGTTCATGCCATGAAGGCTTCGATGCCGAACCATTGTTCTACGCCGTATGGGCCAGGGTTTTTCCACATGTCGTCAAAATATGACAGAATTGTTACCTGCTGGCTCATTTCATCCAATATTGACTTAATTGCAACTTTTTGGTTTGCAGAAGAAGGAACGTTCTTCCCATACGTTTGACCTTGAGATGGGTATCCGGTTTCTGTCACAACCACGTTGGAAGTACCGCAAACCTTCTTGACTAATTCAACTTGACCCTTGATGAAGGAACCAGCCCCGGCGGCGTCGACATTTCCGTTGAAGTATGAGTGGGGGTTGATACCGACAAAATCAATTTCGGATGCTGTACATAATTCTGGATGGTTCTCATATGAAACAGGTGGTTCGCTAGTGGTAACTTGGCCTGGATAACCTGCATTTTTTAGCTGAGCTTTGACGGATTTGATTTTGGAGATGAGATCAGTGACGCTGCAAAAACCTGAATTGATGGCTTCGTTACCAATGGTTATATATTCAAAAATATCCCAACCATTCTTTTGACCGTATTCGATCAATGCGGAGATTCCACTATCAATTGAGTTCACCCCAGATGAACTAATCCACACACCCTGATTGATTTTCATGCCAAGCTTAGAACATGCGGGCTGAACCGTTTGCAGAGAATTACAATCAGTACCGTAAATGCGAACTTGTGAAACACCTTTGGATTTAATGGTTTGTAGATCACTGAAGACTTTATCTGCAGACCTACAGGTACCGTCTGAGTTGTATGGGGAATAAGTTAAAGCGATAGGGACAGAACCAACAACGACACTGCTGGAGCTAGCAACGCCAGTAGCTGAAGATGAAGCAGATGTGGATGTGGATGTGGATGTGGAAGTCTCGTCGTTTGCAGCTGGCGTTGTTGCGGCCGTGTCAGAAGCAGTATGTACCTGAGCTGGTGGCTGACTAACCGCGGAGGCGGATACCTCATTTTCGTTGACGCTATCCATCCAGCTGGTTGAAGAAGTCGTGGTGGCCTGTTGTTCTTGGGAAGTTGCAGTAGTAGTTTCTTGGGCCTGACCATTGTTCGTTGAGCTCACTGATGTAGTAGTGACGGCTGGCGCTTGGTCATTAGCTGATGGTGTGATGATTGGAACGGCCGTTGTGGTGATAGCTTGATTTTGCTCATTTGCAGCTGGGGTTGTATCTACAGCAGCCGTTGTCGCCGTTGTGGTAGGTTGTGAGTTGCTCGTCGTACCTAATTGTTGATCAGCGTTCTGTGTAGGGATATTGTCTGGCGCATCATTGACATGTTTGCCCTGGAGGATTGTCGTCACAGTAGCAGTCGGTTGAACGGTGGGGTCCACACCTTCGGGGATTAGCGTAGTTGTAAAGGTGACGCTGTCACTGATTATAAACTTCACCGTTGGTGCTACAACGACTCTCGTAGTTGTGGAATAGACGTCGGTCACTGTGTTTGTTGTGCTGGCGGTATGCACCCTGGTGACGATTTGACGTTTTTCAATCTCATGTTTATTGTGAAAGTGCAAAGGAAAAGCACTCGTCAGTACGCTCATGAAGGCTAAAGTGATTATTAATGATGATCTCATCTTAAATGGCAGACGTTAAGAAAAAGCGGAGTCTGTGGTAGGTGTGAATATCTCTTAGAGTACTATAACGAAGGACTGAAAGAAGCTGAAAGCCGAAACTGCAGGGAAAGATTAAGGAAAGTATTGAGATATAACCTCCGAGATTATCACTGGTTTAATGAATGAATGCGTCTTATTGCTACTGTACACGTCTCTAAGAATGACACGAGACAATAACGAAACCGCTTGAGTCCCTCTGCTTTTATAATCGATTATAGAGATCGTTTAGCTGGCATATTAAAAAACAGATCACAACTGAACATGGCTGGAGACCAGCAAATAAAGCAAAGCTTAATCACCAGAATCAATTCTTGATTTTTTCACTTGGAGCCCTTTACCTTAGGCATAGAAAGCCAAGTAACCTACCAGCACCAGCAACCAATGAAGGCCAAAGTCAAAAGTATTCATATCAGCATGCTCGAAAGTTTGAAGCCAGTCTATAGCAACAACAGTTGATATGGCGTTATGTTGTTGTTTTGAATCGTCAAGTCTGTTTACACATCCAGTTTTTCTGGCTTGCCTCTCAGCTGGCTGCTCGAAAGGTAAACAAAGCGGAACGGCTGAACAAAAAAAATGCTGGCTCGAGAAGAGAAAGAAAATACAAACTACACGAAGAGAAAACGAACAACTCCAGACAACTGAAAGTTAGCTTGTGCTTGTATTCAGCCATTTTCTAGCGTCGATGGGAGGATGCAATCGCTAGCTTACTGGCTACACGGTTTAATAAATGTAAATACCAAAATACTTTGACTTGAAATATTCCTTGGAAACGCCTGAAGATCTTATTATGTTGTACGTGTAGAACGCAGAAGACTCAATTCAATGCCCAGCTGTTTCAACTGACACTCAGTTGAAGATGGAAATTCAAGAGACGGATTGAAAGAATATTCTACAAGTATTTGTGTTCTATTTATGGCCCATTATGTTTACAATCAACGCCGTCCAGCCTGTAAAATGTTCAATACCTTTACCTTTACCGGTATGCTGGTCATATGATTCGTAGCAGTATCCTCTCTCTTCCCAGTTCTTGAAGACATTCTGAATAAGGTTGGATTTCAAGTTATCAAATAATTTCTTGGCGAGCTGTGCTTCTGCTGACAAGGCTCTCTCTACGATGGCGCCATTTGATGCTATCTCAGGATAGTAATACCTCAATGCATCAAGGCAGAGATAATTGATGTTCATCCATACTGGTCCTCTCCAATAATTCTCAGCGCTGCCGAAATACTTGTCTTGTCTTGAGAGAGACAGGAGACCGTAGTTGGAGTATATTTTCTCAGGATCACTCATTAAGGATACAATCTTCTTGAGGTGAGGGGAGTTTTTTGGCATTAACTTCAAGGCAAATGGCAGAATTGATACGTAACCCTCATGACATACAAAGAGGCGCGTGTCACCCTGATTGTCGATGGTTATATCACAGTAGCATCCATGGCTCTCATTCCAATGCAATAGATCGATGTTCTCCACTATGTCATTCTCTATCTTCTGATAAAGTTCTTCATCTTCTTTCAATCCTAGGACGTGCGCAATCCGTCTCATAGACCTCGTCATGACACCAACCCAGGCCAAAGCATCGACATTAAGTTCGGCAACATCAGGTGGTTGAGGCCTTGGAAAATCATCCATGCCGCTTGGTAAACAATGATTGATTGTACGTCCTTTCCATACATAAACTTCTTCCTCATGGACTTTTCCGAGGATACCTTCCTCGTCCAATATATCTTCATACTCCTCAAAGAACCCTTTTTGAGACTCTCTAAACCAATTGTAATGCTTGAGCAATTTAGGATAGATTTTCTTCGCGTAGTCTATCAGTAAATCTGGATTATTTTCTAGCTGATTAGTTTCCTCTCCAAAGGCGGGGGCTGTCACATCTCGTTGATTGTAATCCAAAGCTGAGTCCTCTTGACTTTTTATTGCCCTCTCCAGCATTTCACTAAATGCCAAAAGCAGTGTAGGGGGATTTGCAATATTAGGGTTTTGAACTCTGAATTCTTCAGGAACCTTGTTTCTTGCTTCATCTCCCAAGATCACTTCCCTTGCGATCCATCCACTCTCCTCAATGAGATCGAACCAACTTGACACTATGACAAATGCGAGATCAAAATCGTACTCCATTATCTGTAAAAGATGAAATCCTTCGTCCCAATAAAATCCACGGGGGAAAGCTGCTCGACTAGGAACACTTGTGAACAGACTGAAAGGTCCTTCTTCAACAGGATTTGATAGGTTGATATCTTCGAACTGTTCTTCGTTGAAAATTGTGGTTCTATCAACCAAATGTGTTCCATGGAAATAACCTATTCCTCCAAGTAAGTTTGAAAGAGTCTCCAATGCAAATGATTGGTGTTTTTTATCGTCCGGTTTTATTTGAAACTTCTTGTTGAACTTAGATTTGACGTGATTCAACGTATCTTCTATCAGACTCGTAACTTTATGAGCTGATGAGATCTTTTCTTGTGTTTCCAATTTGTTATACGTAATGTCGAGCTCAAATCCTTCAGGCTTAGAGTTATCGAACGTCTTCTGGACATAGTGAAAGTTACCTGCTGGAAAATCATATATATTTCTCATCGTGAAGGTGGATGGAAATAATGAAGGGTTAACTGCATCAGCGCCTTTCACTTTAACAATATCTTTCACAGAGTCCGATAATATCGACAAAAAAACATCACGAGCCATCCATACATTTCTGTCTGGTATGGTTAAAGAGAGATGTGAAGTTTTGGAAGAGTCGCAGCCAGGGACAATTTCCATTGTTGGCAGTGATGGATCAGAAAAGTATGATCCGAAATTATCTCTGATAGTAAGCTGATATTCACCAAGCTCCCTTGAAGATCCATGGAATTTCAAAGATTCTGACCCTGCATTTGGAAGTTTCACTAACTTTGAATCACCATCTTCACCATTTTGGTTGAAGTAAAGAACAATTGAAGCTGTAGAATCTCTTTCGATGTCGATTGGTTGCCCATGGACTCTCACAGCCCAATTTTCACCATCATGGCTTTTGGTGAAGTAGAGAGTCAAGTTTAGATTGTTCTCTTCATCGATTATGACCTCTTTTCCACCAACTCTTGGATCGTAAACTTCCCAACCGTACTTCGTCAATTTGTCTCCTTGTTCAACAAAATGCCTGACGCGTGAGAGGCCAGATGCATTAGAATTGTCAAACCACATTATACCAAGTATGAAAGGACTCTGGTCAACATTACGGGGACGGATTCCGAAATAGCAATTTGATCGGTACGGCGCCCACAATAAGGACTGTTCTGTGTATTTTACAAAGGGTAGACTGGAAAAGTCTGCTTTTGAACATCTGACGACACTAAATACGCTCGTAGCAACCGCATACAATGCTAATATATAAACTAGCAATTGCATTTTGCTGCTTTCTCTTATTCATATTTGGTAATATGTGAAACATTTTCTGGTTGGCTTCGGCATTTTGTTAAGGACGTGTATGCTCGGAACTAAAAATCATCTTTTATATTGAAGCATAATTACATCAAAATTATCATTATACTTTAGATATTTGATTCCTTCACGGGTCAAACTAAACAGTATCCATAATGTTTTTGTAATGCGATATTGCTGCTCATTGGATTATCTCTATTTATCTTTTTCAACATGCAAAAGGGTTCATTCTATTCTTTATTTTAGATTAACGTTTAGCACTTGGAAAGGCGTCGAAGTCAATTAAGAGCAAGTCGTGAGTTTGAAAAAACAGAACATCAGAATTAACGTATACATAATTTATATAAAGACACATAATAAGCACAATATATAAACGTAAGCTTAGAACGTGAAAGCTTTACGAGCTTGTCTTGGTTGAAGCTTGGTACTTAACCAAAACCTCCAACTCTCTTCTTTTTCCGCCTGGATCTTTGTGAGCTCTGTGATTGGGAGAACGATGAGCCTGTTGGTTGCATTAGAGTGAAGGCAGGTGTCATTCTATCAGGTAAGGTGCTGGAAGTTTGTGAAGAAGACAACAAAGGGGGAAGAACCTCCGTGGCACGAACTGACTGCGGCACAGCGCTGGAAGACTTCATCACTCTTCCATTGCTCAAGCCGCCGGTAGCTCTTCTGCGATTTCTTGACGACCGCGGTTGCGAGGACTTGATAGTAGGTATTTGTGATTGACTGTCTGCTGGGAACTGTAAACGACTACTGGTTACTTCGGATTGGGAATGCTCGAGCTCCAAGTCTACGTTGCCCCATGAATCTACAATTTGAACGTATGATTTGCTTAGCGATTCACGTAAGTTTGCTTCTGCACTCTCGTATAACTGAGGTTTACAAAACCGAAGGAAGCTCCACACAACGTCTCTTAAAACATCCCTAGTAAGTGACTCAGAATCGGCCGTCACAAGATCCCAACATTGGAGAAGTTTATTGTAAAATACATCAAGCTCTTCTATACTTTCACGCAGCAGAATAGATGAGATTGTATTAAACTTTGTGAATACAATTCCTTGATCTTCATAATGCCGGAAAAGCTGCTGCATTAAGGAGCTGCATTCACTTATATTTTTGAAATCGCCTGGTAGTTCAGCGATATCTTTAATAAGCGGTTGGAAGCTTTCAAAAAGATCTTGATAATCGCGGCTACTCCAGGATATAATAACTTGGTTTATCGCTTCTGAAAGCCGATAACCATAGTCTTGAAAAATATCCTCGTCAGAGATAATCTCCGAGGTAAATGGGCTTCTGTGAGTAATTGACTTTTCTTTAATTTGCCCTATAATCTTCAATATTGCTTCCGAAGTACTGAACGTTGTACCTAAATTTGGAACTTTATTATTCGGCAGATCACCTTTGAAGATCCCAGTATCTTGGCTTGTCATCTCCTGATTATTCGATAAAACATAGCTCAAAACTTGTTCGCTGTCATTTTCGTGTACAAACAAATCTAACCAGAAGCTTGTGGAATTGTTTTGACCTTGATCTTCTGGTTGTTCATCATGAATGTCCGTGCCGTCATACAAGGTGACTTCACGCAAACCACTACTTACTTGTGGAATTTGTAAGATGGCCGAATCTCCTACAGATTGAACCAATGAGCCATCTCTATTAATGGAGAAGCAATGGGTATATAGTTGAGAATGATTCCTAGAAAAAACGCACGCAAGGAGTAGCGTATTTTCAACTAATACTATCTTCTGTACGCAAAGACGAAATGTGGAATCCTCGGCATCTAGATCATGTTTCCAAGAAATTTCTCTGGTTAGTTGTTCCCTATTCGGGGACGTGCTTATCACAATTATTTCTCTATTAGTCAACAACACACCGAAATCATCGTCTAACTTACGATAGTCTAGCAATCTTGACCACGTTTTAGCCTGTATCACCTCTAGTTGCCAGTCCAGCTCGAAATCTAGCTCAATCATCTTTGACCGATCCATGACAATAAGCCTAGTATATGCAGAAGACCACTCAATTTTTTTCCAGTTGGAAAGTTCCTCAGGATCAAATATACTACCACAAAACTCTTGCAATAGTCGAGCTTTACTACCATCTCTGAACGGTCTAGGAAGCCGACCGAGACCAAAATTGCCTCTAACATCCACAACAGCAAATTGCTGTGTATCCCATGGATTGAATGCGAAGTCAGCGTATGGAAAATCACCGAACTCAGTAAAAGGGAGAGCTTCACAAATACTCGTCCTTATTTCCAGAGTATGCGGGTTAATATTCTCGATCTTAACTATTTGCAAGGCACTCTCCGTCATAATCCCAATTAAATCACTTTTTCGGTCGAGAAGTGTTGCTATCTTAGGAACTTTTATACTTTTGATGGTGGACCTTAGTTCAATGGACGTCAAGCCCCTAACCTCATCGGGAAGTGGAGCTTTTGTGTTATTTAGCTGTTTTCTCTTGAGTATGGCTAATTTCAATATTGAGTTGGTTTTCCCCGAACTGTAAGCTATGATTTGGTGTTGGTTGTTGCCATTTCGTAAGTCTGATGCGGTCTGGACGTCACAGGTCACAAACAAATCACCCACAATTGGATCAAATGATGATAAACTTCGCGATCTTAGCTTGCTTTTACTTCTTGCGCTCGACATAAAATCTCCATGTGTCAAATCTGATATTAAACTCTCTGGAACAAAATCGTTAGGAGATTGAGCTTGATGATACCTAACGTCGTACATGTGATCGTCACCAAATTCTACTTCTTTGAAGTATTGAAGGTTTGGAGGCATAACTGGCGACAAGCTTCCCCAACTGAGCTTTGAAAGGAGTATACCTCTCCAGTGCTCAAAAGCTTCATCATCGTTCTCATCATCGTCATCGAAATCCGAAATAACATCACTACCGTCCAGTTCGCTTTCGGTTTCACTTTTATCAGCGTGTGAAGAAGAAGAGTCGTCGATAATGTAACGTATGTCTGATAGGCACAGATTTCCCAGATCTATTGATAGTTGTTCAGCGCGAGCTTCAATCCATCGAGCAGTTGAACCTTCACCTCTTTCGCCAGTTGGAATATAAAGACATGCACTTTGAACACCGACAGCTAACTGAGCACCAATAGAAGATGCTCTCGGGAGTACGTTCTCATTCATTCTCAGAGCATTTATATATGTTTATCACCTATGGAGCGCTACTAGTGAAGCCTTGTCTTTGTGTTGTGTTTCGTGTGTGGTTAGCTCATCGCTTCTTGTACAACAACGAACTTTAGCGTCGCTGAAGACGGGGAGCTCCAACAGAGCCAAACTGTAGTTGGCTCAAAGGAAGTCAAGCGAAGCTTGAAATATATCGAGACTGCCTCAATATTAAACATACATATTCTACAGGTCACACTTCTGATAAGAAGTGAGAAGGGCTTCATAGTCATAAAATTATGTAAGTTAGGCCTACTGACCTACGGAAGGATCCTGTTCAAACCTTAAGTCCCAGCCAATGGTTGGACCCAGCTTTGGCAATACCTCTGCAACACTTTGAACGTCTTTATCACCTCTACCAGACACATTGATTACAATGTGTTGATCTGATTTCATAGTCTTTGCAAGTTCGCATGCACCGTAAATGGCATGCGATGACTCCAGCGCTGGAATAATACCTTCTAGTTGCGATAACAACTTGAAACCTTGTAATGCTTGAGCATCACTTGCAGCAATGAATTCAGCACGACCAGTAGCTTTCCAGTAAGCTAATTCTGGCCCCACACCTGGGTAATCAAGACCTGCTGAAACGGAATGAGTATCATGAACTTGACCGTCATTGTCTTGTAAGACGTATGTTTTGACACCATGGAAGACACCGGGTCTGCCAACGGTTAAGGTAGCGGAGTGACACTCAGTATCAATACCGTCACCACCAGCTTCAACACCCAACAGCTTGACACTTAAATCTTTTTCAAAAGGTGAAAACATACCTGTAGAGTTAGAACCTCCCCCAACACAGGCAACGACGGCATCGGGCAGTTTTCCGTCGTTCAGATCGGCAAATTGTTTTTTCGTCTCTTGACCGATAACACTTTGGAAAGTACGGACCAAAGTTGGATATGGATGTGGACCAATTGCGGAACCGACTACGTAGTAGGTAGTCTTCAGGTTAGTAACCCAGAAACGGAATGCCTCAGAGGTGGCGTCTCTTAAAGTCTTAGTACCATTAGTAACTGCAACAACCTTGGCACCCAAAATTCTCATCCTGAAAACATTTAAGGCTTGACGACGAACATCTTCAGCACCCATAAAGACTGTGCATTTCAAACCAAATTTGGCACAAGCTGTTGCTGTGGCAACACCATGTTGACCAGCACCAGTTTCAGCAATGACCTCAGTTTTACCTAACCTTATAGCAAGCAGTACTTGAGCCAAGGCATTGTTGATCTTGTGCGAGCCAGTGTGGTTCAAATCCTCTCTCTTCAACCAGATCTGCGCACCACCACAATGCTCAGTCAATCTCTCGGCCCTATGTAGAGATGATGGACGACCAATGTAAGAGTAAAGAGATCTGAAATCCTCCCAGAATTTCGGGTCGACAACGGCGTCATCGAAACCTGCTTCCAATTCTCTCAAACAGGCATGTAAAGCTTCAGGAACGTACTGGCCTCCAAAATCGCCAAACTTACTTGGATGTATGTGAGTCTCTTTGAAGCCATTAGCAAGGGCCTCTGTTTGTGCGGCTTCGGCAGCAGATATTTTTTGAAGATCGTCGAACTCTTGCTTTGTTAAAACCTTATGTTTCTGGCCCGCCAAGATACCTTCTACGTACTCCTTTGCAATATCATAAGCCTTCCCACGTGGTGCTTCACCGCATAAAGTAACAATCTTAGATCCAATGACCACACCATCCGATAGAGAACCAACGTCCTTAAAATGTTCCCTAGTAGACACACCAAACCCAACTGCCAAAGGAATGTCCTTGGTGTACTTTCGCACACGAGTGACTAACTGGCCCAGGTCACTAGCCACAGCGGTTTGGGCACCAGTTGTGCCCATTCTCGAGACGACGTAAACGAAGGAATCTGCGATCTCGGCTAATAACTCTAGACGTTCATCGGTAGTAGAAGGCGCCACTAGTGGAATCAAACTCAAACCGACCTCTCTAACGTAGTTTCTCACTTTTAGAGCCTCTTCAGGTGGCAAATCCACAATGATAAAACCATTGGCACCAACAGTAGCAGCGTCTTTGATAAACTGTTCTTCACCATAGTTGAGGATGGGATTATAGTAACCCATCAAAATTATAGGCACGGTGACACCTTCCTCTCTGGCTTGACGAACTAAATCCAGAGTCTGTTTCAAGGTCACACCATTTTTCAAAGAAACTGTGTTGGAGACTTGAATGGTTGGCCCATCAGCAATTGGATCGGAGAAAGGCATACCCAACTCGATAATGTCAACGCCACCATCTTGAAAACCTTTCAAGATTGGAATAGTATCCTCGACAGTGGGATAACCTGCAGTCATGAAGGTGACTAGGGCACGACGACCTTCATTCTTGGCATCTAAAAATGTTTGTCTAAGTTGTTTCGACATTATGAACCAATTCTCTTTCTATTCGGCTATGTTCAGGCTACAAAGCAGTTTCAAGCGGTAATAAGATGATAAACTCTACCTTTAACAATCAAACAAACACTATAAAATGTCTCGTTGGTCCTGACCTCTGGTTATATAGTGGGCAGAAGCACTCTCTATTAGCAGCCTATGTTAACATGACAAAATTTGTGAGTCACGAAAAAAGAAAATTCGGCGTTTAAGAAAATGGCCGGGTTACACCTAAATTCCTGAATCATATCATATCCATATTAATATTGCCAAAATCTAGGTTATTGAAGTCTAGAGGATCAAACTCTTTTTTAGCATTCTGCTGGGGCTGCTGCTGCGCATCTGCCATCACGTTCATGTTCATGTTCAAGATGTTTGCGGGTGTGATGTTATTCAAGTTGAGTGGTTGCGATAGAGGTACCGAATTATTCCTGGATGGTTGATTATATTGTTGCTGTTGCTGCTGCTGTTGTGGAATCTGCTGTTGTGGAATCTGCTGTTGTGGAATCTGCTGCTGTGGAATCTGCTGCTGTGGAATTTGTTGCTGTGGAATCTGCTGCTGCTGGGACTGTTGTCGTGGAATACCATAAGCAGATGGCGTACTTCCCAATGGTGACATGAGACTTTGCATTGGGGTTCCGATCATATTTGTAGGAGGAACACCGTTCAACCCCATCTGTACAGGATTCGAAGATGCTACCGAGTTCATCATATGGGTGGGGGGAGTAGGCGATAGTACGGTTGCTTGTTGACTCTTGACGCTACCAGCAGCAGCGGCAGCAGCAGCGGCAGCGGCAGCAGCAGCCTGTGCCTTTTTAGTTTGTCTGGGCTTTCTTGGTTTCTTGGCCGCTGCTGGAATCGCTGCTCCTAGCACTGGTCCGGAAGGTGTACTAGCATGACTTACTGGAGTTCCATCATTGGATCTACTACTTTTCTTGTTAGGGAGAGTAGTAACACCAGTATTATTCCCCACTGGGGTCAAATTGCTCTGCACGGCGGAGGCTGACATCAAGTTGTTCGATGGTAACCTTAAAGTTTCTAAAGGTTGAAATTTTTTGGTTCCATGTTCTTCTGAGTATTCAGGTATAGTATCGAATAACGGCTGTAGCTTGCTAACATCTTCTGAAATGGCCTGAAGCTTGCTTGTCAAGTCAAGAACTTTACTTCTGATCATTGTGAACTTCTCATGTGGCGTACTTTCTTGGAGATTGTCTATGCTGGACATCGCTTGCATAAAATCATTAAACTGAAGCCTCATTGGAAGAATCGAATCTTGAGCCCCAGAAATGGCACTTATCACTCTATTCTTTTGATCATCACCACCAACCGCCAGAGATGATTCTAATTCTTCCAGCTTCATATCGGGAATCAGTAAATCAGATAGGCCAGACATGTCTAAAAGATATTCAATGTATTCAACCACCACAGGGATCCTTTACCAATATTTCTATATTATTCGACTGATCCTGTGGATGTTGTGACTTGGCGTATATCTGTAATAGTAGGTACATTTAACAATAACATATTATACGTCCGAAATGATATAGAACAGTGTGTCATGAATAATAACGTTGAATTACTTAGGTAAATTCAGGGCATTGGTACCAATCAGATGATTGGCTGTGGCGTTGGAATTGCTTCATTGACTTTGCTTTCGATTGATCCTACCATGTGATCCGTTTGTTGAATCCTGCGAGGTATATGGTCGATTAAAGGTAGATAAAAACTTATGAA
Source organism: Torulaspora quercuum (assembly GCA_946403475.1). Classification (NCBI taxonomy): domain Eukaryota; kingdom Fungi; phylum Ascomycota; class Saccharomycetes; order Saccharomycetales; family Saccharomycetaceae; genus Torulaspora; species Torulaspora quercuum. The sequence continues at coordinate 450,419 of OX291448.1, forward strand.
CGCCTGGCCTCTTTAAAATCTATTATCTCGTTGCCTTTAGGAGTCTGTCGAATATGATAGAGATGAGATAACTCTGTCTTTTCCATGAAATTATGCAGCCAACCTTCAAGTAAATAGTCGGTCGAAATCTGATTGTAGCATTTGCCAACCATCACTAGGCATCTCTTCAACATCCCAGCATACGCGGGTGAGGGCCTAAGAAATTCATATACCGGAGACCCAACTGGGAAGCTTGCAAGTAATTTAAACCACTCACTGGGACACTCGGTATAATTTGTATATATCAAGGATAGGCGCAGCAGCTTGCGTAGCATGTCGTCAATTCTTCCATGTCGACCATATTCCAGTTCAATCATTTTGATACATTTGCTCATGTTATTTTCAATGTGAGACAGATGGAGTACGTAAACTACTCTATAGTCTTCCGTCAGCTCTGATGGTAGCTTGGTAGCCATAAAGGCTAATACCAGATTCCCCAATTTTTGATACTCTCGCTTGCTGAGGTAGAAATCATATGACATCTTGTACACATCTAACGAGAACTTAATGAATTGGCTATCGGATTTGTGTTGTTCACTGACACTTACAATAACTTCTCGGAGCTTCCTCAACCCATGCTCAATTTGAGCATCATCCGTCGTTGTTTCTAAACGTTTGGCTTTCAGTTGCTGTAACAATTGTTCTCTCAATCTTTGCGAGTTTAATAACCCATCTAAGTTGCTAGAAGCTGAACGACTCAGAAGAGCTCGATCGCTCAGCGGATCATTGATTATTCGGTCCCTTGCGGTTGAAGAGAACTTCTTCAATCTTCGGAGTTTTCTCTGGGCATCATCGTCCTCATTCATTATCCTTTCTTAGCCTGCTCAATGTTACCTTTTTATTTTGTCTAATAAAGGTCCTCGGTAAAAAAGGCTTCGAGTTATACGATCGTTAGTCAATGCATTGCACAGATGCTAAACTGAAAATAAAGAATGAAACTGAACAAAACAATATGCTTCCCAGTCCAAGCGGCCAGGCTCCAACTGAGTCGTCGATTGTCTTCTTTAGTGCCGGATCCTCTCAATATTCTATTTTTCGGTAGTGATCAGTTCAGTATTCACTCATTGAAGGGCATCAACAAATTGAAGCAGACAAACCCAATTGTTCGCAAGATTCAACTAGTCACTAGGCCCCCCAAATGGTGTGGAAGAAAAGGATCCATATTAAAGTTTCCTCCCATTGTCGAAGCTGCCAAAAATATGGGTCTTGAACCGCCACTTCTATACGACTCCGGTCAAGATTTACTCGAGTTACGTAAATTGGTCAAAGAGGAGAAATATAATATGATAATTGCAGTTTCGTTTGGAAAACTGATACCTGCCAAGTTAATAGATGACGTTAGATATTCGTTGAACGTCCATCCTTCTTTGCTGCCGCGCTACAAAGGAGCATCCCCCATTCAGTATGCCTTGCTAAATCAGGATCAGTACACAGGTGTGACGGTCCAAACGTTACACCCATCAAAGTTTGACCAAGGATCAATAATAGCAGAAACTGACCCTATTAGTATTAATCAAATGCTACTCAAAGGTACGACGAGCGAATTCGAAAGTGATTTCCCCATCAAGACGGCCGTACTTATGGACCAGCTAGGCATTGAAGGCTCAAATCTCTTGAATCGTGTAATTTCAGAGGGCCTCTATTTGCAGGAGCAAGACAAATTCACCAATGATATTAAGCCCAGTGATGCTCCAAAAATCACCACCGAAATGAAGCATGTCAACTGGGACACAGATGGTGCCAGGTATCTGAGAAATAAGTTGGAGATCTTGGGTCCATTATTTACACATAAGGAAGTAATTATCAAGCCAAAAAAGCTAGCTACAAGGAGAGTTATATTCCATGATTTCGAGGTCACCTCGCAAGCTCCTCCGGAGGAGCTTGCGAGTCCTGGTGATTTCAGTTTCGACCAGGATAATGCCACTATATTTGTAAAATGCAAGGACAACGAGTATCTTAAAGTGAATAAGATTCAGTTTGAAGGATTCAAACCGGAAAATTCCAAACAATTCATAACGAGTCTTCGAAAGAGATGTGGAACAGAAATGTATCATCAGAAGACTTTCTTATGAACACTCAACCGGGCCTAGTAATCAACCCACCCTTCTCTGTTTGTTACGATATCGAATACCAAAGTTTCATCACTATGAAGTGTCAACTGCCCACTACTACATTCCAAAACCAAGGTTTCCTGTTGTAGTTTTGCACCTCAGAACTTGATGAGACCCATTCAATGGCTGGAATCACAATAAAGTAGTCGCTTAATCATCGATCCGGAGATTTCGTCAACCTCTTTTTGTCACTTTGTTGAGTTTCCTCTGGCGCGGGGCGGGGGCGGCCAAGTTTTCTCCTTCAGGTGCTGAAGCACAACAAAATTCTTAAAACAAAGGTAACGAAAGATAGAACTATATCCGGTTCAGCATTTGCTTGATTGCTATATCTAACTACTCTGCTGCGTATCATTTCATCCTGTGATGGAGAAGCCGTTGCTAGCTAAAGGAGATACAGAGAAGAAGCCTCTCGCGAGTCAAAAGGAAACGTTGCCCCATCAGAATGAGAACGACAGTCCGATAGATGAGTACGTCTACGAAGAACCGTCGATTTACAGAAGAGTGGTTTATGATCTTATTCTGTACTTGTTAACTAACATTTTTGATTGCTTCTTTAGAGAGATCCGGTCTCGAGGTGGGTTCAAGGTCTCCAAACAAGGGCCACTTATATTCGTGGCAGCTCCACATGCCAATCAATTCGTGGACCCTGTTATATTGATGGGTCAGGTCAGGAAGGCTGTAAATAGGCGAGTTTCATTCTTGGTGGCCGAGAAATCGCTTAGAAGGAAGGCAGTTGGTTTCTTAGCGCGTTGTGTCATGTCGATTGGTGTCGTTAGAGCCCAGGATAATTTGAAACCTGCAAAGGGTAAGATAACTGTTGATCCAGATAATCCGCGTAGGCTCATTGGACATGGAACGTCGTTTACGTCTGATTGTAAACCGAAAGGACTTATTGGTTTGCCAAAATCGATGGGAAATGTCGAAATTCAATCTATCGAGAGCGACACTGCTTTGCTCATTCGGAAGGAATTCAAGACGAGCAAAAGTGAAGTGAAGAATGCTCTTTTGAAAGGTACATCTTTCAAGTACGCTGACAAAGTTAACCAATCGCTTGTGTATCATAAAGTCTTCGAGCATTTGGCCCATGACCAGTGTATTGGAATATTCCCGGAAGGTGGATCTCACGATAGAACGGACTTGCTTCCCTTGAAAGCTGGTGTTGCGATTATGGCATTGGGATGCATGGACAAACATCCAGATGCAAATGTTAAGATCGTGCCTTGTGGTATGAACTATTTTCATCCTCACAAGTTCAGGTCAAGAGCCGTGGTGGAATTCGGGGATCCAATAGAGATACCTCAAGAGCTTGTAGCTAAGTACCGTACCCCAGAGACCAATAGAGAGGCTGTCAAAGAAATGCTGGATAACATCTCTGAAGGCCTCAAGGCCGTTACTGTTACTTGCTCTGACTACGAAACTCTTATGGTGGTTCAAGCTATGAGAAGATTGTATGCGGGCCAATTGTCCTCGAGGCTTCCATTGCCAATGGTGGTAGAGATGAATAGAAGACTGGTAAAGGGATACCAAACGTATAGAGACGATCCGAAAATCATTGCGTTGAAACAGGACATCATGAGATATAATGCACATTTACGCCATTACAATCTTCCGGATCATCTTGTGGAAACTGCTCGTATCAACTTCATCAAGAATTTCAGCTTGTTGTTGTTTAGATCCGTTCGTTTATTGGTTTCTTTGGCACTGGCTTTGCCGGGTATCATTATGTTTTCTCCTGTCTTCCTCGTTGCTAAAAAAATTTCAAGAAAGAAAGCTCACGAGGCTCTCGCTGCTTCGACTGTCAAGATCAAGGCCAATGATGTCATAGCAACTTGGAAGATTCTAATAGGAATGGGTTTCGCTCCCTTGCTTTACATATTCTGGTCCGTGTTGATCACCTATCATTTCAGAGCCAAGTTTGCAAATAAATTTATCACATTCTGTGTCTCATACATTTCCTGTTGTGCGGTAACATATTCAGCTTTGATTATTGGAGACATTGGAATGGACATTTTCAAATCACTCAGACCTTTGTATTTCTCCATCACGTCTCCACAAGGTCTAAAAGATCTACAGAAGGAACGAAAGATCTTGGAAGAGAAAATCACTGAAACTGTCAATACATTTGGGCCTGCACTATTTCCTGACTTCGATGCAGACTCATTGCGTGATGAATACGAGGTGGATGAAAAGGAAGAAGATAGAAAGACAGCTGAACTAAAGAGAAGACGATTACTAAGAAAGAAGAAAGATAAGCTTGGCGAAGAAATTGCCACGAAGCAATCAAGAGAAGCTGACGAAGAACCAGAAATGGGCGTCGCAGACCATACTGAATCTGATGCCGTTTCTTTAATTAATAGTGATAACTCTTTATCCAACATCCCACTTTTCTCTACAACTTGTGGAAGATCTGAGACTTCTCTATCCTCTTACATGTCTGGAGAATCTTCAGGGTCCGAATTCATTGTGGAGGACAATGTGGCATCCAAAAATGGACTTGCTGATAAGATTGCTCAAGCAGTTTGGGACAAGAGAGGGTTGACCGATAAACCTGCGGGGAAGAAAGCCTAGCCGTAAGTATCGGAGCTAATTGGAGAATTTCACATGTAAATATACAAGTGAACATCAAATATACTTAAATTCATTCTTAAATTTTATAATATTGTTGTTTTAATACAGAACCAGATAGTATTACAGAAAATAAATGATCAAAGAGAAAAGTACATAAATATGGTATAAACGTTACAGAAAATTTCAAAAACTGCTCCAATTCCAATCAGCAGGAACTGAACCCACTACGCTTCCTATCACATCATCTTTATCATTGGCAGTAGTGCTAGTGCTACTTTCGACATTTATGGCCTCAGGGCCGCCCTGCGATTGACGAGTCCGTGAAGGGGGAAGATTGGGATTTGATGAGCTGCCATCTGCTATTTGCCTCATTGCTTTCTGACTTTTCCAATTTGGATTCTTTATTATATTCTCGTACTCCTCTAAGCAACCGTCACAAATTTTGGACAACGTCCCCATTCCGCCACCACCTCTAATAAATTGAGCTGTTGAATTTAAATATAACCAGTGAGCCAAGTGCTGCTGACAAAATATATCACCACAATGCCGGCAGTGATGCTTCCGCTCTAAGAATGTGAAGATTTTATGGCAATAATGACAAGAGCTACGCTTAGAATCTGGAAGCCAATGATCCCTGGTTGGGGGAGCCGGTGCTTCTAATATCGGACTGATTGTAGGGTCCGGACTTGAACGGTCATTTCCTTGAAAGAGGAAGGAGCTAATATGCCTTCTGCAGGATTCCAGAATAGAAGAGTTATTCGAATAGACGCTTGCCTGTGATGAAGCAGAGTGGTTGTTGCGCAAGTTTAAATTTTGAGTCCCTGATATAAGTGTATGTTGAGGTGAAGCAGGTCTTACAACGTCATCTATAGTAATATTTGTTTCAGAGACATCACGCAACACCGCGGGCATGTAAAGAGGCTTCTTAGGGTTGCTAATCTGTTTCACTAAGCGTTTATTCGCTGGATTTTGTGGTAGGGTTACTGGAGCGCTTGCATTAGGTTGTTGAATGACATCTAGTGAGTGTTTTCTAACGGTTGAAACCGGTCGTGTTGAGATATTTGAAGAATTCTTGTTTGTTGAGGAATGAACGTATGAGTTGAATGATGAGGAATCTAGAAAAACTTTCTTATTACCGAACCTCAAGTGGGTCATAGATCCTGCTTTATTTGTAAGGTTATTTGCATTTAAGCTCTGATCATTATCAGTATACTCGTCGGCAACATCCTCTTCGTCACCTTCTCCCTCGTCACCCTCACCTAGCTCATCCTCATCTCTTTCGTTAGCCGTAACAGAGTCGTTGTCCCCTTTGCTATCTTGCATCATAGATGTTTCTCCTGGATTACTTTGTTCAACTTTACGGTTTGCAAGATATGTTGCTGCTTTAGGTCTTTCATCTAAACTCATATTCCTACCGTTGGCCTTAAGATTTGACAGTTTCCTTAATGCTTGAGTAGTCAACCTCTTCTGCGAATCCACATCTTCGTCTTCATCCTCTTCTGCTGTGATCTCCGACACTTTTTTAGTTGCATTATGGTTTTCCTTAAGAAAAGAACTCTTTGAGTTTTGTCGTTGTAAATTCTGTCCCGATGTAGATGACTCTAAATCCAGTCTCTTGTCATCCGTGAAAGGTAACTGCAACCCAATCTCGTTCTCTGAGCTATTCCTTCGAAACATAACCCCAGTATTAGCTGATGTCGTGGAGGCGTTGTTAGTACCGTTGTTAGTGGTAACGCCTTTCTTCCTTATAAACGACATCGCGGGCGATTGTATCTGCTGGTTGAAGTTGACAAAACCACTGTTATTCTGGGCCTCTTGTTCTCCATTCTGATGATTTTGCTGTTGCTGCGGTTGATGTTGTTGATTTTGATGCAACAGTGACCTCAAGGATATATTACTGAGAACACTTTGAGCGGATTGTGTTCTTGCCCTATGTGGGACTACTTTCTGTTTCTCAAAAGTTATCGTTGAAATGGACCTATTACTATTCCCGTTACTATTCGACGAGGATGTTGAGTTTGGTGAGGAATGGAAACTGTGCTTCTTTTTTAAAACCGACGGTTTTGTATCTTTAACAGCTTCCGCTTCCGTCTCTTCCTCTTCTTCTTTTATTGCCGGCGTATTGCCATTAAAAACTTGAGTTTGAACTTCCTCTTGGTTCATCTGTTGCTGAGTATTACTCGACTGACTGTGAACACTACTCATCAATATCTCAGCTCTGCAGTCCCCTTCTGGTGCTTATATATTTCCTTCCTGGTTTCTCTTCGAGCAGAGTGATCACGTTCCGATCCCTTATGAGTGTCGTCTAAAAATGGTTGAGTACAAAAAAGGCCAAACCCAAGAACACTGTTGGTTACACTTGGTGCACTCCTACCAGACTTGCCTTACTACACCACCAGTAACACTTTCCTAAACAACCAGCCTGCCAGTTATTTAGTGAAACACACGACTGGGCACGAAATAACGTCCAGAGCAGGATTGAAGATACTCTATCTAACCTTCAACTGTCAGAGTATCCAGAAGGGCGTGCAATAGGAAATGCTGTAGTCTTCCAAGCAGATAACTACTTATTGCGTTCTTTGAGTCTTATCTCAAATGAGCTAGGAATTCTCGAGAAGAGATGGAAGAGAAAGAAATTTTTTTTACCCGGCATAAAGTTTCTGAAAGAGAGCGAACACGCGTTATTTCATCATATGGCAGTTGAAGCCAACTTGCAATACTTGAGAGAGGAATTACGGTCGAGAAATCATCCTAAACCAAGTTTCTTCCAGGGCGACCTATATATACTTTAGTGAAGAGTAATATAACTTGAAGTGCGCTTTTCTCACAAGTCTCTATTTTGCAGAATGAAGGGAGGAGAAGCCGTCGGAGGAAGTAGTCGTTTTCTGGTGCAATGCACGCAGACGATCCTTACAATCCTGATTTTCATTGCCATGTTCGGTGCAGCAATATCTTCGAGGTTATTTTCGGTGATTAGGTTTGAATCCATCATTCACGAATTCGACCCGTGGTTCAATTTCCGTGCAACGAAATACTTGGTATCGCATTCCTTTCTAGAGTTCCTGAATTGGTTCGACGACAGGACGTGGTATCCATTGGGGAGAGTCACAGGTGGTACGTTGTACCCTGGCTTGATGACCACCAGCGGTGCGGTTTGGCATCTGTTCCGTAAGATAGGTTTACCTATCGACATTAGAAATATATGTGTTATGTTTGCTCCTGCATTCTCCGGTGTGACCGCTTGGGCTACATACCAATTCACCAAGGAGATTAAGGACTCTAGTGCCGGGCTTCTCGCAGGTGCATTTATGGCGATTGTCCCCGGTTATATATCGAGGTCCGTTGCCGGTTCTTATGACAATGAGGCTATTGCCATCACATTGCTAATGGTCACCTTCATGCTTTGGATTAAGGCTCAAAAGAGAGGTTCGATCTTTTATGCTTCCTTAACCGCGTTGTTTTACTTCTACATGGTTTCTGCTTGGGGTGGTTACGTTTTTATCACCAACCTGATCCCACTTCACATCTTCATACTGATACTGATGGGCCGCTACAACTCCAAACTTTATGCTGCCTACACCACTTGGTATGCTATAGGAACTTTAGCTTCAATGCAGATTCCTTTCGTGGGATTTTTACCCATAAGATCTAACGACCACATGGCAGCTCTAGGTGTCTTCGGATTGATTCAAATTGTCGCCTTCGGCAATTTCATCAAATCGCAGGTCCCCTCAGAAAAATTCAGAATTGTCATGTTTGTGTCTTTGCTGGTCATTCTTGGTGTTGGTATCGCAGGACTTTTCACTTTGACCTACATGGGATTCATTGCCCCATGGACGGGTAGATTCTACTCTTTGTGGGACACAAGTTACGCAAAGATTCACATACCAATTATTGCTTCGGTCTCAGAACATCAACCTGTGGCCTGGCCTGCATTTTTCTTCGATACACATTTTCTGATTTGGTTGTTCCCAGCCGGCGTATTCTTATTATTTCTGGATCTGAAGGATGAGCATGTATTTGTCATTGCTTACTCGGTATTATGTTCTTATTTTGCCGGTGTTATGATTAGATTGATGTTAACGCTAACTCCAGTGATATGTGTTTGTGCTGCAGTTACTTTGTCGAAACTGTTTGATGTTTATTTGGATTTTTCAAATAGTCCTGAAAAATCGAAGAGAAATTACGGCTTGTTCCTTTCACGTTTGGTAGTCTCTGGTTCCTTCATTTACTACTTATACTTATTCGTTTTCCATTGTACGTGGGTAACCAGAATAGCTTACTCTTCGCCCTCAGTCGTCTTGCCTTCGCAAACCTCCGACGGGCGTCCTGCTTTGATCGATGATTTCCGTGAAGCTTACTACTGGTTAAGAATGAATACTGATGAGGACGCTAAAGTGGCTGCCTGGTGGGATTATGGTTATCAAATCGGTGGTATGGCAGATAGAACCACCCTTGTTGACAATAACACCTGGAACAATACTCACATTGCCATCGTGGGTAAGGCAATGTCTTCACCCGAATGGAAATCGTATGAGATCTTCAAACAGCATGATGTGGACTACGTCTTGGTGATTTTTGGCGGCGTCCTCGGCTTCAGCGGAGACGATATCAACAAGTTTTTATGGATGATCAGAATCAGTGAAGGTATTTGGCCTGATGAGATCAAGGAAAGAGATTTCTTTACGGCTAGCAATGAATACCGTGTCGACTCCCGTGCCACAAAGACTATGAAAGAATCTTTACTGTATAAGATGTCCTATAAGGATTTCCCTGCTCTTTACAAAGGTCAAGGTCAGGATAAAGCACGCGGACAGACCATTGCATCATCAGATGTTGAACCGTTGGATTATTTCGAGGAAGTCTTTACATCCGAAAACTGGTTAGTTAGAATATATCAGTTGAAGGAGGAGGATCCAGAAGGTAGAGATCTGCACGACGTTGGATTATTCACTAGAAATAGTGCTAAGGGAATGAAGAAGAGAAATTATAAGAAACCAAAGCTCGATTTGAGAGTTTAATCTCTCAAGATACGACTCTTCAAAAGAGAATATTACTATATGCATAGAAAACTGTATTTACTTTCTTATTCTTTTAATGCCCCCAACCAAATTTACTCTTTCTCTTGATTTTCTTATTGTAAAGTGCAATTTCGTCCCGGTATAGCCTCTGCGTATGGCCCGTTAAATTAGTCACAACGTTTTCAAATGTAACTTTATCATTGACCAAGGACGACTGTCGTTTGTTTAATTCTTGCAATTCAACGAAGAGCACATCAATAGCATGACATATGCTATCATGGTAACTTCGTAAGTCGCCAACGGAGTCCAGCCGTTTCGATAAAATACTCGGTATCTGCCTCTCCTGTTCTCGCTCCTCTTCCGCTTGTAATATTAGTGGTGTCAGTGGTGCATCGTAATTCAGTTTGAAGCAATCTTTTAACAAAAAGCTGGTATGAACATTATTTTCATCCAAGAGACGGCGTATCTGGCTGTACATCGAGTCATCCAAAGGATTATCTTTACCACGCTGCATCCCTGCTTCTCCCTCATCATTCTCCTCCTCAGAAATTCTAAGGATATGCCACAGATTGGACCTCAAATGAGACTTCTTCCAATTGAAAGGCTGAAGAGCGGTCCGCAGCTGAACAAGTTGTTCATAGATAACATGCGGTCTCTCGTCGCGTATCAGTTCCTCTAAACCCATCGGTACTTGACTTGTCATTTCGTGAGATGAGCACGATGGATCCGGAAATATCACATCCAAGTATCTCGTAACATCATCATTATCTCCATCATTTTCCGCTTCAAAGGATGCATCTGAGAAGCTACCGAAATCATCGCTATCCGTCACTTCTCCAGCGCAATTCACAGCAGTGACAGCCTCCGTAGACACTTCACTAGTCATGATCACTAACGTAGTTTAATAAATTCACAACGACGGCCACAAGTTTGCTCAGATTCCATTTGATTAAGTAATTCAAATACATTCGAAGTATTAGATACTTAAAATGCAGTGTCCGGTTTATTCAGGCGCTTTCTGGACAGCATTAATGGACGCGAAAATTAAAATCACCAAAAACGAGAGGCGCAAAGATGTAAACAAACCGTAATATGACTTAAACAAAGCAGTAAAAACTCTCATAAACAAATCATTCTTGTAATCCAGGACCTCATATGAGAGTATTAAGATACTGGAGTATTAGTTAATTGAATTCAAAGAACCAACAACGAGACTAAAGTCCGTTATCCATTAAATTGGTAAACTTTTATTGCGGTTATGGATATGGATACCTCCTTTGAGGACTTTACTGATGGTAAGAAGTTCATTGCTCTGGTAGTTTCGGATAATGATGATGATTATGATTCCTCTGACAATTCGGGCCCTGAAGAAATTCGTGAGTCTCCTGTACTACGTGAGCGAAACTCTGCGTATGGTGCTAGTAGTGCAGCAAATGTGGTTTCCGTTCCAGCTGCTACACCACCCAAACCCGCTGCTGCCGTCTTGAATTCACCCAGCGGTAATGGTAAGGCAAAGATGGAGGAGAAGAAACGGTGGTCGTTCATGTCCAATCATTCATCTTCCTCCAGCACGGCAAAGAAGAGATGGTCGGCCTTATCAACTTTCACCCTGGATTCAGGCACTAATAACTCTAGGGAATCGAAAGACAGGGAGAACAGAGAGAACAGAGATTCAAAGTTTTTGAAAAGGGTCTCTACTCATAGCTCTCTTTCTTCACATAAGAGAGGTTCTATAATTAGTAATGCGAGCGGGATTGCGGGCAACGATGCTGACCATCAGACGACCAAATCACCTAGCTCACTGAAGAGGAGTTCGACGGGCTCATCTCTGAGACAGTTGTTTGGTCTTATTGCTTTGAATGATGAGAACAAGGAGAACTATAACAAGAATAATGACAGGGATAACTTTAAAGTCCCTTCAAGTATTCCTTCTTCAACAGGGTACTATGGTAAACAGCAAAAGGACCGTCGCAACTCTAACTTTCGACCTCTGGCGCCAATCGTAAATGAAACGACTCGCCAACGTCATTCGGTCCTACTAGGTAACAATAGTTATCGTAGCGGGTATTCAACGTCGACAACATCGACATCAAGGGAGAATGACACGGGTTTCCATACACACTCACCAAGCATATCGTCCTTAACTTCCGTTTCCTCGTCAAATTCTAAATGGAAGTTCTGGAAACGCAATGGTAACTCTCTGTCTAGATCGTCGTCAACGCAATCTCTCAATATAAACAATAACCATGACAATCATTCTGCACAAACTGATACCAAAGTGAAAAGTAAGAACTCTTTTGCCGAATTGCACAAGTCATTTTTCTCTTATAGCAATAATACAGGTGCAAATAGCAACCTTGATTTTAACAATGATGCTTCTTCAATTGCGTCAAGCACACTTTCAAAAAGACCTTCATCATCGAATCTATCGATAAGCGGATTGAAACATAGGTCATCTCATTCCAGTTTAAAACATAAGACCTCCCACAGCTCTTTGCAAAGGTTTAAGACCAGAAGGAAATCGAACAACACTGGTGGTGGTGACGATTGCTCGACTTCGACATCCCAGGCTCCACAGATATCTTTGCCAGTTCCTGATCAGGTTTCCCGTGATAAAATTAGGGCCAAGTTAAGAAACTCTACCTCTCTATTGTCATTGAGCTCTTCCACGCCGGTTGTCATGAAGGATTATGACGAAGCCTTATTAACGCAAATCCTAGAATTTTGTGATATCAAACATATTGTTGAAGAGAGGGAAGTTATGCAATCGCTACCGAATGCTAAGAGATTAACTACTCATGTTTGGAGCTCTCGAAATAGGAGCGACATGGTCATCTTCAAGAAACTACCGCTAGGAATGTTGGAAGATGTTACCTACTCCAAGGAAATGTGTTTACAGGAATTGAAAATGTTGCGCCTTTGCAAAGGGACAACAGGCTTACCTTGTTTACTCCATTCATATGTCGTGCGTGGAAAACCGAGGAAGGACTCTACTAAGGATTCGGGATTGACTTTGATCTTAGTCTTGAAGAATCATGGAACTCCACTTTCTGCAATGAACTTGTCGAGCTGGTCGCAAGCGGTAAGCATATTTTGGCAATGTCTGACAATTTTATATGTAGCTGAAACGAAGTTTCAATTTGAGCATCGAAATCTAATTCTCGATCACATTCTGGTTGACAGAAATCTCAACGTCACGTTATGCGATTTGAAGTGCAGTAGAGCACAGATGGGGCCCGATCAACAAGTTATCTTCACAAGACTTGACCACCCATTATTTTTCCAAGGAGGCGGAGACTACCAGTATGAAATCTACAAACTAATGCGCCAAATACTTGCAGAGACTTGTTCTTGGGACACATACGAGCCACGAACCAACCTCCTATGGCTGCATTACCTATGTGTCAAGTTTTTTCAATGCTACGAGAATAAATTGAACAAGTCGGGATCTGCACGCGATAAATTGAGTAAATTGTCACAGTTGGTTGATCCATCTGCAAAACGTGGGCTATTCAAGAGAAATGAGATAGAAATAAAGAGCTGTGGCGATTTGTTAAGGTTTAAATAGATTTATAAGTGCGCTTGAAGTAAATGTAATAAATTGTATTTTGGTTTCGTTAAGGCTGGGGAAATGGAAACATCAATCGAGCTCAACCTTGTCACTAGTGATCTCATGGTATCTGCCATCCTTACCTGAGGATAAGCGTGGTTCCGGGACCACCGAGGTTAATAGTAATTGCTTAACTAAAAGCTCGATAGTGTCAAAAACTCGTTGCAATGCCCATAGCCAAATTCCTAGAGAAACTCCAACTTCGCTCACCGATGCAGTACCGATGGGTTGGCTCTTGAACATCCTTAAAGGTGCCATTCCAAGGTAAAACCATCCTTCTGACCAAATACCAGATATTATTCTGGGAAACACGTTCGACTTCGGCAAATAATAGACGATATGCTTACCTTTCCATAATTTTAGCAATATAAAAGGTATCGTCAAGCTCAACAGCCTCAGACGGCCCAAAATCTGCTTATTCTTCGCACTGGCATTAGCCAAATCCTCCTTTAGTTTTTTTAGCTCGTTCTCTAATTGTGTCAACTTTCTATTATTCTTCGTCCAACGAGCATAATCGTCCTGGGCAGAAATTGAACGGTTTATCCCTGCGAGTTTCTTGTGCTCAGACAACTTTTGACGATAGCGATCTCCTGCGATACGTACATTAGGTAGTGCAAACTTTGTTGCCCATCTTTCATGATATGTGCTGGTGTATTGAAGCAACTTGTTAATAAAAACAAATAGCAAAGAGATATATATAACCCAATTGCCGGAATTCATTATCGATTAATTAAGATATTGGTCAGTCGATAGTGCTCCGATCTTTCAACAGTTTCGTCCACTAGCCGCTAGCACAATCCTTTACTGTAGTTTGTTGGTAAAATTTTTTTTTTTCATAAAGAATAGAGACGACCAACGGCAAACAAAGGCCACTGTTTATCAAACTTTGGTAAACGATAAAGGACAAACAATTTACAGAGCAAGTTCTAAATTAAGGTCTATTATCTGATCTATTTCCATAAACGTTACGTGTGTGAATTAACTGGAGTAAATACGGGATGTCACAGGAATTCATCGAAGACCAGTCACAGGCAGGATCGTCAGACGAAGACAGTGGTACTTACGATGAGTGGATCCCTTCATTTTGCTCAAGATTCGGACATGAGTATTTCTGTCAGGTGCCAACTGATTTTATCGAGGATGATTTCAATATGACCTCTTTACCTCAAGAGGTTCCACATTATAGGAAAGCTTTGGACTTGATACTGGATTTAGAAGCAATGAGTGATGAGGAGTACGACGAAGAGAATATAGAGATGAGAGGCCAAAATGGCAGCGAAGGGAAGGCACAGCTGGTGAATCGAAGCATAGCGGAGCATGCCGCCGAGCAATTATATGGCTTAATCCATGCTAGGTATATCCTCACGAAACCAGGTCTGCAAGCAATGGCAGAGAAATTTGATCACAAGGAGTTTGGAACATGCCCTCGCTATTACTGTGGTGGTATGCAACTGTTACCGTGTGGACTCAGTGACACCGTGGGTAAACACACGGTTAGGCTTTATTGTCCCAGTTGCCAGGATTTATATCTTCCTCAATCGTCACGCCATCTTTGCCTGGAAGGAGCGTTTTGGGGAACTAGTTTCCCTGGGGTTTTCCTAAAACATTTCAAAGAACTGGAGGAATACGTAGAAAGGAAGAGTAAAGAATCATACGAACTAAAAGTCTTCGGCTTTAGGATAAACGATACGGCTGTTTCTGGCCCAAGGATGAAGTGGTTAAGGCAGTATCCAAGTACAGAGGAAGAGTGGCAAGAATTTGCGCAATGTGAATTTGAGATTCCCCGTCCATCAGATGTGAATGCATGAAACTTAGCCTCTTAGGAACATACTTATATATACAAAAATATCGAAGAGACATGATCAGTCCCCACAGCAAAGTAAGTCATAATGTTTATATAGAGATACGGATACGTTGCTTAATGAGTTAGATTAACTGGCTTGCCCGGTTCCCACTCTTTGATTGCTTTAGCCAAATTAACCCAGTATTTCAGCTCAACTGTGAGTTGAGCAGCTTTGTCATATTGATCATTTTCATAGCAACTATCCAATCGAGTCTCCAGCTCTTTGATTCTTTGCTTATTCTCTTGCTCAATAACTCGCACATCACCTTCATTTTCCATCTCTTCCAGTTGCTCGTGAATATCCAAAACTTGCATCAACAAATTAGGATTGCTCTGCATAATTCGTTGAGCGACTTGCTCATTTGTCAGGTCTATACCGCGAACCACTTTGAGGACGTATTGTGATCTCAAAAGCGGATCCTTCAACGTATGGTAGGCTTTATTGAGCAGTGATGATTGATCTCCGCCATCATCTGCCACCAATTGGTTTGACGAGTTACCCTTAGATAGCATGTCTGGATGATGCTGCGCTTGTAAAGCCCGATACTCTTTACGTAGTTTCGTTTGCTCTACACTCCATGATGGCTTGCCACCGGGAAATGTACGAGGGAATAGTTCATAGAATGTTACAAATAATCTCTTTTGTCTGACAAACTTTAACATAGTCCCTCTGTCGACTGAAGCCACTTTACTAGTCTGTTGTATGACCGAGCGACTAGGACGATTTGTAAATTAGTTTATACGTCCCGTTTAAAGAAAAGTTGAAGAAAGTTAGAGTCTTGGACATGCACGCGAACAAGTAGCTATTACTGAATGTCAGAAAGGTTAGTCATTTCGCGCCCTCACTATTTCACTGAACCCAAGAGCCATTGTGGCTATTGCAGTGGTAAAAAAATCCGAGACGAGGACCATTACTCCCTTGATTCTTGGTCAAAGTACCATGCCAATCCTAATGAGCGTCCATCTGTTGAGAATTGTACCTTAGGATTTCAAACTGAGCTTATTTCTGTGGAGCTATACGATAAATTATGCAATATGGGATACAGAAGATCAGGTAAATTTATGTACAAGGCCGATATGCTTAGAAATTGCTGCCGTCTCTATACCATTAGAACAACTCCAGGTGATGTTGTCATGTCTAAGGATTTCAAGAGTACTCTGAAAAAATTCAAGAAGCAAGTGCTTCCATCCAAAGAATCCGTCTGCAAGACCTCCAGGAAGCGGTTCGATTATATTTCGGAAATAGTAGAAGCAGAGAGTGTTTCAACAGATTTCAAAACTCGCTTTGAGCCTGCAATTTACACAAAAGAGAAGTATCAGCTCTTTGCAAAGTATCAAGAACATGTTCACAATGACTTCAAGCATAGTGCTAAATCTTTTGAAAGGTTTCTTTGCGCATCACCTTTTTCTCGAGAAAGGGTGCTGGGCACAGATGAAGAATGGGAACAGCTCAATAACTGGAAGAAGATGACCAAGAGTGACAAATTGTTAAGACTTGGTCCGGCCCACGAATGTTACTACCATAAGAAGAAGTTAGTGGCTATGGCAGTGACCGATTTTCTACCCTCTGGCATATCCTCAGTTTATTTCATTTGGGACCCCGATTACCACAAATGGTCATTGGGTAAAGTTAGTGCATTGAGAGAGCTTTGTATCACCAAGAAAATCAACCGGAACTATTACTACATGGGGTACTACATTGATGATTGTCCTAAGATGAACTACAAGGCCAGATATGGCGGTGAGTTACTTGATGTTTGCAGCCACCGCTACGTCCCGTTAGGAAAGCTTAAAAACCTCGTAGCGCCAGGAAAGCTATTTGTGATGACAGAATCTTCTGACAGCCATAAAAGTGCAGGCGAAGGCAAAAGCTGTCCACATGGCGAGATTCCCATAAACTGCAAGCTTGATCAGCTTCCTGACACCTTTGGTCAAAACGAACCTTTGGAAAACATAGCAGAGAAAATTTACGGTGTAGATGGAGACTCTTACGCGAATGCCAGTGTTGCAGCTAGGCGTTTGCGTAGCCTTGGAGTCCCATACGCAGTGGACGCAGGTAGTAGTATATATGGACCGAGAAGCGAAATTCAGGGAAAAGACGACATATATAATATCCCCAACGTCGTTCCAGGCCTTGTTCCTCTTGAAGAAATTCTTCAGATGGTTTTAGATGATCAACTATCCACGCTACAGGGCAAAATATCATTATTCGACACGAATGGCGGTGATATACGGTTACTTTCCAATTTTGGACGTGAATCGCCGCAAATGAGGAAAATAATATGTGACATCGTGAGGTTGATCGGTTTGGAAAACGTACAGGAAGCCTTAGTAATAGTTTAGAAATTCTCGTATACTATTCTCAAATATTTGACTTATTCGCTTTGAATTGGAAAAAAATTGAAGACAGTCAAGTTATATCGAAAAACGACATAGGTAACATCAAAGAAAAGGCCTGCGCATTGTCGTTTCAATGAGCATAGAAGAGGTTGTCAACGTATGTGTTTTACTACCCAGCATATAGAATTTCAAGTTTCCCCTTATTAACTTTTATTGTCTCTGTACGCTACTCTAGCTTATCGAGGATTTGTATTCGGTTCATCCATCTCATGACGTTAATCAAGTTCAGCTGAACCTTCAAAGTATTCAGAAGTCATCTAATGGATACCAGTTGGCTAATGAGCTGTTAGACAATCGGGCCTACTCCCCAAATGTGAAATACTTCGGTGCGTTGACGTTGGCAGTTCAACTAACTACTAGCGCTGACTCCGACGAGATTCTTTGGAAACTTTTTAGATCAAACTTGATACATTTGGTTAATTTTTGTAATGAGCTGGCAGAAAACCCCCAAGGAAACTCTCCGTTAATGGCCACCATCAGAAAACTTATGTCAAATCTATCGGTAATTTTCACAAATATAAATGAGTCGCAAGATACCACTGAGAGGGGAACGAGATATTGGAATAATCCAATCAATACGTTTGTACAGTTGCTTTCGCAGCGCTGCTCTACATCTCCGAAAGAGTGGACACCTGAAATGATCGATGACGCGGTCAACGTTTCTGTCCCTTACGATCATCTAATCAAGTTCATACAATCTTCTGCCATACTCAATAATCTTCTTCTGATGTTTACAGAAATAATCGTGGAAGATCTGACCAAATTCCAGTCAAAGAAAAATTGCATGTCAAAGGTCTATGAAGTCGTGCATGAACACTTATACGTCTCTACTATGGCGCTTGTAAATTCGAATCTTACTATTCTACGTAATACTGATGAGGTTCTTTACAGTTGCATTAACGCATGGATAAATTACATATCCATGGCGAGAAATGTTTCACCTCATGGTAGGATGAGCCTTAGTGAGATGTTTGCAAACCTGATTAATTTGATGTGCGAATCGAGAGAGGAAACTGACAATTTTTCAAGTGGAGAGAAAATTTTGAATATATTGGCGGACGTCTTCGCCAATGATCCTACTCTAATGGACTACGAACTACGTGAAACGATCGAAGTGATATTCATTGGCGTTTCCAGGTCGGGTGTGGCTGATACTTCCAAACATCAGTGGATGCTACAATATATGAATCACTTGGTAACCCACGAAATGACTGAGGAGTTGAAAGAGCTATCAATTTGCGTGGTTGATTTTCTGCAGAATAACACTCTGGACCTCTGCAACAAATTGTTTACCCATTTAAGCGACTCAGAAAATAAGCTAGAGAGATCCCAACAATACGTAAAAGTGCTACTACAAATGACAAATTTCCCGTTGGCACCAATTTTAGAAGAATTCTTTTCCGTCAGAATGGTAGATTTTTGGTTGGACTTAGCCGACGCCTATACCAACCTAGCCTCCAGTTCTCTATCAGCTTATGGGCCTGAACTGGCCACCGAGATATTCCAGCAAGTCGTTAGTATTTATTTACCTAAAATCAGCCTGCTGAATAAACAGAAGGTCATACAAAGCGACTCAGATGAAACGTCTGTTCACGAGTTCGATGACTTTAGGGGAGCAGTTTCAGATCTAATGGAATCTCTTTGGTCAATATTAGGCAATGACAAATTAACTAATGTCTTAATTTCCAGTATTGGTAGTTCGTCCAGTAACAATGTCGATGTATTTGAGGTGGAAGCCATGTCCCTTCTGCTGAATACCTTACTGAGAGATATGACATTAACCGAAAGCCCTTGGCTTTGTGAGGTATTTGACTCCTGTGAATATTTCATTGGAAATATTTTACTGCTCTTACAGACCGGCTACGAGGATGGTGAAGAAAATATACTGCAGAGAGCAATTAAACTGGACTTTGTTAGGACTAGTTCGACATTGATTGGGTCTCTTGCTGGTTATCTAAAACAATCGACTTCCTATCTGACAACTTGTATTGACGTTTTGTTTCAAGGATTGGAGAAATGTACGCTAAACTCAAATGGAAATTGGGATAAGGTGGAAATTTTAACAATTAAAACTATAGACACGCTCTGTGAAAGTTGCCGCACGGAACTAACATCTTACCTTCCGCAACTGTTTAATGTGGTAACTAGCCTATTGACGCCAGGATCCAATATCTCGAGCTTCACGCGAGAAAAATTGGTTCGTTCTATTGGGTTCATCGTTGAATGCCAAGTCGAAGCAGGACCGGAAGAACAGGCCAAATATATCCTACAGCTTGTGAAAATGATAGATAGCTTTTTGCAACAAACCATTAGCTCAACTACTCAACAAACGCAGGAGCAAAGGGATTACGTGCATAGCCTGCTGACTTGCATTTCTGAGTTAGGATCTGCTATGCTACCTTCGGAGGAAACGGAGAACATTGCTTTCGTACAGAGGCTCGGGGAGTTTCAGGATTTTTGGAAACGAGACCCTTTGCAGATCAGGACGAAAATACTCCATCTGCTTTTGCAAATTTTGAATCATCCAGCTTATTCCAAAGATTCTGGGTGCGTTGAGATAAGTTGCCTCATTCTTGGTAAGGGGCTCAGTCTATCAGATGATGAGCCATATTTTCTAAGATATCCTATGCCAGAGATAATGAATTTCATTTTGGAGCAGACGAAAAATGCGGAAATATCTACTTCACTGCCCTTTTATGCTTACTTATTGGAGAATCTCATAAGCCAATATAAAGATCAATTATCTCCCCAAGAATTCGGATTTATCTTTGAAAATATCTTTTTGAGGAACTACCATGAGTTTATCATCGGGGACCCGGATCTGCTTCAAACAACAATAAATTTCGTTAACAGTGTGCTGGATGCCAAACCTTCTTTAGCCATTTATTCAACGTACTGGCAATCTTTTATTTTAACAGAATTTATCAAGCTCCTTTCCGTGAGAGAGAAATTCACCATTGTGGCAATTACCAAGTTCTGGACAAAACTGATGAACAACAAGAAGTATACTCAAGCAGATCTTTCCACAACCCAGCAGCAAATCAACTCGATTGGCCAACAGCTGACTTCTCAAGTAATGTTGGGTTTGTATCATACACAGAGATCGGATTTAAACTGCTTTACTGATCTTTTAAGAGTACTGACTGCAAAATTTCCCATGCAGGTCAAATCATGGCTAAGCGTAGCCTTACCGCAAATTTGTTCGAATAATGCGGCACATGAAAAATTTATAAGCAAGCTCCTAGTTACGAGAGGTAATAGAGCTGCATCCAACGTCATACTAGAATGGTGGCTGGAGTGCAACCAATTACCCAGTTTGTAGCTCCTAGTTAAAAACTGATAGATTCTAAATAGAGAGAAACAAACCTTTTACATTTTCGTTTACTCTTACTTAAGACATACATGTGTCATTTTTTGTTGATACCCGCGCCCATACATTTAAGCGTTAGGATGAAAAGTTCGAAGGCATGAAGCAGGCAAAAGATAAAAAGCGAAGCACAGTTGGCACATGAAGGAACTGTGAGCTCATATGAAGATTGTGAAATTTCCTTGGTTCGCTCACCAGGAGGAACATCGGAAATTCGAGGTTTACACTGTTGATGTTAGTCCTGATGGGAAAAGAATTGCCACCGGCGGGCTTGATGGGAAAATTCGTATATGGTCGGTAGATTACCTTTTGAAGGCAGCCCAAAGCAGCAGCTCCAAGAGAACAATTGATGAAGAGCTCAAGAGGCCGTTTGCGAGTATGAGCAGACATACGGGCTCCGTTACTTCGCTAAAATTTTCTCCCGATGGGAAGTATCTTGCTAGTGGATCGGACGACCGCATTTTGCTTATCTGGGCTAAGGAAGAAGAGCAGCGGTCTGAACCTATATTTGGATCTGAATACGAGAAAGAGCACTGGACCGTTCGCCGGAGGTTAGTTGCACACGACAACGATATACAGGATATATGCTGGGCGCCCGACTCTAGTATACTGGTGAGTGTCGGTTTAGATAGATCTATCATAATATGGAATGGGTCAACTTTTGAAAAAATTAAGAGGTTTGATGTTCATCAGTCGCTTGTGAAGGGAGTTATCTTCGATCCCGCGAACAAGTACTTTGCAACGACCTCTGATGACAGAACGCTGAAGATATTCAGATACCACAAGAGTAGTGATGTTGCCATTACCATAGAGCACATAATAACTGAGCCATTCAAAGGGTCACCTTTAACTACTTACTTTAGAAGACTTTCCTGGTCTCCCGATGGTCAGCATATTGCAGTGCCAAACGCGACTAATGGCCCTGTAAGCTCTGTTGTCATTGTTAACCGAGGTACATGGGACACAGACATTAGCCTCATCGGCCATGACGCTCCAACAGAAGTTGCGAGGTTCAATCCAAGATTATTCGAATTACAGCATGATGAAGAAGCAGAAGAGGGCGATACTTCGGAGAAGAAGCGTAAACGATCCGCAGACAAGGAAGTAGAATCTGTTGTCGCCACGGCTGGTCAGGACAAATCTTTGGCGGTTTGGTCTACTAGTAAAGTTCGACCCATATTCGTTGCCTACGATATTACAAATGGATCAATTACTGATATGGCATGGACCCCCGAAGGAAGCATGCTGTTCATCACTTCTCTAGACTGTTCGATTACTGTTATCATATTTGACAAAACCGAACTTGGTAAACCAATTCCCCTGGAGAAGAACATAGAGCAGCTACATAGATATGGTGTCGATAAGGATTCTCTCGATTTTCCTGAGGGTATTAAGCAGTTACTACTTGAGGATGAGGCGAGAAAAATGAAAAAGCATCAACCTCAGGATCCCGGTGAACAGCTTTTGGAGTCGCGTATCAGAGCAGCTGATGCTTCAAAACCTTTGGAGCTTGGAAAAGCCAAACTTGAGGTGCCGATTCCAACGAAAAATGAAAAGGTAAATATACTGATACCGAAGCGTAAAAAGGACGAAAAACTGAACGCTGCGGTTGTTCGAGATGGGCGCAAAAGAGTGACTCCGACTTTGGTGTCCTCGGGTTACTCACCTACCAGAAAATCATACAAGGAGCCATCGTTTAAACCTTCTTTGAACAAGTCGTCTACTCTGTCTTCAACTTCCAACTCAAAAAAGCCAGCGGTAGAAGGAATTGAGGGCAAGATGAGTGTTGCTTCTTTTCCTCTACCAAGGCTGGGGGTCCATTCTTTGATAATGGGGATGAAAGAGAGAAATAAAAGCATCTTCCACAGTTTCGGAAATTCCGCGACTCAAGTACACGATAGGAATGAAGATACGATAGGTATAGGAACAAGAGGTTTAGAAGGACAACTTTTAGCTGAAGAAATAGCAAACGAAGAGAATGATGACGTACCAGATACGGATCATAGTATGACTCTGAACACGAGAACTGTTCCAGAGAAAATATGGAGTAGTGAACCCAACGTTAGGTACGTCGAATACTCTGAAGTGCTTCCGGATACCGATGCTGTTCTATTTCAGTGCGGCGATCTTGATAGTCTTCACATACTTGAAGTCCGAAATGGTGTTGAAAGATCGATTCAGTTTGATGGTGACGCCTTATTGGAGAATCCTACCAGGATACTCGGTTATCACCAGGGTAAAAGAACCATTGAGGCCTTCATTCCCGAAGTTGTCATCTGTGTCACTTTCTCAAGCGAATGCAAGTGTTGGTGCGTTGCCACAGCCAACGGTTCCATCTTTTTATTCTCCCAGCTAGGACAATACAGACTACCTAAGATATGTTTGGGCCATAGAGTCATTAAGTTCGTAACGCAAGATAAAAGTCTCGTTGCACTGACTGAACGAGGCCTATTCTACGCATGGGACCTGGCTGCTTTGAAGCTGCTACTGAAAGAAGTCCCCATCTCACCTGTCATATTCAGGGAACCAGTGGAAGGCTCCAAAGTGAGGGTCAACAAGCGAATCAAGCGTTTCTACATGAGTCAGATGGCAGAGTCATTAATTATTGAATTAGACAATCCGGATGAAAAGTTTCAATGGCATAGTGATCTGGGCTGCTGGTCCGTCTTCGAATAAACATGAGCTTTGAAACACCGATGTAAGTATGTCTATAGTAGGAAGTTTAACGACAAGTCACGGCCCTGGCTTCCCATCTGGACGACGAGATCATTTCTTATCATCATGCCTGCCAGAGCGGCGTCTATCGCCCTTCTCTGGCCGGTACCGGCTGTTTCTGCCGGTACCGGGTTTTTCTGGCTTGAGTAATCTTGACTGAAAAAAAGTAGTCAGGTCGACTGCTAATATTTAAACAACTCTCATCCGAAAGATCACTAGGTATTGGTCTGAATTTTTCCCTTGTGATCTGCTAACAGTGTCAAGCCGAATACTTCAGGTAACCTACAACATAAATCATAGATAATGACATCCGCATCATCTAGGAACCCAAAGACATTATATGACAAGGTTTTTGAAGACCATATCGTCCACAAGGATGAGTCTGGTTCTCACTTATTATACATTGACAGACATCTTGTGCATGAAGTTACCTCACCACAAGCTTTTGAAGGTCTGAAGAATGCTGGAAGAAAAGTTAGAAGAAACGATTGTACTTTGGCAACTGTAGATCACAACATTCCCACTGTTTCTAGGAAAAACTTCAAATCAATCGCAACCTTCATTGACCAAGCTGACTCCCGTCTGCAGGTGCAGACTCTAGAACAAAATGTCAAGGATTTTGATGTTACTTATTTTGGTATGACTGAATCTAGACAAGGTATCGTGCACGTTATTGGACCAGAACAGGGTTTCACCCTACCAGGTACAACTGTGGTCTGTGGTGATTCTCACACTTCAACTCATGGTGCATTTGGTGCCCTGGCCTTCGGTATTGGTACCTCAGAAGTGGAACACGTTTTGGCCACCCAAACCATCATTCAAACCAAATCAAAGAACATGAGAGTTCAAGTAGAAGGCAAATTGAACCCTGGTATCACCTCAAAGGATTTGGTTCTACACATCATTGGTGTTATCGGTACTGCTGGTGGTACAGGGTGTGTCATTGAATTCAGTGGTCAAGCTATTGAAGAGTTGTCTATGGAAGCTCGTATGTCCATGTGTAACATGGCCATTGAAGGTGGTGCAAGAGCAGGTATGATCAAACCTGATCAGATTACGTTTGACTACATTAAAGGTAAGCCATTGGCACCAAAAGGGGCTGAATGGGAAAAAGCTGTAGCTTACTGGAAGACTTTGCACACCGATGAGGGTGCTAAATTTGATAGTGAAGTTATCATCAAGGCTGCTGATATTGTTCCAACAATCACCTGGGGTACTTCACCACAAGATGCGCTACCTATCACGGCTTCGGTCCCAAATCCCTCTCATATTACCGATCCTATCAAGAAATCGGGTATGGAAAGGGCATTGAATTACATGGGCCTTACTCCTGATATGCCTTTGAAGGACATCAAAATTGACAAGGTCTTTATTGGTTCGTGTACGAACTCGCGTATAGAAGATCTGAGAAATGCAGCAGCTGTAGTTAAAGGTTACAAAAAAGCTGAAAATGTGAAATTAGCGATGGTTGTTCCAGGCTCTGGTTTGGTGAAAGCACAAGCAGAAAAAGAAGGTTTGGACAGAATTTTTGAGGAGGCAGGCTTTGAATGGAGAGAAGCTGGCTGCTCTATGTGTTTGGGTATGAACCCAGATATTTTGGATCCCGAGGAACGTTGTGCTTCAACTTCCAATAGAAACTTTGAAGGTCGTCAAGGTGCGAAATCTCGTACTCATCTGATGTCACCAGCTATGGCTGCTGCTGCTGGTATTGCGGGTCATTTTGTTGATATCAGAGAATTTGTTTACAAAAATGGAGACGTTCCAAAGGTTTCTATCTCCCAAGAAGAGGATAAGGCTTTACAGGACGCTGTTTACGAACACGAAAAGGAACCCCTTCAGCCTAGTGAGGTAAGTGAGGATGTGGCTGAGGAGGAAATTGACGACATACCAGTTTCGGAAAACACAAAGGTCGATTCTGCACCAAGTAGCATGAAGCCTTTCCGCGTTCTCGAAGGTATTGCTGCTCCACTAGATAAAGCGAATGTTGACACAGATGCCATTATTCCAAAACAGTTTTTGAAAACCATCAAGAGAACTGGTCTAAAAGCTGGTCTATTTTATGAGTGGCGTTTCACCAAGGACACAGAAGGTAACGTGAAGGAAACAGACTTTGTTCTCAACGTTGATCCATACAGAAATGCGGAGATTTTAGTTGTTACTGGTGATAACTTTGGTTGCGGCTCATCTAGAGAGCACGCCCCATGGGCATTAAAGGACTTTGGTATCAAGTGCATAATCGCACCCTCTTTCGGTGATATCTTTTACAATAACTCCTTCAAAAATGGATTGCTGCCTATAAGACTGGATCAAGAAACTATCGTTAGCAAGCTGATCCCCTTGGCAAAGGCAGGAAAGTCCTTTATTGTTGATTTACCAAATCAGAAGATAGTTGACACTAACGGTAATGTTCTTGTTGAGCACTTTGACGTCGAGAGTTTCAGAAAGCACTGTCTTGTCAATGGTTTAGATGATATTGGTATCACGCTACAAAAAGAGGAATTCATCTCTAAATATGAGGCAATGAGAAGAGATAAGTTCTCTTTCTTAGAAGGTGGTTCCAGGCTCATTCACCCAGTCAAAGGCTCCAAGAAGAGTCCATTTGGCGTTACAGCTCAAGAGTGGTAAACTAAAACGAATACTGAAAATGCGAAAACGGACGTTCGACTGCGTTATTAGCTCCTAGTTTATTTATTATTTATTTATTATCTGATTGTTTGATTAATTGATAGTTTTATTTTTTTATTAAGCTGGTGGGTGGAGGGAGAGGTGACCTCCCCGTGGGCGTTTTAGAGTTGCAGTACTCAGACAAACATTTAATCTTGATGATCAGACGCGGAATGAGTTATTCAATAATATTAACACTACATAATCAGTAGAATGACTTATTAAAATCCGACGCGGAATGAGTTATTCAATAATATTAACACTACATATTCAGTAGAATGACTTATTAAAATCCGAATGGGTTATCTGCACTGGCGTTGAATAGGTTGGCTTGTCGAGGTTGTTGCTGAGGTTGTTGCTGAGGTTGTTGCTGAAATTGTTGTTGAGGGCCGTTGCCAAACCCAAAGCCAGTTGGTTGTGTTTGCAAAGCTGGTTGCGATATAGAAGTGTTTTGCAATCCCTGAGTAACAGTATTCACATTTGAAAACTGCTGCATTGGCTGACCTGTATATTGCTGCATTGGTTGACCAGTATATTGCTGCATTGGTTGACCAGTATATTGCTGCATTGGTTGACCAGTATTTTGATATTGAGGGACTCCTGTGTTTTGACCGAACTGCATGTTTTGCTGAAGTCCGCCAGTTACTTGGGGAAGTGCTTGAGCTTGTGGAAAGCCTCCTGTTCTTTGCATTGGCATTAAACCCCCCGTAATTTGTGGACCATTGAATGAAGTTTGGGGCATGCCACTTACCAGTTGATTTCCGAATGGCATTTGCGAATTCATATTTGCACCGCCAGTCATATTATTGCCAAAGCTAGTTCCAGGAACCAAACCTGGACCCCCTGTATAATTGTTTGAGATGCCTGGGACAAGATTTCCACCTGTCAAGTTTGAGATATTTGATTGAGGCAATACATTGGCCCCTCCAGTTACCTGATTAGCAAACGTTGTTTGTGGTAGTATGTTGACTCCCCCTGGCATGATATTACTCTGCGGAACCATAGAATTCCCCATCGCAAGATTTCCAAAGCTAGTTGAGGGCATATAACTTCCAGCATTTGCCAGTTGACTTGATGTCCCAAAACTTGTTTGCGGAATAGCGCCACCGGTCCTTTGCAAGGGCAATAACCCTCCTGTCGTTTGTAATGGAAGGGCTCCTCCGGTACTCTGCATCGGTAAAACACCTCCGGTTAGATTAGCCGGTAATATTCCGGTGGCCGTTTTTTGCAATGGTAAGACGGAACCTAGAGGTGGTGCATTCATAATTCCCCCAGTATTCGATATAGGTAAGGCGCCACCCGTTCTCTGTAATGGTAGAGCACTGCCTGCTGGTATGCCAAACGATGTTTGAGGCATAAAACCACCAGTCGTGGATATTGGTAGTACTGTTCCACTCGTTCTTTGAGGTTGCAGTAAGCTTCCTGCATTTGGTACACCAAAAGTCGTCTGAGGCATAACAAATCCACCTGTCCTTTGGATCGGCATCAACCCTCCCGTGGCTATCGGCATCATCATGAAGCCCGTTGCTACCGGCAATAAATTATGACCACCCGTTTTGAACGGGTCAAGAGGCATCAGGGTTGTTCCTCCCGTAGGAACAGAGCTAATGGGCGCTTTCACGCTGGTTCCGGTTTTGACAGGTTGTAAATCCTTCAAGTTAGGTTCAGGAGCCTCTACTACGGGTTTCTTTTTTGGTTCTAATGGCTGTAGGTCAAGGAGATCTTGCATAGATCCTGTGAACTCTGATTTACTAGAAGGAAGATTAACTTCAGATTTTGCAGCTGGTTTAACTGTCCAAGCGTCATCATCGGCAGCGAATGAAGACAAGGCAGGAGCCGTTTTCTGTGGGAGTAGCGTCTGCGCCACAGTAGGTCCAGACGTGTTGTTGTTATTAATTGGAGAGACTCTTAAAGACCCGTCTGGTTCCGAGAACATGCCACCTGTAGTACTTCCGACCTGAGGCTGCAACTGAGCTTCTCTCCCGAATTTCTGATCCAAATATTTGGTGACTCTAACAATGTCGCCTTCGCGCAGACCCAACGTCCTTAACATTGATGCGTTAATGTCTGTCATCATATCTTCAGTGATTTGCTCTCTTTCGAAGTTAATGGTGTACCTTTGACAGTTGCTGACATCAACACCGCTATTCAAAAAGAATTCGAACCAATCGTAATTTGTTTTACTTTCATTTTTCGAAACTGAAGCTGCGTTTCCAGTTGTTGAAGCAGTTAAGAGCTGACCTCCCGTGGATTGTGGTCTTGGAGGCTTTGCAGGTGGGGGTAATTCTTTATCTTGAAGCTTAGCTCTTTCTTGATCCAATAAATCTCTTGCTTTTCTAAGCTCTTCCAACTCTCTTTCTCTTAATTTTCTGTCACGCTCCCTTTCATCTTGCTCCCTCAGCTTTCTTCTTCTATCACGCTCACTCTCTCTTGCGTCTTTGCTTTCTGATTTTTTTACCTTGTACTTATCCAGACTGAAACCTGTGGCCCTCTCCACATAGATTATGTCATCATCAGATAGCTTCTCAGCTGCCACTGCTATCTTCACACCATTGGCCTTATGAAGATGAATTTTCCCATCCGAGCATCCAATGAACTGTGCGTCAACTTTAAATGTTCCAGACCTATCTGCCCATATACGGGTCTTTTTGGGGTCTGGAAATTCAGTCTTGCTACTTGCAGATGCTGACCTTTTCTTCCTTTCGGATGTAGACTTGCTTCTGTTCCTGTTCCTGCTTTCGCTACCGGCTACATCTTGTTCTTCATCATCTCTCCAACTACCCCCACCAGTAGCCTTGGAAGGAGACTTACTAGATTTGGTGAATTTCTTAATCGAATTTAGTAGACCTCCTCCACTTGCGGTCTTGTCCTTGGATGGCTCAATGAACTGCGCTGGCACCACCCCTCTCTTGCCTGTTGCTATCACCTCACACATCCACCAATCTCTTGACTTCCTATCATTCAAGATGTAAACAGATTGACCTTGTTTAACACTTAATTCATCCTGAGACTCTGCAATGAAATCATACAGAACAGTGCCTTGTTTTTTGGTCTTTGATGCCATCTCGACTTCACGTAAGCCAGGGTCTCGGGAGGCCCCCTTAAATTCGCCGATTATAGACATGATTTCCTTACAAGTGTCATTGTTTCCAGTGTGTAGTTCCAAACTCTTGTATGGATCAATGAATTCTAAAAACATATGCTTTTTCTCGTTATCGTATGAAGTCAATTTATCGATGGTCCACTCTTCAGGCGTACCCTTTTGTGGTTGAAAATATACTCTATTGTTCCCAATAGATAATTTACATTTACGCTTCTTGCGTCCATCCACTTCGGCGATATTCCAAGTATGATACTCCGAATTCATTCCCCTGTCTTCATAGCTATCGGTGCCAGTGATTTCATCATTTCCTCTAGAGCCATTTCTATCAAAGCGGGAATAATCTTCATTCTGATCCGTGTTATATGAGACTCTATTCCTGGCTCTTTCTCTACTAGAGTCCAAATTAGACGATACAGGCCTGGTGGGCTTTGGTGGTGGGGCTTCCTCCTCTTCTTCTTCTCTATAGTTGGAATAACGATCTTCTGCCTGAGCGTCTCTCTTTGGCATGCTTGGAACCTCCTCGCCAAGTGGCGCCGGGCTCTCTGACGGAGTTTTACTTGGATGCTGAGGCGGCGGTTGAAATGCGGTCATTGGAGTAGGCAATGGGGCTGCAATTGGTATTGGGCCATTTTCCTGCGCTTGAGGGGCAGCCAACGGAGCCATTGATGGAGGATTTGCTACTTCGGCAGGTGCAGGAGCGGGAGCTGATGTCGACTCGCCGCCAATTGCTTCCATATAGTTTCCCGGTACAAACCCACACTCTTTGGTGCTCTGGGACTGAACCAATAACCAGTCAGGGTCTTTATCGTCAAAGACATCGAACTGTTCGTTCTCTTGAAATATCAGCTCTTCGTCAGGATTTTGAGCTTGTTCATAGCCATAAAGAGCCTTCACCTTAAGTATGACTGTGGCTGGCTCCACATAGTTTGATGGTACCAATCCAACAGGCTCTTCAGCATCAGATCCTATAACCCTTTTCTTAACAGTCCACCAATCGTCTACCTCAGATTTCTCCAGTAAATACAGCAGATCATCTTCCTTGATGGCCAATTCCTCTGGAGTCTGAGGCTCATAGTCGTACAGTGCTTTATAGATACCTAAAAACGCTGTCATGAAAAGTTGTCCCTACTTATTGTACTTATTTTAGACCTTATCGATCGAATGTTGCCGCGATAATCCTTATCAATGTGCAGTAGCGTTGAGATAAGTTGATCAAAAGATTTCTGAATCTGCGGATCGGTTCTCTGATTTAGGCACAAACTAATCCCGTATGGGCCACGGTCGATAATAGGTCTGATTCCGTTCTTGTCCTGTTACTCCAGATTCTGCATTATAGGAGAACTTGCCGACAACAATCTTTAACGGGTCTCGAAAATGGCACAGGGGCTGTAAAGATCGGGTAACAAACATGAATGAAGATTAAAAGTATATACGTAGGCTCAAGACAATCTACTAACTTGGTGATCTACAAGGCGTAGGATCTGTGATGCCTAGCTTAGCAGCTCCTGATCCATTTCTCTGACATCCAACTCCAGTTGATTTTTTAGTTGAGGCATCAAACCCAGCTTGAAGAGCAGTTCGAATAGGATGAAATAGGGTGCCAACACTAGACTTTGAACCAAGTTATCGAACAGTGCAGGTTTCTTCTTCTCGAAGAAGCCGTGCCCTATAAATTGGAAGACCCAGCCGAGGATGAACAGGCTCAACTCTTCTGTGAAAGACATATGAATCCATTTCTTATCCAGGGCAACGTTGACAAATATAAGCATAGCTGTGGCTAACAGACCAGTTGGGACGTAGAGTAGGATGTAGAAAACTGAGAAACACACGCTTAACACATGAGTTAGCGTCACTCCACGATACAGGGTAACGCGATGCAGCATGCAACAACTGCTAAACAGTATCGTTGGGACAAACACCGAGTGGATCAAGACGTTGACATTGTTATGATGGTAATACTTGTAAAATCGCAACTGCGAACGCAAATCGAACAATGTTGATGAGACCATTATATCTTGTTTGCTTGGCATGCATAAGCGAATCCCATTATGTTCCCCATCTTTGGAGTTAAGAACCATTTAAGTATCTCCCTTCACGTAACTCTATACGTCTAGATGTTGACACTTTAGAGAAAGCCCACCCCTGAGGCCATAACAATGCTTGAATGCCGATAGGGTTATTATTAGCTCTTTACGACGGCCTCCAGAAGGATTGGCAATCATTTCGAGTGCGGACCTCAAAATCTGATCGAGAGATAAAGGCGCAAGGGTACATTTCAACAAGTCCCATCAAACAGCCGAGAGATAGACGACCCATCGAAATGGGATAGAAAATGGACGCCCGGCCTAGAAGAAAGATGGTTTCAGACGTCTCGTTTTCATTTCGAGAGCTGCCTAGGCTCAAGATTCAAGAACGTTGTGATTGATAAAATTAGATGAAGTTACCTTCCGTGATGAGATACTTGTACTAGGGCTCCCGAAAACATCTGTAGCAAGAGCAAACGCATTTCAAGATCCAGCTCTGTTTGTCGTAGTTAACCTTGGACGTAGAACTCATTATTGTCGATTGTCCGTATCCAGGGAACAATGCGTTTTAGTTCACGACTCTTGTTAATCATCCGTTAATAGCATATTCGCAGATTACGCGAACAGAGAACAGGGAGCCAGCCCTGGATTACTTCGTAGCCACCGTTCGCGCAATTGCTGGCCTATCCCAAGTCTACAGCTCGTGAAATTGATAATCTCTTATATGCAAGTCATCGTGATCACTTTTGACGTTCCGGTCTACTAACTAAGATCTGTGCCATATTTGCCACCTTGAGATGAAATCAACACCTTATTTAAGAAGAATAGCCACAAGTTCAAATTGTTCTAACTGACGTACAGCCGTTAAATATAGGATATAATGTCAGGAGGAGCTGCTGCTGCGTCTGCTGCTGGTTATGATAGACATATAACTATTTTCTCCCCGGAGGGGCGTCTATACCAGGTTGAATACGCTTTCAAGGCAACTAATCAGACTAACATAAATTCGTTAGCGGTTAGGGGTAACAACAGTACCATTGTAATAAACCAGAAGAAAGTTCCGGATAAGTTGTTAGATGCGTCCACTGTGTCTTATATTTTCCCAATTTCGAGAACGATTGGTATGTTGGCTAACGGAGCAATTCCAGACGCTAGAAATGCAGCTTTGAGGGCTAAGGCAGAGGCAAGCGAGTTTCGTTATAAATACGGGTATGATATGCCATGTGACGTCTTAGCGAAGAGAATGGCGAATCTGTCTCAGATTTATACTCAGAGAGCTTATATGAGGCCCCTAGGGGTAATATTGACATTTGTTGCTGTCGATGAAGAATTAGGCCCTTCCATTTATAAGACAGACCCAGCTGGATACTTCATAGGTTACAAAGCTACTGCAACAGGTCCAAAACAGCAAGAGATCAGCACACGTTTAGAGAACTTTTTCAAGAAGAACAATTCATCTGATAAGTTAGATGAGGATTCGTGGGAGAAGGTCGTGGAATTCGCCATTAGTCACCTCATTGATTCCCTAGGTACAGACTTCACAAAGAAAGATCTGGAAGTTGGGGTCGCCCTAAAGGATAAGTTTTTTACGCTAAATGAGGAAGAAATCGAAGAGAGACTTGTTGCCATCGCCGAACAGGATTGATCGATTTTAATATACCATTATATACAGATTAGTCTAAAACTTCATGAAATGTTACACACGTGATTCTTGAACATTTGCATCCTTCGAGGCCCAGAAA
Source organism: Torulaspora quercuum (assembly GCA_946403475.1). Lineage (NCBI taxonomy): Eukaryota > Fungi > Ascomycota > Saccharomycetes > Saccharomycetales > Saccharomycetaceae > Torulaspora > Torulaspora quercuum. The sequence continues at coordinate 483,626 of OX291448.1, forward strand.
ATCTTGATTTACATTTTTTGCACACCACCACTTTCCTTACAGCTTTATTGTCTCTGGACTCTGTGCGAGCCTCACTGCCATTGCTATCCATTGGATTATTTGAGGTAGATGCCGTGGTACTTTCCCTTGAATCACCACTTTTGCCATTGATGTGGACTGGGATACGACCATAACCGCTCCCAACCAACAGGTCATAAACTTGTAAGGCATTCTCACATTCCAAAGACTTGTGAAAATAATGCGCAAAATCTATACTTGACAATGATTCCAATTGCCTCTTGGGCACGTAACCCCCCAGCAATGTATGACTCAGGTCATAGCTGGCATTGGTTGCTTCATTCAGATCTACTTTGCCGCCAAGGTATCCATGAACAGTGTTTCTTTTGCGCTTGACATCTTCTTCTACCTTTTCAGGTTGTTCATCGGATTCATCTCCTTCTGTTACCAGTTCCTGTAAATCATGCGGATTCAGTGACACGTCCTGTGAGCATTCGAATGCTGATAAGCCCGCTATTATATCGTAGTAGCTTCTTTTTTTCACAATACTCATTAGACAATACAACTCAGTTCCAAAGTTAGAAACACTTCTCTTTCGTTGTTTTTCTCTGTTGTATCGGATTCGTGAAAGAACGAGGTTTGGATATTTGTCAACTCAGAATACAACCGAGATCCATCGTAAAAAATATCACGTGAATATTTACTCAAGTGTAGAAGGATGGACGCCTTTTGATCTGCCATCTCAGTATTTTAACATCGTCAGGTTTCCACCACCTTGCATATCAAACTCTAAATTGGCGCCAAGATGTGCTTATGCGTCCTTGGTGTATTGCGAAGTATGCATATTCACCCGCGGATCCTAGATGTGTCCGAAAATAACGGTAGTCTCTTAAATGATCTTCACTCTGGATTGTGCCTTATAGGTAGCTTTTAGTAATTTTTAGGAAACTTTTACTTATTTAAATAGGGTGAAAACACGACTCTTTACTCTAGTGGGGATTCCAGGCTGTACTTTAACCTAAGAAGTGGGTAAGTATCTGATTTGACCTCCTAATAGATGTATGGGATGAAAGTGTAAGGACAATGTTCACAGTATTTGACCCAATCCTCGCCGTACTTCCTTTTACACTTTTCTTGGTCTCTAGATGCTCTATGAATTAAAACGATCAAAAAGAAGGCAGGGAAAAACCATGGGAATACAGAGTTGAATCCACATGATAAGGCCCAAACCAGAGATTGCGTCCAGTCAGCGGTGTAATGAATCTTTCTGGCCCAGGTATACCAACCATCAATCAGCAAATAGGAACCATTCTTGGTGACAATATACTTGGGATCTTTCAAAATTTGGCAAGGCAAATATGGGAAGGTTTTTCTGATGCGTTTGTCACCGGCGATTTGTTTTCTAAATGAGTTTTTCTGGGCATTAGCTGTGTCAAAGAAGTAGTACGCAACAAGTAAGATGACGTATAAGGAAATGTTGTAAGTCCTGGACCAGTTATACTCAGATGGATCGTGGTAGTATAAGTACAAAGTACAGTGGCAATAGGTATATGGAACCCCTGCAATGTTCCAGAAGACCAACATAAAACCAAACTTCTCGTATGCCATGTCCCATGTGGGGACGATTAGCTCCTCACCTTTGGCACACGCATTGGCGTATAACCAGTGAGCCAATAGAACGACGCCCAATTGTGGGGTAACGTAACCATACGTTTCGTACTGTTTGAAACAGGCCCCAAGCGTGATGAAGAAAAGCGTGAACCAAGGCAATCTAACCTCAAAGAACATCTTCAAGTCAAGTATGCCCCAGCGTGGATTCAATGGTGCCCCCATGAAGAAATCGTACAAATGGTTTCTAGTCATTCTATGATAGTCATGGGTGACAAACAAAGTCCACAGATAGAGGACAATCGAGAACACGAATCCTGAAATGATGGCGCAAGTCATAATCTGTCCAAATATATCGATGATCGTGTAGAGCTTGAATATCCAGGTCACGTGCAAGATAATAAGCAGCGCGGTGGTAACGTATAGTGACCACATTGCGTTACAATAATAAGGCAATTGTTTGTTTTTCAAATGCGTCAATGGTTGACCTTTAGTCCAGATACCAGGCAACGTGTAGTAAAAGACGATCTGGAAAGCCCAGAAGGTCATAAAGATCGTCCAAGCGTACCTAGTTGGCAAAGCATGATCCAAGAACAGCTGGTAAAGATGGCGAACGAACTCGATCCAGGTCTCACCTTTTTGCGGTAAAGCAACTTTTCCATCGTAAAATTCAGCACAGATCCACATGTACCACATCAGAAGTGGGAATCCGATCATCATGCCAAGAACACCAGCAGTGCCGCCAAATTCATACTCAACTTCCTCCGGTTTCAAATACTTACCCTGGGGTAAGAAATTCTTCTTTACCTTATGTTCTCCGACTTCCGACATACGGCTTACGAAGTAGTAATTCTGTATTCTTTGAGTCGATTGCTACCAATCTACCTTTAGTAACCGATCTTAAAACTAATATACGCGTCTTGTTTTTTCAAGACATGCAGGCAGACAATGTAGAGCATTGTCTCCTATTGGGCGAACTTGCTCGAGGAAAAGCTAAGTCTCGTTTAGTAAGTCTTTGATCAATTTTTCATTAGTTTTTCTAAACGAATGACACGATCGGAAAAACCGGTGACCCGGAAAAACTTGCAGATTTCTCGAAGGGCTTTCCATGGAACGAAGGAAATAAGCTGGGTAACTCCGAAAAATAAAGATGAGAAGCCAAGCCTGCCAAATAACGGGTTCTCGGTGTTAGTCATCTGGCAGAGCTATTGCTAAAGTTGTAAAATTCCATTAGTTTTTAACAGCAGCATAGAAGTTCGTATATGGGGCAAGGTTCAAGAGGTTTCTTTGCGACGTTGGTGGACTGTAGTGAGAAATCTGTACTAAACGCAAGATGGCAGCGCAAAGCCTCGCCGGAATAATCAGGAAACCTAGAAACAAGGTGAGCAGGGCGTGCGAAAATTGTAGAAGGAGAAAGATTAAATGCACTGGTAAGCAACCATGCAACAACTGTGTTACTTACCAATGTGAATGCGTCTTTACAAAAAATGGAAATCCGTTGGTGAGTAGTGCGAAGGTTAAATCAACCAGCACAGATGAGTTTTCGTCATCCATAAGTTCTGAAACCACAGTGGATAGCGCTACTGGTAGTGAGAGACGGAAGAGTAATATATACAACGGGCCCAAGGTTCCATCTGATGCCATATTTGATCCGGTGCTGGACTGCGTCTATGACACAAAGGAAGATAATGAACAAAATGATGATAATTACAAGGCAATGAAGGAGGATAAGCGGGATACTAACGCCAACAATAACGGTATACACGCTCCTGGTGAAACGTCAAGGGGCTCATCGCCCGTACCGAATGTGGGCTCGATGGCGCCCTTGTCCGTTGTGAAAGGTAACCATGGCTTGTATCAGGAAGATATTGAGTTCCAGCAGAAGGTTATTGACTTGCAGTCGGCGCTAAAAAAGCTGAGTTCGATTGCAACAGGCGGTACTCCGGTTCAAGAAGCCATCAAAAGTATCAACGATCAGGTCGAATCATTGATAGACAAGTGGGAACCACAATATGATTCCGAAAAGTACGATAGAACAGTTAAAGGCGATATTGATGACTCGAAATCCTTAGAAACTCATCTGATGAAGAATAAGTACTCTGGTCAAGTTTTTCTTACTTGTTACTCTATGTGGACCGATACAGGTAAGACTGATAAGTTGAATAACGCAGAAAATCAACCTCTCGTGGATGATTTTTTCGGTTTGTATTCGCCTTATCAAGCTATATCACTTAGAGGGATAGGTTATTTCTTTCAAAGGTGTGTCTCTGGTGTCAAATCAAAGGAACATGATATCCAATTGAAGGAATCTTTGTACCTTTTACTGCGATTTTTTGACCTATGTATGCACGATCTGAATCAAAGTTGTGTATCCATCGCTAATCCCTTGGAGAGCTATTTGAAGAGAAGAAATCTACTGGGTTCGGTGTCAAATTCAGTTCCAAATTCAGTTCCAAATTCGGTCGCAAGTACTTCGCCATCTGTTGGGACTCCTAGTAACACGAATAATAAGGACCTGGTCTCAAGATTAATCGACCGTCTGCCGCAGCCTTTCGTGGAAAATTTAACGGGAGTCACCAATGAAATGCTTTACCAAACAATGTATGACGATTTCTCTATGTTTAGCCTTGTACTGAAAATGTATGAGTGCCACAGGAAAGGTTTTGAATCGTTAATGATGAAAATGACTGTTTATCGAGACTCAGATTGCTCTTCACACAAGCCATCTTCAACTGATGCACAAAAATTCCTGCACTTTTGCGAAGAAGAAGAACTATTGTTGGCACTCTGCTATAATTACTACAACTCTACAATGTACCATTTTGATGGATTCGCTGGGAATTTGAATTATTTCGAACTCCTTCTTTCATTGCTAGAGACACAACGATGGTTAGATGAGCATTACGGGTTTGATAAAGTGTTAGGAATTGCTATAAGCTATGCTTATAGAATAGGCCTATCTCGTTGGGAATACTATGTTGGACTGGATGAAGAAACGGCAGAAAGGAGAAGAAAGTGCTGGTGGAAACTTTACTGTTTGGAGAAGCTTTTTTCCTTCAAGAGAGGACAACAGTCGTCGATTGACGATAGCACAATGAACTGTTTACTATCAAGAGAGTTTCGCGAACTTGGGTTTTCCGATAGTAACAATTTTTTGTCCAAAGTTACTGCCATACCAAGAAGCTGGGCTTTTGATAATATGACTATTCCAGCTCTTAAGTTTTATGGAGAATGTGCGCTTTTACAAGTTGTCAGCAAGTTCTACTCAGAAGCTCTTTTTTCAGAGCGTTACACGTCTATCAAGAATACAGCTAAGCCGCCGTTTATGAAAGAGCGACTTACTAATGAAATCTTTCAGAAAATTCACGATTTAAAGTTGAAGTTCGATGCAATCAAAAATCAAACCATGAAGTTATTTGAGGTGGCGTTGTCATCCAACAATGAAACGCTTAATATGTTCGTATCCAAAGATGAAAAATCGCAAGCGGCCCACTATGCCTTGTTCCATGGAAGTCTGTTCTCTACAATATTAACTTCTGCTACTAATTTAATTGCCAGGCTTCTTGTTCGTCCAAAGAACTCCAGCGTCACTGACCATTTTAGCAAGTATGCCCGCACCCTCCGTCAAACATGGCGAGAAATGACCGTTCTGGTTTTGTCTTTGGAAGAAGCCTATACCGTCAGCCACGTCTTTGATAGTTATGGTGTCGTATGTCTAAGGGTGGTATCAGGGGCATATTCAACTTCTAGTTTCGCGGAATCTTCGGAAGAGTTGATTATGTTTCTCAAGGTTTTTAAGAGGCTACGAAATATACCTATATTTAATGAGAACAGAAACAACGAAAATGTAGCTTCGAGCAAAGCATATCGCATCTACCTTCGCTTTGTGACATTTATGGCCATTAATATTCACACCATGATGCTTGGCTACATGCGCCTTCATGACATGACGAAAGAGACGCTCGTTGAAGCTATTGAACACATCGCTCCTGACGTGGCTGATCTGCCATCGATGTTATTGAATCCCAAATCGGTCGTTTTTGAACCACTGATGGAGCCTGTCGAAACGTCAGGGTTCCACCTCAAAGTCCGAAAAATGTTTGAAAGAGACATCAAAGACTCCAAGGAAAAGTTCTTTTCAAAACCTACAGTTCCAATGATGCCACAATTTCACGACCAGGCCCCCCCTCGTTCCCTTGCATCTATGGTGGCCCTCGCATCACCTGCAGAAAATCGCTCAGAATGCCCTCCCTATCCAACTCTACCCTCCATTCGATCCCTTGCTGATATGCACAAGTCTGCCGGAACTCCTGCGATGGCTGGCAAGCTCAAATCCTCGGGTCAACAGCCTGGCGTCAAAAATTTGGTTCCACCCGAACAGGATCCAGTTCATCATCATTCGACCGCCGAAAACGGCTCGCCCTATAAAGGTTATGATCTAGGTACTTTGGATGAATTCATCAACAATGGTGACTTGAACGACTTATGTAATACACTGTGGAGTGATCTCTATGCAACTGATATGACGCAATCGATTTTTTCGCCTCATGGATTTCAGGGTTCGTAAGAAACTTTTAATACTCATGTAAATACGTAATTACTATCCAGAAGATTGTGCTTATATTTGGATTCCATAATGGTACAAGTAAGTAAAACTTTAACAATAGTATACATAGCTACTTAATGGAGACCTTCGTCCTTTTTAAAGATGATCATTGGTCCATTCGCAATATCCCCATGATCCTTCTCCCGTGAGGTGTATTCCTGATAGGACCTACAAGAAGTGGTCGTACGATGTCTACTAGACTTTTATGTAAAGATTGGTTGCTCTGGTGCGTAACATCTAACATTGTCTGAAGCACATAATTACCATAACCGTCATTCAGTAAGACTTGAATGTCAGCCTCTCCTCTTGCGTTCAACAGTTCACGAATCAGAACTTCAGAGACAACCGGCGTCCTCAATATTTTTTCGACAACATTCGACCCAAATTTGTGGAGAGAAAGTTCCGTGACATCTGGCTTCAAAGTCTGAACAATCTTGTGAGTGAAATGATAATTGCCCTGCTCAGTCTCCTTCGTTATGATATATTGGACAACATAATTGCCAAAAGGATCCAAAGTGAGATGATCGATGTTAGACAGAAGTTTGGAGCACAAAGATCGGCGCTGATTTTCATCACCATGATCTAAACAGCGTTGCAAAACACAGCATCCATGCCTATGGGTAGCAATCTCGGTGCAATGTTCAGAAGCCGCATCAAAAATAAACTGCACATCTTCGGGCTGAAGTTTTTGGAGACACTTTTGAACAATGTGATTACCGTTTAAGTCTTTGCTCAAGTCGACAACAGAGTCTTTAAGTGAACCAATGACGATCTGAGCTTCTTCTTTTGTATCAATGCATTCAACCAACTTCTGAAGGGCCCTGGTACCATGTGGATTAGAAGCAATATATACAAAATGCGGAGCAGCAATTCTGGCTAATGCGATACGCTGCTGAACATCCACTCTTTCCAACAACTTTTGTATCAGATAGTTTCCGAATGAATCAGTCATAAGCTCTACCGTATGAACTCTCGTTTCCTCGAAAATTGGCCCTGCAGCCTCACTTCCAAGGATGTCCAGCTGCTTTTGTAAAAACCGGCAGCCATGCTGGTCTTTACAAAGTGAATAGATATTTCCAATGAATTGATCCAAAGTAGCATCGGCATACCGCGAACCATCGTCCATTTTTCGTTGTCTACTGCCATTATCACCCCCGTTATTCAAATAGTACTGGTGATTCGAATTCTTATTGTGCTTGCTCTTTCCGTTTCCGTAATGACCAGCTCTTCCTCCTCTGTATGAGCCACTATGAGGATGACGGCTGTTGTGATTAATATGGCCCTCATTCTGGTGACTACTATTTGGATGCATCATTTGAGGATGGCCTTGAGGAAAAGCATGTGGGTGGGGAACAATACCGAAGGGATGGTTGCCATACATCCAAGGTGGCGGAGTGCCGCTCTGCTGATGCTGACTCAATGGAAGAACCTGTGGTGGTTGGACAGTTGACGATGACTCACCTAGCTTGTGGGCGCCAGCACTTTCACTATTCGGATCATGAGGTAATTGACGGCTAGTAGAAGCTTCTCCGCCTACCGGCGAAAGTTGGAATGGCGAATGAGGATGTAACTGAGCATTTGGGCTTCCTACGGCAGGAGAGAATTGGAATGGTGATGCAAATCCATAGGCACCATGGAAGGGAGATGGAACCCCATATGCAGGGGTTGTCCCGGGCGGGTGATGCCCTGAAAGAACAGGATTAGGTTGTAACAATGGTCCTCCGTAAGGGTACGCAGCAGCATAAGCGTTTGAGGAACCGGAATCCTTTTCTGGATCCGAAGTAAGCTTAGGCTCCTCACGTTTATCTGTGGAGTCCGATGAGCTGAAGATGGGATTGCTATCGTTCTTCTCCATTGAAATGGATTGTGCTCTTGCATTTACTGATCCTGCTGTACCAAGGTGTTCACCTTGTAAGATACTATTTCTTGCAGTCTGGGCCGAGACTGCCGTGTCGAGATTACTAGCAGGAATGGCGGTTTCAGTAGCAGCTGAATTGATCAGGTCGTTGGGCGAAAGGGCATGAAACGTTTGTCTCCTGAAAGTAGCAGTAGCGGCGGCTGGAACATTTGATGGCAAAGCTTCATCTAAGTATGTCGAATCCTCAATGGCAGATGAAGAGGCCCCCAACGGCTCTATGACCGCCTGTGCCGATCCAGAAGAAGCCCATAAAGGGTCGTTGGTAGTTGGTGCGGCATCTCCATTGATTGAGCCAACAACAAATCTATTAGAGTTTGGAACTGGTGGTGCTGCAAAGACAGAAGCATCATTGGAGTTGTTGAACATAATGGTCCCAGATGTGTTTGTACTCATGCCCACTCCAGATTCCGGCGGAGGGAAAAAACCATTGTGATGTGGAACAGGCATCATCTGAGAGTATGGTATGAACCCCATTCCAAACATTTGAGGATGTGGGAACATATGGGAAGGTGGTACATTTGAGAATTGAGCATAGCTGTTTGAGGATTGTTTTGTCGACTCTGGAGCATTACTGGAGGGTCCGGGCCCTTCAAGGTCATCTAAATGCAACTGACCTAGAGCAGAGTCTAAAGTCTCGGAAACGATGGGATCAACATCAGAAAAATCTTTGTTTTTCTTCGAGGGCTCTTTGATGGACATTTGAGCTTCCTGGTTGGTCGAATCAGTTATAATTTACAAAATGGAAAGAGAACAAATAAAGAACAGCTAATGTACAGGTTCCAAACGCTGAAATTGGAAGATCAGATAATACAACAAAAAATTCCTATGGTGATTCAATGTAGAAGAATCGAGCTAAATTACAGGTAATAATGTACAAAATGGAGTGAATAAAAGGACCGCACCGCTTAAAAAGTAGGAGAGGAGATTCAATGGGAAATGTCTTTCCGTAACACCTAGTTTCTCGATTCTATGGATCCCTCTTCCCCTAGATAGTTTCCTGCGAAAAGATAGGTGGCAATCTCTTGAAACGCGATGTATGCCAACCATTTGAATCAGATGTATTTTACTGGAAAAATTTGAGTATTCGTCCGACGTGATTAATTATGTGATAGGATGTTAGTCGAGATTGGATGATGTCGAACTTTGATTGAATATCAGTCAATAATCCACCAGCTAACTGAATCACTTGCCATTAGCAAGACTAGAGAGCTTTTAAAAATTAGAAGAATAAATTAGTGTGTGTGCAGGTATATAAAAATTAAACAAAAATAAAAACTAGAGTAATCTTTTTTTTTGTGCATTAAGAAATAAAAACAAATTAAAAGTCAATGATGTTTGATGTGCGTGTTGTGTGTAAAGTCTGTGTTTTTTAAAGATTTAGACTTCGAGACGAATGAACCTTTTTCCTAATCCGTGGATTGCGTACCAGCATAGAAAATATTGTGTGTGTATATGTGGTTCAAAGAGTATCTTGCAAGTGATAATGAGGGGTAAGTAGTATGGTTCTTGAAAAAGAGACCTTGATGGTCCTTAACTGTGTGTATAGTGTGTGTGTGTGTGTGTGTGTGTGTAGAACCATTTCGATTAAATTCCCAAAAACAAATACCATTAGTATTACCAGTCACCACCTCTTGCACGATCATCTTTTTAGTTTGTCGTCATTAAGATAACAATATTATTAGAAATTAGGGATATCATTTGATTAGAAGAGAAAAAGGTATTAATCACATAGGACTTGTAGCAATAGAATTAGAATTTTAACCAATGAATGAGGTTTGAAAAAAAATTGGTATTATCAGCAACAAGTTTAATGTTCTTTCTCGTGTTGAGTAGAGACTCTTGACATAGCAGCCAAGAAATCTTCAACAGATCTAGTGGATTTTGGTTCCTTCAATGGCTTACCATTCATCAATCTGTCGAAAGATTCGGATTCGGACATTAGGTAGTAAGCACCACTCATGACACAGAAGACACCGACAGACCAGATGTAGACACGGACGACGGTAACAATGTCAGTCCAGTTTTGAGACCACCAGCCGAACAAGGTGAACATAGTGGCAATAATATCGACGGCGAACACTGCACCAGTTAATTGCCAAGATGGAATAGAAGACCAGAATGGACCAACAGCTCTGGTGACGAAAATCAACCAGTTTTCAGTCAAGGAAATTTCCAAGAACAAAACACCGTCAATGGAACCAAAGTTTTGGATGATACCACCCTTTGGCAAGAACATAGTAGTCAAAGTAATCCAGGTACCGATAGCCAAGATGATACCCAAAATGATAGACATACCCCATAATCTTGGCAAGTTCCACTTAACAGGCTTTTGAGAGTATGGAGCATTATCGTAAGCAATAGCCAAAGTAGCAACATCAGCAAAGATAGCAATAAAGACAATCAATTCAATGTTCAAGGAGTGGTTCAAAATAGCAATCCATAGACCCAAGAAGATTTCCAAATGTAGAGACAAAGCGATACGGTAGACGACGTAAGAGTACATTCTGTGGAAAATTTGTCTAGAGGTCTTCAAAGCATCGATAATAGCAGACAAACCAGGAGCCAAGAAAACGATATCAGCGGCAGATCTAGCGGCGTCAGTGGCACCTTCGACGGCAATACCGGTATCAGCCTTCTTCAAAGATGGAGCATCGTTAACACCATCACCAGTCATAGCAACCAAGTAACCTCTGTTTTGCAAGATTTCAACAACCTTGTATTTATGTTGTGGGAAAACTTCAGCAAAACCATCAGCATTTTCGACAAAATCAGCCAATTCGGAACCTGGCATGTCACCACCACCACCTAGACCTAGTCTTTCAGCGTTGTAAATGTTAGTACCCAAACCCAATTGTCTACAAGTTTCCTTAGCAATACCGACAGCATCACCAGTTAACATCTTAACTCTTAGACCTAGACGTCTAGCTTCGTTAACAGTTTGAGCAGTATCGTCTCTTGGAGGATCCATACATGGCATGACACCCAAGATTTCCCAGTGACCTTCACCTCTCTTTCTGGCAACACCCAAAGCTCTGAAACCTCTGGAGGCCAATTCTGCAACCTTGTTTTCGTAGTTCTCATGGACATCTTCTGGGATTGGGTGGTCTTCTTCGACAGTCTTCAAGACGAACAAAGGAGCACCTTTAACACAGATGATTCTTTCACCTTCTGGGGATTGAACAACAGCGGTAACCTTCTTGGAGACAGGGTCAAATGGGTGGAATTCAAGAACCTTGTACTTGGTCAAAGCATTCTTAGCCTTTGGATAGTTGATCAAAGATTTCAAGAAAGCCTTATCGATAGCATCCAAACCCTTCTTCTTTCTAGAGGCAGCCAAACAAGCAGTCAACATTAAGTCATCAGCAGAAACACCTTCGACAGTGTAAGGTTCGTGTAGAGACAACTTGTTCTTGGTCAAAGTACCGGTCTTGTCAGAACACAAGATTTCGACACCGGCCAAGGATTCAATGGCAGACAATTTTTGGACAATAGCTTGTTTCTTAGCCAAGTAAGCAGCACCGACAGCCATGGTGGTGGTAACGACAGCTGGCAAACCGACTGGGACACCGACAATGGTAATACCCAAAGTGTATCTCAAGATTGGAACGATACGGTTTGTTCTGTAGAAACTAGCGGTCCAAACCAACAACAAGGTGATAACGACCAAAACCAACAAGATAATACCAATACCGTTCAAGACTTCAGTGAAATGACCTTGACCACCAGCAGCTTGGTTAACCAAAGCAGCAGCTCTACCAACAAAGGTGTTGTCACCAGTAGCGGTAACGATCATGAAGGCCTCACCTCTCTTAACAGTAGAAGAAGAGAAAGCTTGGTCACCGTAGTGCTTGTCAACAGCCAAGGATTCACCAGTGATAGCAGATTGATCGATTTGAACGAAACAGTCTTCAGTAACGACACGACCATCAGCTGGAATGACAGTACCGTCTTCCAATTGTAGAATATCACCTGGGACGATTTCGTTTGCAGGAATTTCGACAAGCTCACCGTCTCTGATAACGACGGCAGTGTTTGCCAAAGTTTTCTTCAATTCATCGACAATAGAACCGGCTTGGTATTCTTGAATGAAACCAACACCAGCGTTTAACATTAACAAACCACAGATAACACCGAAATCGACCCAATCTTCCAAACCGGCAGCCAAGATAGCAGCGGCTTCCATAACGAATTGAATTGGACCGATGAAGAACATCAAAAACTTGACAACCATGTTTTCTTTTTCGTCAGCCATTTGGTTAAGACCGTACTTCTTTCTTCTCTTGCTGACTTCGTCAGAAGTCAAACCGTAAGAAGGATCAGTTTGTAGAAGTTCTTCTGGAATGACTCTAGCCTCACCAGCAGCGGCTCTGCCTTCGTCTTCAGATTCTTCGTCAGCATCCAAACCGTGGTTGGATTGCAATTCATCGATCAAAGCATCGATATCATCGTCATCGGATTCTTCCTCGGATTCACTTGGAGGAACTTGAGGGACCTTTTCGGTCTTTGGTTCATGTTCAGTATCAGACATCTTGACGCTGTTGTTAGTACAATTGAGCTAAAAGGAAAAAAGGTAAAGCCTGTGTTTGCATCATCATGAGTGTAGTGTGCTTATATATTGCAAAAAAATTTCAACAAATATAGCAATGTTTACAAGTTTCCCAAAAGAGCGCGAAGCGCTCTTTTAAGCGGACTTGAAGAAAAAAAAATCACTCATAAACGAACAAAAACAAAATAGAATAGTAAAACATACTTTTCAAATTTATTATTATTATTATTATTATGAATGTATTAGGGAAATTAAAATTAGTGACAAAACAAAATAATAAAATGAAAGAAGGGAGTTAAACACACTGTGAGATGTGAATGGCCCCTGGTATAATAATAATAAAAGAGATGAAAAGATCTGATTTTTTTTATCAATAAAGAACAAGAGATAATTGAAGAGACAAGAAAATAGTTACTTTGGAAAGAATCCCTTTTTATATAGCTACTAACACAACACCTTGTCGTCGTTTCCGTTTGTCTTTGTCGTTTCCGTCGTCCTCGTCGTCTCATGATAGAGAGAGATAGGTAAACAGAACTCTTGCACCAAGCAATAACGAAAAAAGGAAAACAAAAACAGAGCGGTTGAAAAATTCTCGCTCGCTCTCTCACTCAGGCACCGCTCAGCTCAATTAGCGAACTGCTTGAGGGAAAGAAAAAACACCTCACCGTTCGTCCAGTTGGTCCCGTTAATTCTGCTCTGTTCTTTCCTGCTCAGGCTCGTAGCTTGCAGTTAGGGAAATATCCCAGAGGGGAAACCCGCATGGATTTGTCTGTCGTCGTCGTTTGTCGTTGTCGACGATTATACGGTGATAAGCTTTTTTTTTTTCCTCTGGATGATAAAATTCACTCAACGCACCGAGTGGGTAACCAATTGGGAATTTCGAAAACAACTCAACTCGGGAAATATGTGATGCCGGTTTCGGATGGGTTTTGTTTACATATTATTAATTTTTTTTTTTGGTTGACGTCATGGAAGTTTTTTCGAAAAGTTGCAGTGTGGCGTGGTGTGGCGGTCGATTAGCCGCCCAGAGGGAGAAAAATGTTAGAAGAGAAAATAAGCAGGGTAAATGTTTAGCCGAAACCGGCCCATTCTATAGAGAAGAGATGTATCTGTTTATCTTCGATGCCTGGCACGACCCATATCTTTTTCACTGTGGTCGATAACCTGGATCCATTGATTATGTCTCGAAACTCTATCACATCTTTTTTGTAGTCAAGCGCGGGACTCACTACCATGTGCGAGTGGAAACGCAGCGGATCGCCAGGGTAAACTATGTATTTGCCACCAAACCTTGCTCCAGGTGACACTACGAAATCTCGGTCTCTCAAGAACTCATAGACCGGATAATCTCTGTTGTGCGGAAACAGATTGGTGATCGCTACGCGATCACCATCTGTCAAGATTTGAGAATCGTTCATCGTCTCGTAGAAAAGCGAGGATTCCAACAGTTGTCCGTCGTCTACTGCTCGCGTCGTCGCTATACCTAGCTCTTGTAATTTCTTCACATGTTGTTCTTTCTTGAACGTTCTCTGCGCTTCAAAGGACTCTTTCATACGAACTTTCGACTCTTCGCACACGTGCGCCGCTAATCGCTTATCTGAAAGTTTTTCTTCTAGGGTCTTGGGTCTTGTCACATTTAACACCGCATGTCCCTTACTAACTAACCAAATGGTCTCCTCAGCCATTAATCGCAACGGTATCGAAAGAAAGACATTCTGCTGCGCTATCGTGGGTAAACTACCAGAGAGTACTCCACATACGCCAACGCTTCTCAGCCGCTTGATATCTTGTATATCAAAAACCAAACCATTTGTCACTTTACCATTGTCACCAAGCGTGACGTTAATCCTTATCAGTTCTCTTCCCATCGCTTGCCCTGCCTGCCCTTCCAGATCGATTTCTTGTTGTGTGGTTCCGTTCCTACTTCTTCTTCTTTGTCTCATCTCTTTGGCTTCTTGCGCCATTTTAATCGTCCTCAACGGCCCATATGGAAAAGTGGCTTAGTCTTGAACTGAAATGAAAAAAAAAAACACCTTTGAGCCTCGTCGAGCCTCTTTTCCACCTCGCCAAGATGCAATGCGATTTTTTATTACTTCTTGGTGTTTTTAAATCGAAAGCCTCCCTGCCACCCGCCGCCCCTTGCATCGTTTGATTGATCAATCAAGCCTTTTCACTTTTCGTCACTGTCATTAAATAAAATCTCTTGCTTGACCTTGGCTAAGCCTCTTCGCAAAAAGGGTTTTCCCAAGACACTTTGTTCGCAATTGCCAATGATGAGGCAAATTTCATGCGACTCGTTACTATTTCAGTAAAGTAATTTCATATGTTCGTTTATACTTGTCACTTGTAAAATTGAGCAGTGGAAGTTTAATCTTGATAGCCTAATAACACTGGACCCCACTCCAATGTCCAGTCATCAACAGAGGAAGACTAATCATGAGGTGGTCACTACAGAGTACCAATTACACAATAGGCCGTTGAGTGATGACGATGATGATGATACTGATAATCATTCTGAGGAGTTCCCTCTCTCTATAGAAACGCTGTCAGATTTCCACGAGTCAAAGTCTATTAAAATGCTCGACAAGATCTGTCATCATGACCCTCACAACCTTTGCCGTTACTTACATACAGACGTCAAGAAAGGAATTCAGCTGACTGATACGGATTATCACAACAGTCCAAGGTTTTTAAAATACGGTGATAATAGGATTCGCGAAAGGCCTCCAAAAACTTTTCTACAACTGGTTTGGGAAGCCCTCAATGACAAGACCATGTTATTGTTAACAGCCGCGGCGATCGTATCCTTTGCATTGGGATTATACGAACTTTGGGGTCAACCGCCAGAGTATGATCCAGAGGGCAATAAGATTACAAAGGTCGATTGGATCGAAGGTGTGGCGATCATGATCGCTGTGGTGGTCGTCGTTCTTGTCGGTGCCGTCAACGATTACCAAAAGGAGCTACAGTTCATGAAGCTTAATCGAAAGAAAGAAAATCGTCAAATTATCGTGATTAGGAACGGCGATGAAATTCTCATCTCGATATTCGATCTTCTGGTCGGTGATCTCATTAATTTACAGACGGGTGATGTAGTCCCCGCCGATTGTATATTGGTAGACGGTAAATGTGAAGCTGACGAATCCTCGGTCACTGGTGAGTCCGATGCCGTCAAGATGGTCCCATTACACGTTGCTTGGCAAAACTATTGTGATGAGGAAGACGAGATTCCAGATTGTATGTTGATTTCGGGTTCCAAATTACTATCAGGTCTGGGTAAAGCAATTGTTACCTCCGTAGGAGAAAACTCCAGGTATGGTAAAACCATGATGTCCCTAGATGGCGAACCAGAGAGTACTCCTCTACAGGAAAGACTGAATGAACTATCCGATAGTATTTCGGTTTACGGCTGTGGTGCGGCAATGTTATTGTTCGTTGTACTTTTTATCAGATTTCTCATAAACATAAAGGAAGGCGGCAAATACGAAGATTTGAACCCTGCTCAAAGGGGGGCCAAATTCATGAGTATTTTCATAACGGCGGTGACCATAATCGTCGTCGCCGTGCCTGAAGGTCTACCGTTGGCTGTAACATTGGCCCTGGCCTTTGCCACTACAAGAATGACAAAGGATGGTAACCTGGTACGAGTTCTCAGCGCTTGTGAAACTATGGGCTCTGCCACTGCGATTTGTTCTGATAAGACAGGTACTTTAACGGAAAACGTGATGACTGTGGTCAGAGGATTCTTGGGGAATTCACATTTTAACGACAGTGACGAAGAAAATTCGAACGATTCCTCCGATAAAGTTTTCTCCGAAGAATGTTCAGAAGATTTACGGCTGGATGTCCTGGCTAATATTGCCTTGAACTCGACAGCTTTCGAGAATAAAGGTTATGAAGAAGATAAGAATAATCAGGATCAGGATTCAGGCGCAGTTAGGAGTGATGAAAATCCATTTGCGTCAAAATTGAATAAGGGTAAATCCAAATTGGCTTCATTGTTCCATTTTAAAGACTATAAGTCACTCAGCAACAAAGATGAAGACGATGATGACTTCCCAAAGGCCAGAGAGGAACCCTTTATCGGCTCGAAGACAGAGACTGCTCTTTTATGTCTCGCTCAGAAATCTTTGGGCATGGAAACAGTACGAGAACTACGTCAAGACCCTGCCACCAAGTTCAACATAGAAAAAATCGTACAAGTTATACCGTTTGAAAGTTCGAGAAAGTGGGGTGGTATTGTCGTAAAATATAGGGACTCTGATCGCTACAGGTTTTTCATCAAAGGTGCAGCTGAAATCGTTTTTAGTAGATGTCAGTATAGGAGAAACGCAGACGATAAAGTCGAACTCATCACAAAGGAGTTACAGGCGGAAGTATCCCAAGAAATTCAATCATTGGCATCTGGAGCTCTGAGAGCTATCTCGTTGGCTCATAAAGATTTCAACAACTGTAAAAAGTGGCCCCCAAAGGATTTGGAAGATGAAGATGACTCAAGCATTGCTTCGGAAGGCAAATTGTTCGGCGAGGCCTTCCACTACGGTCAAAATGACGATAATGGGGATAGATTGGACGACGAAGAAAAAGGTTTGGTTCTTGATGGCATTGTTGGAATTCAAGATCCATTGCGTAAAGGTGTCAAAGGTTCTGTTGAGCAATGCCAAAGAGCCGGTGTAACAGTCAGAATGGTGACCGGTGACAATATTGTCACGGCGAGAGCCATTGCCAAAAATTGCCATATCTTAACTGAAAAGAATGTAGATGATCCGAACTGTGCTATGGAAGGACCAAAGTTTCGCCAGCTCAACAAGAGAGAGCGTGTTCGCATTTTACCAAAGTTACGAGTGTTGGCAAGATCTTCACCTGAAGACAAAAGATTACTGGTCAAGACCTTGAAAGAGATGGGAGATGTTGTTGCCGCTACGGGAGACGGTACAAATGATGCCCCTGCGTTGAAATTGGCAGATGTTGGTTTTTCCATGGGTATTTCCGGAACCGAAGTTGCAAGAGAGGCTTCAGATATTATTCTGATGACTGATGATTTCTCAGCAATTGTCAACGCTATAAAATGGGGGAGATGCGTTTCAGTGTCGATCAAAAAATTTATACAGTTTCAACTAACCGTCAATGTCACTGCAGTTATTTTAACATTTGTTTCTTCAGTATCTTCGATGGAGGAAAAGTCCGTGCTGACAGCAGTTCAGTTATTATGGGTTAATCTGATCATGGATACTTTAGCGGCATTAGCTTTGGCAACCGATAAGCCGGATCCAATGATCATGGATCGTAAACCGATGGGTCGATCAACTCCTCTGATTTCTGTATCGACTTGGAAGATGATTCTGTGCCAGTCAACTTTGCAGTTAGTCGTGACATTTTTCCTGACGTTTAATGGTCAAGCGGTCTTTTTCAATGGTAAAAAATCACTTACTGGTCACGAGCAACAGCAGTTGAATGCTTGCACCTTCAACACATTTGTTTGGCTGCAGTTTTTCACACTTCTTGTCTCCAGGAAACTAGATGAAGGTGATGGTATATCCAATTGGAGACAAAGAATAAGCAAAGGGAACTTAGATTTTCTCCAAGATTTGTTCAGGAATGGTTATTTTATTGCAATAATGGCTCTTATCGGTGGTTGTCAAGTACTCATTATGTTTTACGGTGGCACAGCTTTCTCCATCGCAAATCAAACTCCTGCGATGTGGGCTACTGCTATTCTCTGTGGTTTACTCTCGATACCGATGGGTGTTCTCGTAAGAATATGTCCCGATGAATGGGTTATGAAGGTTTTCCCAAGCAGACTGCTCCGCAAGATGAAGTACGTACTAACTTTTGAATTTCTCAGGTCACACAAGCGGACCGCTTGCGAGGATGAGGAGTCCTTGCTAGAAAGAGATGGCACTCCTAGTTCCGGCAGCACAAGTGAATATTACTAATTTCATGTGTTTTCTGGAGTTTATCAACTGCAAATCATCGTACTCGTTGTTCTGTAAACTTTTTGCAGTAATTGCTTTCAATATTCTTTTTGACAAATTCAAGGAAGACTCGTATATGTATTATCTCTCGTTGTTAAAGTGTAATAAGCCCACTCAATTGAATAAAAGCAACTAGGCTACTTTGATCCAACTCTTCAAAGGATTTGATTGTCGCACTCAGAGTGGTCATCATGAAATAGCAGGCTCAATTTAGGCAGGTTTTATAAACGTACATGTAGGCTTGATAGGAACAATACTACGTATTATAAGCGGTTTTGGGTTTACCCAGACCTTCTGTCCCATCCTGTGTACAAGATCAACCTATCTATCCTCTGGCACTGACTTTCCGCACGCCACAACGAGTGTTGGCAAAAATTTCGAAATCCTCTTTGATGCCCTTAACTGCTGCGGGCCTTATACTGGCACTGGATACACTAGGATTCCCCAAAACTTGTAAACTTACTCACGGGCTTCTTAGGCTTTAAATGTTTCGCTGATATTTTTTTTTCTTTTATATTTAGTTTCCAAAGAGCCAGTTTCCTCGCTGGTACTCCGAGGAATACAATGTAGCGATCATATCAGCAACGAATGGTTATGTAATTAAAAAGTGTTGTTACCATAGCAGGCGTTTTATTTAGGTAGTTCTTCTACGCATAAACATTAAAGGTGCTATAGAGCCATCAAATTACGCCCGGCGATTATTACCATAGCTCAAATGGTACTGGATAGGGATGTTCTACCAGCCTGAGCTGGGGGGAGTTCCTACGGTGCTTCAGAATGCCAAACAGTCAGATATTTTTTGGATGAAGCGCATAAGTAAAGCTCCCGGTGCTCAATGGCTAAAACTCGAGAGTTATCAGTACGAAAAAGTGTCACTGGCGTTAGGCGCCCAACGGTCATCCCTTTCCCGTAAATAAAGGATTGGTGCTTTCTTATTGTGTATCTGTCACTTAGCTTTTCTAGACATAAGGCTGCTTCGTCTTAATAACATAAGGTTGCCTACTTACTATAATCGTTTGGTGTACAAATGTGGTAAGCATGATATGGCAAAGTTTGCAGTCCACTATTTCTATTGCATAATCTCAATAAGGACTAAGTAGTTTACCCGTACAGAAACCTTGAGTTTGAGGTACTTGAAGTTATAGAGTTTCGCAATTTACAGAGTTGCTAATCATTCTGTATCTGTCCGACCAGGGACTTCAAGGTATCCAGCAGTATAATGCTTTACCTGCATACCGAAAAAGAATAAAGCGTATCAGATAAAATGCCCCGATGGTTTGCTGAGGCTAGCTTGTTGCGTTTATGCAGCTTTCACAGTTATAATTGAGCTTCCACGCGCTGGAAGTCACCTCCGAGCGCAGGTGCTGTAATAAAGCCATTCTTCAGATAGTGAAGTCTCCACCCAGATCCTTTGCACTTAAATAGTCCTGTGCCTTCTTCCTAATATTATCCACAAATTCAGTATACACGGGATAGAATTTATCCAATCCTTTGAAGAGAGGTTTTATTTCAGTGAATTGGCTAATCCTTTCCAGAAGCTCTTCATTCTTTTCTGAGGAGCTTTCTCTACTCAGACATTCCGCGAATGACTGACCAATGGTTTCTTCCAAAGTCTCCAAGGAAACCTTGAACTCCGAAACATTAACCGTCAATTGAATATCGCTAACTTCCTTAGCTGTTGAAGCCACCGAAATTTCTAAGATACTTCTGACAGTGCTAAAAGTTTGTGATGAATTTTGTAACCTAGTTTTGACGAGCTGCAACCTTTTCAGTCTTTCTGCGGTAACTTCACTATTGACGTATTCATGGTTCAACTCTTCTAGTTGGCCATCTATCTTGTTCATATCACTGTCAAGTGCCCTAACTGCACTACCAATGGTATCTAAATAGTATTCCAGCTTGGAAGATCTACCGAATTTTGCTCGTGAAATTGAAGCACGTTCATCCGATTGCATGTCGGAATTGGCAGTCCAGGCAGCGGGAAGAGACTCTGACAGATACTCCAGCTTCCGTATTGTCAGCTCCAGTTCTTTGGTAAGGTTTTCTGTGTAGTAGTCGAGGCGTGAGAGCAACGACGACGATGCTGATTGGGCTTGATTTAGACCATGGTCTGCTGCGCTGGTGAGAAGAATATCGACGAACGCCTGCGGGACAAAAGCCTGGTCAAAGAAAATCTCTAAAATCTCGTCATCAGCTACTGAGCTACTAGGTACTACACTCTCAGCATGCAACATTAGAAAAGCGAATCAACAATGCTTCGTTTGTTGTTAGGGCCAATGCCGTAGAAGTCTCTTTTTAAAGGTGAAACTTTTTTGTCTACATTAGGAAAGCTACAACTGCAGAAAAAACAACTCTCGAGTTGAACTAGAATGTACGTAAAACTGTTAACTATACCTCGCACAAAATCCCCAATTGCCGACTGATATGATACCATTCTTATCAGGCGCCAGAGTGAATTGGGCGACCTTGTAATCATTGGAAACAAGAAACATTGGAAGACTGGTCTTGATCTTTCTCTCTGGGGTCAGATCCAGTTTGAGATTGGTATCTAATCCTGACGATATATAGAGCCCATCAGAATGATAGTAGATGTGATTTATAGGAGTCCCTTCATTAATGTAAGTATAGAACAACGGTTTTGAGGTCATCCTCAAATCCCACTGAGCCAACGCTCCGTTTTGATAGCCAGCATACACAAAATGGTTATTCTTGAGGTCGGTTGTCAACCCGCTACAAGAAGACTGGAACGAGCTCGGAAGTTGCTGCTCTTGTTGCTTGCTAAATACATCGTAAACGGTAATAACTCCCGAAGTATGACCAGCAAGGACGTGTTTCCCCTGCGTCCCGAACTCCAGACGATTAGCCTTATAGTTGGAGCCTTCATGCTTCGAATCTGCAATCAAGGCCAAGCTGTTAATCCCATCGCTGGGATTCTCCTTTCTTGAGAAAACGCTCAAGGTTTCAGCGGAGCCACACTCCCACAGTCTTATGGTACCATCGGTCGAGGACGACAGAAAGTTTCTCCCCTTATCAATTAGAATTGTGTCAGTTATCCCCGCTTTATGGCCAAGAAAAGTTCTTGGATTAGATCCGTCGATTACCGACCATATCTTCAGCTGCATATCAGAAGAGCTAGAGAGTAAAACTTCACCACTGGGAAAGAACTCCAATGATGTGATTTCGCTCACATGCGCACCTTGTAAGTGACGTTGCAATCGAAGTGTATCATCATAAATGCGAATGTCTCCTTCCACATCTCCCAATGCGTACCGAGTTTCTGGCTCCCGTACGGCAGCGATAGTAGTCCAATCAATCTCATCATGACCTTCAAGGGCAGCTTCAGTATAGTCCGCATCCATGGTACGAAAACGGTATTCATTGCCATTCAAGGTTGCACTATATGTGTTCCTATCAAGTTTCATAAAGGAATTATTGCTGCCAGCGTCAAAGTGAGTGCCATTCTCGAGGACTTTGACCGTGAACTCTTCAACTTCATCCAGTGATTTGTCTACATTCAAGTAGAATTGACCGCTATCTCCTTCTTCGGCAATGCACCGATCAAAATCGTATTGAATGTGACATACAGATACCCTCTCATTACTATTCATGCTTGTTGCTGGTTCTCAGTGTCACGAATCGATGTTTCTCGTTCTTAACTATCATGGGGGGATGCTATTTGATTAAGCGAGAGACACGCGAAACCGATTTATAAGATAAAACACGAGAAATACGCCACTATCTACAATCCGTTGTACACTTGGAAAGATATTTAAGTAGGACATTGGATATAGTTTTGAAAGAATAGAGCAACATATCATGCAACTCACAAACAGAGACTTCCATGAAATCTTCACCAATCAAGAGAGGTTTGATAACCCAACTGGTGGCGTGTACCAGGTGTATAACACCAGGAAGTCTGAATCTAGCAACAGCAATAGAAAAAATTTGATCATGATTTCAGATGGAGTCTATCATATGAAGGCGTTATTAAGGAACCAGGCTGCTTCTAAGTTTCAATCTCTCGAATTGCAACGTGGTGATGTAATCCGAGTTACGGTTGCAGAGCCGGCGATAGTTAGAGAGAGAAAGAAGTATGTCCTATTGGTCGATGACTTTGAGCTAATTCAATCTGGTTTAGAGCTGATGAACCAATCTAGCGAGTTTTTGGACGGCTATTTTGCCGATCATCCCAATGAGAGTTTGAAAGATACCGTCACTGCTGGTCCACCAGCGCCAGCCCAGGCTCAACAGCAACCACCACCACAACAACAAAAACAGCAACAGCAGCAGAACAATCATCTTGGCTCTTCCTCTCAGAAATCGAAACCGATCTTTGCGATCGAGCAGTTGTCTCCATATCAAAACATATGGACCATTAAAGCAAGAGTATCTTACAAAGGGGATATTAAGACGTGGCACAATCAAAAGGGTGAAGGTAAACTTCTGAATGTCAACTTACTTGACACCTCAGGTGAAATCAGAGCAACAGCGTTCAATGAAATGGCTACCAAGTTCAACGAAATTCTACAGGAAGGGAGAGTATACTATATATCTAAGGCAAGATTACAGCCTGCAAAACCTCAATTCACCAACTTGACTCACCCTTATGAGTTGAGCATGGATCGAGACACAGTGATAGAAGAATGTTACGACGAAAGCAACGTCCCCAAAACACATTTCAGTTTCATCAAACTGAATGCAATACAAAACCAAGAAGTTAATTCGACCGTTGACGTCCTTGGGATTATTCAAACAGTAAACCCTCAATTTGAACTAACCTCAAGGGCCGGAAAAAAATTCGACCGTCGTGACATCGCCATAGTCGATGATTCAGGATATTCCATTACTATTGGCCTTTGGAATCAGCAGGCTGTTGACTTCAGTTTACCTGAAGGATCCGTTGTGGCTTTCAAGGGTATTAGGGTCACCGACTTTGGGGGTAAATCCCTTTCCATGGGGTTCACTAGTACCATGGTCCCCAACCCTGAGGTTCCCGAAGCTTTTGCATTGAAAGGTTGGTACGATACTAAGGGCCACAATGAGAACTTTTCTTCACTCAAGCAGGAATCTGGAGCCGGAGCATCCGGTGCCAATTTGGCCAAATTCATTTCGCAACGTATTACAATCGGAACCGCTCAAGCTGAGAACTTAGGCCGAAGTGAGAAAGGTGACTTTTTTAGCGTTAGAGCTGCCGTAAGTTTCTTAAAGGTGGACAACTTCGCCTACCCCGCTTGTACGAATGAAAATTGTAATAAGAAAGTCCTCGAACAGCCTGACGGAACTTGGAGGTGCGAGAAATGTGATACCAACAACCAGTCACCCAATTGGAGATACATGCTGACCATATCTATAATGGATGAAACTGGTCAATTGTGGGTGACATTGTTTGATGATCAAGCGAAACAATTGCTGGGAATTGATGCTAATGCTCTAATCGCATTAAAGGGAAATGACCCGGACGCTTTCACTAAAACTACTCAAAGTATTCAGATGAATCAGTACGATTTCCGGATTAGGGCTAGAGAAGATAACTACAATGATCAAAGTAGAATAAGGTACACCGCATCCAATATACATACTCTCAACTACAAAGCAGAAGCCGACTTTTTAGCTGAAGAGCTCAGGAGTGCATTCCTATCATGAAGTTGAGTTCTTCTTTACCTATAAATAACTGTTTTGTATATCTATGTATCAATGCTTTTCCGTTGATTTTCAACTCTTAAAACGAATCAAGGCACCGTCTCAAGGTTAAGACTCGAATTAGAACGCATGAGGCACGGGATGGATGACAGGAAGAATCACAAGGAGAAGGACTATCAAATCGTGCAAGTATTGTTACGACCATAAGTTGAAATGCGATAAGGCAAGGCCATGTTCAACCTGCAGTGGTTTAAACACCACAGATCAATGCATATATGGCTTTGCCAAGCAGCATTCTCCTGTGGACAGTACAAAAGATCTTGCTGCTGTGAAGAAACCACACCTCACTAGAGCCCATAATATAAAGAG
Organism: Torulaspora quercuum; assembly: GCA_946403475.1. Taxonomy (NCBI): domain Eukaryota; kingdom Fungi; phylum Ascomycota; class Saccharomycetes; order Saccharomycetales; family Saccharomycetaceae; genus Torulaspora; species Torulaspora quercuum. The sequence goes on from OX291448.1 coordinate 508,285, forward strand.
AATAGGAAAGGATTCAGTTGTTTATAAATCAAAATATTCCTATCCCTTCTTTACTAGCTCCATTAACGATAAAATTCTATCCGCCGGTCGCTACGATAAAGTTGCCCTCTCAAGTGTTTTCATTAGGAATGAAGTACACAAATTCGATAGGTCCGCTAGTCCCGCTCGTAACTTTGATGAGGTATTGTCGCTTCTACCTTCATTGAAGGAGTCTGCCCTGAGCCATGTCGATACATATTTCGAGCGAATACATCCCATGCTTCCGGTTTTTAGTCAAGAGAAAGTTTTAAGTGCGTTTACAGATGTCTATCACTCGTTAGAAGCGCAAAAGGCAGTTAATGCACCTAGTATTTTGGTGGTGATGGCTATCTTTTTTTGCTCTTCATATGCTGCAGTGGCATCGGGCATCATTCCTGACCTTTTGCTTTGCAATAACTATTATCGAGCTTTTAGGTTCCTTCTGGATATCGTCGAGTTTCCCTTCAAACCTCTGCTGGAATCTTTGCAAGCTTTTGCCGTAGTGAACTTTGTTATTGACCCTAATATGGTAGATGCTACCGCGTATTCTGCGATGTTAGTCAGGATGGGTCAAGAATTAGGCCTTCATAAGGGTCCAATTACAAATACAGTTGAATGCAAGCTACTTTGGAATCTGCTCCTCTACATAGAGGGATCATCATCGGTAGTACGAGGGTTTTCATTCTTAGCCCCGTCATCCTTGATCAATGCAGTTTCTCTTCCGGACTTGATCACTGATGTCGATTGCCATTTCCCCGTTTCCTACACTATTGGAAGGTGTAAAATCAATATAGTATTTCGTGAAGTCATGGAGCTTACTTCTAGGGAAATCATTTCTCGAAGTGACGTTTATTCTGTAGAAAGTCACATTGAGAAATTGTATCGGGAAATTTGTTCCATTAACGCATCTTTGCGTCGAAATCACCCAACCTACTGTGCATACTTTGCAAGCACATTGAACATCTTTCTGTACCGACTGCACTTGAGGTATTTTGCCCTTTCTTGCCTGCAATCAGAGGAAGACAAAGTTCTACATCGAACAAGTAACGAAATCTCATCCGTTGGTCCTATGGATATTACAGGCATCTTAGAAGTTAAACAAAATTTCAAGGAAGAAGTTGTCCAACTATCGTTACTTTTGTTGTTCCACACTTTCAAAAGACTGGTTCAAAAGAACATAGATAAGTTCGTTTGGTATACAAGGGGCTCTACAGTTATGCAATACCTCTTTGTGATCATAAAGGATCTTTTCCAAAATGCACAGCAAGCCCACAAAAGTGATGATTTTTCAAAACTATTCCGCCAGACTATAGATGAAGATATGGAGGAGATTATAGACACTAGTCCTACATTTTACAAGTATGTCTTGGTGGATGGAGTGTTGGCACTGATGGAGCTGAAACTAGCAGCTCTATGGAACAATGAAGATCTGTACAAGTTTCTTATGGTGAAGGCTGTCAAGGAGAAGGTGTGGCAAGCCAATGGTAGGCTACTGAAATTAAATGACAAAAGTATTACATCGTTAAAAAAATGCGCTCTTTTCGCTGTTGGATTGGAGCAATTACAAAATGCTAAAAGTATCAATTTTGAAGAATGTTTAAAAAGCTGGGAGAGTGACGAGTTTTCAGCAAATATGGATAGAATTTTAACCAATTGGCTTGGGGATTTTCATGATCTATAAGTATCAGGAAAACGAGCTACAAGTATAATGGGTATATAAGTGTAAATATTGCGAATGCACCCCAGTTTCATCGTATTTGACCGAAAGAACCAAATATAGAAGAATCGGGTTTAAATTTTGCCTTTGGCTTGTCAAATATTTTCCAGTACCGAAGCGTCTCATCTCCGGCACCCGAAACTACCGTTGTGCCATCTGCTGATAAGGTCAAGTGCAATACTCTAAAACTGTGACCCTTCAATATTGCAACGGGATCCATAGTTGGAAAATCCCAAAGTGTCAGGTTATATCTCGAGTAACCATGTGATGAAACAATTTCGTCCGAGTTTTTTGACCAAACCATATTGCAGACTTGAGATCCCGTATCAACATCGTTCACTTTGACACCTGTATTGACATTCCAAATTTTCAGCCTTCGATCTGCTGTGCCACCGCCAGATGCCAAGATGCCCCTTTTATGAGGCGACCACGCTAATGCCTTGACTGCCGCCGTATGCTCTTCAAAGTTCAAGACAGGTGATTTACAAGTGCCATCGTAAACGTATATCATGTTGTCATTTCCGCCTGACGCAAGCCTGTTACTGTCAACGTTCCATTTAAGTCCGCAAACCTCCTGTGTATGGGTCTCTATACGCTCGAAGAAAGAGTCTGGTATACGGACATCTCTATGCAAAATACGTCTATCCCTACTCCCTGACGTTAAGACGTGATTGTTCCAAGTCAGACACGCCACCCTATCCATATGTCCAGATAAAGTTCTTATGCATTTCCTTTTGACCACATCATATATCTCCACCAAACCATTACCTTGCCCAACAGCTAGATGAGAGCCTGCCCCCACCCAACTTAAACTTGTGTATTCATTTTCAGTGTCACACAAGTGAACCACTTCGCCTGTCGTGTTGTCTGTAAGAAAGATTGACTTACCTAAAGCGACCGCAAGCATATCGGTAGACGACCAATCAATGAGATCATAGTAAAAATCATCAGCTAATGAAGGGGCATCCAGTACTCTATAGGGTATTTTTACAATCTGTCTGAATTTCTTTCCAGGTGAAAGAAGTAGTCGCCTGGAGTCGGGACGGACCGGTGAAGCTGAATCAAAGAGCTGCGATTGCATCAAGGATGCAGTTGTCGGTCTTGTTCCCGCACTCTCTGTATACGTTAAGAGGCTGGCACCTCGTAATGAATTGCTTGAGGGCCTACAACGCTCGTCATTGTGCGGCACAACTCGACGGGGAGTTACAGGTGCTGAATGCTGTTGGGCATCTGAGAAGGAAGAAGGTTCATGCATGTTGTTAGGGTCGTCAATACCAGAAATTTCATAATCAACGGTAGATGGTCTTGTGTTTTTAATTTTGTCTATACTACTCTCGTTTCCAACAGCGTCTCGCAATAATTTCTCGCCAAAAAGTTCATTCTTGAGTACGGCATCAAAAGTCTCATGTGCTTGGATCTCTTTTTGCAATTCAACTTGATCGTCAGTGACTGAAGGTATGAGCGGCGGCAAGCTTGCGGTACTACTTATAGATACCAATGTGTTCAGATCAATTCCTGTTCGATTTGGAATAAAACGATCCGCGTAGACTACAGAGCCACCAGCTCTTGCTTGCCTACTTGGAGAAGATAGCAGGGAAGATGAGGAGGAGTTACCAAACGGTCGCTTCATAACTCTTTTACCATCGCTCAGCTTCAGGGGAGACGAAGAGGGCGTATTGTTAATGAATGGATTATCGGAAAACTCTGACATCAGTAATTCAAAGAGTCCTAAGATCAAAACCGAATAGAAAATCGATGGGTAACAATTAGTTTCCTCAAACACCAGGTTTTTTTACACTTCGACTATCATCATCTTTCTCCAGTCCAGTGGGAGTCGGCTGGTCCGGAAGAAACCTGAATAGAGCTGGAAGTCAAAACGTACAGAGTGACTAAATTGGCAATAGGCAGGTCCCTCAAGCATCGCCATTTGATATCGCTAATCATTGTGGCCCATGAGGTCGCTTGCATTCTTCATGACGAGGATTCTTTCGTAGTCAGTTGGTATTGTGAATTGAGGTAGAAGTAGATCGTTGCCTCTGACGTCGTATTTCTCTATTGTCAGCATGTCAATTTCAACTCCCTCTACCTGTGCAATTTCTTGTTGCTGCTCTTGCTCATCGAAGTGATCAAACTCATCTTCCTTCTCTTGATAGTCGATGTTTTCCTCTACTTCTTCAAAATCGGGCGCCAAAGCACTCCACTTTGGGGCAGTCACGATGGACCAGGCATAGACATCCCCAGATTCAAGACCATTACTAGCGATGCACATGTTGTAAAAATTCCAATCAATCTCCATCAATTCCTCTTCAGCTCCCTCTAGAACCCTAACCAGCGTTCCAGAGCTAGTTTCCCATAGATACAGTTCGTGGGCAGACGAACCGTGAGTGGATGCAACCAAATAGTCGGCTGACTTACTGCTGAAGAAAATACTGTTCCACTGTAGTTTATTAATAACATCTTGATACTTGTGCTCTAATTCAAGCTCAACCGTTTCCAAATCGCTCGCTATGCTCAGTGAATACTGTCTAATAATTCTATCGGAAGAATTGATTGCTAATTTCTCGCCACTTTGTGACACCACCAAATGTTTAACATTCGAATTCGCTACCTTAAGGCTGCAGATCACTTTGGAATCCGTATCACTACGAATCCGATAGAAGTTTATCCAACCTTTAGAAGTCCCAGTAATGACGATCTCTCGAAATTTGCTATGAACACTGGAGGTCAAAACATAGCCTTGGTTTTGAAGAAGGTTTGTGTCGCCTGAGTTCAGGGGACTTGCCGATGGTGTATCTTCGAAATTTATTAGGAAGGCATTCTCTTCTTCAAGTGCAGTTGCAATGCAGCTCCACCTATTCGAATCGATCCACTGGCAATTCCAAACCGACGACCTTAGGGTTATTTGTTTCAGCGGCTGTTCGGGACCCTTCAAATCCCAGAGTTTTACACACCAGTCTCTTCCAGCCGACAAGATATACCTGCCACAAGTCGACCATGTAACAGATTGGACAGATCTAGTATGTGCTCCTACTTTGCTGCCTAGGAACAGAATAGGTCTATGAGTATCCATGTCGTAGATGACGACGCCTCCATTGGAGCAACCTAAGGCAAGATAGTCACCTCGTGGACTGAATTGGAGACATTCTGTACGCAATGGATTCTCCAGAATGTGATTAAGTCTATCCGGATATTCCTTTAATACTGCGAAGGGGTCTTGAAGTAGTAAATTTGTCATTGCCTGGGCATTCTTTACTGTGCACCAAAAGAATAGTTGAAGTTCACGCGTTCATTTTTTTCCCTTTCACACACGATCAAGCTCGTGAAATTGAAATCTGATCGTCATTGTTGAAGAAAAGGCTACAATTGTAGGCGCACAAGAGCAAACATTAAGGTCTACTAGTACTGGTCTATAAAGATGATGTTGTTTAGTATTTTTGTCCAATTGGCTGTACTGTTTGCAGGTTTTCCATCAGTTGCTACTGCTTTTTACTTCTACAGTAATGGTGGTGACCGCAAGTGTTTTCATAAAGAATTATCCAAGGGCTCATTGTTGCAAGGCAAATACAAAGTTCAGTTCTATGATGATGACTTGAAATCGTATAGAGATGCCAACGCTCAAGAATTTGATGTCCTCGTAGATATTAATGAGACTTTTGATGACCAGGATAAAGGTATGCATCAAAAAGGAGCACCTACAGGTGATTTTACGTTTATTGCCATTGATTCTGGTGAGCACAAGATTTGCATTCAACCGCAAGCTACAAGGTGGCTCAGTAAGGGTAAAACCAAAGTGGAGATTGAATTTGAAGTTGGTACCGACACGAAATTGGATTCCAAAAAACGGAGTACAGTCGAACTACTACACAAAAAGATCAATATTCTGAATGACAAAGTTATGGAAATTAGAAGAGAGCAAAAGCTGGTAAGAGAGAGAGAAGCAAAGTTTAGAGATGTCTCAGAGTCGGTCAATTCGCATGCCATGTCTTGGACTATTATTCAACTTATCGTCCTTGGCGCCACCTGTGCTTGGCAAATGAGACATCTGAGGACCTTCTTCGTCAAACAGAAAGTTCTGTAGATATAATCAACGAGCAATCCCAACAGATTCCTGAATTCGAGCCTCGGAGCGGAGAATATCTACGCCACTGTAAGCGTCACTCTATAAGTTCAATAAATTCTATTATAACTAAAAATTAAAACATACTAAGGCTTCGCTTTCTTAAATTGCGGGTGCGGTGCGGTGCGATAAAGGTAAGAGTATGAATTTCTATATGAGTATTACTTAACAAGTTACGATTGGTCGCTTCCGTAGGTGAGAAGCGCTTAAAACCTTCGAGATCATTCAAAAGACAATAGGATTTCGCGCTTGACTAAAACACATACATAGATTTGAACTTTTCAACCTTCCGTTCATCTACGGTTTCAGCATTTACGTTCGAAGGTACTGCGTTTCCGAAGTCGAAAGTCTCCCGAGGCGCTGTGTGACCTTTTTGTGAAAGAGGGAGGATAGAAGTCCTGTCATGATCGGAAGGCTTCCCTGGTTCAACTTTTGCACGGGAGCCCTCCGTTGCCTTGATCGATTGTAATCCCAGGTTTGAAGTCTGTATGGTATCTTTATTATCCTTTTGATGTGGTTCAAAACCACCATTAGCAGCCCTCAGGTTATCATCGACTTTTGCAACAGATCCAGCTAAAGAATGAGGCTTATTAGATGCAGAATCTCCGGGACTCTGTTTCTCGATAAAAAACTGGAAAGCTTCTCGTTTGTCAGTGGTGCCGTCCACAGGAGCTTCTCTGCTCTTATCCTGAGCCCTGTTCAGAGTAAATTGATCCTTCGTTGCTATCTGTGACTTATCTTGATTCTTGTCTTTCTCTGGGGACTCCTCTGCACTGACCATGTTAGAGCGCAAGGATGATGATCTGACCGGCTTATATTTGTCCACAGCGCTTCGCGGTTGTGATTTTTCTCGCTGCTTTGGAAGAATTTCTGAGACTGGATTCTCCTTTGAATCCTGATTTCCCACCAAGGCTTTAGGTTTCAGACTTGTTGAGGGTGTCCCTGGTTCCTTGTAAGCGTCGTTCAGATTCCTCTTGTATTCACGAATTTGAGTAACGTGCGAAGAATATGGGTTGGAAAACCGGGCTGCTGGTTCTCTGCTGGACGTGTCACTATCGAGTAGCGAAACTAAAGCCGAGGCCGTGTTACTTAACTTCTTGAAAGAAGGGGTGGATTCTTTGGAGGTTTCTAAAGAAGAAAAGTTATTTCTAGAAGGACATGAATTGGGGGATATGTTAGAAATTTTAGGATTCTCCTCTTTATTGTCGGCGGCGCTGTATTTGTAAACAACAGTTTTGTAAGGCGTTGGTAGCTTGGAGTAATCAAAAACACGTCTTCTTGAAGAAGTAGACCGCATGCTGGTATTTGCGATGGATTGTGAGCCTAGTGAATCGTCATATCTTGGTGTGAAAGCAGGTGGTTTGAAAGGAGAGTTAGTGACGGAGGCTGTCCTAGACCTCTTTAAAAGTCGAGTACTACCCAAATCCATAGAGTCACCCAAGTCAAACGTATTATTGGCTGTCGAACGTTTACATATGCTTTCGGCCCTGTTAGCCTTCTTCATCAAAGAGAGCACCCCTTCCATTTCGATCTCTGTTAGTGGTAAGTTACCTTTCTTGCTAAAGAAATCCGCCAACTTGGCGTTGGAGGTATCGGCAGTCAATGTTTCATTAGCAGACCCAGCGTCATTCAAAATGCTATCACTATTCATCACTACGTCAGAATTGTTATCGTAATCAGAATTTGCAGGACGGGATGAAACGGCTGCGGAGGTATCAGAAGTGAAAAATCCACCAGGAATGGTTGTAGGCGAATGAGGTCTTATAGGCCGCCTTATTCCTGAGACTAAAGCTACAGGCTTACGATCAGAATTAGTCGGATCTCTTTGCTGATGAAACAAAGATTTCATCTTCTGGAAGAAAGAGGACGCCTTGTTTGCACCGCTGGTACTTACAGGTTGTCGGTAGGGGGCCATCGACTTGCCATAGCGATAGGACTTTCCTTTTTGAACCATTTAGGATTGTTCTGAGTAGCCAAACAGTACTTCCCGATCTGATATGGTGCTCTCAAGAAAGTCTTATTCTCTTGAATATTCTTTCAGAACGATGAGACAGGCGAGAAGAAAAAGAATATGTCTAAAAAAAAAACAGGAAAAAAAGAAAATTGGGGCGAGCTGGGAATTGAACCCAGGGCCTCTCGCATGCTTGTATGTTGTTCATCCTCGGTGTTCCGAAGATTCGCCCAAAGCGAGAATCATACCACTAGACCACACGCCCACTTAATTTCGTTGGGAATGGCTACATTTATTCAAGACCAAGTGGATCTGGACAATCAAGTGAGTAGCATATCAAATGAGATCGTTTGATCATGGAAGAGAGGAACAAGCCCTAAAAAAGCATATATTGATGTGGAAAGGGACACCGAGTAATAAATTATTGCGAGACCCTTACAATGCAGGATATGCCACGAAAATATCTGTGGATACGGGCCATTGATGACCACCGTACAATTGATTCTGAGAAAACAATAAAGTGGTGTGATTGTAACGCGAATTACGGTATGGCAAAGGTGAAAACTCTTCAACGACCGAGAGGGTTTGATTTAATAGGTGCATTCCACCAGGCGTGAATACAATCAATTTTAGATTTCATTCCGATTACTCTTAGTTACACTTAAGTTTAAAAAAAATCGAGGATTAATTAATCTCTTTTTCTTAATAAATACTTTTGTCAACTAAAAAACCAATGTCTATCCAGAACAGTGTCAATAGTTTCGTCACATGGAGCGCGAATTATCCTCGCAAGTAGTTGAGCAGACCGAAGCCATCGCCTCGAATGCTATCAGATTGGCAAGATCTAGTTTGGCCAATCCAAGGTAACCTGAGTTATTCTTATTCCGGGTCCTCTTTCAACGCGTATCTAGCTAATCAATCGAAAATGTGCCACGGATCTTCCAGAATCACTAATCGACCCTAAAAACCTTTAACGTTCTTTAAGTGATATAGGCCTTGAATACACCGAGGTAGCTTCACGTAATGGTCCACTTGAACTAGGTTTGACGTAACCTAAAAATTTGACTTTATTCTGAAGTAAACAACATTTCATTCAGTTGACAATTCTTTCATACAATCACTATATCCTACTCTTCCAACCTTACGAGTGGCACCACGGCCGCTATGACAGCTACAGTAGATAGTACTGTTCCTGCTACAGGTTGGCAGATATCCTCAGCTTTCGACATACATATAACATCAATGAAGTAGGGTGTCATGAATGCCGCTACTGCTATGATAAGGCATGCCAGTGCAACCCCATTCTCGTAAGACCACCTCGCATGTATGTGCGGGCTACTAGTCTGATGACTCGCTGAAGTACCCTGTCTACCCGCAATATATATAGTGAACAGAACTAGTGCAAGGCAGAGATATGTTACCGATTGACTACGTTCGACTGCTCTGGAGTCTATCATAATGGGTTCTTAACTTCTCTATAAATTTTTCACTCCTCGTAAAGGGTTGTTAAAGTTCTGTGGGACGAGACCTTTCCATATTTCCAATGTTTCTTGTTACTAAGCGGTACCTCACGTTAGTTGAACCGGCAACTTCGTCTTAGAAGATGGGCCGCTACAAGAAGATAAACTAGAGCGAGCAATAAGAGGTAGGTGACCCTTTTTAGCGCTTATCGAACGGCAATCTGGAGCCAAATGTATCTAAACTAGTGTAAGCTAGACTCCTATAAAAGTATAGCCAATCAGATCTGATTGGCGATCTTTTTCTACGTTCCTACATATGCTTAATAGTTTTTTTTAATGTAAAAGACTAGCACGTCTTGCAAAAATCAATAATACAGGGAACAAGTCAAGTAACAAGTTGAGGGAACAGGAACAACGAAAACAGCAGCTTTTAGACTGGCCTGTCATTTGCCAAATTAATGACGAAAATGATCTCTCGTAGGATCACATCTTATGGGATACTCATTCCTTAAGCAGGCTTGCTAATGTTAATTATCAAAATGATTCGACTCGATTCACTACTCGCGTGAGCCAACTTTTCGAGGTCTTATAGATGGGCGGTTATATCGCCGTGCATGCTTCAGTCGTCGCCGTTGTCGTTCATCGCTCCGCTAGAGATTGCATATCAGCCACTAGAACTATCACAGACTTTAAGAGGGAAACCTCAAAAGTAATTCATTGCAAAGATATGACAAGCTACTCTTCTAGGAAGAGAAGCTAACGTTGCGATCAGTAAGCTAAAAAAATGATATAAATGTAGATAGTGGTTGTAGTTGGTGATTGTAATGATACGCTCTGAGTATTGAGGGTTTGCTCCAATTCTTTCTGTGAGTTAGGACGTTATGCTCAAAATTCAACATACTCTATAATCCTTCGTCCATCCATGCTAAGGTTTTCGAAATACCATCTTCGATACTTACGCGAGGTCTGTAACCCAATAGCTCCTTGGCCTTGCTAACATTGTGATAACGACTGGCACATACGATTTTTACTCTGAATGGGGTCAAACCGGGCTCTTTACCAGAGATCTTGGAGAAAAATTCAGAGAGATAGCCCGCCAAAATCGCAACGGGTCTCTTCAAAACAATAACTTTGTTATCAACATGACCATCAGCTTTCCACACGGTTCTGGCCAATGCCCAAAAGTAGGCTGGAGTATCGTTGGTGATGAAGAAAGTTTCTCCTGAGACCCTTGCCGAAGATACAGATTCTAAAAGCTTCGTCGCAGCCAAAACATGAGCATCGGCAACATTCCCGGCATAGGTCCAATCGAACAAGTTATTATTATCCCCAAGTTGGAATTTAGATTGTCCCAGTTTTGCAACCGCTCTAAGGCCTGGCACCAGTTGACGATCACCTGGTCCAAAAATACCGGCAGGACGTAAAGCTACGGTTAAAAATCCATTTTCAGGATCATTTGCTTTTAAAACCATATCTTCCGCAATGGCCTTCGTTTCGTTGTAGCCATCCATTGGTATCTCAGGGATGGGCCATGTTTCATCGGCATTATGAATGTCCTGACCATTGAAAATTACACCCGCTGACGAAGTGTAAACAAGCGCCTTTACTCCACACTTCTTACATACATCAATCACATTTCTCGTTCCTTTCACGTTGACAAGCTCGTAAACCTGTTGGCTGTTTCCATGCATCGGAGAAGCAGAGTGCACAACAACGTTCGCTCCGCTGGCATTAATAGCATTTTCCACATCCTCTGGTGAGGTCAAATCTCCTTGATGAAATACAATCGTAGCAGGGTCAAACGTAAACTGTTTCGATAGTTTCCCTGGCAAAGGCCTGACATCGAAGACATGGAGTTGGGGCCTAGGAGTTATGTTGTTAAATTGCTCAATCAGATGCAGGCCCAAAAATCCTGCTCCACCAATCAGTAACACAGATTTGATTTCTGACATATTAAAGAGAATTGCCGATCGAATTCGTATCTTATTGTCTGTAGAGTAACGATCTTATTACCTTTATCATCTTAAAACTTGGAATGAAAAGAATTAATCGACCTTTATAAACGAGATAGGATTGATTCGCGCGACTCGGAATAAACGACACTCTCCTGTAATCGTTTTAAGTTTCCAGAAAAACTTATCTGAGATACATAAAAATATTTTTGTTTCGGAAGAAAAATACATTAAATATTTTGATAAAGCAGCAAAACATGGTACTTAGAATTTAATAAATATAAAACATATTCTATAAAATGAAGTTATTTTATTTAAAATAATTTAATAATAGAATTTATACTAGAACTCTTTTTGTTTTTGATCATATGACTATAATTTGATTTTATTATATTCATTTAAGTATACAGATTTGGTGGAATTAAAATACACAATCTAGCTAGCACTAAAAGTCCAATGCGCCCATTCAAAGTTAGCGTAGCAGCGGAATTCATTACTCAGTCCATTAGCGTGTTCAGGCAAAAACGTTGTGATCCGGGTATCTGGGTACACCTTGGAAATGACATCTGACATTCTTTCGCCTGTACAAGACACCAACCGATGCTTCAAGAAACCTGCCTTAGTTTTAGAATTGTCAGTTGGTGCCAATAGGGCTTTGGCAGTGATAGAAGCTTCAGCGCAGTTAGTATACTAGTGAATGATTGAAAAGTTAGCGAAACAGTGAATACATACATTTCGTTTGGCAGTCCTCATTCAGAAAAGGTGGATCTATGATAAGTCTATCAACTTTCCCTCTAATTTTGTCGTCAAAACCAGTTGGAGATTGATAATCGTAGAAAACAAAGTGTTCCTTCCCAGCTAATAGCTCAAATCGTTTGTCAAACTCGAGCAAATAGATATGATCCGTTGGTACTTCCGAAGCGCTCCTCCGCTTAATGGCAGCATAGACGGACGGAGCACTCACGATGGCAATTACGGTGTTCGAATCAGCACCTTCAAGCAGAGACTGGGCTAAGATGTCTGCTGTCTCATCCGTGTACCAAAACTGAGAAAGCTGCCAATCTTCCTTAAAAAATTTCATTCCCTCTCTCTTTGCGAGGGAAAAATCTTCATCTGCTTGTGCGTACATTTTTTGAAATTGTTCTTTATGCTGTTGCTCTTCCTTGCGGAACTCTTGAAGAGCTGCAAGAGCATTTGCAGAGAGTGTTCTGAGAATATTTTAGATGTTAGTCCAGGGCATATTCATACTCACATCGTGCCAATAGGATTCCATTCAGATACTTACAGTTCATATTCAGACTCTGATTCACTTGTCATGCCGATTGATGTCGTCAAGGCTACGGCTTCCTGTTGTGTTCATTCCAGAACACCGAGCTACGTTGATGCCACTCTTAAGATCGGTTAACTGTCAAGAGTTCTTTCTATCATCCTACACGAACGTTTGTCAACGCGAGCCACCCTACTTATCCATTTCAAGTTTCACGTAAGCTAAACCACATCTTAGCAGGGATCATGTGGAGCGTTACTCGAAGGGGGTAAAATGCCAGTGTATCCAGATGAACTAGTGCATCTTCTGTCGGAAGATATAGCTTACAACAAGGGTAGTATGTTTGTTTGCTAGTTGTTGAAGAAGAGCCTCAAATCTCTTCTAGTATTTCATTTTTCACGCCTCAGAGCTGGATTGACTAACATGCCACCCTGATGTAGGAATAAGGCTTTCTGAATTGTGGCAAATATCCTCCAAATACGTAGAATTAGGGGATGATAGAATCAAGGAGTTCGTTTATTCTTGTTTGACTTCGAGTCGAGATGTCCTCCTATTTCGAGGGGACGAAGTTGTTCAAAAAGCTTATGCCGAAGTCGCTTCCAATGAAGATGATTACAGTATAGGTATAACTGAAGATAGACTGTGGGTTATCTTGACGGGATATACTAAGAAGGAGTGTAACATCGGGGGCCATGCTTTTGACCTTCTGTTAGAAATAGCTAAATCGCGAGACCAGGGTATCAACACAAAAGATTTGGCAATTGCGACAAAGCAGGACCCGCGAAGCATTACTGGCCGTGTAAAAAAGCTTTCGCAACTTATCTGTTCGATGCAAATGATCTACAAGGGACATGTCGTCAAATTACTGAAGCTTCAGAAATATGCCAAAAGCGGGTCTGCTGTTAAAGTATATGTTAATATGAGGACGCATCTTTCAGAGATTGTTCAGGTTGTTAAACGATCAAAAAACCGCGTCCGCCAGATCATTGATTTGAAGCGGGAATTCAAATTCGACCAGGAAAAAAGACTGTCAAAATCATTTATCGCGGCAATTAGTTGGCTGGATGAGAAAGGTTATCTGAAAAAGGTTTTGGTAGTATCACCAACGAATCCTTCCGTGAAAATTAGATGTGTTAAGTACATCCGCGACTATTACCCCGAAGATAAAACTGCTAATGATTTCGACAATGACACGGAAAGCGCCGAGGATGAGCAGCTTGGCGATGATCGAGCGGGGATGGACGATGAAGATGCTTATGATGGGTTGGATACACTTAACGCTACCAGCATTCTTCAGGAGCACAACTTGATTGTGGAGGATCAACATGATGTGGAAAACAATAATATTCTGATCAATCGATTTTATCCGTTACAGAATCAGACATATGACTTAGCCGATGACGCGGGGTTGGCGGGTATCTCCACTATGCAGATGGTTAATAAGTTGACTGGAAGGGATTACAAAAGAGCCTTCACGAAGTCGAGTGAATATTACGTGGAGAATGCAGGGAAACCGGTTAAAAACTCGAACGGATTCAATATAATTAGGGTATACGATTTTGAGGGCAAGAAAAAATTCTACAGATTTTTCACTGAAGAAAATTTTGGCACTTTAATGGGAGATAATAGTGCGGCTCATCAAGCTGGCTTCCCCCCGTCACACATTGCGAAGAAGGGCCTTCACGAACTCAATGAGTCAAGCTTTGTTGCACTCAACAATACTCTCCGTTTCATCAGAGACGGCGGACAAGAGCGCTTTTTTTGGAACGGGGAGTTGAAGGTACCGTCAAATCCTAATGCGCCCACTAGAGGTCGCAAGCGAAAGTTTCATGAAAACGAGTCTTTAGGACAGGTGGAAGTGTCTGATCAAGCCATGCAAGATATTCATACGAAATCTCGGAAAAATGATGAGGGGTCTTCTCTTGGAAATGGGCGAAATGAAGTTAAATCTTCTCTTGTTGACAGCTCGAGTTCGAGTAAAATAGCAGTCAATAAGAACAAAAAACCGGAAGCGCTCAATTTAGGAGGATTTTCGGCTAATTCACTTCGATCGCTTTGGAGGCAACGAGCGATTCTAGAAGTTGTAAAAAGAACAGGAGGTGTTACGTATCTACGCGATCAATTTTTTGAAGATGTTTCCCATTTTATGGGTTCTCGGACACTTTTGGATAAGAAAACTGTGCGAGGCGACGTCAGTTTAATGCTCCAATGTAATAAGCTACGTGAACAAATTGAGCCTAGTAGTGGACGACGAATAATATCTCTTCCAGATATTGAGAATGAAGCTGTTTCAGACTACGTGATTAAACAGAAAGATAATAAAAAGACCGCTTTCAAAGATATCATCCATAACGCAGACCTCTATTTCTTTGATCAGACCGAAAAAAATAGATTTCACAGAGGGGTCAATTCTGCCAAAAGAATTCGCAAATTTCAAAATAGTGCTCAAGATAACGAAAAGCCATATGAGACTCCTACAGGTGAAAGACAATCTAACAGGAAGAATAGCAAAAATAGATCCAAAGTCGTAAAGTCAGATGGTTCAGGCTCTTCGACCAATAAATCGATCCATAAGGCACCGGTGCAAGAAGTTTCCGAGTCAAAGCAAGGAGAACGGAAAATGAAAAAAACATTTCATCTTGGGAACAAGCTTGGTGCCAGAGCATTAGTGATGGCCGTTGTTATTTCAAAGAGTATTAAGAATGAGATCGCTTGGGAGAAAATCACGCGCTTGTTCTCCCATAACTCGCTTGATAATTTAAAGAAGCACTGGACATCTCGTAGAGTTAAAATGGGACATAGCGGATGGCGAGCCTATGTTGACAAGTGGTCAAAGATTCTCATCGCAGCAATAAAAAATGAGGAGGCGACACTTGATGATGCTGAGAATCTCGATCTACCTAAGTTGATTGCCTTATGGATGACTTCCGATGACGCTCAGGGCCGAAAGCCTGTATTGCTGTACAGAGATTACACAGAGAATAGAAGATGCTATACTCTTGTTAAAGATCCAGAATATAGTTCGACCAAGGTGGGACTTGCAATGTCTTCGATGGTCCAGAGAGAGACATATTTGCTCAAGAAGGTATATATGTATGAGGAAGAACAAAGTG
The DNA here is from genome assembly GCA_946403475.1 of Torulaspora quercuum. NCBI lineage: Eukaryota > Fungi > Ascomycota > Saccharomycetes > Saccharomycetales > Saccharomycetaceae > Torulaspora > Torulaspora quercuum. The sequence continues at coordinate 523,880 of OX291448.1, forward strand.
AGGAACCGAGCGCTGAAGATGACGCAAGAGCAGTGATTCGATCCCTTTTGTTTGAGAACCCAACCGCGGTCAAGGATGAAATATTAGCTCTGAAAAGCATCTCGAAGGAAATAGTCGATAAAGTCATCATGGACATGGCTAAAGAGAAGCAAGTCTACTTTAGTGGTGCGAAACTAGAAGCCACGAGCTTTGTTCAAGAAGTTTTGAACAATAAAGGCGATTATAGGAACTGGGAGAAATCCAAAGCCTATGGCCAGAGAATGAAGGAAATGCTCGAAGCCGGGAACGGAATTGTGGTCAGCGATGAGGTCTTGGATTATGCTTCTTGGATCCTAATTGGCCTTATATCAGAGAGAAAGATCAGAATGGATGCTATACCGATGGCAGAGGACGTCACACCCTTTAGTTACACAACGAGAAGGTTTGGAATTGGAGCTTTAACTCCACCTCTTATCTTATCCCCTCGAGTTAATGACGGTTTATTAGAGAGGCCAAAATCCATAGACATCCCTTCTGGTCATGCCAATTCTAGATTATGGATAGATGCATCTGGCAGTATCCGAAATGATGTGTGGAAATCGTTGGTCGTTATAATGTTGAAGGATATTCTTTTTAATCCAGGTATTGCACTATCTGATATAATAATAAAAAGCGGTCATATTTTGTCAAACAAAGAGGCGCTAGAAATATGCAACTGGCTGCTGGCTAAGGAACTAATACATAAGATGCCGTTTTCTGGGTACCGTGCAAGCAATATATGGTACAACCTGTTTGACTAAATTCAATCATGAGCTTTGAACGAAACTTGCAAGCGATAAAACATAGGTAAAAACTAGTCTTTATAATTACATAGGAGACAATGAAAAGCATCCATTTTCTGGCCTAGATTCTCCAGACACGCTTTGTGAAATCCGTGGCGGCAAGAGAATACCACTACAGATATCTCCTCAAGATCTGCTCTCATGCTCGAGTTTCTTCGATCCATCTCCCATACCTGAAATATTACAGGATTGAGGCCGACTCCCCAGATTTTTTTGCCGCATACTTCACACTCATCATTTTGAACTGACCACCCTAGTTGAATCGCATCTTTATAATCTCGCACAATGTCAGCGGACGAGTTTTCAATAATTCGTAGAATAATGCTTGACATATGCTGTTCGATGTTGTATGCTGTGAAAATATCAATCAACAGGTCCTTAAGTTCCTGAGCCTTTCTCATAATGACCTCTGGGTGCTCAAGTGCATTGGTTAAAATGTTAGAGAACTGCCGCTGTTTCTCTTCCCTATCTGAGTGGTCAGAAACCGCTAGGCTCACAAACAGCTTTTGAATCGCTTTATTGCAGGCTTTACTATCTTCAGAGGTTGATTCATAACTCCCGTATAAGTTAAGTAAGCACGCCAACAACTTTGTCCAGTTATTTTGTTTATCTTCTTTCGAAAGATTGGCAGCATCGACTGCTGCTCTCAAATATACATCGAGTGCTTCATATTGTCGTTCATTCTGCTGAAACCAGCTTCTTATGCAGTAAATCATGTCATCTAGTACTGAATTAAACATGTCCAAGCGACAATGAATGACAGATGCTTCTTCATACCTTTTACTTGCCAACAAAGGATCGACAATTAGTTTAGCGTCCATACTCTTCAGGTCAATTTCATGCAGCCACCGCAGGAGTGCCTGCTTTTCTTTGCCCCGAATAGTCACTTTAATGTAAAGGTTTTTTAGTTGCTGTGTCACATCGTGTGAACACCATAGTGGATAAAATAGCTGGTCAAGATACTCCTGTTGGACCTGTTCATCTATTACCTCTCCTACAAAAGAGTGCAATTCATTATCAAAGGCATCGAAAAGCAAAGCTGCTTCCTTAGGTCCCAGTCTTTTGAGTAAAACACAAAAACTTTCTCTTACGATATCGATGACTGAAGAATGGGCTAGAGGGTCATTTTTTGTTTCGGTCAAAACCATTTTAACAATTGCGAAGAAATCTTTCCCGTAATCTTTGCTCGTATCCTCAGAATCAAGAGCAAGTAATAGCAGATCCACAAACCTCCCAGTTTTGGTGTAAACGGTGAAGAGAACTCTGTTGAACTTTTTCTCACGCAATTGTGAGATAAATTTATCCGTATCCGAAGGAGTATAAATGGTTAGAACTGACTCGAGTGCTCTTTGAAGATCTGCTCCCAAACTAGGCTGATGCGACTGAAAAAGCGCATCAATCACCTTTTCCAAAGCTTGATTAGAGAGGCGAATAAATTGGGGATACTTGGAGGTGTTACTGGATATGAATATGGCCAATAGCGAGATTTGAGAGTAATTATGGCTCATATTTTTCCCAATTATATCCAGCATAACGTGAATTATACTTTGGCGACTAATAGACGACTGGTGATTTTCGTGCTCAAAATTTACACTGCTTTCATTGAGGTAAGGATCTTCGAAAGCTTCGTTTAGCATGGAAAGGAGTCTTGCTGGGTTGTAATCCAGAAGTAAATTGAAATAAGGAAAGGCTGGCTCATCCAGTGAGTCGATTTTGGTGCGGAGTTTTTGAGATCCCTTCAACGGCCACTCGATTCCTGTTCCACTAAAAAGGGTTCCATAAAGTGTTGATTTAGCTTCCCCCTGAGCCTCGGGTGGGGTTATGGGTACCATCTCGGGATATTGTCTCCCAGTGAAGACGAACGACATATAATCAAAGATCTTCTCCATATCTTCCAATTTTGAGTTCTTGAATAGTACGCAATATTGGGGCCTGTTGCTAATCTTATATATGGCATCAACGAAAGGAGTTAGGTAATCATTGAATATTTTGTTCCAAATGTAGACTAGTACCTCAAAGAGCCCGTACTCCTTGGAAAGTCTTACGGCCAAATCTATGTCTAGCATTTGGGGATCTAGCATGACAATCAACTCCTCAATCACGGTCGTTTTCTTCTCTCTCGCGTAATGTTTGAGCATTCCTTTGAAAACGATCGGTGGCAAGGCGCTGAGTGAGCCCTCCAGCACATAATTCACTAACACTTCGTATAAGATCCCAACGTTACTGTCCGTAAAAAACTCCATTGACTGCTCAAGAAATGAATGAAGGTATTTTACCCTGGTGCTCTCCTGCTGGAACTTCCCTATGATGCGAATCACCAGGGAAAGAAGCTGGTAAACTTTGTTGTAGTCAATATCAGGCTGCTTTAAAACAAATCTTAAGGCAGCAAGCGCCAAGTTGTAAAATGGTCGCTTTAATTGCTCTTCTTTCTCTCTTTCTCGATTTTCTAACTTAATTAAGCTTGACAATGGCACATTTGGTTCCAAAAGTGAGTCAAAAAATCTTAGCGCGCCTATATAGTCCCCATTCTGAACATGATTTAATGTGATATCAAGCCAAGTTGCAAGCTTGCCGATTTTCAAAGTATAATGTGTCAGTAAGTAAAGTTCGTTGTCTCGGATTGCGAAATGTTTATCCGGGGGAATCAAAACGTCATGCACCAAAAGATCCAATTCCATAACCGCTTTGAAATCTTCGGCAAAATCTACAAGCACAAATTGGTGAGAGATGGTCAAAACACCTAACAACCGCTTGTTGACCCACATCAAGGACAATATCGATTCAGTTGCTCTCCATGAGAATTCCCGTTGCTTGTTGAATGAACTGATATCCTCGAACGCGAAGACGTGGACACTATTATTGACAGAAAAGGCTACTCTGGATGTATCTTTATACCATGATAAACAATTGTTCGCTATGGAGGCTCCGATCGTGTCTGCCGCGATCTTCCTAAGAAATGACGTGGCGAGATGCGGACCAGTCGAGATTATAGCGAAATTAGAGCTCGTAAGAACAGCGACAAGGTGTTGAGAGCTTCTTTCCTTCACATGAGGAGCCGTTTCCGAGCATAAGAGCCTCTCTTTACCAGCAATGCTTAAAACCACCTCCGAGCTGTAGGTTAGAGACCAAATGCGAGACCTAAAACCATTATGGTATACTAGATGGCCTTTGTTATCACTAACCATTAACGCCGTGTGCCTCAGACCTACAAACCCCATGCCATTGATCACATTGTCACGGTGACTTGTTATATGAAGGATGGCCTTCAGCGGCTCAGCATCTGGTCGAATACCGGTAGACCCAGTATCACTGACCAGAGCATTTAAGTTCCAAATAAAAATGTCGCCAGATTGATAACTAGCTGCCAAATGAGTACCATCAGCGCTTACCACAATTGAAGTTACCGGAGACCGTAGATAGTCATTGTTGAGACCATCGTTATTCTGTTGTGGAAATAACCTATTGATTAAGAATTGTTTCATGCTGAATATAAGTATGGGACCTTTAGAAGTGCCAATTACCAAACAGTATTTTGTTGGATAGATAAAGGTCGGGCCCCCATAAGCACCAAGAATCGGATAAATATTATTCAGTGATGACCATTTGATAAGTGAAGCTGTATTACTTGGGTTATCGAAGAGATCTCCATTTGGGCTAAAGGTGTCGTCCACAAACGGTCCATTGCCATTTGTCTTAGCTCCGAAGCTTCCACTGACTTTTTCACCGAGACGAGTGTTAGACCTGAAGTCTAAGAAACTCATATTTGAGCAATCAACATTGCTCTTCGAACTGCTTGAAGACACGCTAATCTCAGTAAGCTCATCTTGCATATTCCATACTCTACCTAGTGATCTTTTAATTCCTTCTTTCTGTCGAGTTATCCCTACTCTCAATTTTTAGCTAGCTCTAAGGTTAAACTTTTTCTTCAGGCCCCTTTCCGCCGCAGGTCTTACTTAGATGATAAAAACTTGACAAAAGTATTAAGATATAGACAGCTTTATCGTGACTTTGAGCAGATATAATTGCCATTCTGTATATAGTAGCAAAAGAGAGTGCACTAACCTTTTTTAATAATGAGTACCGTTCCCCGCTACTTTCCAGAAGGTAGCGAAAACAAAGATTAAAAAGCATACTAAAGGACAACACCACTATTTATTTATTATTGTGAGTAACTAGATTTGCTTACAATTTTTGCATAGCAGCAACATCGGTAGATTGAACGTGGTCTTCATCATCTTCGATAGCTTGTTGTAGATCATCCATGGAAACTTTGTCATCTTCAACGACACAGTTGACTTGAATCTTCTTGATACCGAAACCAATTGGAATGAATTGATGAGCACCCCATTGCAAACCTTCCATTTCGATAGCTTTGACATTGGCAAGCATTTCTTCCAAGTCAGTTTCATCATCCCAAGGTTTGACATCCATGGTGACAATAGACTTAGCAGCTGGCTTGGCTGGCTTGTTAGCTTTTCTAGCGTTGTATTCAGCGATTCTTTGAGCCTTGACTTTTTCAGCTTCTTCGTCAGCTTCGTCATCAGAACCGAACAAATCAACGTCTTCGTCATCATCTTCTTCTTCAGCAGAAGCAGAAGCAGCTGGGAAAGAAGAGAATTCTTCACTTCTTGCAGCAATGTGGTTGAACCATCTGGCAAAGTCTGGGTAGGCTTGTTGGAAAGCCTTGTATACAGAGACGTCAGCTTGCGAAGCAGCAGTACTGGAAATAAAAGAAATTCATCTTTCTGTTAGTAAAATAGAACAACGCCTCCTGTTGCCGATAATAATGATTTGATTGTTCATTTAAATTCGTATATTAAATGAAAAGAATTGTCAGACTCCGTGAAATCAATCACATCTCTTTTGTCACTCATACCGGGGGTCTTACTTCCCGTCATAAACACGGACCAAAGAATTAAATTCATCATTCAGTACAATCACACCACAAAGTATTTCGAGCTTCCACTTCTAATAAAAACATACCCTTCAATGTATGACTTGTCAGCCAAAAATGTGTTCAACTTTTGCAAAGTTTCGATCTTGGAGAAATCTGTGAAGGACATAATTATCGATGATGTTGTTCAGTTATTCTTCTTCAAGAGAGAAATATATATAAGAACGGAGAAGAGGTGAAAGAAGGCGTAAATAGATGAATAATAAATAGTTATCGAAAAGTTGGTAGACAGACGATGAGTGAAAAAATTTTCGTATTTGCCCTAAGAGAAACTATAACAACGATTGATCCATGGGTGTCGGCTGTTTCAGTCGCTTTGTACGTATCTAACTGCTGCTGTCCGGTCGGACTGCCTCAAGGCGTTGGCCTGGTTCAAAGAAGTGTAGATGAAGTTAAACTGAACTGTCTCGACGAGGAGTTGTTTCTTGAGGAGATCGATTGAGACCGATGTCACAGCAGCAGTTCTTGCCGCAGGCTTACTTGACCAATTTCCATAATAGAATACGGAATGAAGATGTCCCCATATTTGTCGCGGCGCAACCAACGAGGGGCCATAAGAGGGCTAAGGTAGTGAACTATGCAGAATTCGATACCGATATATTTGACGAATTTGCTAACGTGGGTATGGGGAATGATGGGACAAACGATATAAGGAACGCCGGAAGTGGTGGGGGCGCCCAAGGTAATGGCACAATCTCTGGAGAAAATGGTTCGATGGGGACCGGTGAAGATGATGAAAATAAGGTTGGAGCAGAAAATAGCACGCTAGATGGGAGTGGAAATCCGGTCGGTGGTGGCGGTGCTAATAATCACGCTAATGCTGAAGAACTTGCGCTCAACTCAGCATTACCGGATATTCAAGACCAGGAGGATCAGTTGAGTATTTTGAGATACCCAAAGATCAGAGAAACTTTCTTACAGAGTAAGGTGGCCACCCCTTATAGACTGGATATTCCACCTCCATTGTCTGCTGATCAACAAGAGCCTATTATTATTCCTATCACTTTAAATCTCGAACACGGCGGTCATACGATTTCAGATTTCTTCACGTGGAATATAAACGATCACTCAATGACACCCGAGGAGTTTGCCACGATATATTGCAGGGACTTGGACTTCCCCAATTCCTCGGCTTTGCATTCTCAAATAGTAACCACGATTAACGAGCAACTACAAGAGTATGAAACCGTCGCAGCTGTGGTGGTACCAGACTTACAGGTTATTGTGAACTTAACCTGCAGTTTGGATAACAGACTTTATGAAGATAACTTTCAGTGGAATCTGAATGATAAAAGTATGTCTCCAGAAACGTTTGCAGAAACAATAGCACAGGATTTAGGGTTACCAAGAGAGTTTATGCCGGCCATTGCGCATGCTCATCATGAATATTTGCTGAGAGTAAAGAAAGAGTGGTTGGAAGGTCATTTGAACCAGGATCACGTTCCGAACGGTGCTGCGTTTGGTTATCTTTCTGGTATAAGATTAGATATCGACGAGTTAGGTGTGAACTGGTGTCCAAAAGTAGAAGTGCTTACTCAGGAAGAGATACAAAAGCGTGAGATTGAGAAGGAGAGAAACTTAAGAAGATTGAAGAGGGAATCTGATAGAATGAGCAGACGTGGTAGAAGAAGGCTGGATGATTTGGAGACCACGATGAGAATATAACTTACATGATAATAATATTTGAATGTTTGCCTTTACAGTTACAGGTGGTAGGTTATTGTTTCTAGTGAGTTATTCCTAGTTACCGGGCTCTCGTTCTAGTTCAACTTGTCATTGACAAAATTTTCAGCTCATGAATATTATCTGAAGTATAGGAAATGAGTGTATTATGTATTATAAATGAGTCACCATTGATCGGTGAGTGGGATTTATTCTGTGACATTGTCACTACATTAACTGAAACCTTGTGGACGGACATTTTCTGACCGTAATATTTTTACAAGTCCCGCATGATAATTCGAGTTGTTTGATGAGCAAACATAGAAAAAGCGTTTTGAAGTTTGTTATTTTGGCGCCTCCGGTATGCAGAGTCCTCGAATTGCTATCACCTTTCTATAGGTTGAGATCCGTCGTAATCCCAACGAATGCATTTGTAAATACCTTAGCAGTCGGAACCTTTCCATGTATTTTTTCTACATAGCACTGGAAATCTTGATTCGTAAACCTTCTGACCAAGTAAAGTACCACTTGGGCTTTATTTTTTGTTTACTACACCACGGCTAAGTGAGCGCAGCAGAACAAAACATAAAGTTGAAAGGGTGAACTTACCGAGTACCATTATTAAACAACTTGTATATGAGACTCTCTAGTCATCCTACTTCTTTTAAATAAAGCTATTACGTTGAAAACCAGTTATTGGACATTAAAATCTATAGCTATTCGTTTGATGTATGCCCAATTCTTCCTGAAGCACTAGTAGATTTTGTTTTATCGCTAACTATGTAATGTATATAGGCGTTGAAGTGTCTCGCAGCAAGGAAGACTCAATTACCTTGAGACTCTTCTTGTGGTTGTTGTCTGCTCATGACTGAGATCAGATTGTATGCCACTAGACCAATCAGTAGCATTTTCCAGTTCTTCTGAAACCAAGATCGATTATCAAGGTCTGCATCTTCCTCAAATTGAGCCGTCGCAGCGTTCTTTGCGGCTTTCTTATCCTTGTAGGTTTTCGTGACCTTCTTCAATTTGATTGCAGGAGCCTCTGGACCATTAACAGGATGCCTTATGACAGGGACGATCCCCTGAGCGTCTGAATTGTACACCAAAGATAACTTGCTGATGTTTTCGCCATGTAAATCGACAATGAGATCATAATGTAGTGGATCCATCAACTCCAAGTATGAGAAACAGGGGAATGCATCTTCATCCTCGCCTAACGCTGCATCTACGCACGAAGCACCCTTAATCACAAGCTCCTCAGTTGCGGGGCTAATTGGTGTAACAGAGAGTGCCTGCTTATTGTAATCAAAATCCCCCAAGTGAACTTGCAGATTTGAATCAATACTCCTGGCTCTCAAACTTATCTGTTGTCCTGCTGCAAACGACAAAACTGTGGCAAAGCAAAAGTATGAAGCTTTCATGTTATTGATTCAGTTTTGCTATTTAACAGATTCAATTGCGTCAAGAGCTCTGGAAGCAATATCTCTGCTCGACGTCAGCTTCGAATTGTTTCATGGTCAAGCTGCGGAACGCTTGGCGACCAACAAAAGTGCCAGTGAGCGTAATGACGAGAAAGAAAGAGAACTAAAATTCAAGTTATAATTATAGCCAAAAAACCGCCTGAATCGCTATGAGGAGAATTTGGATAGTTTTGCTTTTAAGCTTTCTTCATAGAACGATAGCACTATTGGCCCCAATTGAGGATGTGTATGCAGCAGACAAATTTTCGATTAATTACCTAACCCGTGAGAGCTGGGAGAGAATCATCTCAAATAATGCCACTGCCCTATCTTCAGGAGTAGTTGCACAGCTTGGCGAATTTATGTCGTGTTACGTCCCAGACTCTACATCGGATGCAGAGAGCATGACAGAGCAATATAATGAAACAGAATTAAACGCTATCCTTACAAGTAACTTGGAAAGTGGGATCAACATTATTACCAAGGCCTTCAACGGCTGCACTACCTATCTAAGTGGTTTTTGGAACTACGAGTTTTGTAGCGACAGTGGATTAGCACAGTTCCATGGTAATTCACGTACAACATCCTTATACTACGTTCTAGGGAGGGCAAAACAGCTAATAGAAGATCGAGAATTCCAACTGTTGTACAATGACTTTGGCTACTACATCAGTGAGCTAATGGGACCAGGGGAAATCTGTGACGTTACAGGTAATCCAAGAGTGGTAGAGGTGCAGTACATATGTCGCCCAGCAGCTGGTCCTGCTAGTATCCAATGGGTTAGGGAGGTCAAGACATGTCACTACGAAATACAAGTCGCTATTCCTCAATTATGTGAGCTAGACTTGCTTTCCAAAAGTGAAGATAAGAAGATTTCAAGTTCCATATATTGCGTGAAAAACGAGCAAGAGAAGGCAGGTGTTATTGACATCATCGGATACTATAAACCGACTTTTATTGGTAATGAACTTTATCTGCTAGAGCCTTACGATTCCATAAATAACAGAACCGCCTTGTTGTACACTGGCAAGTTGGCCGCCGTTGGCACACCTTATGAAGAAGAGTACGCAGTAAATGAAAACTTTGGGAACGCTATTAGTCGAATGCTTCTCCAACAGATACTAGTGCTACCTGATGGATTTCCATATAGTGTAAATGATAAGTTTGCATGGATGTCGGAGGTTTTCGATTTTGGGGGCAACTATTTGACCATGGTTCAGTTCAACCTCAGCTCATCACTGGCTGAAATAACGCTTGATAGTTCGCTGCAGTTTACGAGTCCAGGTAATTTCTTATTTTACGAACGTGTTGAAGACAACTTGAGGGGCGACGTTTTAGTCTAAGTACATTACTTAATGGTACGTGGCCGTGCAAGGGAGCTACGACCGGTTGCGATAGCTTTTAATCTCGTCCATGGAAATGTTGTCAGGTACATTACTTATCAAGATATGCTCATAGCGATAACCAAGTAAGATTGTAGCTTCATTGAGTGAACCACACAGCCCCGAGGGACAGATAGAAATGCTTTGGCCTCTGAAAAACTCCTTGAATTGATGAAAGGGCACCGAGAGGATCATTGAAGACAACTTATAATGATTCTGCAGTGCAAGTCGAGTAAGATGAAACCAGACTTTTGCTAGAACACCTAGTTTCCCCTTTAGGAAGTGTTGGATATTGTTTGAGAGCTCTTGTTAAATGAACAGCATGATCAGAGACACTTGAAGGCTTAATTTGAATCATTCATACGATTTTTGAAGTTCTATATAGTGGATACATAGAGTTTTGCTATAAGGGAGTCTTACTTGTATGTGTATAAGACGAGTAATGTGCAGAAAAGGTTGCTCATTGGTCGGGTTTGGACAGGCTTAGACTATTGGTACTTTCAGCGTTACTTGTAGATGGACTGAATATATGCTCCATGCCAACCAGTTCAGTTTTATAGGGTGCTTTGAGAGCAGAGAACCCTTGCTCAAAATCAGAATAGGCTTCTTGACTCTCACCAGGTATTTGTGTTTTATCCTTTGCAGTTTCTTCGTCCTCCTCTGGTAAAATAAAAGCATCTGAAAATGGTTTTTTCTTGTAGGCGGTACTTATTTTACCAGTTGGGGGCAGACGGGGCCTTGATCCCGTTTTAGTTTTAAACGTCATTTCATCGTCCTCTAGCAGTAACTCCGAGTTCATCTTCTCAGCATCATCTGAAGACATTTGTTCAATAGCCGAGTTGCTTTTTGCGACCTTCTGGCGATAGCTCTTAGAACGTTCCCAAGATTTTTCTAGTAAAGGAATGATGATAGCCCAACGAGCTTGGCTGATTTCTTGCTTGGCTATCTTAGGATATGATACACTGTTGAATTCCTCTGGCTGAACCTTCTTAACTTGTATCTTCGTCTCTGTATCATTTGATTGTAACTGGAAAGTGAGCAGCTGTATTGGTACTGATGAACTTAATACTCCAAACTCTTTTTCCAAACCAAGTTCTTTGAATCCAAAGAAATCTTCCCCTGTTATTTCGGTAGCAAAGTCTCCAGTCAAAAAGCTTTGACTTTCATCATCAAAATTACGCTCAGAAAGCTCCTGTAGTGTTGGCCTCAGTAGGTCTTTCAAAAAACCCTCCAGCTTCGATTTAATGTCCAATAATTTCTTAGTTTTCTTTGCAAACTCAGATTCGTAATACGCATACAGATCATCAGGCCTGCTGATCCCGTTCTCGAGGAGAGTCATTTGCAAAATCTCCTTTGGCCTTGCACGACTTAGAGAGTTACTTTCGTGATGCATCTTAAGGCTCCTAACTAGATTCGATAGGTAGTCTCCGGCTATTTCCGTCAGGATGTTAATAGCTGAAGGTTGCGTGGTCTCGAAGCCATTTGACATAGAGATCTTTGACATGGTCTTGTGCATTATTTGCCATATTAACTGCTTATTATTTTTGTAATCATGTGTTGGAAGCTGTGAGACCGGATCAATATCCAGAGAATCATTAATTGCTTCAAATTTGTATTGATGAGAGTTAATCAGCTGATTAGGGTTTGAAGTGCCCTTGGAGCTTTGATTTGAGGTTGGATTTTGAAGCAGCCGAATTACTGAAATCTTATGACAGATATGTCGGATCTGTTGAATCAAATCTATATTCTTATTAATTTTAGGGGTCATACCTTCTTCGCAGTTAGCAAGAAACACACTTCGAGCCTTCTTGCCTTGATCAAGAAGCCTTTTCACCCAAGAATCCTCTTCTTTGTCAAGCAGTCTGGCATCTACTCCTCTGTAATTCGTACTGGGGAGACAATTAATGCTGTCGTACTCTTGTAGGAACATTGTGTTGTCTATTTCGATGTCATTTGATTCTTTCTCGAAAGGATCATTATTATCCGAGTTATGATCAGCATCAAATGATGTCTGATCATCCTCTTCCTGCTTAACAGCTGTTCGAAACCCATTTTTCATTATCGACTGTTTTTCTAGTTTCTTTCTTTGTATTTCAACTTCTTTTTGTTCTGTATACTCGGCATACAGCTGTTCGAATGTTTTTAACTTCTGAGGATCTTTGAGAAATGCTTTCGATTCGCCATTGAGTTTATCCTGTTCAAAATATTGGGACCTCCTAACACAGATCTCCGCTCGCACCTTAGCTGTGAGAGATTTCCAGACGGAGATTTCAACATCGTCTCTATCATCATCCTTCTCAACTAAGTACGATTGTGAGTCCGCCATCTCTTCATCCTCCTCTTCATCATCTTCTAGATTAGTCTGAGCCACCTGATTGCCTTCATGTCTATCGGTTTCTGTCTCTACTGGGCAGAAAGTTCCTTCCTCAGTTTTTTGGCCCTTTTTCTCCATCACGGCCTTCGAGCCATCAAATAACTTATGATTATCGGGTTCATTCTTGAGTTCATCCTTGGGGTCACTCTTGGGGTCATTCTTGGGGTCCTCCTTGGGGTCCTCCTTGGGGTCATCCTTGAGGTCATCCTTTGGGTCATCCTTTGGGTCAACCTTTGGGTCAACCTTTGGGTCATCCTTTGGGTCATCCTTTGGGTTATCCTTGAGGTCATTCTTGAGGTCATTCTTGGCATCCTCTTTGGATGGCATATCACCTTCCTTCACGCCATCGCCCTCGAGCTTTCCAACATTGTCGACCAAATCTTCCCGGCTGATCTGTCCAGAATCATCATTATACTCATCGGATTTATGTGCTTTCGCAGGTTTATGGGCTCCCATGTTAAGGCCCTTTCTTCCGGAGCCCGCTACTTCCTCTTCGTCATCTTCGTCGTACTCCCTTTCCTTGTCCATTTCCTCGAGTTCCTTCACAACATCTGTGCGATTTCTAATCACGATGTCTGGAATCAATGGCAGCAGCTGCAACGATTTCTTCTGCATAGCTATTGCATGTCCCCTTAGAAAGTGAGATGGGTCCGAATTGTAAGTTAGGCAGTTCCGCCAAATTAGCATTATATCATCCACAAAGGCTTGCTTAGATTTATATTGGAAGGTTTTTAACTTTTTTAAAACAGTATTCAAATCCATCGACTTTTTTATAATCTGATGATAGTTAGGGGCCTCTCTTTTACTCACTTTATTCAAAAAAGGGCTAGAATGTTCCGTATAGTTCCTCAGCTCTAACACCACTTTTTCACAGGCCTCATAGAGCTCTTCTTGTCCTATTCTTTCATCAGATGCCCATTTCGATCTATTTTTCCGCACATCCATGATAAGATGCTTCAATTCATAATCTGAAATTTTAAGTCTCGTTTTATTCTCTTGAATCGACGCTAGCAAGTGCTTAAGTGATAGATTCGCAGCACCTAGATTTACAGGGAGATTCATAGTTTCGTGCTTTGGACGTTTACCGTCTTTCTCGACATTAAAATCTTCTTCCTGATCGGTAACGCTAGAATTCTTTTCACTATCATGTAAAGCATGGCCACTATCCTCATTATTCGTTTTATCAAGTGTACCATCCAATTCACTATGCCTTCTCTTCTTTCCGGTGACGTCTATCAGCTTATCATTTTCCTCTAGTCTCAACCGTTTCAGCATGTTCTCTTTGTCATGCTCAAAATTATGATATATTCTGTTACAGTTCTTCAAAATCTGCTCGTTGTTATCATTTCGCAGTTTTGACAAAATATCTTTGGAAACTTTAAGAGTTACAATCATGACATTATCATCTCCTTTCTTTACTTCTGGATTAGAAGATATTTCTGCCACTTTGTTATCAGACTTCAACGAAAGTGATGTTTCTTTTCCGTCTTCATCGTAGTCATCCTCATCATAGTCATCTTCATCGTAATCGTCCTCTTTATCTTTGTTGTTTGTCAGTTGCTTCTTCTCCAGGGTCGTTGGTGTATCATTTTCAACTTCCTCCTCCAGTAAGATATAACCAAAAGAGTCATCAGTACTACCGTCAAAAATTTCAGATTCATCCTTATACATGTAATCAATCGCGCATTGCCAGATGACATAACGGATTTTCAGCGAAAGGTTTCCGATAAAGTCTGAACCGATAATCTGTTGTTTGAAATCCTCAAGGTCTAATTCAGAAAGTTCTTCTTCTTCGTCTTCGTCATTGCCACCATCATTACGGTCATTATTAGCATCATTGTTGGCATCGATACTTGCCTCACTATGATTAGCTTCATTCATGCTGCCATTCATGTTCGAGTCCTCGACAGCAACGACACTTTCAATTTCATTCCTACCAATCTCGCTGGTTTCAAGACTGTTGCCTTTAGTTGCTACCACTTTGACCACATCCAAAGTAACATTACCATTCATAAGCTCTTGCCAAACTTGCAACCTTGTAGACTGGTCTGTGATGGAAAGTAGGCTCTCCAGGACAATCAGTTGTTGCGCAGTTAAGTATGGGGCGAAGAAGTCTAGCCTAAACAACTTTTCTGTCAAGTTTAGCAATGGCCGAACGCTGGTTCTTTGATAATTAATAATTGGAAGGTCTCCCTTCATCATCAGCAATTTGTTGGCCAATATTTAAGGACTTAGCGAGGCTTCCAGGATCCGGTCTCTATATAACACTGTATGACTGAATTCGAGATGGAGCCTTTCCGTTCTTCGCCTTCCTTTTATTTTAGACGCTTGTTCTTTCAATGATGTGGGACATTTTTTGACAGTAAATTCGATCATTGGAAACACCAAGTGAAATGTCAATCAATCAAAAAAACACAAGAACGCTAATGAAAATAAGAGTATACAAAGAATAAGCTGTATTAGAGCATCAATTTACTCGACGTCATGCAGGTTGGAGTTACACAGTCTAAAATATCCGTGATTAAGCAGTCGCAAGATTAAATAACAAAGTAAGATGTTTTAACCCAACTTTTTACCAAACAGCAATTTGCAGACGTATTTCGTCCAATGTCATTAGGTCAGTGACCATAGTGACCACAGGCGATACGGCATCACTGAATTTCGTGTGGTGCCCGTTCCGAGTGGCAATTTTTTCCAAGCCGCAACCTGCCTTGACCTGAAGGGCTTTTGTGTATTATCAGCTTTGGTTTACGCTCAAGCTTGCTAGCTATTCAGCAGTATGCAGGGGTCTACGTCATGCTTAAAACGTCGTCGAAATAATAGCTGTGTAAGATACAAAGGATAAACAAAAGCCTCAAGTCTGTTCATGGTGAATGTGCTGTAATTTCGAGCAGCTATGAGAATTGAGGTCCTAAAAAAAGCCATCAACTCTGTGGAAAAGTATATAAGCCAAGTGAAATCCTGAGAGGTAATCCAGGTAAGGGAAGGGGGTTATTATACCCGGCAAATGCCCAAAGATATTGCAGTTTTATACTTCATTATTGAATTAATTAGTGTCATATCACTTTAGAGGAAAGGTGGAGATGTCGTACGCCACCAGGCCTCGAGATAACAAGTGTTGCCATCAATAATAATGAGACTACGTCTAATGATAATTATACGATCGGTGCTTTCTGACCTTTATGAAAGGCGCCACCTCTACAGTTTCTTGAACTCCAATACCTTATTTCAGAATATGATCAAAAAGACCAGTTTCCAGTCTGATAAGAAGTTACTAAAACATAAGCCTCCAAAAGGAGCAGCAGTCAGGGCATGAGTCGAAACCGCCCATCACCTAAAGTGCTTGGTTCATGACTAATAATGCCGAGTGAGGTCAGAATATTCAAAACGAATATCAACCAAAAAGATGCTCGCGTGGCGTAATGGCAACGCGTCTGACTTCTAATCAGAAGATTGTGGGTTCGACCCCCACCGTGAGTGTTTATTTCGATTTCCGCGATAGTTTAATGGTTAGAATGGGCGCTTGTCGCGTGCCAGATCGGGGTTCAATTCCCCGTCGCGGAGAATTTTTTAATTTTTTACCACGCTAAAGCTTCTGGAGTAAGTCTACTTATCCACAATATAACTAACCAAGGCTTGTATTACCAGAGTGAATGAAAGTATGTTAATATTTATAAGGTATATATATAAATATATCACTCATCTGTAGCAGTTCTTACCGTTAAACTCGAACAAGCAAAGCAGTACTTTGGTTCAGTTATGCAATGTTTATACTGCATATTTCTTCGTCCATTCTCGAGCTGTTGCCTCATACTTAGCTCTGTCAGTTTTGTAAATATGTGCAATTTCTGGAACCAGTGGATCATCAGGGTTGGCATCTGTTAGTAGCGAACAAATGGATAGTAAAACCTTCGAGATAGTTAATGCTGGAGACCATTGATCTTTTAGAATATCCAAACAGATGTTACCATTTGCATTGATATTTGGATGATATATCTTTGTAGTGAAAGCAATCTTTGGTGGCTTAAATGGATAATCGGTTGGGAAATGGATCGATAGGAAGAACACACCGCCTGCATATGGAGAATCAGGTGGGCCCATGATGCTGGCTTGCCAATGATATATATCGTCACCAACTGGACCAGCGGAGCATGAAGTTGGAGGATCTCTATTGTATTAATCACATTGTTAGTAAGTTAGAGAGAAGGGAAACAAAGTGAAATATCACGAAGTAGTACACGCGCGGACATACCTTCCCAAGTCGTTAAGTTCCTTGGTGATACGTTTCAAAGACATGATTGACTATATTCTAATTTAGATAACAAAAGTGCTTGGACCTGTTAATCAAAAGTAAAGATACAAGATAAGAAATACTACTAGCGTAAATTAAACCAAAAGTGTAAAAAGTTACAATTTCGAGAAGTATGTGTTCTTTGTTTTAGTTTTTGAAGTGGCAAATAAAATCAGTCAAGCGATTCTCGCCGTCGCCCTCGCCGTCGCCCTTACCCGCGCTCTGGCTGTCTCTCTTTGCCGGATGACACAGGAAGCAGTTTTCCTCCCTTCTGTATGTTTCGAAAGAATTCTCTCGTATGACGGTATATGCATCACCTTTCCTGTATCTTTTTTATTTCCCGCATGTAGTATTAATCCGGCTGCTTGTGCCCCGATGACTGGGTGGAAGAAATTGCGGCATCAAATAAGTTACCCGGGTTATCTTGCGGGAGCAGCCTCTGACGATTTACCCTCATGCATCTAGTACCAGCAGATGACGACCACCTAAACCAATCAACCGTTTACTACCAGCTTCCTACCTCCTCTCTCTACCATCCCAGCCGTATAACTATGAAATTCATTCTGGATTGTAAATACTAAAACAGAATCGGTTTTGCGCGCCAAGTATGGGTATGAGATATCTGGTGATTGCTTTGTAGAGTATTTGGCAGTGGGAGAAAAACGCTTTCATTAGCCGCTGAACTAGGCGTCAGATTGCTAGTGAGGGTAACTGAAAATTTCGGGAAATAATATTATGTTACCCGGTCTCAAAAAATTTTACTCACACACCAGATCGATGAGGTTGAACGTGCGATGGAATGAGATGAGATGAGATGAGATAGTATTTACATGGCTGTTTTTCGAATAGATATAGCTTTCATCATTGAGGATAACTTGCTGAATTAGTCATGGGTAATGATTCTCTGCTGTCCGCTATAAAGGATAAAGTCTCCTCAAAATTGCAAAAGAGGAACAAGAAGGACTCAAAGAAAGAAAAGAAGCAGCAAAAGACTGACAGTGTATCTAATGATAGAGATGAAAAAGCGCCCAAGGACGAAGAAAGGGAGGTGTTACGCCGTGAAGCACTTGCCTTAGGTGCTACGGAGAAAGACGTTGAACTTGTCCAAGAGTTAGGTGACGTAGACGAAGCTAGTGAGCAAGAATTCGATGACGTTGAAGATGCTAATGATAACAAGTTCAAGGACGAGCTTAACGGCTTTTTGAAAAACTTGGGATTCAACAAAGACGTTGCTATAACTGCTGATGATGTGGAAGCTGAGGAAAAAGCCGAGGAAGAAGCTGAGGAAGAAGCTGAGGAACCCGTTATAAATGAGGGAGTCGAAGCTATGCAAGAGGCAGTACAAGAGAAAGAGGAAGAAGAAGAAGATGAGTCTTCTCTTAGTTCAGGTTCAATTGCGGACTCAGAAGTCGAATCAGAAGCGGAGACCGAAAAGGAGGTCGAGAAGCCACAAGAAAAGAAAGGTAGTGGATTCATAGCACAAAATGACATGGTAAACTCTGATAAACTCACGATACCATATGATAACGTGTGGTACAACATTTCATTAGATCCTCAGATTGAACAAAATTTGAAGGAGACAAAGGTTGAATTAACCAAGGATCAAGTTGACAAACTTTATGAGAGAGGTAAACAGAGTCTTATGGACGATAATCAAAAGTACTACGATGAGCTGACAAAGAACTCATCTCAAAGGAAGTTCATGACCCAGGTTTTATCCAATGGTACGTTAAATGATAAAATATCCGCGCTAACCCTTCTGATTCAGGAATCTCCAATCCATAATCTGAAATCTTTCGAGACTCTAGTTTCTTACTGTAATAAGAAGTCTAGAAACTCTATTCTTCAGAGCTTAAATGCCCTTAAGGATTTATTTCTGAACGGTCTGTTGCCTGATAGAAAATTGAGATACTTTAAGAACCAGCCTGGATTGTCTTTGATGCTGAATAAAAGAACCTTAGCAATTTTCTATTTTGAAGATTTCTTGAAAAGGACATTTTTTCAACTTCTCGAGGTCTTTGAAAAGTTATCTCATGATCCAATTATTCATGTTAGATTGCAATGTTTGAATCATATCTTCGATCTCCTGACGAGTAAACCTGAACAAGAATTCAACTTGTTACGCTTAGGTGTAAACAAATTAGGTGATATCGATTCCAAAGTCTCTTCAAAAGCATCATATCTTTTATTGAAGATAGAACAGGCACATCCGAACATGAAAGGTGTCATCATCGATGCGATTGTTGATACCTGTTTAAGGCCCAACGCAGATTACCATACAACCTATTATTCCGTCATTACTCTGAACCAAACCATTTTAAGAAGGAGTGAAGACGAAATAGCAAATAAGTTGATCAAGACGTACTTTACCTTGTTCGAGAAATTTTTAATCGAGTCCGATAGTCAACATGACAATGATGCTGTTAAGGATTCGAAGAAAAGCTATGTGGATAAAAGAAAGAAGAACTTTAAAAGAGGTAAGAGAGGGGGGAAATCGATCAAGAATGAAAAGACTGAAGCTGATGTAATCGGTGAAAAGAACTCAAAACTATTTAGCGCACTACTTACCGGTGTTAATCGTGCGTTCCCATTTGCTCAGGTGCCAGCTGCCATTTATGAAAGTCATATGGAAACTTTATTCAGGATTACCCACTCTTCTAACTTCAACACTTCTGTTCAAGCTTTAGTACTAATCAATCAGGTTGTCGTGAAGGCAAATTTAAACAACGACAGATATTATAAAACGCTTTATGAAAGTTTGTTAGACTCTCGATTGGTGACGTCATCGAAGCAAGGTATTTATCTGAACCTTCTGTACAAGTCCTTGAAACAGGACACGGATAATGTCGAGCGTGTCGAGGCTTTCGTTAAAAGGATTCTTCAAGTTTGTTCGCATTGGTTGAATGTTGGAACTGTTTCGGGTTTCCTATTTCTGCTGCTTCAACTCGCTCAAGTCGTGCCACAGATTAGAAACCTATTGATTAACACACCGGTCGATTATGAGTATCAGTCAGAAGATGATGAGAATGAAGAATCGAAGCCGAAGAAAAGAGAATACGATAGTCGTAAGCGTGATCCTAAATACGCAAACGCGGACCAGTCTTCATTGTGGGAAATAATCCATTTTTCGAACCATTACCATCCAACCGTCCAGATGTATGTTCAAGCCTTTTTGGAGAACAAGAAGGATGAGGTGGTTAAACCAGATCTCGGACTTTATACTTTGGCTCATTTCCTGGACAGATTTGTCTACAGAAACGCCAAGCAAAAGCCAACCATTCGAGGCTCCTCGATTATGCAACCTTTGTTTGGTGGTTCAGAAATTGACCAGGGTTTATTGGTCAGATCATCCGATTACGTTGGAAAACAAATCCCCGCTAACACTGAAAATTGGTTAAATAAGAAGGTCAAAGATATTAAGCCTGACGAGATGTTCTTCTATCAGTACTTCTCGACCAAGCAAAATGCAATGAAGCCACACAAAAACGAGCGTGAGAAGACGGAAGGCGATAGTGAAGATGACCTTGACGAAGATGAAGTCTGGAGTGCTTTGGTGAAATCAAGACCGGATGTAGAGAACGACAGTGAAGACGATGATGTTGGATTTGGTGATGAGGACTTTGGCTCGATGAGTGACAGTGACAGCGATAACGAAATGGCACAAGAACAAGAGGAGGACGAAGAGGACGAGCAGAGAAGTGCACCAGAAGAAAGCGATGAAGAACTTGAGGCCTTCCTAGATGAGGAATTAAATGAAGCGAAGGACCAAGATAACGAAAGCAACAGTGAGGACGATGTCTTTTACAGCTTCTTGGATGATGAGGCGAAGGAGGAGGAGCAAGATGATGATGCTATTGAAGAGGATGACGGAAGCGAAGAAGAAGAAAAATCTTCTAAACGTTTACGCGACGGTGACAACAAAGAGTCCAAGAAGAGTAAGAAGAGCAAGAAGCGTAAGATTAAAGACCTACCATTGTTCGCGTCTGCCGACGATTACGCCAAATATCTGGACTCCGAAGAAGATAACGATTACTGAGTCACACGTAGTCTTTAATCGGAAGTGGTGACTGAATCGGGCCCATTTGTACTTTATTACATAGGAATTTGATAACCATCGACATCTCAAAAAGCTATTTTAGTAGTAAAGCTAATGCTGTTATTATTTCTTGTTCCTGCTACAATTTCTTGTCAAGGACAGCTAGCCAGACAGCTAGGCACGTAGTTTACCTCTCTGTGACATCCCAAAGTAGCAATAATAATGTTGGTGAAAACGATAGCTTAGGGTGGCCAAACCTTACAACGGGCAGGAAGTGTTTTATCTTGAAACTCTTCCTCCTTTATTTACTGTTGCACGAATAACCCGCACAGGCCTTTCATGACATCATTAAATGATTGTAGAAAGTATGTGAAAGGTAACAATGTCCGAGATAGGCAAGTGTTCGAGCAGGTTAAGTTGCCGTAGGCCTTTTATTGCAACAACGCGTTAGTCCAGTATCCACAAACACGTAACGGCATCTTTCTCAAAGTGGAATCAAGCTTATTTTTTACCGTGTTGCAAAGCCGCGTTGAACACCTACGAAATTTCCCATTTGGGCGTTGTTCCGCTATGTAACAGGTGCTCATCAGGGTAAAGCTACTAATACCTATATTAATATTGTTCCTCTGCATGTATTTGCCGACGGCATGAAACGCCTACCGAGCCAACCGAGCTGCATGGGGGCTAACCCATAAGTTAATTGTTGCCAATGGTCAGAAACTCTCGTGCGACGTTTAACTTTAAAGTTAGACGAATCCCCCCTGGCGTTGTTGCTTGCTGTTCCTTCGGCGCAAGTTTTTCCTTAGTTCTCGAATCGAGTGGGACGGAAAAATTTTTGCTACCGCGCCGGTTTGATGTATTTCTTTACGAGCTGAGAGTGCTGTACTTCTTTCATCAAAGTGGCAAAGCAGGGGCAGGGGCATATTGTGCAAAATAGACAGCTTTCCTTTTTCAGATTCGTGAGTAGAAGAGCACGTTGCAATGTTTCATTTACTTCGGTAGTTGACAGGTAATCGAATAGGCGACTCCTTCTCGTAGCACGAATCTAGCTCGAAAGATTCAAAAGAAATGCGGTAGATAGTTCAATAACCAATTATATATGTGAGTAGATTATGCGCATCTGCGTACATACGTACGTACATACCAGTGAACCTGCTTGACTTGGCGCACTGGAGAATCCCTCTGTAATTCCGTTGCCCTTTTCGGCTGAGAACGTACGTGATTGTGATTGTGACCGTTTCTATATCTCTTTGCGATAGCCTCTTGAAACATTCTATACATTGCTCTTATACTCCTACTACTCCTTTCCTCATTATTTTTATAGAATACCATTCTTCTTTTCTTTGCTCGAAACGTTTTCGTTCTGAACATACTTCAACTGTTTTCAATAAGCTTACCGGAACGCTCATTGTGTTGGAGAAAGATTAGTATACCGAACAGAATCTGAGATTACGCTCTTTTATTATTCACTTAGGCTGTTCAAATATCTATCCACAGATCTCTGGTCTTATTGTCTACCTCTCCCCTTTTATTTCTACGAGTTGCCGACGATTTTAATCATTGATGACTGTATCCCCAATCACATCTTCTACAACCACTACGACTACCACAGCTCCTTCAACTACACCTTCTAGTAGTGTTGACAGTTCGGAAGGAGCAGATGCGGGGAGCGAAGAGCATACAGGCCAGTCGTCTCCTGTAGGTGAGCCCAAAGCTGGTAATACCTCGGGAGGCAGCTGGAACCCGGCCAATACTCGTGTCTTTGATGTATATATGGACAAAGGTAGCTCCCAGACTTCTCAATTACTTGATATCTTTTCCTGCGATGAGAAGAACAGTGAAAACAAACGAAATGCAAACCACCAACAGGAAATCGAACTATGCAACTCTGGCTCGGGCAAAAAGGCTCATACTTTAACTGATGAATTTTTTGAAAACATTAAGAACAAGAGAATGAAAACTGGAAATAAAGAACCACTTCCGTCCTTAACTTTACCCATCGTGAAAGTCGAACCTCGTATAACTTACGATCAAAGGGTATCCTCGCATTCCTCCAACTGTGGTAGTCATCCTAATAACAGTGGAGCGTTAGTGAATAGTTTCACCAATGAACAGGTATCATTCGGTCAAACTGATAAATGGCCAACGCCAATGGAGACAGCTTTCATAGCAGCTTTGAGGTTGATCATTAAGAATGGAACTTCGAAATTTAAGATACTTGACAAGAACTACGGGAGAAACGAACTGATATCGCTGTTCGTGCAATATCATACCGGTGAAGTACGGACTAAGAAACAAATCTCATCACATATCCAAGTTTGGAAGAAATCAATTTCAAACAAAATCTCTAGTAATTTCGAGATCAACTCCTTAGATAAGGAAATACTACAATTAATCGAAGGAGGGGCACCCCAAACGAATGAATCCGTCAAGATTTTTTATTCATCCTTCGAAGAAATAGTTTCAGCTTTATCGAAGAAAGGAAAATCGAGTCCAAAACAATTGCCTAACAAAGATAATCTACCACATTATCCATATCTTACTCCAACTAACAGTGCGACACATATGACCCCGCCATATTCCTCAACAAACAGCTTCGGTTCGCAACAAAACGAGGACTCCCAACGTTCTACGACGCCTGCAACTCCTCTAGACTACGCAAAATCGATTTATGGAAGCTTAAAGACGTACAAATGTGTACCTGTTAAAGTCCAAGAACAATCATTATTGCAGCATGGGGCACAATCTTTACCCCAGCAGCGAATATGTACAAATTCCTCACAAAAAGAATACCCTAATCCTATTCTGCAATCCGCAAAGGATCTAGAAAAACAACAAAGGCAATTAATCGAAAATTTATCACATACGCAGAATAAACTAAAACTGCCATCGGTTTCTCCGAATCTATTCATGAGGAATGTGCAACATCCTTTGCCACCTCAACAGCCACATATGTACCCGCCACCTTCCCAGGGATTGCCAACAGGACCAATACCGCATTACCCAATGACATATCACCAGTATCAAACCAATGTGGATCACGTACCTGCAGGCATGGTACTTCCCCCTCATGCATACTACCCGCAGCCCCAAATATACGTTCCTATCTCTGCGACTCCTGCCCCGCAAAGCAATTGCAGTAACTTCCAGTTTGCTCGTTTGCCTATGAACGAGCTCCAACATCCTCGCATACAGACGTCATCACCATCATCCTCATCATCACCGCCGGGTGGAGGCCCCATTGTGCAATCTAGGGAAACCCGTCAACTGAATGAGACAAAGCCATAGTGCGAACTTTCATATTGGATATAATTACTGATGGGCAATTAACCTTTGTTTTATAACAACTTACATAATAGTTAGTTTGTGGGTGCCGCCTAGACTTCGAACATCTGGCGGCGCCATGGGAAACGGTTCAAGTCAATAAGAAAAGTGGTTGATTACCACTTATTAAGCACGTATTACATGGTGATAACTGCTCACTATTCATTTTACGATTTTGGGTTGAAAACGCACAAATATGACTGTGAGAATTCGATGTGCTATGGCTCTTTTGCACTCTGATTCATCTCAGGTCTCGAAGAGGATTAAGCTCATGTCAGTCATCCAGGCCGTCACTTCGCGTCGTCCTCAGCTGCTTTCCTAGCGACAAAATTTTTTCATATATTAATACAATTTTCGATGACTACGATAATCTACCCATAAAGCTCGTATCCATATCGCACGTATTGGTATTCGAGGCATAATGTTGTCCAGGCTGACTTTAATTCGGCAATCATTGCGTACTTCCCGATGTTCCTGCTTGCCCTATCATACCTTGTCTGGTACCAGGATTGCGAAATCGATAAGAGATGAGGCTAGACGTGAAGTGCAATCGATCCAAACGAAGCTTCCCAACTTCCAACCAACCTTGAAAATTCTTCAGATTGGTGCAAGGCCCGATTCTTCAACTTACGTTCGTATGAAGCTCAAGGCCTCGACGGAGAGTGGGGTAGTGTGCGATGTTGAAAAGCTACCCGAAAATATTGCCGAAGTCGAGCTTATGAACTTGATTGAACAGATCAATGATGATGATTCGATTCATGGATTATTGATTCAACTACCATTACCAAAACATCTGAATGAAGCCAAGATTACCAACGCCGTTTCTTACAAAAAGGACGTTGATGGATTTCATCGCTACAATGCAGGTGAACTGGCCAAGAGAAATGGAGAACCGTATTTTATCCCTTGTACTCCCAATGGCTGTATTAGACTACTGAAAGAAGCTAACATTGATTTGAATGGGAAACAAGCTGTTGTGCTTGGTAGATCCGATATAGTCGGAACTCCAGTGGCAAACCTGCTGAAAAACCTAAATGCAACAGTTACCATGTGTCACAGCCGGACAAAAAATATTCCAGAAATTTTATCAAGGGCCGATATTGTCGTTGCAGCCTGCGGGATGCCACGTTTCGTCAAAGGTGAATGGCTGAAAGAGGGTTCTGTTATCATTGATGTTGGAATCAATTATATTCCAGATTCTTCAACGAAGTCAGGCAAAAAGCTGGTGGGTGACGTCGATTATGAGTCGGCGAAGGAAAAGGCATCTTATATCACTCCAGTTCCTGGCGGAGTGGGGCCCATGACGGTGGCAATGTTGGTTCAAAATGTTGTACTTGCAGCTAAGAGACAAATTGCAGAGGCTGATAAGATGCCCCAAATTGCTCCATTGCCTCTTCATCTAAAGAGCCCTGTACCATCAGATATTGACATTTCAAGAAGTCAGCAACCAAAACCTATCCAGGAAGTGGCAGAAGAACTTGGGATTCATAATCATGAGTTGGAGCTCTTCGGACATTATAAAGCAAAAATCGATTTATCAATTCTGAACAGATTAAATGAACGTGAAAACGGAAAATATGTGCTAGTTGCCGGTATAACCCCAACGCCCCTGGGTGAAGGTAAATCCACCACTACCCTAGGTTTGGTCCAAGCATTAACAGCTCATTTGAACAAACCATCAATTGCAAATGTTCGTCAACCCTCCATGGGACCTACGTTTGGTGTTAAGGGTGGTGCTGCTGGTGGCGGTTATTCGCAAGTTATTCCAATGGACGAGTTTAACATGCACTTGACAGGTGACATTCACGCTATCGGTGCTGCTAATAATCTACTAGCAGCAGCTATAGATACCAGAATTTTCCACGAGAACACCCAGAAAAAAGATACAACCTTTTATGGAAGATTAGTCCCAAAGAAGAAAGGTAAGCGTACATTTACTCCTAGTATGTTGAGAAGGCTGGAAAAATTGGGTATCAAGAAGACCAACCCAGACGATTTGACTCCAGAAGAGATCAGAAGTTTCGCAAGGCTGAATATTAACCCCGATACAATTACGATCAAGAGGGTTGTTGATGTGAATGATAGAATGTTGAGACAGGTTACCATTGGGCAAGCACCAACGGAAAAAGGTCAATCGAGGAAGACTGGATTTGACATTACCGTTGCATCTGAGTTGATGGCCATTTTAGCCTTATCCAGTGGTTTAAAGGACATGAGACAACGTATTGGCCGCATTGTCGTCGGGGCAAACTATGATAATCAGCCTGTTACTGTCGAAGATATCGGCTGCGCGGGTGCATTAACGGCTTTATTGAAGGACGCCATCAAACCAAATTTGATGCAGTCTCTGGAAGGTACCCCGGTCATGGTTCATGCGGGTCCATTCGCTAATATCTCTATTGGCGCTTCATCGGTCATTGCGGACAAGATTGCATTAAAACTAGTTGGTAAGTCGAAAAATTCTCATGTTAAGAACCAGGACTCCGGATACGTCGTCACTGAAGCCGGATTTGATTTCACAATGGGAGGTGAGAGATTCTTTAACATTAAATGCCGTGCCTCGGGCTTACACCCTGATGCTGTCGTTTTGGTCGCTACCGTAAGAGCTTTGAAGCTGCACGGTGGAGCTCCCGATGTCAAACCAGGCCAGTCACTGCCCGCAGAATACACAGAGGAAAACGTTGATTTGGTTGCCAAAGGGGTTGCTAACCTGTGTAAACAAATAGAAAATGCTAGGACGTTTGGCGTTCCAGTAGTAGTTGCCGTCAACAAATTCGAAACCGATACAGAAGCAGAAATTGAGGTGATAAGGGAGGCAGCTAAAAAGGCCGGTGCCTTTGATGCTGTGGCAACTAACCATTGGGAAAAGGGTGGTGAGGGTGCCATCGACCTCGCCCATGCAGTTGTTAAGGTTACCGAGCAAAGCTCAAATTTTCAATATCTGTATGATGTAGAGGATACGGTCGAAGAAAAATTGACCTCCATCGTACAGAGGCTCTACGGGGGTTCAAAGATTGAAATTCTTCCCGAGGCACAACTTAAGATTGACAATTACAAGAAACAGGGATTCGGTAACCTGCCTATTTGTATCGCAAAGACTCAGTATTCATTGTCCCATGACGCCTCATTAAAAGGTGTACCCACAGGTTTCACTTTTCCGATCAGAGACGTTAGAGCATCCATCGGGGCAGGTTATTTGTATGCCTTAGCTGCAGAAATCCAGACTATTCCGGGATTGTCCACTTACGCGGGCTATATGAACGTTGAAATAGACGATGATGGAAAGATAGAGGGTCTATTCTGAGGAGGTTCCTTATGTACTATAAAAGCCTGTTCTCTAGTGTGCGGCGAATTTCTATATAGTTTGAAGGAGAAAATTTTCAAAGTTATATTCATAGACGTCTTTTAAGAAAGAACTTGACATCACTCGAAACCAGGGAATTCACAAGTCCAGCACGTTTGGAAGTTCTTCATACGATTCGTTATTAAGTTTCTTCAGGATTTTTTGTATATTGATGGTTTTTATCACTCACTCTCGGGTGTTCCGCTTACTATAAATCGGTCCGAGACCCACCGCGATAGACGGTAGACGCAGTTCGTGCTTGATTGAGATATTGACTTTCATATGATAAGAGCTACAAAACAACAACAAAACGAGTTAAGTGATAACAATAGGCGGGCCAGGGTATAATAACAGATGATAACTCACGAATCTGAATGGGTATATTTCCTCGACAGGAACAAAGCTATGGGGAGGACAAAGGGGGAAGGATTTGACGCTTCACGGCGAAATAGAGAGATTGAGCTTCATCTGAGAAAAAGACATATTCTTTTCCCCCCTATAGTTGAGGGCCAGTTCATTCCAAATTCTCCCGAATACATTCCACTATACCATGACGGGGTGATGGAGACCTGAGCATGAGTTTCCTGATGCAAATCCATGGTTTTGTAGTATAAAGATAGCATCTATATATATCTGTACCTAACAGCAAGAAGCTGGAGTGGGCTGGATCCACCAATCAGCTTTGAGGTAGTGAAATTGAACTAGTAGAAAAATGATGTCTTAGAAGATTTGTTATTTGATGAGAAAATATAGTAGAGGCTTATACTACATAAACGTACAGAAGAGGTAGGTGATAATTAGAAAATGCAGTTAAAGATTACTGCGAGGAGGAAATTAATGTTTTAAAATCCTGAAGATTAAGCATCTTCTTTCAACAAGTTTTCTCTCTTTTCAGCAACTCTTTGAGCTCTTCTTTCACGTGCAGCTCTGTTCTTCAATCTTCTAGCATCGGCTTCTTCCTTCAAAGCCTTTTCACGTTGAGCATCAGCCTTAGCTTGGATAATGTGTTCAACCAAAGCTCTCTTGTGCTTGAAAGTGTTACCCTTGGCTTCCTTGTACAAAACGTGGTACAAGTGTTTGTCGATCTTACCAGCATCACGGTACTTGGCCAATAATCTTCTCAAGACACGTAGTCTTCTGATCCAGACGACTTGGGATGGCAAACGAGCCTCCCTGGTACCCTTTCTCTTACCGTAACCGGTGTGACGACCATTTCTCTTGGACAAAGCGTAAGCTCTGGTTCTAGATCTGGAGTGAACAGTGACAGCCTTCTTTACGATGGTACCGTTCTTGACCAATCTTCTGATAGCATTTCTGGAGTTGGCTTGAGCAAGTTCGGTAGTCTCATTTGGATCTAACCAAACCTTTCTCTTACCAACACCGATGACAGAAGCGGCAAGTCTCTTTTGAGTACGTAAGTTAGCCCTGCGAAAAAGATGAAATGGTTGTTAGTTTGACATGTTCGAGATAGATAATACGAATACGGCGACCTGAATTTGAGCAATACTTGGCATGAGTGTCCCAGGAGTTCTCAGTAGTTCCACTTAATTACAACAGGTACATTGGAAGCTAAAAAAAAGTCAATGGCCGGGATCCTCGACACTGCTCTAGTTATTCTCAATACTTCCTTCAAAATCACCTATACTTTGGAATCATTTCACACATACATTTTTGCTTTAGGTCTTTATGATCTAATTAGAGTACAGTCAAATACTATCTAAACAAACGTTTTCTTAAACCGTACCAAACTCTTGTTGAATAATAACTGATTACCACCTTGGAGTTCGTTGGCAGTGGTGCATGCGAGAGCCTGTCTGTGTCTCAACCTACTACGAAGACTTCTTCCGGCCTTGCGATGATGCTAGGCTGAGGCCCGTCGCTTGCGAGCAAAATGCCCACCAGGGGAGGATACTTTGCTTGATGGTGGTAGGAGACCTTTCCACCTAGACAGGAGTTGCGGTTCTCCCTAGGCTAGCAGACTGAAAGGGCGGTCCCAGGCGGCTGCTGTCTCTTCGCGCGGGAAAAGTAGTTTGAAAAGTAGAGTATTTCACGACGCGAGCGGGAAACTGGAAAGGAACGCAAAAAGTAGCCTTCCGCCGAACGCAAAGTGGCAGTATTGAAAAATGTACTGGCTGAATGATAATGTATGGGTTTCAAGATGAATAGTCACACAAAGAGTTTTGAGAAAATTTTATTGATTCGATGAGCAACCAGAACGAATTAACAAGAAAGAAAGTAATATCACAGAAAACACTCATTGAAGTTAGTAGAGTAGGGTAGAACGCAAGATGGCTAAATCACTACGTGCAAAGTCACATCTACATGCTAAATCTATAAAACGTCATAATGTTTTCCAGAAAGTGGTTGATGCCAGAGCTGAGAGACTATCTGAAAAATTGAAACAAGATTTGGTTGATCAGAAGATGGCCGACTTGAAGAATAAGCAGATTGATGGCATGGATGTCGATGTTGCAAAGAAGTTGCCTGAAAACGAAGGAAATACAGTCAGTACAGTCAGTACTTCTGGTTGGAGAGATGCGAGACATCATAACTATAAGAAGGCAAAGAAGATGAAAAAGAGTAAGAAGAAGGGCTCTTTCACGAAATTTTAGGATAGCGTTGAGATAATAAGGTCATTTTGTATAATAGGATTTACTTTTGTATTTTTTATGGAGATAAAAAGAGATAATAATTACAACATAGAGGTGTACGAAGATAACAAAGTTATATCTATGAAGATGCGTTTGAAGAGGATCTAGACAATTTGATGCCCTTTGCCTTTGCTCTTCTTTCTCGTCTTAGCCGACTTTGCATCATGTAATAAGTGGCTCTTCTAATGATTGTCTCTAGAACGGAGTGATCGTATTCAGGATATCTTTCCTTGACGCGTTCATGCAGTTGGTTGATAAGTTTAACTCTATAATCTTTATAAGTGTCGCGAACCCAAGTCTTGTAGCCCAATGGATAATGTAATTCATTCTCGAAGATGTCGAGTATGTACCGCTCTCTTTTCAAAGCTTCTTCAGGAGAATCCAGCTTCAGTACTTGTGCCAACCCTTGTGCACTTAACCTTGAATCCGAAACTTTTTTATTATTGTTATTGCTACTGTTGTTGCTGCTGCTGCTGTTGTTGTTATCATCATCATTATTATTATGAGGTTGATGATGATTATTATTATTAGTGTTATTATTGTTATTATTGTTATTATTATGAGCTTCACAAGAAACTGAAGATGACGAAAATGACGGACCTGCCGAAGAAGATGCTAAATTGTTTGGAAAAGAGGCCGATTTTTTGGGCTGTGAATAACGACCTTGCCTGGGTTGCTTCACGTAGGGTATTGGTGGAGTAACTTGCTTCAACGGATATTCCGAGAGTAGAGAAGATGAAGAAGAAGAGGATACGGAGGGCAGGATAGAAGATGAATCGCTCTCCAAAGTAATTTCTTTTTCCAGATCCAAATGTTTTCTAGTATCGATAGACGAGAGTAGAGAACTTGGAGATAGTTGATCCGATGCAATATCGAGAGAATATGATGAGCTTGAAATTGAACCAGCCGCTGAACTCATCAACGGATTTCTATTCTCTTCCTTGGCAAACGGCGGGAATGCAACTGTTAGTATGGGAGATATGGTTTTGGCCGTATCAGCCGTGGCTGCGGTAGTGGGCGCGGGCGTCGTCGCAGGAACACGCGCGGCCGATAACGAGCTACTCATTGTAGGAGGAGGAAGATTGAGTAAAGATTCTCCATCGTAGTAATCAGAATAGAGAGAATTATCAACCGATTGGAAGAATGTTGTTGGTTGTGGGAATGCTAAAAACTCAGAATCCTTATTAGTCAACTGAGGAGCTTGAAAATCTAAACTTAATTGATTATCCGCTTCGAAAAGATTCTCAAAGGGAGAAGGGTTATCATCATTTGTCAATTGATTCTTGGAACTTTCGAGGAAACCTAAATCATCAGCCATTTGAGAAAACATCTTTGGTCATACACACACGCAAACAGAGTCCTTATCTTGTTCAAACCTTGAAAAGACGTTAGTGTATTTGCACAGTTGATATTTAAATCTTGTGGGCTAATTGAATCTTTGAAATTTGTCTAATTGAAGAGGAGAAAGAGGCAAGAGCCCAATTTTTTTTTTCTTCTTTAGAAAACCCTTAAAAACAGGTTGTTAATTTTTTCCCTTAATCAAGTAAGGTTGATTGAGAAATTTAGGTGATTGATTGTTATACAGAAAGAAAAGAAAACCTTAAGAGTCCTCAAAGAATCCAAAGATAAAATCTTACTCAATGGGAATTATAGCGAGTAAAGATGAAGAACGATACATGATATATATACAACAAAACGGACCAAGTATCATTGATAGTTTTAACTATCGCTCAAGTTCATTTTTTCCTAGATTTCTTTCCACGCGTGCCTTCAAGGAAAAAGACTTTGACTTCCACTACCAGTAACAAGAGTACTGCCCTTCTATCATGATATAGAAAAAAGGAATTCAGTAATCACCCAACTTCCAAAAAGGTGACTGAAAAAATATTGCACACGCTGTGGTAGCGCATGTCGACAGCAGCGGACATCTTTGTTCTCTCTTGTCTCTTAGTATCTGTGACTCGTTCACCAAGGTGGGAGATAGAGACTGACTGTGCTTGAACCTGACAACGGACGTATAGATAGGTAGCTACAGCCTTTCTAGGACGAGCAAATTGGGGACGCGCGCCCAGAAGTGGGCTACTAGCGTGTCTGTGCTCGAGTGTGCGAGATTCCCCGATCAGGCCATTGGGAAGAATGCGCTAAAATTTGCGCGCGTGGTGTGCACTCTTTGAAAAAGAAGAAGCCAATGGGTCCAACCTGTTTTCATTTTCTCTAAATGTTCGATACATTCGCGCGTGCAAATTCGTCAAGAATTACACATCAGTTACCCTACCCAATAAGAAAAAAACCTATTCACATCATCACGTGTTTTCTCGAAAAGCAAAACCATAGCATAGCCGCGCAAGGGATACATACCTACATATAAATAGGTACACACCAGAGAAGGGAACTAAGAGACATCCAAAATCAGACAGCGCCGTCAATCAATATCCCCGACTACTATGTCTTTCATATGTCTACCAATAGTGTGCGGTGTAAAACAATGGGATAGTCAATACGATCCGAGCCCTCAATTGAACTCCATTTACTGTCCCAACTGTCACAACTATAGCGTGGGGCCTGTCAAGCGAAAAGAGTTTGTCACCATATGGTTTATCCCCATATTCCCCATTTATTGGGGCAAGCAGCTCAGATGTCCGATATGTCAATGGCGGCAAGATTTTAAGAACAGGGATCAACTCGATAAAGTGCTGAGAGAGCAGCAAAACATCGCCGTTAACAAATAAGGAAAGCCGAGATCGGCACGGTATGACGTTAAGCTGCGAGTCTAGATCATGTCGCACGGAAAATTCGGCCAATCAAAGTTTACCGTTTTTCTTTCGGTTTTTACATAGTTGCTTGCTTCTTTTCGTCACCAAAGAAAAAATTTTTTTTCCGATCGATACGATTTCGCGCGTATCGTCTGGGGGTAGGGAGGGGGGATTCTCTCCCTGGGATGAAAAATTGTTTTGAACCACAATCATGAAAAATTTATATAATACCTACGATATGATGTACATTTCCCATTCATGTGTATTTTTTCTTCTCTTTGCTCTTGGTAAAAGGTATTCAAGAGTATACTTGTTATTCATCCAGCAACACTAAATAAACAACAATGGCTGAAAAGAAAGAATCCAACTTCGCTATCGATTTCTTGATGGGTGGTGTCAGTGCAGCTGTCGCTAAGACAGCTGCCTCTCCAATTGAAAGAGTTAAATTATTGATTCAAAACCAAGATGAAATGATTAAACAAGGTTCTTTGGACACCAAATATAACGGTATTGCTGACTGTTTCAGAAGAACTGCTCAACAAGAAGGTATTATCTCTTTCTGGAGAGGTAACACTGCTAACGTTATTCGTTATTTCCCAACTCAAGCTTTGAACTTTGCCTTCAAGGACAAGATTAAGGCTTTGTTCGGTTTCAAGAAGGAGGAAGGTTACGGTAAATGGTTTGCCGGTAACTTGGCTTCCGGTGGTGCTGCTGGTGGTCTTTCTCTATTGTTTGTTTACTCTTTGGATTATGCTAGAACCAGATTGGCCGCTGACTCCAAGTCTTCCAAGAAAGGTGGTGAGCGTCAATTCAACGGTTTGGTCGATGTCTACAAGAAGACTTTGGCTTCCGATGGTCTTGCTGGTTTGTACAGAGGTTTCTTGCCATCTGTCGTTGGTATTGTTGTCTACAGAGGTTTGTACTTTGGGTTGTATGACTCTTTGAAACCATTGCTATTGACTGGTACTTTGGAAGGTTCTTTCTTGGCCTCTTTCCTATTGGGTTGGGTTGTCACCACTGGTGCTTCTACCGCTTCTTACCCATTGGATACCGTTAGAAGAAGAATGATGATGACTTCTGGTCAAGCCGTCAAATACGATGGTGCCTTTGACTGTTTCAGAAAGATCGTTGCCGCTGAAGGTGCCGGTTCTCTATTTAAAGGTTGTGGTGCTAACATTCTAAGAGGTGTCGCTGGTGCTGGTGTCATTTCCCTATATGATCAATTGCAAATGATCATGTTTGGTAAGAAATTCAAATAGATGGATTTCTCATAAAGATTATTAAAAATTTGTTTGTTATTATTCATGTGAGATGAATTCATTTTCATCATTTTACAAAAAAAAAAAAACCTTTTTACCTCTTCATTGTTCAAAGTACATAGTAAAGTTGTATATATATTCTCTATATACATATCAAGACTATATCATCCTGTAAAAAAAAAAGGGAGCATTCATTTCCACAATGGCCTCAAGGATCTACTAGTTTCACTTTTAACCATTGTAATACCGCCGTTCCTCGGCGTTTTATCCACAGCAGCGTTAATGTCACCCATCGAATTGGATCTGGAGATCGTACTCGTTGAATATAGTCTCTGAAATACAGATCCGGATCCAACGACTTTCTTTTCGGATCTCTCCTCCAATGTCTTTTGTGTCGCCGCCTCAATGTTCTTGCTCATCGAGTTAATAGTGGGTCGTGAAAAACCTGGTAACTTACTAGGTGGCTCCATAGGTTTCTGCTTAGTCAACAGTGTATTCCTTACACTAGAGGTATTGATATTGCTATTATTGTGGTTTCGTAACCGTAACCTTCGTATACGTCTTGTAATATCGTGCACGGGCGGCGCCGGAGATTCTGTTGGAGGCCTTTTTAATCTCTTACTTATAGGATCCTGGAGCGTATTGACCGAAGATCTTTTCGATGTACTCAAATAATGACGATCTATTGATTCCATTTGTTCGAATTGAGAACTGTGATTCAACTGAAAGAATTTTGAAATACTACCACCTTGGTCATCTTCATGAAGTGCTTTAGCGATCTGGTCTCTTTTTAATTGCTCGAACTTCTCATCAGCCCTTGAATCTAATTCGTTCACCACTAGACCTCCCAGTTTCTTTGAAACCCCGATGGTACTGATGATATCCATTCGTTTCGTTCTTCAGCCTGCTCCGTCCTGTTTGCCATTTGATAGGTTTTTGATTGTATGTAGGTTGTTTTTGTTTACACGATGGACTGCGGGGCGCGTCCATTTTAAGGTAGGTAACGTAACAAAAGATTCTACACATTTTACAAACTACAAACATCTTTATTTCTTTTCTAGGTAGTGGAGACAACCGTTAATGGAGTGTTACTATTCTTCATTGGGAGCTGTCGATTCCGATTTCAGAGATTTCGGGTTAATCTTTGCCTCACGTTTACCGATTTCGACGTTGAGATTCTTAAGCAACATCGACTCCGCTAGTTTGACGTTTTTCATATGGTCACCCTGAATCGTAAAAGTTCTGGTGAGGGATTCGGAGATTGGCGTTGTACTTTCTTCATTTTTCTTTTCAACTATGATCTTTGTCTTGGTAAATTTCCTCAAATTGGCAATCCTATTACCTTGGCGTCCAACGATTGCGCCAACGTATGATTCTGGGATATTCACAACCACTTTGAAATCCTTGGAAAAAGCTCTCGCATTATCGTCATTATTACCATTATCATTAAAACTACTGTCATAGTTGTCGTTATTGTTATTGTTTTTATCGCTGTTACTATTGTTGTCTCTTGCATTGTTATTTTTATCATTAGAGTTTCTAAGCTCCTTCGAACCTGAATTTGAACTTCTTAAATGAGGATAATAACGTCTTTCGGAAGCAAAATTGATATCCATCTCGTTTAACAAGATTTCACTTATCTCCATCAAACTGTTTGTTATCGATCCAGGGAACCCTTGCATTTCCAAAACACGCTCGTCACTATCCGGTAAGAAATCCCTGGACGCAACAATCTTGACCCCATGTCTATCGATCAACGATTTGATCTTGTTACCACCTTTTCCGATGATAGAAGAAAGCTGGGAGTTCGTCACCAACAACCTCAACGAACCGATGTTCTTCAATTGCTCAGCATCCTTAATCTCATCCTTTGAAGGTGGCGGCAAGATATGGTTCAAGAAATGAAACGAGTATTTTTCCGTGTCGAAACCAGAACCATCCGAATCGTTCAACGTGTCCACCACGTCGCCAAGCGCATTCGAAACATTAGCGATACTACCGGCACACGATAAAACCCTATCGGAGCAACCAGGTTGCTTCTCCGATAAACCTATCTTAACATGATTAACCTCTCTTATTCTCTGAATCGTGTTCCCCTTGGTACCAATAACCTTTGCACTCTGTCTCAACGATAACAACACTCTGTGATTAATAGTAGGCAACGTCGTAGTGCTCTGTTGTCCCAATTTTCCCTGTTGTAAACCTCCATCATTTCTTTCAAACGGCGACGAATGAGTCTCCGACATCTTCTCACTTACTGCTGTTCGTGTGTGTATATATGATTAACTACACCTACGTCTGTATGTGTGAAAAAAAAAAAAGTTCCTCCCTTGGATGTAGTAAGTAAGGTGAACCTGGAAAAAAAAAAAAGTGTGAGCAAGTTGACAGGAAACTATCAAACCACAGCTGCTAATTTTTCCCCTTTCCTATGCTCAAGAAGGAAAAAAAGACGAAAGAGAAAGAGAAAGGTGTGTAAGAAAGAGAAAGAGAGAGAAAGAGAGAATGGGAGAGACGACTTAAAGGAACTGTGATCTTCTCAATTCATCGATTAATTTCCAACATTCTTTCCTTAACCTTATACATGAACACCAAACAGGCAGGGCCGGGCAGAGCAGGGCAGAGCAGGGCATTGTAATAGCTGATAATCAATGATACTCAACAGAAAACGTAAACAGCTCAGGTACTCTCATTGTTTCAAGCCAGCCGACAGGAAAAGAGCTTATTAATCACCTTCCCACTAAAAGGGAGAGGTCATTCTGAATGTGGGCAGAGTATGAGGAGCCTACAACGTTGATCTCTTTTCTTTCCCGCGCGCCGCTGCTCAGAAGCAAGCGCACGCAAATTTTGTACGGGGGGATCGCGTTCCGAATTACGAAGGGGTGCGGATATAATAAACCGGGTAACGGATGTTCGTGATATCGTGTGGTACGGTCAATGGGGCTGGGTTTATCGTTTCTCGTATAATGTGATTTCATGACTAACGGAAGTTTGTAAGTTTGTCATCTCGCTCGAGCTGCTGGTATCGACAAGCGGTATTAATAGGATGCTCGTGAAAGAACTGGCTGATGGGTTTCATGTTTGATGATCCTGAGATCACATCTATATCTGATGACGAATCCTTTAGAAGCAACAGAAAGCGGTTTGGGATTACCTACAGTCAAGTGTATTGCCAGGGCTCGTATTCCTACCACTCAAGGTCCTGATATCTTTCTACATTTATATTCGAATGATCGTGATAACAAAGAACATCTGGCCATCGTTTTTGGTGAAGATATAAGGTCGAGGTCACTTTTCCAACGCAGGCGGGGCGAGTCTCAACGCGATCGCATGATTAGAGGCGCTTATGTTGGTAAGTTGTACCCTGGAAGAGACGTGGCGGACGAAGATTGCAGGTTGGGCCTGAAATTGAATTTTGATCAGGAGAGCGGTGAGCTGGTGGCAGAGGCCGAGACTACTTGGGACAGTATGAAGAACGATACTCTGGTTAGGATACATAGTGAATGTTACACGGGTGAAACGGCTTGGAGTGCGCGTTGTGATTGTGGCGAGCAGTTTGACCGTGCTGGTAGGTTGATCGCTTGTGATCATGAACCGGACTCTGGGATTGTTGGCGGTTCTGGCCACGGTGTCATCGTTTACCTGAGGCAGGAAGGCCGTGGGATTGGTCTTGGTGAAAAGTTGAAGGCGTACAATTTGCAGGATTTGGGTGCAGACACGGTGCAGGCTAATCTACTCTTGAAGCACCCGGTAGATGGGAGAGACTTTTCAATAGGCAAAGCCATCTTAATAGACCTTGGGATCCATAACGTACGGTTGTTGACGAACAACCCCGACAAGATCGTTCAGATCGAGCAACCTCCGCTGATCAACTGTGTCGAACGCGTTCCCATGATACCGATCCACTGGAATCATGAGACAAAAGGTATCCATTCAGTTGAGATTGAGGGATATCTTACTACTAAGATTGAAAGGATGGGCCATCTTTTGCAGAAGCCGCTAACTTTACATTCAACAACGACAACGACAACGACAACAACGACAACAAATTTAGTTTAAGGGCAGAGAAGGAGGAAAAAATATTCGTTCAAATGGTGTTTATGTACTCTTTCTATAGTATATATGTATAAAGGAATAATGATTGGTACTACTAGCTAGCTACGCGGGCCGCGCACATCCTCGGATGAGCTCGTTTATTGATCGGTTACACCGCCGAGACTCAACAGATAGTCCTTTGCCTCTCCATGTATAGTAGCAATAACTTCACCCTCCTGTAGAACGTAGCCTTCTGATTTATCCTCGCTCAGAATCGTAGAAATCTTGTCACCATCCTTGCTGTTCAATTTCTTGATGAAATCATTGTACCCGGTCACTGTGGTTAGTTCGACGGGAGCACTCTTCAAGAATGATCCAGTAGAGTGAGTGAAATTTGTGCTTTGCTTGTATAAGGTTGAAGACATGTTTTGCGGTTGATATGATTTGTTATACTTTGCTATATTTTGCGAAACCAGGAAGCGAGTCACATCCACGCTTATATATGTATACGCCTGTGTGATCTATCTAAATCCGAAACGCGCAAGTTGGGATAAGCAAAAAAAGTGATAAAATGATCTGTCATCGTGTTACCCGGTAAAGGGAACTCTTTGAAAAGGGGCGCCCTATAATGATTATTCAATCAACTGGAGCAACTTGCTTTCTTCATAAACTTGTCGTTGGCCAGGTCGGAATGAGAGGTCTGAGACCATTTTTCTTCTAAGTCGGGCCTCAAAGTTTCATCCCATTTCGATGGATCGTATGGATTGGAACTCATCAGGTGCAGTTTTTGTAATGGCGACGTATCTATGTCTGCCTTCGGATCATTCAATTCTGTACGCTGTTGGTCTACGAAGTGGTCAATCACTTCATCGAAGATCCAGCTTCTTGGTGTAAAGAGGGGGTTTACTTTCTTGGAAATCTCGAGGCTTTCTTTGCGGTTAGGTGTTAAGTCTTGATAGATTCGCGACCATTGCGTTACTTTGTCAAAGACCTCCACCAACAGGCGGGTCTCGCCAGAATCCGTATCCAAGAAATTATCCGGATCCGCATAATATTTCTCCAGCTTCGATTTTTGTTCGTCGTTGAAGAAAATGGCTACGTATTCCTTGTTCAGACCATTGATGTCAGCTTTGTCGGCGAAAATAGGACCCTCAAAATTCTGTAAATTGACAAAAAAATTGTTGTAGTCGATTTGAGTCCTTCGTAGAATTTCCAGTAGAGGCTCCATGATGGTAGAGCAGAAATCTTGAACGATAGAGCTTGTTCTTTGGATTTCAGTGTTTTTGATGTCTTTTAAACCAAGTTCTATGCCTAGCCTTTGACTCATCAGTTCCGCATACTTTGTCGTAAATGTGTATTTGTACTCGTTAGCCACTGAGTTTATGATGTTATTGGCTCGTTGGACTATATCATTTTCAACTTCTTTCGGCAAAGGTTTCATGTCGTGCTGTAGCTGTATGACTGTCTTAATATGCTTCTCGCCAGCTCCTATGAGTATTGCGATTGCCTGAGCAAATTGTACCAAATTCCACCAAATGACAGTTGGCTGGTTCTGGAACGAATACCTGCCTTCTACGTCATCATGATTGGGCGAAAAATCGGGTTCAAATCGATCCAGGAAACTGAAGGGGCCATAATCGATTGATATTCCCATGACTGATGTGTTATCGGTGTTCAAAACGCCGTTCATGAATCCATAAGATTGCCAATAGGCAACACATTCAGCATTCTTGTTTACAACGTGTCTAAAGAAAAGGTCATACTTGGTAGCGCCTTGGACATCGTCAGATTGACGATATTCGGCACCTTCATCGGGGAAGTAGTCTTCCTTGAAAACATTGACATCCACCTCCTTGGGGAAGTCCTTACCTTGTTCAAACACTTCATCGATGGTGAAATTAACTAGTTTTAAGAGTCCCTCAAGATTTGGTTTCCACCTGAAGAGATCGAAGTTACCCAACCGAATCCAAGAAGGTGCCACTCGACAAACAACAGCCGTTGGTTCGAATGACATTCCTCTGGTCGCTCTTGTCTTGGGCAGAGATGTAAGCTGCAACGCACGAGTTGAAGGGATACCGATCTGATATAATGCTTCACATATGATGAATTCTCTAATGGACGACCTCAATACGGCCTTACCATCTGCAAACCTAGAGAAAGGTGTAAGACCGCTGCCCTTCAGTTGTAGAGTCTGTAATTTACCCTTGGGATCCCTAAGCTCAAAAAGGTTGACCACTCTACCATCACCAAGTTGACCAGCAAACTGGCCGAATTGAAAACCCGCATACGCCATACTATACGGAAAAATACCTTTCTCGCTGTCATGGTAAACTACTTCACCACTGAGGAGCTTTTCTAATCTCTCGTCCATCTTCAAACCTAAATCCCTATGTCCAAGGGTCGATTTTATGAGAGGCTTATAGAAGGGCCTCTTTTCTGGAGCAGTGAATGCAAAATGACTGCCGATAGAGACAATCCTTGGTGTATGAAATACTTCCTTCCTTACTTTGTTCCCCTCATCGCCTCCATCCTGCTCAAAGATTTCCACAGCTCTTGTTATAGTCGGGACCATTGAATCAGGTGTAAGACTCTTGATGAACCTGGACGTGCCCGATTCCTTCAGCACATTAAAGATATTCATTTTGTCGCTCATACCTTTAGATTCCTTATGAATGCTCTATTTTTCGTGATAGAGTTGTTGTGATACGGTGTCAACCTTAATTATCGATCCAGTTATCCCTTCAAAATGGTTGAAAAACGAAGAACCTCTATCTCAAGGGACTCGCAATGCACGAGCGCTAAGGGGCGGATTTAGGGCATCGATATTTGTCATATGGCGACGCCCAGTTTTCGCAACTTTTGGCAATGATACTACTTATGAGTATTTTTCACTAGTATTATAAAGTCTGCAGTGCAAGGTAAAGTGTTTCGGGTACATTCCCGTGAACCTCCATTGATCTTGACAGTTTCGTCAAAGGCTCGAAGTTACAAGTTTACAAAGAGGGCCCGTAGAGCTTCAAGTTCTAATTCGTGAAGCATGGATTCTGGGATGTGGGTGGTCTTGCGTACGTAACCAACATATACCCAAGTACCACAAGGGATTCACAAGGACGACGGACCACCACTGTCATCATGTTTCTGCAAGGAAAAAGGAGTGAGAATGGCAAGTTCCATTATTAGCACAGCGTCTTGAATATTAATAAGTTGTCCTACGCGGTGTACCTTGCGATGCATGTTAATATAATTGCATATGCAAGAACCTATGATCGTTTCAAACGATAGAAGCTGGGCACGCAAATTATGACGTAACGAGAGATGAATGATTGGAATCGGAAATCAGTTATCCTCTCATATGAAGCCTCTTGCAGTCTTGACAGTTGTAGCATCTAGTGATCAAGTGCTTAACCTGTTTAATTTTCTGATCAATCAACATTCCCAAATCTTTGAACACCAGCTTCATAAAGGTTTCGAAAAGAGTAGCCGGCGTAGACGAGTTGATAAGCATTACTGGGTATCAAGTGCTATACAGGCGATGTCAGGTTTGAGTCATACGCTGGCGGCAGAACCTTCAATTCGAGGGATTCCTGGTAACGGTGGAGATCCAGCAAATGGTGGCGATGGTGGCAACGATGGCACCGCTGACAACGGTCATGGTTTGATTCATGCAGCTTCAGAAACTGTACAAGGTGTTGTACCCGGAGCGTTCGGCGTAGATAAAGCTGACCATGGCTCGCTTAATATCGAAAGTACTAACGGTCCGGGTGATTCATTAGCTATTGGTCTGAACCTTGGTCTGGTCCAAGATGGACTCAGTAAAAACACCAATACCGTAGCTAACGCAGCAACGCATGCTAGCGGAGCTTCAACGACCACAAACTCTAATAATAATACTACGATCCCAACGCCGATAACGATGAGCAACAATAATTCGACATCTGTGGAGAATAGCAATCCCGGGACGAATAAATCTACGGGAATGCCTGGCATACGCTCTTCACTGCATTCTATGGCTTCAAGTAATTCTTCTCCAATTATGAGTAATGAATTGAGTACAAATACCATGAGAATGTTTCAAAGGATGGACGAGATTAGTGCAAGATTAATAGCGATGGAGGAGATGTTTCAAAAGCTGTGTAAGAGTGTTGATCAACAGAATTTGGCCATAGCAGACCTGAAGCTGGAAAACGCACACATGTCGAAAGAACTATCGCATAAGATCGATCTCGTATCGGTGCAGAATGAACAGAGTAGTGATAGAAGTCTTCAAGAATCGTTTGCGGCGGATCTCTTGAATTCGATCACTAACGTGAGTAGTGCATACTTGAGTCGAATGAGATCGCAGACCGGTAATAAGAAACCTCAGTCTGTTTTTTCACCAACAACGACCGCATTGAATGAGATGGCAAACAACCTTCCAAATAATAACAAGCTCAATCACAACGATGAACTTAATGCGGGTCCACATAGTTTTAGAAACTTCGGGACTTTTACCCTCAACCCAAATGGCATAAAGCGAAGGAGAAAAAACGATGTCTCTTCTGATAATCTGACAAACTCAGGATTGAATACTAACGTTACAAGTGGCACTCAATCTTATAAAGATCTCACATCGTTGAATGCCTTTGGTACAATCAATCTACCAAACCTAACATTGGACAGCACCGGCATGACACCTCTGCTGAAAAATGGAGCTAATGGTATGTCCTTTTCTCGATTACAAGATAATAGTAACACAGCGATTCAACAGCAAGATCAATTACCGTTACAGCCACATCACAATCATGATGATC
This sequence comes from Torulaspora quercuum, assembly GCA_946403475.1. NCBI lineage: Eukaryota > Fungi > Ascomycota > Saccharomycetes > Saccharomycetales > Saccharomycetaceae > Torulaspora > Torulaspora quercuum. Next base: position 567,012 of record OX291448.1, read on the forward strand.
ATCCTGACAACTCGCTGAAGGATCCAAATGCCGGAATAGTACCAAGGGGAGGCAACGAGGTTAGCGGAGCGCAGGAAGACGACGATGATGGGTACCAAGAAGACGATGACGATGACAATGATTCTGACGGGAGCGAAGACGAAGACGATGACGATGAAGATGAAGACGAAGATGAGGTTGATGACGACGAAGAGACCAATTCGAATGGGGATGCCAAGCTGAAAAACGGCAATTTCGAAGAGAAACGAGGAAATCTTAAAAATATCAGGAAGCGCCCGACAGAAGATTGGAAAAACTCGAGTTTTCCAAATAGAGACATACCCGACAAAGTCGAAGGGGTAATTTTAAAAAATAGTACCAACGAGATAACGAATCATGGAGCCAAGAACGAAAAGGTAAATTCTCAACAGAAGGACAACGGCAACAATGCTCGTGGCATGAATTATACGCTCTTGAAAGCTCCCAGCAACGTTCGAACAATTTGGGAAGAGTACACCGTAGGCATTGGGGGAAATCCACCTATCAAGAAATTAAATGAAAGGTACGGTAGTAAATGGCGATTGAATCGAAACAGAAAGACCTACGCAAGAAGAAAGAGACTTTACAAATTCATCTTAAACGGCATCAGTGATGGAAAAACTGCTGAAGAAATGATTGACATATTGGAAGAGAGAAGGCTTTACAAAGATGAAAATGGTGAAGTGAAACGCAGAACCATAGGTTGGTTGCAACAGAGTTTGACAGGAATATGAAAACTGTTTATAAAAGATGTTTTTAATAGAAGCATCTTGGTACGGATCGTACTTTGTAATATAGTATAGTATAGCATTGATAGATAATCGCCATTTAGAAATTTTGCAATAGATTTCTTGGCATCGCGAACACCAAAAATCCCTTTTTCCGTCTCCTTCCGAGCATTCTTCGAGGCCGAGATATACGAAGGCGACGGCGACGGCGTACGATCGAAGCATGGAAGCAGAAGCCAGAAGCACGACGGAATGATTCTTTTTCGGGTAAACTGTGGCGAATGAAGTCAAGGAGCTAGATGTGTGCTCTCTTAATAATCTATTTTCGTATCAAATACATACGATAATTGGGCGTACACCCCCTTTTCCAATGCCAAAGAGCACAATTACATACATGGTCGAGAGTTGTATAAATGCAGAGTTGTTGACAAGATTGGCATTCGGATCATTCCAAAAAAAAGGTCTCAACTCTCTGATAAAGTCAAGTTTACGTTAAGATGGGTTTATTCGATAAGGTCAAGCAATTCGCCAGTAATGATGGTGGCAACAATAGTAGAGGTACCAGTAATAATAATGGTGACGTTGTTGACAGCATTGAAAATTATGTCGGCAAGGACAGAGTTGGTCAGTTTGAAAACAAGATTGGCCAAGATAACTTCGATAAGCTAGAAAAATCTGTTCGTGGCAAATTTGGTAAAACGTCGATCAATGATGACAGTGACAACTACAACTCTACTTCTAAGAAAAACAATTCTTATGGTAACAATGATGATTCGTACGGTTCTTCCAACAAGAACAGCTCCTCTTATGGTGACAATGATGATTCGTACGGTTCTTCCAACAAGAACAGCTCCTCTTACGGAAACAACGATGATTCGTATGGCTCTTCCAACAAGAACAGCTCCTCTTATGGTGACAACGATGACACATACGGATCTTCTAACAAGAACAGCAGTTCATATGGTAACAACGATGATTCGTATGGATCTTCTAACAAGAACAGCAGTTCATATGGTAACAACGATGACACATACGGATCTTCTAACAAGAACAGCAGTTCATATGGCAACAATGACGATTCGTATGGTTCTTCCAACAAGAACAGCTCCTCTTATGGTGACAACGATGACACATACGGATCTTCCAACAAGAACAGCTCCTCTTACGGAAACAACGATGATTCATATGGGTCCTCCAACAAGAACAAATCCTCCTACGGAAACAATGACGATACCTACGGATCCTCAAAAAAGAAAAACAGCTCCTCTTATGGTGACAATGACGATTCATACGGGTCCTCTAACAAGAACAGCTCCTCTTACGGAAACAACGATGATTCGTATGGATCCTCCAATAAGAAGAGCTCTTATGGTGACAACGATGACACTTACGGGTCTTCCAATGATACTTACGGATCCTCAAAGAAGAAAAACAGCTCCTCTTATGGTGACAACGATGATTCGTACGGCTCTTCCAACAAGAACAGCAGTTCATATGGCAACAACGATGACACATATGGCTCTTCTAACAACAACAGCTCCTCTTACGGAAACAACGATGATTCCTATGGCTCTTCCAACAAGAACAGCTCCTCGTACGGAAACAACGATGACACATACGGATCTTCAAAGAAGAAAAACAGTTCATATGGTAACAACGATGATTCGTATGGATCTTCTAACAAGAACAGCAGTTCATATGGTAACAACGATGATTCGTATGGATCTTCTAACAAGAACAGCTCTTCCTATGGAAACAACGATGATTCGTATGGATCTTCTAACAAGAACAGCAGTTCATATGGTAACAACGATGATTCGTATGGATCTTCTAACAAGAACAGCAGTTCATATGGTAACAACGATGATTCGTATGGATCTTCTAACAAGAACAGCTCTTCCTATGGAAACAACGATGATTCGTATGGATCTTCTAACAAGAACAGCTCTTCCTATGGAAACAACGATGATTCGTACGGCTCTTCCAACAAGAACAGCAGTTCATATGGCAACAACGATGACACATATGGCTCTTCTAACAAGAACAGCTCGTCTTACGGGAACAATGATGACACATACGGGTCTTCCAACGATACCTACGGATCTTCTAACAGGAATAACAGCTCCTACGGGAATAATGATGATTCTTATGGCTCTAGTGGCAACAACAACGGTGACAGCTCCTATGGTTCGTCTGGCAGAAACGGAAATTCAAACCGTAACGATAACTGGTAAGTAAATTTTTCAAATACATAAAGGGCGTATATTATGGTCTTGCAACTTCGCTTGAAGCTGCTCTTACTTTAATTAAGTTTTTATCGTCGCAGTATCACTCCTTAGCGAGAGCGACAGTTTTTCCAGCAAACGAAAGTAAGATCTTGCAAGAAAGACAATGCTGATCTACGTATCTATGCAAGCTTCTGCATGTTTTTCAATTAGGGTGAAATAAACCCGAGATCAATAAGTGAATCACCCTTTGAAGAATATTTGACTTTTTTTGTTATTAAATATTTAGGCGGACCTATTATATAGTTAGCATATAAGCGATTCCGTCCGAAGAAACCGTCGACCAACCTACCAGAAAATCACATACGATACACATTCGGAACTGCAACCCACGTTTCAATTAATTGTTCACTTATTATGCACATCATTAGATTTGGTGCCATTACTAGCATCCTTGTGCTTCTGACCAGCGCCAATTAAAGAACTATAAGCCTCGTCATGACGTGCTTTAATCTGCGCTTCCTCTTCCTCAGTATGCTGATACTTGGATGACAATTTTTTCAAATGCTCGTTAGCTACATTGGCGTCACCTGTAAGTTTGTCCTTAGCCTGTCTAAAGAAATCTGACATTTTTACAAAAGAAGGTTTATTTAAGCTTGTGCGCAATCAGTCGGCCCTTACACCTTATCAAAAGACTATCAAGACTAACAGGCCAATTCTAAATCGGAGAAAAATGATAACATAAACATCGGTGTCGAGCTCACCAGTTTGCCTTATATATCCAATCGAAATGACGCCTTTCTTACCTCAGAATGCGAAGAGCAAACAAAAAACAGCACAAGACACTCCAAGAGTTGTTCGTCCGCGAAAGGAACCTGTCATCAGGGCAACGATTCATCTTCGCAGACAATAGATGCTTGTTTGTTTACAAAATGAATGAATCAAAGGTGCAACGCAATGGCAACTGCAAAACTAGTGTGCTATTTGTTTACCTTTTATTTTTTGCTCTTTGCTCGAACTGATTTCGAAGCCTCTCTTTCATCCAGATCACAAAGAACATATCTTATGCATGCAAAAGTAACAAATAACCTACAGAAGAACCGAGTTTGCGATAGCAAGTTATCAAGCGTATGTTGAAAGTCAAGTCGAGTTTAGTGCAAACTCCGGATATTACTAGTTCGCTTCGCAGTGGGTGCTTGCGACAAACCCAATGACGTGGATAAGTATTTGCAATAACTTCGGAGTGCGTTTTATCACGCATGCTAACAGCATTAGTCTTCAATCTGGGGGTATGGCAATGGGTTATGGGTTAGTTTCGTGAACTGTGCTGGGAACAAAAGGAAAGATCACAATAAATCGGAATACTCGTCTAGATGAACACGAATTGATGATATTTTTGTTTCCTATGTTTTATAATTAATTAAGGGGATTCTTCTAGGCTTTTCATCATTTAACATAGCTCTCAAAGTAAGGGTACGCGTACAGTACAACCTGTGAGCAAACCGGGGAAAGCAAAGGCTAAAGAGAGCTGGGGTTGACGCTGGGGTTGACGAGTATTTATGTATATAAGTCAAGGCTTTTCACTATCAAGGATGTAATCTTTATCTTTAATCCTACTCAAAGCATACCAATCAAATTAAACAATACGACTTTAATTAAAAATGTCTCATCTATTAAACAAATTCGCAGATAAATTACAAGGTAACGACCACGATAACGATAACGATAAAGATAACCGTAAAGAGGATCGTGGACAAGAAGAAAGGGTCTCTGAGCATCAAAGAGGTATTAGACAAGGTACCCGCCGGAAGCAAGAGTACAACAGCGAATCATTGTACTCTGGCACGAGTAAAGGCTACGAGGGTGTCCCATCAGAGGATACTGGAGCTTATGCTCATTCTGGAAACACAGGCCGTGATAAAGACTCTGGACGTGCTTACACTAGTTACACAGGCATTTCTGGTCGCGATGAACAAGAAGATGCTGACCAGGACACTTTTGCTCCTGGAAAGGGACAGGGACAAGGTCAAAGAGCCAACAGAGGTGTGGGCAAAGACTGGAGTGAAGGTTCCGGTAACGAGGAAATGATGGGTTCCAGCAGGAGGGGAGGCAACTGGTAGTTCACTTTCCACTGAATTTATGAGTAACAATTTTTATGAATCTTACGCACATTTTTCGAACCAATTATTCAAGGTTTAGGTTTAGGTTTAGGTTCCTTGGGTAGCTGCGTTCTAGTTATTCTTTATATTTGAATATATATGTAATAACATTTTACTCGGTTTACTTAACAACAAGTCTTTTTGCATAGGTTGCTTCGAGCTTTGTCGAGGTTAGCTAGATACAATCGGACAGTGCGCTTGATTACTTCCTGGGTCTGAGAATTACTGATTAATTCAAATGCTGTGCGAGAAATATATGTGCTATTCTGATGCGATATTTGCGAGATGTTATGCGCCTTACATAAATTATTCTTTCAGCTTCCCTTTCCAAGTTAATTTCTAAAAATCAACCAAAATGTCGTGTGAGAATGTTCAAGAACGTCTCTAGCGCTCGTAATCAACACAGGCAGGTGAATAGCACTGCTTAACTTGCATAACTGCTACGTACGAAACAGCTATTCGTTCTATTAAATTCGTTCTATGGGGATTTCTCATAGCGATATTGAGAAAGAGTCTATTTTCTCTCTAGAAGTCAGGGCAACCGATCTCGTCGGCTCTGTCGTTTGGACGCCATTAAACGTGAATAAAAGTGAACAGACGGCCTGCTGGTTCTTGGGTGCAGATCGAGGTTTTAAGCAAGATAGGTGATCTAGCTAGAAGAGATTTCGGTCAGTGCAAGACATTGAACAGATATACAAGTGGTATTCTGCTGTCAAAGCCATTCGACGTGCCGAGTAATCATCTAGTATAGTGTCATAAGCACCAATGTTGAGGATTGGTCTAGTAGGGAGGCATGGCCACCTATGCTTATCTAAGCACCATTCACGTACAATTCATTTGACTAATCTAGTAAGGTTCCGGGTTGGTAACGTACTACGAGTTCAGGAGCCAAAGAATCACAAAACAAATGGGTCAATTAGTGATGAAGAAAAGAAGGCTGAGAGCAAACTAAACCAAAATGAGCATTTTCGACAGATAGCGGAGGACTTTAGCTCTCATGACCATATCCATCTACGAGAGTCAGAGACCGAGCAGAACGACTCCCTGATATTGGGCTCTATGCATCATAGGAATGCTCATCCAGCGCAAACACAAAATACTACATCTTCACATTCGCATTCGAACTCCCCATCACAATCTCCCTCTCCTTCGCAATCACAAACACAATCAAAATCACAATCAAAATCCCAGATACAATCAGAACCTCATGAGCATCCGCATTCGCATTCGCATTCGCACTCGCATTCTCACGCGGCTATTAATCCTATGTTGGTAATGAGCAAGGAGCAAGTGAAGAGAAATCCAGGAGTCAGAATCACTTGGATAGGTCTAGCAATTAATGTAGGGCTAGCCGTAGGCAAATTCACCGGTGGTTTTGTGTTCCATTCTCAGGCCTTGATAGCAGATGCTGTTCACGCTGTCAGCGATATGGTTTCAGACTTTTTGACCTTAATATCCGTAGGCTTGGCGTCAAACAAACCAACTTCGGACTATCCCTTTGGTTACGGTAAAGTTGAAACCATAGGCTCTCTGGCAGTCTCTACGATTCTAGCTACAGCAGGATTATCCATAGGTTGGACCTCTTTATGTGCAATTGTTGGACCAGTTGTCCCCCATGCCGTGTTGGAAACATTAGCCAGCTTGATGGGCGAATCGCATTCCCATTCCCACTCAATTACAAAGGAGGTCACTAATGTCAATGCCGCATGGATTGCCGGAGCATCTATAATTGTCAAAGAATGGATATTTCAAGCAACTAAGAAAATTGCTATTCAAACTAACTCGAATGTGCTCATGGCAAATGCGTGGCACCATCGTGTCGACTCTTTGACTTCACTGGTCGCCTTGGTCACGATCACATCAGGTTACCTGTTTAACGTTCAATCGCTAGATGCTGTTGGTGGTCTAATAGTTTCGGGCCTTGTTATTAAAGCGGGGGCAGAGGGTATGTGGAGTTCCGTGAAAGAACTAGCTGACCAATCGCTTCCTAAAGACGATGATCGCTACCTGGAAGTAGAAAATGCGCTTAAGGAGTCTCTTGCTCAACTCGTTTCCAACAACAATGCCGGAAGACCATATTGCATTAGAGAGCTAACGGTTCTTCCGTCAGGACCTAATGTTAGAGCGAATTTGATACTTGAAACCCCTTTGCAAAAATGGGATAACGTTCTTGATATCAAGGAGTTCGAGATTGTTAGCTATCACCTGCGCATGATCTTATACAAGCAAATTCCAGCCTTGAAGAGAATTAACATTGAATTTGTTGAGGAAATCCCAGACGATACTACAGATGAGACTGACGAGCCACCAAATGAGGGTCATTGTCCAAGCGAATCCGAGAAAGGGGATCAATCGGTGGATACTGGTAGCTTAAAGCCTAACTCTCATCGTCTGTCGAATGCCCAGCACGAAGTTAAGGATGATCGCTAAAAGTTTCAAAAGTCAGCTGACTCGTCAACTTAAATAAAGCAAGCATTTAACCATGAACAATTTACGATAAATTTATGAGCAATAGTATTATAAAATAAACTGATATACGTAATGACATTTTGGTTGGTTGGGTTGTATGATTCCCATTAACTAGTATACAAGGGCAATCCTCCAGAAGCACATCACTTATGGCCAACGGCCCAATCGTTCAAACCATGTCTATTTCTGGCAATCTCAAAAGCATAAAACTGTATTCTAACTACAAAACATGTAGTAAATTGACCGTATTCAGCACTCGAGTCTGTTCTCAGCAAAGTACCAAAGTTGTAGTCCTCGATTTTTTTCTCGAATAATGCACAGAATTTCCTCCAATTCTCCTTTGCCTCTTTTGTCTTTAATTCGTCTTCACTGAATTTCTTCAATCTTTCGACGTTTTGGTACTCAGGAAACATCTCCATGAACGTTTCATAGATCTCTTCGTCATACTTCGTTAACCTCAACTTAGAGCCTGGAACTTTGGTTATTAAGCTCCAATACGTTTCAGCTTGTTCGACAGCTACCACAGCAAACTGCTTCTCGATATCTTCCAGATTGTCAGCGGTTTCTGGATCAAAAGTACTCATTGACATGTTTTTTGATGCGCTTATTTGCTGATTTATTCTTCCCTTTTCTTTAACTTCAAATATTGAGGAGGATCTACAGGTTCTTGATAGAGATAAGTGACAGCTACCCACCTTATTATACTGCCAAAGCTAAACTCGATATAATGAGGTAGGCCGATCGATACTCAAAGAACTTACTGGTATTCTCTGGAACATACTAGTTACTGAAAAAAATTATTTCGTACACAGTGATTCTCTGAGTCCTTGAATTTATTAGCATTCACAGTGGAGTTGCTCTGGATATCTAAAACTGTGTATCTATGTCTAGGACTGGCTGAGTTTGGGTGATAGTCTGTGAAGGGTTTAATAAATGAGTTTCATCGAGTCCCAATGCGTATTAAGATTTTTCGGCTTGGGCACCTCTTGGCAGGGAGCTTGATAACCAGAATCCATTCTGGCAAGTATCACTTCTTGACGCCCATGATGTATCGTATAGTGCTGTAAGAAAGACTGCGTAGTGTCTAGTTGATGACAAGTGAGATGCTTGGGGCAGATTAGGACCACTTCCGTAATAAAATCGTCTTCATAGCCTCTTCGATGCTTGGTCGTTTCTATTCAGGCCTACCGGCCATGTTTATACAAGCCTTTTAGCATAGTAGGTGTTGTCCGTGAGTCTGCTTGACCTTTCATCTGTTCGGTTGGGATCAATGTATTCACGTGGTGCATACTGGAGACGATGTTGAACCTCGCTAAAACAATGTCAAGGGTGCAGAATAACAAACTTCACGGAGTCCTTTAATTGAGAGTTGCAGATGCTCAGGTTCGCAACCCAATTGCAACGCTCAGGAAACATGTCGAAGGTAAATGCTGCATGTGTGATCATTGGCGATGAGGTTTTGAATGGAAAAATCATCGATACTAATTCGAGGTTCTTCGCAAAGTATTGCTACAATGTAGGTATAAGACTCGGAGAAATCATTACTATCGGTGACGATGAAAACCAAATAGTAGAGACGCTTAGAAGTTTACGCACAAAGTATCAATTTATTGTGACATCAGGTGGAATTGGCCCCACTCATGACGATATCACTTACGCATCTGTCGCGAAGAGTTTCGATCTACCCACAAAAATCGATCAGGAATGCAAGGAGAGAATGCAGAGGCTTTCCAAGCCGGAATCCAGGCTGGATGCTTCGGCGTTAAAAGACTTTTATCGCATGGCTACGTTTCCACATGGTCCAAATGTTAGGAATTATTATATCTCCGGTGATTTGTGGGTCCCGATTTGCTCAGTGGACAACAAAGTTTATATACTGCCAGGGATTCCACAGTTGTTCACAAGAATGCTTGAAGAGTTTACCCCAACGCTCAGAAAAATCTATGATCTAAAGGAGAATACTCATGAGTATGTGCGATTTTTCATCAAGACGCCTAGGACCGAATCCCAGATGTCCGCTTACTTAAGAAAGTTACAGGAGAAAGCAGCTACAGTTTCTGATGAGATTAAAATTGGTTCCTATCCACATTTTGGTATGGGATTTAACACGGTCAGTATATTAGGTACTAAGGATCACGAGAAGTTTCTAAAAGATATCAATGATCGTGCTATTAAGGATCTTGACGGTGAAAATATCTCCGCAGAACTCGAAGAAAAGTACTCCAATGCGTTTGGAACTCAATGAGTAACTATGCTCGGCATTTTTGGGCAAACTATCCGAGATGGCCAAATGATCATCTAAAAATAATTGGAGAATCCCGGGTCCTTGGATTACAAATTTAAAATCATATTAAACTTTATAAATTAGAGCATCCTAGCTCCTTATTTTACAACACCTTAAATGTCTGTTTCTAATCATCTTCACCCTCATCATCCGTGTCAACTGGTTTTGGTGTACCTTTAGGAGATGAAAGCCATTGAATATAACGCAAACGACGACGTTCTACTTGAGCTTTCTTCTCGTTTCTAGTTAACCTCTTCACTCTCTTTTTCACCTTGATATTAGCTGGGGAATCATCATTGTCAACCGATGGTGAAGCGGCCTTAGCGTTCTTTAAACCAATCGCATCTGCGTTACCACCATCTTCAAACCTTGATTGATCCACATCCTTGATACCCTTCTGTGTCAACTGACCATCTTCAACGATCCATTGTTCAGGACATAAGGCTCCTACGAATTCATTGTTATGCGAAATCATAACCACACCACCACTCCAATCACGAATCGCCACCGCGAGAGCACCTAGGGAATCCCTATCCAAATAGTTAGTAGGCTCGTCCAGCACTAGCAAATGAGGATTATTCCACATGGCACCAGCAATCACAACCTTGACCAGTTGACCACCAGATAATGAGCCCAATGGTGTATGGTTTGCGATCTCTGAGTCAAGCCCAACGTCTTCAAAGTGTTTTGAAATAACAGATGGGGTCAGTTCACGGTAACCTAAACCCTCTCTAGATGCCTCATGATCATCAAACTTTTGTACTAGTTTTTCAAAGCCTTCTGCCACCAAGACATCCTTAGGAACCCATGAGTTGTACTTAGGTTTCCACCACTTCCATTTGACTTCGTACTGGAACGACTTTTTCAGCTTTTGCCTACCAACAATTGCCTCAATGGCTCTTTTACCTCTACCATCACCAATATCAATTTCCTTTTGCATCATCTCTTTTTCATCTTCGGAGATCTTCCTTGATTCTTTCAATAAAACCTCACGGTCATCACCAAATTGATAACGCCATTGCAAATATTGATTAGCAGTTTTCTCTTTGTGTTCATTGACATGCTGCAGGGCGTGTTGGGCAATATAACCGATACGCAAGTTAGGGTGTTTCTGAACCTCACCTTCTTGAGGGACGAGCTCACCCGTAAGAAGTTTAATCAAAGTCGACTTACCGGCACCATTGGGTCCCAAGACTGCAACACGCGACGATAACGATAGAGCACAGGAGGCACCGACCAGTGAAGGTTTCGCAGCGCCGGGATATGTAAAAGTAACGTTACTGACTTTTGCAACAGCTCTTGTGTTCGATTTGACACCGGTTAATATACCAGGAGGGGGGAAACGCATTTGAGCGTTTGTGTCGGATAACGTGTAATAGGCTTTGGCTTCAGGTTTCTGCTCCACGAACTTGGCCAAATTACCCCTGTAATATTTCAACTTTCTGTTCTCGTAGTGGATAATGTCAGTACAAACAGCATCCAAAAATCCGGAATCATGCGACACTATCAACGAAGTAATGTTTGTGTGCTCCAGCAAATAATCCTCCAACCACTTAACGTTACTGACATCCAAATGATTGGTAGGCTCGTCCAACAATAAGATGTCAGCTTTTTGCAGCATGGCTCTGGCGAGTTCTAATTTCATTTTCCAACCACCGGACAATGAGCCGACAGTTTGAGCTCTTCTAGACTCATCAAATCCGACGGATTCCAATGCGTTTGCAATTTCCTGACGAGAAGTTTCACGTAACTGTTCATCTAAAGCAATGAAAGAAACTAAATCCAGATCACCTTCTTCACCTTGTAATTTGTGCTCAACGAAACAGGTACGTAGAGTGTTTTTATCTGGAAATCCCTCTAGTTGACCATTTGCAATTGATCTCATCAAGGTAGATTTACCAGCACCATTTCTACCACAGAGACCGTATCTGTGACCCTTCAAAAGACGTAAAGTAGTCTTGTTCAATAGCATTCTTGAACCATAGGCAAGAGAGAAATCCGTGTTAACTATTTCGATCCCCTCATTTTCATCATGAGCAACCTTTTCTTGATGAAAAATGGCTCTCAAATTATCGATGATTTCCTTCTGGATAAACTCACTGTTCGACTCCCCTAAAACAGATTTCAGATACTCTTCAAGTCTCTTCCAATCATTAACGTTAGCATCGACGGTTAAAAGCTTACTGATATAATCAATCACGGTATCCTGATGCAACAATGATTTCAATTGTTCATCACCTAGTGAGGATAGATGGTTTAAGAAGAATTCTTTTCCTTGAGAAAACGTCAATCTACCAGGAAAGCTGCCCTCAGTTGTGCCTTCCTCGTCCTCTTTCAAGACTTGAAGGGCTTTACCTGCCAGTTCACGAACCTCAGGCAGAGAAGCAGTATCGACCACCTTTTGAATACCAGGAAGTAGAAGTGGAATAAAACTCTCAATTTCAATACGATTGTTGACCAGCCTTGTCAAGTTTTCAACAACTATAACTGTTTGCCTTAATTGTTCCTGAGAAGATGATGATAGGTTTAAAGACCTGTTCAGAATCGGCACCAATAAAGATAGCGCGGGCTCAGTGACTTCAGCGACGAATGTAACACTTGATAGAGCCTTAACAGACTGAGGAACTTTAGTAGGGTTTTGCAGTGTATCCACGATCAATTCATAACGTGGAGAGAGATCAAGGTTATCCAGAATTGAGACAAAATCTAGCAGAGTGGCATGGCCTTGCTTTGCTAGTTCAGGTTTGAAGTCGGTAGCCACATCGGTCAGAACTGGGACAGTATCCTTGAAAGTTAACTCCAGTAGATCATTTGGCGCGTCTTCTCTGATTCTATCCACTACTGATAGCGCTCCTAGCTTTGATTGCCATTTCGCTCCGGATGCCAGATACTTCAAAATGGCTGGTAGGACGACACTGGTCAAAGACTCAACAGGGTAGATATTTATGAGCGAATCAATAGCATGCTGAGCAGCACGCTTAACGGTATTTTCTTTGTCAGCAATGGAATCCAGGGCGTTATCAAAGAATGGTAATAGATATGCTTCTTGAGGATGTTTATCGATAAAAGCCTGAGCCAGCTTTGATATCAATAGCATGGAAGACTCTCTGACTAATGCAGGATTCTTTTGCTTCGAAAATTTTACCAAAGTCTCTGGCAATGACCATTCTGTTATATTCTTGGCAAAATACCCAGTCTTCTCAAATTCATTGACTATAAGGTCGACCACTTTTTTGCAATCGGAAATTTTTTGGCATTGAGGAATTTGGCCCAAAAGAGAAGAAATGGGACTCAGCTTCAATTCCGACATATTATCAATCAAAGAGGTCAACGAAGTTGTTGACGAAGATGGTGTGGGAGTATTACTTTGAACTGGAGTCACGGCAGATTGCTGGTAGCCATATGAGCCCTTATCATTGTAGCTGCTAGGATTGTTATAATAGCTCTGGTTGGCTTGATGACTCTGATTCTGAGAGTTTTGATAACCTGGTGCGTAGTTTGAGTAGCTCTGGGCATTATTAGAAGTCTGCCCGTTAAATGGTTGATTCCAATTACGCTGTTGCTGTTGCTGCTGCTGCTGCTTATTTCCCTTCTTTTGGTTCGGCGTACGTTGTTGTTGATAATTATTGGTGGTCGTATTTTTAAAATAACCGCCAAATGGTGAAGGCACGTAGTTTGGATCCTTTGGCTGTTCCTCCAAAAAATCGCTGAGGTCAGTAAACTTTTTTGGGGGCATGGCTACTAAGTATCTTGGTTACTGCTTCTTTTTCAATACCAATTACATTGCATGGAGAAGTGATGAGGCCCATTTATAAAGAACAAGCTACTTCTTTAGAAAATTTCATAACAAAAAGAAAAGCTCATAGTGGTGCAATGTGCAGACTTGAAAATTTTTCAGCTTCGCAACACCTCTGATAACTGCTAGCTCATCGAGAATTTTCAAACCCATACACCTAAACATCTCCGAAGCAACATCGGCGGCAACAGACCTATCTTATTCAGTGATAACCTAACCCGTAAATCAAATGGTTAATAAGAGTGTCAAATTTGGTTTGATAACCAAAAACCCGCGACGTATCGAATTGTAAATAAAGTCTTGGGGCAGCTTCTGATGAACACATTGTTCACACTCTTAACTGGCATTAATAGCGGGGGGAAGGCCCACGTTGTTGATGGGTATTTAAAGAACGTTAATCTGCTTCTCTTGGACTTCCCCTATTGCCTTTACTTTGGTTATGCTTTCTCACTTGACTCGCGTATGGCGAACAGGATGACAACCCGCAGATCCATTACGCCTTTTTCTTATCAATGGTTGTTTTCTCAGATATTCAGTCAGTTCTCCATTCATTTGCTAATGCCACGAATGCACGTTGTTTTGGTTCGAAACAAGTGGAGAGTATAGTGGTTGTTTACATGCTCGCAAGAGCTCGTAAGAGAAGAACTCTTGTCTGCCGCCCAAATATTGAACGTGTCGAGTGATGTACTCTCAGCAACCTTGTAAGGATAAAGGATTCTGAGGCAGTCGACTCGCAAGCATTTCCAAGTAGTGAATCCAAAGATGTGGTAACCTTGTTCTTATCGATTCAGAGATTACCGCAAATGGGGTTGCTTGCTCGTTTTCGGCCAATTTTGCTGCTTACAAAAATGATGAAGGTTTCTCGTTGAATGTTTGCCCTTATTGGGGCAGACGCGCGAAACGCGAGAAATACGTGACGCGTTTTTTTCCCTCCATAGTGATGATAGTTGAGATACTCTGAGCTCACTGAAAATTCATAACAGCCTTGACTCTTCAATTGTCTTCTTGCGCTAATCTTTTGACCGTAATAACTACTTCAATTCATCGTCTTCAACACCTTCAACTATCTTCGCACCCACAAGATTGCTATATCCCTGTTCCTCTAGAGTTGAGATAGGCGTCTATAGAGATTTGAGAGGTCGAGAAATCCAAACCATACAAACAGCGTGTTCAAGGGTCATGACAGAAGTCTCGAGAATGACTCTGAAGATATTGTATACTTTAGATAATGGCTCTAGCGGTACTTACCTTGCACGTTCGAAGAAGCCTCAGCAAGTGACTATTATAACTATACCCAATCCGAATTCGCCAAGCGACTGTGAGTCGTCAAGCTTTAGAATAGGGGCAGTTGATTTATCCTCAGTATTGCAAGAGATTTATCTGAACTCTCCGGAGCTACTAAATCACAACGTGACGAAAAACGGGCATGATTATAATTTATATTACAGAGACATTTGTGAAGTGGATGAGCCTTTAGTGAGTCTTGGTTTATTTTCTGAGATACGGCATCAAATTCGCAAGCAGCTAGGGGAAGAGGGCTCACAGATTGGGGAAGGCTATGATGAAGAAGCCTTTTTAGTGACTGGGAGAGTTTGTTCCAATTTTGCTGCCCTTTTAAAAAGGTCATACAGTAACTCATGCAGTAACAGTTCAGAGAACAGTGAATTTGCATCATCAGATACTTTAGAAGTCAAACTCAGGTTTATTAGAGTGGTTACTGACAAGAAATCTAGGCGAGCCAGTAATACAGTCTCGACCTTACCAAGAACTCCATTATCTGTGCAAACTCAATCACAACAAATTATCAAGCCAAACTGTGTCGCTCGCTCATCCAAGATAATACGACCCGTGAAAAGCACGATCACTAAACGACAGATGAATCCAACCCCTGCTCCTAAGGCAGAAAGAACGCAATCTTTACCCATATGGAATCCAAAGCCAACGCCACACAACACTGCTTTTCCTGCAAACTCAATTGCTCATAAAATCTATCTGGCAGACAGAAAGACAGATGCCGCTCAACAAGCTAACTCTCAACAACCATTGGCATATCAGATAAACGCCTTACAACAAGACAACACAATACAAAAATTCAAAGTTGATGATGCCGTAAGTAAGAGGTTCGATTTTATGCTAAACAAGAAGAGAAAACCGCAGAGTGAACAACGTCAGCATCACGATAAAGCCCAAATCGTTTCTAAGAAGCCTGCAGCAGCTAAGGCGCAGCGATTTAACACTATGGCAGCGATTCCGGTAGCGCCCATTGAAGCCAAACCGATTACCGCAAGAGTCAATCCGAAGAAAAGGCAGCGATGCGGCTCAGCTGGCGCTGGATCCTCGACTTCCTCAGTGGATGAAAACTCGATTTTCGACCAGCTTATAGCTGGTGAGTCTAAGAAGGAGCAAGGGTTAGGCTCCATAGATGAAAACAAGGAAAACGAACCACCACAAGATGCCTCAAATCAACATTTTGATCTCGATCTCTTGTCCTTTCCAGATATAAACATCAAAAGTGATATGGAATGGTTTGGTGAGTACAATCCTTTCAACTCGCCCTCATTAATCCAGAATATTCTACTTGAACAGGGCTCGAAACCAAACTCTACTACGCCCAGAGATCCAAATACCTGTAACACGATTTCCATGGAAGGTGCAGAGGCGGAGGAGCAACATTCTTCCTTGATAGAAGAGCATGCCAAAGTGTCAAGTGATAACGATAGAACATCTCCTATAGACACACTTTCGATGCCCCTAATGGAATTGAATGATCGCACCACCACTCGTCTAGTTTCCTGTCAAGAGCAACTACGACGAATTCCGCTGCTCGGTCATCAAATGAAGGGAGAAATTTCTGAGAAGGTCGAGCTGAATAAAGGCACTGCTGATGATCAAGCTGGAGAAGATAATGATGAGGACGAAGTCACTTCAATAGTAATGCAACTCTCTTCGTCATCCGAAGATATGCGATTACCAGTGGAGAAGAACGTGCCCTTAAAGAGGGGTGCTTCATCACAAAACTCGTCGCCGCTATTGAATGGTCGTCACTACAGCAATCAAGGGGATTGTGAAGAAGATGAAGACGAAATGCGTGATAAAATCAAAAAGCAAAGAGCCATGCCCTCATCTCCAACTACGATGTTCAACTATCAAGACGATTTGTCAAGCAATGGTGACTCGAGCGATCTTTTCTCCTCCTTCATACGAAGCAGACCAATCGCAAATAACGACGCAGACTCCACTCCTGCTACACAATATGAGAATCAATCGAGTGATCACTTAAAACAGTGATATTTATAGATTCATCGATTTCATATAGCATTGCATTTTTTTAATTCAATTTACGCATTTAATACTTTTAATTAAATGTCATGTGATCAACGCCATTTTACTGAGGCCGACACGTCGCCATTGAAAAATCAAAATATACATCGACCTGCGAATGTTTCGCCAAGAAATAACATGGTATAGCCGGTTGCAAAACGTATCAATCGACTTCAAATGACTGTTCCTGTCTATTGCAGTTTCCTGCGAGATGTTAATTTTAAAACATTAGTGACTTCCCTTATTATAATTGCACTTGTTTCTGTGTACACCATCGTCAAATTACTTTCTCACACGCCGAGGCCGCCATACGCTGAAGAGCTCGAATACTTGACTACTGATAAGCAAGGTAAGGCATTGAAGGCTAAACTGCCGGAAGTTACGGAAAATTTAGATAGGAACATTGATGACATTCTAATTTCTGTTGTTGTACCAAGCTATAATGAAACTGGCAGAATCCTGGTCATGTTGACCGAAGCCATAAACTACTTACGCAGTACGATGCCAGATAGATGGGAAATTATAATTGTGGATGATGGTTCTAAAGATGGTACCACAGACTACTGTCTAAAGCTATCACATGAGCATTTCAAACTCAGCCCGGGACAATTAAGAGTCATAAAATTTGTCAAAAATAGAGGCAAAGGTGGTGCTGTCAGGCAAGGGTTATTGCATGTCCGTGGCAGGTATGCCCTGTTCGCAGATGCTGATGGGGCGAGTGAGTTTAGTGATGTCGCAAATCTATTAAAATCGATAAAGAAGCTGGAGGATGAGAAGGGTCAACCATATAGCGCAGCTGTTGCTATTGGATCGCGTGCTCATATGGTGAATACTGATGCAGTTGTCAAGAGGTCATTCATCAGAAATTTATTGATGTATGGTTTGCATACGTTGGTATTCGTGTTCGGGATTAGGTCTATCAAAGATACGCAATGCGGGTTCAAACTGTTCAATAGACGAGCCATCATTGAAATTTTCCCCTATGTGCATACCGAGGGTTGGATTTTCGACGTAGAAATCTTGATGTTAGCAATCAGAAAATCAATCCCTATAGCAGAAGTCCCAATTTCCTGGCACGAGGTTGGAGGCTCCAAAATGGACCTAGCAAGAGATAGTATAAACATGGCGAAAGACTTGGTTGTCATCAGAATGGCATACATCCTTGGGATTTACAAGGACAATCAATGTTGCTGAACGATATAGTAAGTAGAATACTTTTACAAATTTTATCAAAGAATGCGCATTTTCACAATTCTTTGGTGTCATAGAATATTCAATTCAAGGCTTGCGGCGAAGCCTGTCCTTTCACATACCCTTCTTTTGACCTTCGAATATCTCGTATGATAGAGAAGTTAATTTTCTTCTTATTAGAGTACCGTTGTTCAAAAATGTCCGTATCACCGAGGCATAAACTTTGCTGTCGGTGGCGATATCATCGAAGGCGCTTAGTAGTGCAGGCGTGTTGATTTCCAGTTCAATTTCGTGGGTCAATTCCACAGAATCACTTTTTCTGCTGGTTTGATTTTCCACTTTGGTAACATCTATCCTCGTACAAGAATCGTTATGGATAAAACTGACTCTCTGTTTGCCTCTCTCGCTCATAGGCGTTTGATCTTTATATTTTTCTGGTGGTTCAGTCTCTGAAACAGGTACTTCGAGATTAATGGATATTTTGACGTCGTAAGTATCCTTCGGCGAAAATAAGAGAAGGTGTGCAACTTTTCTTTTCTCTATAAACTGAGCTACCCTCCCCGTATTAATGTCAGTACTCATTCTCAAAAAACGAGGTCTTTGTGTAGCGACACCAACTCTGTATAGCGAATCCCTAGTTTGCGATTCAATGATGCTAAATTTGCCTGAATTTTCGTTCACCTCGCTGATACCACGAAGATATTTCTTGAGCTCTTCGAAGACTGGTTCCTCTATGTTGGGGGTCATGTGGGCATCTAACTCTGTGTATACTGCTTGGGACGATATTGGGGGGCTGATTCGATCTGGTGTTTTCCTATCCAATATCACACCAAATTTCATTTCCATTTCGATCAAAGGTCTCAACTCCGGGGAAATAGAATAGACCGTAGCGTACACCCAATCCTGGACAGATTTTGTCAGGTCATCATCAGGAATAATGTTCAAGAATGAATTATCTATTTTGAAATCCTTCTTATCAATATTTTGTAACGCTTTGATCGTAGGTTTCCATTTCTGAGCCCATATCGGTACATTTTTGTATTTGTTTGGTTTTGAAGTTGCAGCAATTTCATTCAGGATTTGAAGATCCTTCTTAAGATTATTTTTCTTGGATTGTAGAGAAGCCTTTTCCTCAAAGATGGTACTAACTGACGACGCTGAGGGCTTTGCAGCTGGAAACTCGTCTTGTTTTTCGTTCGACGATTCCAGTATGGTCTCGTTATCAATCCTTTCATTGAGTCGTTTCGAATCCCCATTATCAGTTTCTTTGTGCATTTTGGAATCTTTTCCAACCGATCCATTCCTCTTCTGAGGAGAATCTCTATCCTGCTTGTCATAATCGAAAGTCATCTCAGAATTGAAGTTGACTGCTCCATTCCCTGCAACTTCATCGTCGGTGTCTGTTTCGTCATCCACTTGAGGGGTGAGCTGAAGAGATGAATTAGAATCGTCAGACTCCATATTGATGGATTCAGTTATTTGACCGTCATCTTGTTTTTGGTCTTTCGTCACACTTCGCCTCTTCCCGTCATTATCATCGTGGTTTACCAAGTCATCCAATGACAGGGCTCGCTTAGGCTGTGATCTTTGTTGCTCAGCCGTACTCATTCTTGTACGCGATGAAACCTACAATCTTTCGTCTCTCTCGAGTATAATTACTGGCTCATTGATTGCATTAGGCATAGTTAGAATCCGAAATAATGACAAGTTCAGTTGTCTGTGTATGCGATTAATTCAACACATATCATCAAATACGATACAAATGTTACCTTAGTTTCATCTGGAGTCGTTTGTTCATGATGACGCTTTTACTCAAGAAGTAGGCCAATTCGAATAGTCGTTAGTGACTTTGAAATTAGAATGCTCTTGCTGTTCACAATACCAGATAAAGACTCCTGAAGTGGATAGAATTCCGAGTCACGTGACAAGTAGCAACATAATTCGCAGCATTAGTATATTAGTATTAGTATTAATGTTAGTGTTACAGATAACTACGAATTTCGAAGGGTATTAATAATAACAATATATAGAAATAAAAAGACAACCGTCACCAAACCAAATGTGCTACATGTACATGCATATAGATAAACAAAATCCCAAACCAGATAAACTCAATAAAAAGAATTTCCAGAATCTTCAAGCCTGTTACTTGACTAACCCATTGCCCGTGCTAGTTGGAGCAGGGCTGAAGCTTTGAGAAGTATACGGGTTGAACTTGGGTCTTGATAAGCCCGACTTTGGAGATGACGTATGCAGATTGTTTTGCTGTTGCAACAGTTGATACTCTCTGAGTTGTTCGGCCATGAACAAGTCGACTCTTTCACAAGTCAGCTGTTCTTGAGCAGACAAGAGAGATCTGGGACAGTAAAACAGATCGTCCTCGAACGACTTACAGATCTCATTCTTGTATCTAAGAGTATCGAAATCCAAACTGCTGCCACTGCTACTACCAGCCGACATACTGCTGGTATTGTCATACACCAACGGAGAATTGAATGGTGGTGGACTCAAGGGAATCTGTTGCTGTTGCTGTTGCTGTTGCTGTTGCTGCTGTTGTTGTTGTTGTTGTTGTTGCGTGTCCATAGGGAATTGATTGAATTGGTTGATACTGAGGTATTCACTTTGTAATGGTGGGGTATTATACGGCATTTGTACTTACTCTGGCTCAACATAAACTGTAGTCCTTCAACGTATGATTTATTATTCTGGAAGCTATTACCATGGAAATATACACCCTTTGAGTTAAACTTGAATATCTAATGTTCTGTTCGCTCGTTCATGCTCTTTTAATCGTTATCTTTTGACAGAGTAGTGGCTAGTCAGTAAACAAAGGGGTGAACGAACATTTGTGTCTCTTCATACGAAAAAAAATGTTGGAGGCGCATCGAACCTCCGTATACAACGATTTTAGGGTCGTCATTTTTTGTGTCTGCCTCTCTTCTTTGTGTCACAAAACCACAAAAACCATAATAGAGATGATTAATCCAGCGAGGCGCTATCCCGAACCAAAGCCCTTCCTATAATATATTGGTTGACAAATTCCCTTCCAACGTCTAAAGATGTCAACAATCCCATTGATCATTTGTTGCTTAAGCTTTTGGGCTCTGTAGCGAAATATGGGCATTTATGCTAGAACAAAAAGATCTCTCTCAATTTGTAGTTCAACGCAAACGGAGTCCCCGGAAGCGGCTACAAGAACAAAACCCTCTCCCAGTTCATGGAGAAATTCCTTCGCATCCAATCCGCCAGTGGATACAGTTGGACCAGACGAAGATCTTGAAGTGCCTTCCTCTGCAAAACCTAAGAAGATGGTCCGTTTGAGTTATTTGAAAAATGGCGGCACTACTTTTCATAATGATATTGAGAAGTTTGAATATTACTATAATCCCTTGGAGATTGGTACTAATCCTTATACAACGAAAAGTGACAGTGGTTCAAGAGGGTTTTCAGTAGAACTGTTGTTAGATTCTTCCAGTAAGAACGTTCTTATCCCCGATTTATCCACAGATACTGAGGACTCTGATCTTTTTGATTGCTCGTCAACAATATTTCAAAGCTCGTCTACCGCGGTGATCCCTAATTTATCACAAGCTGCATTAAACAGTGGAGGTGTCACGCTCAGTGGCAAGCTTCGAATGAATGTGAAAAATACTAAGAAGCCGATTCTCTTAAAATCCCACTGTATTAAGTTGAAATGTTTTGTTAATGAGTATGTTTGTTATGTTGATCCAGAAAACAAGAAAAATTCCTCGAGCAAGAAAATCATCAAGATGTTGAAGGAGGATGGTATCGATAACTCTCATATGCTACCACTTAAGGAGATCAAACTAAACATCGAAAACGATGGGGAATTTCGATGCTTATCCTGCGGTATATATGAGTTTCCGTTTGACATGAAGTTGAAACTCAATGAGTTTCCGACAAGTATACTGTCATATTTTGGTAAGACGTTGTATAGGTTGGAAAGTGTTACTCAAATTGTGAGAAATGGAAGCTTCAGCAAATCTCCACCAGATTTTGACTCAATTTTATTAACGGATGAGATTAACGTGAAGAGGATACTATCAACGACGAATCTAGGACTCAAGCAGCAAACTATAACTTTGCAAGGTAATTGGAATGACAATGAGTTATCATATAATATAATGTTGAACTCAAAGATGCTAGAGTTTGGAGTACCATTCGCGATGAGCATTGGATTGAAAAATGAAAGATCAAATAGAAAACTGCTTAAAATAACGATTTCTTTGTCACAAACGCTCTCCATACCATGTATCGATTCTAAAACGCTGGAAGTGCTACCAACTTCATACTCTAAAAAGAATGAAGTTGATTTATACGAGTTTGACGTTGACCCAAGTCCATACGAATTGGATAAACTAGAGCCTTTCCAAGTTTACGAGATTGAGAATTTAAAAGTTCCACCAAACGATAAGATAAACTACTGCAGAAACTGGTTGAAACCTTTTTACTGCGAGAGAAGTTCAAAGTTCATTGACAGAGCTAGACTAAAGATTACCCACACGGTGATTGTGAAATTATCGTTATCGACCGACAACTTTAGATCATGTGACTCCCAGACAAACCGTATGACACACCTCACATTCCGATTTCCAGTACTGCTGGTTGACGAAGACATGACAAGCAACTTGGTGCTCCCACCATATCAGAAATTTCAAACGGTTGAGCAGCTATGCGATGATGATCCACCCTGTTATTATCAGGAGGATGACGAGCCCAACCCACCGAACTACGTTACGTCTAGAGCTAATTTGAGTTATTTAGGAAAATGTGTCTAGGCGTAGTCGGTTCGTATTTTATTTTTTCACATTCTCACTCCTTCTTTCCTCTCGCTGGAATATACGGGCGCAGAAGGTGGACCCTGTTTCTGTGGCTTTTGGACTTGGACTACTTTCTCGCAGAACCATCCAATGCCTCACTTTCAGGCTTGGCATATGCCGGTTCCGGCCCATACCATCAAGGTCTAGCCAGTTCATATTCATATGCCTGTTGGAAACCTGCCCTCTTAGTGTTTCTGTTTACGTTTTTGTCGCTCTGAACGAGTGTGTGCGAAGCCAGTTCTTCCTTCGGCTTGTGTTAGTTTCCACGCTTCATTGGCGTCGATTTCTTTTTTTTTTCTTTTCCTAATTTCTGTTTCCGTCCCACGATAATACTTGCTTCCTCCATGTAAGTAAATGATAAGGGAAAAAGCTGTCAAATCATTAAAAGTCACCCATAACGATGTATTACTCACGCCAGTTTGTTCGCGCGAAATCTTCAGCTCTTGAGACTGTTTAATGTGCTCTCTTTTAATGCAGGTCTATATAAGTGCAACCTCGCACCTAAGTGTCAAAATGAAGCTACGCTACGTTGCGGTTCTCTGATTTCATGATCTTGCAATTATTTTCCTGTAAATTATATAAAGTAGAAATTATTTTTTCTCTCGGTTATTGACACGAGAATACCCAGGATAATTTGTTTGGCTACCCTGTCCTGCTGCCTTACCTTACTAGCTAGTTGTTGGGGTACCGACTGAATACGAACCGAGTTTTAGTTCCTTACAATTTTGTAAAATGTCTCATACTATTCCAGACAATCAACAAGTTAGATTGCCATCCATTCGCAATCTACTCAATTCCATTGATGGCCCTTCTCCTCAAAGCTGTACACGTCCAACGGACACAATTCCTGCAAGAATACCGAGCACTTATAGGAAGCAGCCATTAGCGTTTGCGGCCACAAGCAGTAACAGCCAAAGCATGACATATATCCAGCAGCCACAGCATCAATCAACACAACACATTGCACCATTTGTTGAGGATAGACTGATACAATCGAATTCGAAACCCGTCGTAGACGGTGATCATATTTGGCAATACCCTACGCGACCCCTGGCAACGTTCTCGGCCAAGACTACTACAACAAAAGAAAACTACAATCACAGGGTGGAATCCAAAGGCTTTGATAGCCGTGCAGACTCTGGAAGTAGCATCGCAGAGAACGGCAGCACTGTTAGTAGTAGTAGTAGTAGTAATAGCGGCACCAACAACGGTAGGAGGTCGAATTTACCAAAGGAAACTGTTCAAATTCTGAATACTTGGCTTCTGGATCATCTACGTAACCCATATCCAACACCACAAGAGAAAAGGGAGTTGCTGATAAAAACAGGTCTCACTAAGATCCAATTGTCGAATTGGTTTATCAACGTTAGAAGGAGGAAAATTTTCTGTGACTACTATGAGTTGGCCAATAGAAATCGAAATTCCAACGAAGGAACCGAACAGGTTACGGAAGAAGCAGTAAGGGCCGCCACGTCATCATCGAATGAGGAAGACGAGCTTGCAAAGAGGTTCGCTCAAGTGCCCTTAACGAGGCGTAAAAAATTGATTGATAGATTAGAGGAATTGAAGAAGGCCTCGAGGGCAACTTGATTAGCGAAGAATCAACTTATGTTACATAACTAAATTATGAAATTATGATATTCATTGAGGGACATAACTATCATCATCTTGATCATCGAGTTGCTCGGTCCTGAATGTCCCCATCGCGTCAGGCGGTTGAACGTAATCATTTCTTATCCTGCGCCCTCCGCCACTAAAGTTGCCATGAGACCTATGTTGTTTTTGATTATTATAGGCAGTACTACCATTACTACTCCCACTACCAGTACCGACACGTTCGGCTAAAGGAATGGCGAATCCACCTCTGGACGCATCATACTCAAATCTTAGTTCGTCACTAACCTGACCCCCACTTTTACCACGACCAAATTGTCTACCGTCTTCGAAACCAGGATCAATATCGATGCTTATATTCCTATCGTCAAGCTTGGTATCGCTTAAATATTTCACAGCATTTAGCGCTTCATCCGGCTTATTATATATCACGAAACAGAAGCCGCAAGGCGTAAACTTGAAACGATCCAGTCCCATTACAATTCTCTTTATCGTGCCACACTTACTGAAAAGTTCATAAATTTGTTCCTCTGATGTGTAAAATGATAAATTGCCGACATAGACCGTCGCAGATTTCATTGACTGTCGCAATTCATCTAGTCCATTTGGGTTTTTTCTCGCTTTCCTCAACAGATAACTTGATGGAGTGTCCAATCGTTTTGTAGAGTGATCATATTTAATTTCGTCAAACTCTGCCAAAGACATCTCTCAATCCGTATACTTGACAAAGTTGGTCGAGTGATGTTGTTGTACTTTCATTTTTATCAACTATCCTACATTCATTGCATGGTCAGTTCACAATTAATTTCCCTGTGAGAGCTCACAAAAAATTGATTGGCCGGGTAAAAGGCTGATCTCGGCACGTGATGTAAACTAATTCACGAAGGTCCCAGAGTGGTTCTACCAGACTCTACTTTATTACCATTGGCATTGGGTCTCAATTGGTCCTTCGGTCGCATTATGGATAGTTCAAAGTCTCAGTTGGTTTTTTTCTTTTCTAAAATTAATACTTTTATGTTTAGTTGAAACCGTATGGAATTGTGCTTTGCTCGGATTTCGAGATGGAAACAAATAAAGAGATAGTAACACTTTGATAAACAACTCGTCAACAAAAATCCAGCGACATTTCAGCACTCGGAAGTTTAAAACGTGGCTTTAAACCTCTATTCGAAGAATATGGTAGCAGTAGACTTGAGAGTGAACAAATATATGTGTGACGACACTATAAGAAAGTGTGGCATTTTCGTCTGAGCTGTTATGGAAACGTATGGTAGTCGCTTGACGTCTCGAGAACAAAACTCATCAGTCTGTATGAGAGGATCCTTAGCATGAAATAAGGTAACATAGTTGCAAATGAAATACAGTTTTTTGATACTGATGATTAGGTTTTAATGGGCTTGTGATGGAGGCATCTCATGTTACGTAGTTGTATTCGTTTCTTATCACTCTATATCTTGAATGGCTGTCTTTTGCTATAAGACGTCAAAGTTGATGTTATACATCCAAACCTTACATCTAGTCTCGTGATTATAAATGCAACTACCCTTCTCATTGAATATTTATCAAGAGGGCAGTTCCTTGACGGGAATATTGAAACTATTTCAAAAAGGCATTAGTTATCAATTGATCAAAGTAGTTAAATTAAGACGCTCACAATTCAGGATATGCCACGAAGCTATCCTTGGATACGGCCCAATGATGACTACAGTACTGTTTATTCTATGGTTAGGTTTAAGTGGTCTTCTTGCAACATGAACCAGAGTACGGTTGAAGCGAAATTCTTTAGCGGCAGCGACATCGTATGATTCAATGAATGGATTCCACCAGGTAGAAATACTGGCACATTTGTCAAGCATTATATCTCATCCCGTTCACACTTAGCTCCCACTTTAATCTTTACAAGAGACCAAGGATGTACTTATCTCTTCTACTTAATTATTACTTTTGTCGAATAATAAACTAATGTCTGTCCAGAACATGGTTAACAATTTCTAAAAGGAATCACCCTTTCTTCACTTTGCTGGGGCTGGATTTAACCTTCCATGGTTGAGTGTTTAATATCCAACTCATTAATTGATCAATTTGGTACTGTTATAAATTTTATTAATGAATCGTTTGCATTTCCAATTGACATCCCATGAATGCGATGAGCACGCACATGACTTCTTCGATAGCGTTGGGATAAAAAAGGAAACCCTTTTACTTATTAATATTGATCCGATGTAGTGTAACGGCTATCACACCACGCTTTCACCGTGGAGACCGGGGTTCGACTCCCCGCATCGGAGTTAACAAATTTTTTTCGATCCTCCTCCAGAGTAGAAAGGTTGGTTAACTGTAAGTCATAGTTAGTCATAGTTAGTTGAACCACTAAATAGATCATGAGAAAAAATATAACGTATAAAGATGTAGTTTGAACTTCGTTAAAGTTCTTATCGTATAGTAAAAGGTCGAAAACTGGATATGAATAATAAAAGATGAAGCATTATCTTTCGAAGGAAATGCTGAGCAGAATAAAAAAATAAAAGAAAAATATAGGTTCGCACAAAAATGAAGGGAAAAATAAACAACAAACAAGTAAGAGGAAAATGGCTTAGCGAGAAATCGATTATCGCTTGATGGCTTTGGACTTTGATTTATGGCCTTCGTGTGATTTTTCTGCAGAGTGAGGCTTTAAAAGCTCAAAACTGCACATCAATCCCGTTGTGACACTCATCACGGCACCCCAATTGTTGAACTCACCACAGTAATTGGGAGCTGAAAAGACTGTTACAAATTTTTTCTTGGCAAAAAACTCATAACCATCTTCAACAACCATGTGTCCTCTGATGATAAGATCAAATTTGAATAGCGAGCAGAAGTCAATAACGTTCTTTTTGCCAAAAGTATAAGAGACGCCTCTATCGTTGAGAGACCAATCGGTCACTTGGGAATCCGGATCACTCCAAAGAATATCGGTGATCAAACCTTCATCTGGAATATCGGTGGGTCTAGCGATGTTTTCGATCTGCCTCAAAGATTTCAGTTCTGGGGAAATCCCGCCATGGACGCAAAAAATTCTATCTTGAATGATTGCAGCAAAGGGCAAGGTATTGAAGACGTCGACGAACATTTTCCAGGTCTTTGAGGAAGTCCTTCTCTTGCATTCATCAAAGAAGCCGTACATTTTGGTAACATTGGCAGATTCATGATTACCTCTCAACATAAAAAAATTATCCCGGTACTTGATCTTGTAGCAGAGCAAAAGTAGAATGGTCTCCAAGGACTGTTTACCACGATCAACGTAGTCACCTAAAAACAAATAGTTTGTCTCTGGTGGTACACCACTCAATTTCAGAATCCTCAATAGATCGGTGAATTGACCATGCACATCACCAACAACTTTGATCGGCGCTTGTAACCTCAATAAGGAGGGCTGGTTCAAAAAGATTTCCCTCGCGTGATAACAAATCAACTGAATCTCCCATGAACTGAAAGGAAAATCTCTTGATTTGTAGTATCTGGTTTCACCAATCTTTAGCAGTTTCTCAATCGCATCATCAATATTCAATCCAGCATTGGAGGAAGCATCATGTGGATGTCTCTTCAAGAAAACAGTCTTCTTAGCGTCTCTATAATTTGGTATAGAGGAGCCAGAGTTCATCGTCGATCTATTTTCATTGTTGTCACATTTAATCTGTTGACGAAGATTAGATTGAGACTTTGCAATCGGTTTCAAATAGTTGAAATTGTGCGGAACTGCATCATATGTTATGTTGTTGGCATTGGTACTTGTGGTGGTGGTCGATGGGGATGGGGAGAACAGAGTTTGATTGCTACTCCCGGTACTGTCCGAACTACTGTAACTACTATCACTACTGTAGCTGGTTACATTGCTCGAAGCAAAGGCCTTTGCAGTCGATATGTCAACATCGAAATTGTAGCTAGCTCTTCTATCCCTCATCTTCGAAGATGGTGGCGTTGAATGTACCATCGTAATATCTGAGTCGGCCGATGCAGTGGGTGTAGCTGACGATGAGAGGTTTTTACCGTTTTTAGCATTTTTGGCCTTACTGAATGTTGTTGTTGTCTTCATTGATATGTCTATATTCTTCGTAGTCGAATGGTCTTTGTTATTGATAGTAGGTAGATACCTACTATCATCTGGGTCATTAGGTTCGTTAGCGTTAAGGTCATCACTTGGTGTTAATAGTTGTTGATTTGTTGAAGAATTCGGTACTGCGAAATTGGTATTATTAGATTTAGACGGGCTGTTTCCCATATCCTAGAAGCGTATGTTTATAATGTCTTCAATAAAATTCTATGTAAAATTGTGGCAATAGATGATAAATTATCAACCAGGAAAAAAAATGGATGGTTAAAACAAACTAACTGGAGGAACCCAAATGTTCGAACTCTAGTGGACCTTTGCTAATCGAAAACGAATCTGTATAAGCAACTGTTGAACAGACTGTTATATCTATTTCCCTGTATTTTATTACTTCGTTTGCAGTTTCCAGTGGATAGATAACTACCATCCCAGCATACATGCAACGAGCACACAGCCAAGCCTAACTGAGTTCTGGCCCAGCTGCAGAAACTCAACGAAACCGAAAATTCGGAAAAGGTTACGATGTCACTATATACGTCAATACGGGTAACACACAAGGGTCAATCGCTTAAGCTTATGTATTAGTAGTGGTAATAGTGATACTTGAGATACTACGGATAACTGGTCGATAAAGATTGTTACGAGGGGTCATGGAGATGATCAAAGAAGAGCCTGCTATAGAGGGACGTGAAAAGATTGAAGAAGAAGTCATTTCTCATGAGGAAGAGGATGGGGAGACTCGTTGTGTTTGTGGGGAGATAGACCCTCCTGACGATTCTGGCTTGTACATACAATGCGAGCAATGTTCTGTTTGGCAGCATGGATTCTGTGTTGGAATTGCGAATGGTGAGGATAGTCATGTGGAGAAGTACTGGTGTGAACAGTGTAAACCCGAATTGCACCATCTTTATACGGTCGATAGCACTGGAGCGACGAGATCCATGTACAGACCAGTTGCGGAGAAGAGACGAGTTAGCAGGAGGAGCAACCGGCATACGGGATCGGAGCAGATCATAACTTCGTCAGAGAAGAAGGTGGAGGAAGAGCCAATGAGTCCAACAGCATCGTCTTCATCTAGCCGATCACGAGGGTCACGTGCTATAAAGGAAAGCCCGTTGGATGATAGTAGCATAGGGCAAAACCTCGAGCAAGAAGCCGTGGAGGTTCATCATGGTGTTGCAGAGCCTATGGCTGATGTAAGTGATGGTGCGCATAATGAGGAAGAGGATAAGAAGCTTCAGGATAGGAAGAGAGCCACTTTTTCAGCTAGAGAGGAGAAGCAATACCAATGGATGCTTGAGAAGGCCATCAAGGAAAGTCGACGGACCTCTCATCAGGAAGATGATGCTGATAATTCAAGGGAGTTGGATAACCAGGAGGAAGATGCTGAGGCCTCTGTAAATTCAGGCTCCAAACCGACCCCTGCGGCCGATGGAGAGAATGAAACACCAGCTTTCTCTAAAGAAACTCTACAAAACGACTCCGATGGTACAGGAAGATCGAATAACTCTAGCATGGCAAACAATAACCTTCGTGGTGTATCCACCGGCACGGGTGCTGCACCGTCACCTCTCCCGGAAAAGCAAACACCATTGTCAGTTTCGAGGTCCTCAAATTCGACTTCGGAAGATGATTTAAAGAAACGCCAACCTTCAAGGCGATCACAAAGGGCATCGAAGGCTTCTAAAAGAATCAATAAGAATTCTCATGAAGCAACATCAAATAATAAAGGCAGAAGCGGCAATAGCAATGGTAGGGATATAGGAATCAACAAACCTATGAAGCCTAGAATACCGCCTCAAAGGACGTCTTTGAATGAAATGAGGCGAAGAGTATCTGCCATTTTGGAGTTCATCTCCAGAACACAGTGGGAGTTGAGTGAAAGTCATTCATCAAGAAATGAACTGGTACGGTTTGTTGAAAATCAACAGTTTATTGACCAAGTCGACTCAATATTCGAAAAATACGATCAAAGTTTCAAATTGATGGATGATTTGACAAGATCTTTACTACTGTGGGAGAAGAGGTACTCCAATAGCTCAAGTATCCAGGAATAATTTGTATAGTTCTATGTATTGCGAATGTATTCCATGTAGTCACTAGTAGAAATAACAGATGTGCCGCCGAGGATCACCCGCATCCTGTTCTTCATGGTCTCATTGAATTGATGGACAAACCTTGCCTCTTCAAAAGTTACACCACCGACAACAAATAAAATAATGTCCTGAGGCGGTGGTGATGATGGCGCAGCTGCTCCAGAAGTCTTTATAGTCTTGAGCCTATCCTGCGATACTTTATTCTTGGAGAAATCTGTTAGGAGGGTGGAAATCTCTGGGACGTGCTGCATGTATACATTATCTGTCTCTGTGCTACTTTTTGAACCCATTTTACTATTAAATTTTTTGGCTAGTTCACTGAGCAAATCGTCTTTATCCAACAAATGGCCTTGATTCTCTTGCGTGGCCTCATCGGTATGAAAAACTTTCCTAAACTTATGCCAAAGATTAACGTCCTCTGCGGGGAGTTGCTCGCCTAAGGTCTGCGTAATTTCAGTAATCTTGTTTAAGTTCTCACCATGCTTCAGAGAATATATGCACGCTAATTTCAGCTTGTATCTGTTGTCTAGTTTTGGATCCATAAGCAATTTCAACGTATCCTGATAGTCATGCTGATTGTCCTTATGAATCGCCAAATTTTGTTCAACTTCACTCAACTCCCAAATATTCCTTAGTTGCAATTGCCTATCCAATTCTCCTACGATCGCCATGTGCTTGGCAACGCTCCCCGATAACTTCCTGAATTCTGGATACTTCTCAATGAAATTTTTTATGTCTTCGATGGTGTTAATCTGGCTATTAGAATGAGTCTTATCCTTATAATTAGTGACATATTGCTTCACTTTATCCCCCAGCTCTCCAAAATTCAGATACATCGTATCATGGAAGAAAGCATCCTGTTTCGGTGACAGCGTGACCGTCTTCAAGTTGTCATCGATGTCAGGAATCTTAGATAAGTCCACAATATTACGTTTGATCCCAATGTATTCATTGAGCATGGACTGATAAGTCCAAGGCTGTAAAAGTGGAGTCAATGGGTCATTCTTACGATCAAGCAAAACCAGTAAAGGAGTGGAATCTATCAATGGGAAGTCAAATAAGGTTTTTTCATTTTGCTCAATCTCGTAATTGATCTCCTTAGCCAATTTTGAGCACACCTTGCTATTAGCTTCAAACTTAATCTCCGGCTTTATCTTGAGCGATAGCAACAACGAGGTTAGACATTTGGTACATTCAGTTAAAACTGCCGCATCCCATACGTCCTTCGTTTGGAAGAGATTCTCAGATGGTATATCTAGTGAAAAAAGGTCCTCATTCAGGATGTGATAATCCTGGAAGATCTCCTCCACTTTGGAAACAACTTCCAAATCATCAGATTCCGCAAGTCTCTCTAATTGTGACTTAGTTACCGTGTTGCTAAAGAAAATGTGATAGTCTCCGTATTTAGGGTTCTGCAGTTCTCGTAGAAGTGCTTGAATGGTCTCTTCTGTGGGATTCACATAAACCAAACATCTCAAGTGTCTCATGACATCTCTGTTTTGATTCTCAATAGTGTCCACCAGATATATTTCATGATTTAGAAGATCGCTCTGCGTGGCGCACATCGAAATCGTTGTCGTAGTATCCTTGTCCAACAGCAATGCTTTGATTCTGCTTTGCTCTGCCACGCTAGCATTTCCAACTCTGGCTTGCGAGTTAACTATCCTATCCACGTAAAAATCAGAAACCTTGAACAGATTCATCTCCCACGAACCTCGAATTCAATTTTACTCTGCACTTACTGCCTTTGATTATTACGAATAGCTTGTGCTAATCAAATGGTCCTTTCTTACAAAGGTCTTCAATTTCCTCTTTGAGCACTAAAGGTGAAAATCTCCCTAAAGCGGCAAATGGCGCCCTACAAGGTATATACCATCGGCTTGACATAATAACAAATAGTTTGCAGAACAACTAGCAGATCACTACTTAGAAAGCGGACAAGGATCGTACAAAAATGGTTCACAGAGGTAGATCGCTTCGATCTGATTTGGAGATGTCTTCTGCCCAGACAGGCGGGAGAAGTTCGGCACACTTTTCCTCCACTGTGGCTGGACATCCAGCAAGACACTTCAGACAGTTTTCAACAAGATCTAGGACTAAGAGCGCAGCTAGTTTCAAGGGCTTACACCGAACTCTCATGCATGATGTCTCGACTGA